>JAGPOW010001338.1:5559545-5596486 GCA_030014935.1 Caiman crocodilus
GATGCATGACAGGGTACGGTTGGCCTTCTTGACTGCCTCCCCACACTGCCGGCTCATGTTCATCGTGGAGTCAACGATGACTCCAAGGTCTTTTTCCGCGTCTGTGCAGGCAAGAGGGAAGTTCCCCAACCTGTAAGTGTGGTGCCGGTTCTTCCTCCCCATGTGCATGTCTTCCTCCCCAAGACTCTTCTTGGACCAAGGCTCCAATGATGGGGGAGAGAGAGGGACAGGCAGAGCTGCCACAGATAGCATGGCTGGAAGTTTTGGCCCCATGGCTTCTGCCCAGTGCCTGGAGCTCTGGCTCCGACTCCGGCTGCTTTCCACCTGTCCCTGTCTCTCACGGGCTGCTCATTGTGCTGGGTGGGGGGAGTGGGCAGAAAGTAGCTAGAGCTCAAGCCAGAGCTCCAGGCACTGGGCAGAAACCACGGGGCTAAAGCTTCCACCTGCCCACCCAGATCTGCACAGTGGGGCAGGAGCAAGAGCCAGAGCTGGAGGTGAGGGGAGCAGAAAAGTGCTGTTGAGCCTAGCCAGCGTGTACCGTACCTTCCCTTCACCTTCAACGGCTGCTGAGCCCTCTCCCTGTTGTCTCTCTGTCTCTGCTGCGCCGTTCCCAGTGGTGAAGGTGGGTTGCTTCAGTCCAGGGCATGCAGGCCAATTTTTTTTTTTTTTGCTTGAGTATCCATGTTTCACTTGGGCTGCACATGTGGGCGTAACTGAACAAAGACATTAGTTCATATTTGTATGTGCACTCTTTTGTGTAGCAGCTAAATGTTGTGCAGAAAATTTAGATTGTATAGAAAACAGGTGGACTTTTTAAGTTGGATACACACAATTAGAATTGTAATTTTTTTGTCTTGTAGTAAATTTTCATATCTTCTGATGTGTATGTGTGCACGTCAGAGACTTGTTCACTTACTGTAATGCTAATTTATGCATGTCTTTAACTTTGAACACTGGTCAGTAAGATTTTTTTTTCAGCACCATTTTTTACGTAGTGCTTTTTAAAAAAAAAATGATAACTGAAATCCAGTCATTAAACATTAAATTAAGGTTATTAGATGTAAAGGATCAATTTTATTTGCATTTGTTTAGCTTTATCCCATTGTAGACTAAACATTTTAAAACTGGGAGAGTTCTTCCTCCTATTGTATATCTCCTATGTAATCTGCTAATCTGTCTGAAGTTGTTAGACTTTAATAGTATTTAAAGAAGTTACTTCAGTTTTGAGCTGAAATGAAAGAGATGATTTTAAGTGCAATATTTCAGTGAATAAGCACTGCTAGTCTACTTGTGTTTCTTGGTAATACACATTTGACAAGTTATCAAACTTGTAGTTTTTGGTAATACACGTTTTAATTACACATTTGCTTAGACAGGGAAAAAGTATGCATCGGTAATGGGAGTAAATTTTAAAATTGGCAATATTAAAGCACTGTTATGGGTAAAGTTTACCTGTACATACTGGAAAAACTCTAAATTGTATTTAATACTGCATGTGCTGTTCATATGCACAGCGCATATATTGTTACCAGATTTGCTTGTCACTTTGGGGTGTGCTCACTTATTAGGAACACGTTTCTAGGGTCTTTGTAATTCTATCAATGTGCTGCTTGTGTTTCTATACGGAGCTGTATCTCTCCCGTCTGCAAGTCCTCACCCACTGTGGAGCTATCTTGCAGGACTCGGTTCGAATGGTGCTGAGTTCCTCCAGCCACCAAATCTCTCTCCCACACATTCAACACACTCACACTAACATGATACCCCTGATCCAGCTGGGTTGATCAGCATGTACAGGCTGACACCCTCATATGCCAGGAATCAGTTCATTAAGGTAACAATAAAATGCAGCCAGATGCAAGCACACAGGTAAACAGAATACCTCTGAATCTGGCTGGGTGTCCAGCTGACACCCTCATGGGTCAGCATTCAGTTCATAAGGGCACGCCTGAAACAAACTGGGTCAATCAGCCTGTACAAGCCAATGCCTTATGTGTTTCAAATGTCCCAATCTTTTGCCTTAATTGTCCTAGTAGTGGTAACCTCTTGATGAGCAAACCCCACAGTATTTCTGGACTTCACAGGGAGCTTTAGCTTGGGTAAAAGAAATGTTGCTGCAGAGCAAGTGGGGAAGGAGAAGTAGAGAAGGAAAAATATACCCAGTTACTATCAGTTTGACTATACAAGTTAATTTTTGCTGGGTATATGAAATGTATAATGGTACTGGTAATAATAGACACACAAAGGAAAAGAATCAAAACAATTACAATACTACCCTGGTTTCACTAAGTATTTGGGGAAACTTAGCTCAAGCTTAACTAATACAATTCAGGTCCAGAAGTCTATGCCTAGAGAGAAGAAGAGAAAGAGAGAGAGCGAGAGCTGGGGTCTCACCGGTCCAAGGCGCTCGGCTTCCAGTGCTGACAGGTAAAGTTCTTAGCACAACCCTTGAAGGGGCACAACTCTTGTTTTGTCCAGCTTCTCGAGAACAACAGCGGGTGGTGTCAGAGAGATTTCGCTCTTGAAGCACACTTGTTTGATGATTATACAGATTTCTATACCTTTAGCCCAGCTTCTTCAAAGCATTAATTGTGTAAATAATTATCTTTTCTATTGACGAGGGGTTATCTGGTTTGGAACGTCTCAAGAAACTGATCAATAACCAGGAGAAACATAAGGTTAAGGAGTTACCAGACACTTAGGAGCCAGCTTGAAATTCTTATGAATAGCAGATATGCTGGATGGGATACCTCGTTTCTTATCAGATAGCTTGCAGCATCAGGGTTTTGTATTTTTACCTGTTGTGAATAGGCCTCAGTTTAGCATGAGTGTTCATACACTTTGTGGGGAGGACTTCCACCAGTCATCCCGGGAAAAGTATGACACTTGTGGTCAGGGCTTCAACAGGCTGAACGCTGTGCTGAACCCTTTTACCATTGTTCAGATGTTGCCCGCTCTGACTCGGTCTCTTTGCTTCAGCATTCCCTAGCCCAGCATCCGAGTTTTAATCAATCAAATTGAATTAGGCCTCCCATAGTGGGACCAGTGGACGTATGACCTGAGATGCCTATTAAACTTTATTTCTGCTTTGTTCTGGTTAGATGAGGGGTGGTGGGGGGATAGAAAAAGTAATTCGTAAGTCCAGCAAGCTGGGGGCCAGGTCTCCCTCAGGAACACAGAGCTGACAGGTAATAATATGGTGATATAAATCGCATCATATTTTGTTAATGCTCCTGTTCGCAGGCTCTACACCCTACATGCATCTCCACTACAGCGAGTCTGTGGACTACCCTACTTTAACAGCTTTGTAAACTGCCTTCTGTTTGTCAGGGGATCTTCTGAAAATGTCATGAAGCTGGTTTCGGGTTAAGATATCTCTCCAAATCTATATTCAACGTAAGTGTGAAGTTGGATTGGCTTCAGCATACTTGGTTTATAATTCTTGGGCTTCTGAGAAGGATGCTGAATGTACTGACAATGCAAGCTTGTTCAGGTAGTCTCCCCATAGCCTGAGTGCAGAATTTACTCTTCATTGGTTGCCTGACACTCAGCCAGTGAATTTTTTTTAAAAACCTACACAGCTCAAAGACATCCCTTTGGCTGAATTCACTTACTGAGTTCAGGATGAAGAGGAAGAAATCGATTTGAGTTGAGACATTTTTTCTTCTGAGAACTTTTCTTAATCGCACATGATTAGGGAGTGCTCTCAGTTTTCCTCTATACAATAGAGAAAATTGGTAGAATTTGAAATCCATTTGCTGAAGCCATTGCTTACTAGCATGAAGGAACTTCACATACTTTGGTTATTGAGGGAGAGCTGTTCTACTTTGTATAAATAATTGCATATTCACTGGGCCTGAGAGCGGCAGGTCAACTAGCACTCTGTTTAGGGCACTTCCTTGTGACGCGAAGACAAAGTTCATGCGTGCAAGAATTTTTTTAATATAAAAAATGGAACAGGTAAGATCGAGACGGACCTAACCCAGAAGAGCCAGTTGTTTGGTAGACTGGGTATTTTCTTATTGGATAGGAAGCTGAGGTCCAAGTCCCTGATGTGAATTGGGCAGAGCGGGGGATTGAATTTGGGTCTCATACCTCAGCAGTCAGGGCCCTGAGAAGACAGCCCAGCCTATGCTGATTACCTTGTGGGCTACACCTGCCTGGGGCTTTGGCTGATCCCTTAATTATTGGGTCTTGGCCTCTTGATTTGCAGCTGGGAGAACAGCTCCCCATTTAGCTCCAGCTCTGGCAGTAGATTCCAGGCTAGCCAGAAGCAATCTGGTAATTTCTGCAATCTAATTTTCCTAACTGTTTTCCTAACTCTGTCCACTTTGTTCCTGGGCTCTGGCTTCCAGAATTTCCCTTTGCTTTAGTAATTTAGGCTCTGATTCCTGAACTGCAGCCTGGACTTTGCTCCTGGATTTCTCCTGCATCTGGTATCTTTTATGTTTCCCCTGACTCATGATTTGGCCTGTGTTTTGGACTCTGGCCCACCTCTGGTGACTTAACCACACAGCCAGATCATCCACAAGATAGTCTACTCCAGTTCCTAGCCAGTCCTTGTTAGACCAGTGGTGCTAAGCATTGCCCTAGAGCCTGTTGATCCCAGATTGGCCTTGTCAGACATCTTTGGACCCACAGATAAGGCAGTCATGGAAGAAAATCAACCTTGACTGTGGAGGATTGCTGGTGATGGCAATGGTGCTCACCCTTTTGGCTCCATGAGCCAGATGAGTAGGGAAGTGGGGGCACAGTCCTGTGGGCTGGACCAGGGCCTGGCATCACCTGCCCTCTGCCCATATCACTGGGAATGGACTCTGGAACTTGACACTGCCCTCTCCCACCTACTTGTGTTGGGATTGGTCCACAGAGGCCTGGCATTGCCCCCTCCCATCCCCACACACTGACATTGGTCCTGGGAGACTGGTAACATCCTTTCCTACCTCCACGTGGTAGGATTGGTCCCTAGGGGCCTGGCAACATCCGTTCCTGCCCCTGCATGTCAGGATTGGTCTCCAGTGCTGCCTCTCTCCCTCTAGGACTGGTTCCTGGGGACGTAGCTTTACCCCCTCCCACCGCAGCATGCCAAAAGTGGGTCCCAAGGACCTGATGCCATCCTCTCCTTGTTTTCCACACCCAGGATTGGGTTCTGGGTCCTGGTGCTGCCTCTGCCCAGCCCTGTATGCTGAGATTGGGTACCTGATCCACTCTGCAGGACCTAGGGCTCCCCATGGGTCTGGAAATTTGACAGTGGGAGAGCAAGGCCACTGCTGCCAAATTTCCAGACCCGTAGGGATCTGCATGGGCTGGGTGATGCAGGGCCATGTGCTATATCTGTGTCGTAGGCTGCATCTGTCCTGTGGATCAGAGCTTGAGCACCCCTGCACTAGACGATTTTCTGTATCTGTCTTCCTCTTGCTTTTCATGAAGAATTGCAGACAGTCTTTGTTTTATCTAAGTGAGAAATGGAAACAATTTTGAAATCACAATTTTTTTTCCACCTGCCCTTTAACTTGGAGTGAGTGGTGGGGAAAAAATGGTTAGAAGAAAAATCTCTGCATTGGCTAGGCTATTTGAAACATGGCTCAATTAGAAGTGCTGAAGGAAACAGCAAACTCATTCATATATTAAAAAAATCCAACTTTTTTTTAAATGGTCGGAAGAAAAGTTCTAAATACTAGGCCAGACTTCTTGCTGATGAAGTTAACCTCCTTTGTGGACATAAAAAGGCTTCTTTTCCCTTACAAAATCATCTTTGCCACTCACGTGTCTGGAATTAAATGAAATGCCAAGCATCTAAGTTACAGGGATGTGTTTGGTAGCTGTGTTGGTTTAAGACAAAAAGAAGTGCAAAACTCCAGAACTCCTGGTTCAGAGAATAATACCTGTTATTAAACCAAGTAAGAAATCGCAAAGAAAATGAGCTTGCTTTGCAAGCTTTCAGGCACACATAGCCTTCCTTGGGCTTAGGGAAAATTAAAGATGGTAAAAATCACCATCACAACAAATGTTGCCTGACGTTTGTGCTGTATGTGCAGCTCCCACACTCATGGCCCCACCACTTCCTGGAGAGTCCTGGGAACTGGAGGCAGGGGTGGGCAAGGCAGCCGGCTCTAGTGCATGGAGCTTCCTTCTAGTGGTGTATGAGTGTGTGGGCTGCGTGTGTGCTGCACGGAGCCCCTGTGATAGAGGTGCCCTGGCCGGGCTGTGCCCCTTGACTCCATGTGCAGCTCTGGCCAGAGCTGTGTATCAGGCGACAGCGTCTGCACTGGGTATGAGCAGTGGAAGGACTGGGCAGGGTACAGATTGTTGGTGGGTGTTGTGGCCCCGATGAAAGTGCCTGGCGGGCCATATTTTGACCACCCCTATTTTAAGTCAAGAGCAGTAGGAAGAGATAGTGGAAATAAGCAACTTATATCTTTCTCTGAAAAAATGGGATGTTTATCTCTGCTACCTTGGAGCGCTGTAGTGAGTTCCAGCTCTTCATTGTATGCAAGGATCTCTAAAATGAATTATTGTTGAGAATGTGGAAAGAGATCCACTTCAACTTGGTTCTTTGTATCCCACCTATTCTCCTAGTCAAACTCAAAGATCATGTGCTGCTAGTTTTCAGTGTATTCTGGGACATGTATTTCTCAACATTTGATTACAATGTTTTATTTTTGTTCACCTTTTCAGGTTAGCATGGGGGTATCTTTTTCTGTCGAGATGGACAAAGTGATGTTAATCTGCCTTAACTGGCTTGTATTTAAATATGGAACAAAAAAAAATGGTGAGAATGTATTATCATTCAAATAAACACAGCTGTGTTTTTCAGTGTGAACATGGAATACAGTACATGTTTAAATTGTTAAGGGGAATAAGTGTCTGCAATATTGATTTGAAATTCTTCTTCATTTTAATTAACTTAGCAGAAAAAAACAGATCCTGCTTAGTACTTTTAAGTATATGTATAATTTTTAAAGCATTTCTTAAGAGGTGGTGTTTTTTTAAAACTGAATTTATAACAAGTTTCAAGCATTAAATCTTAACAAAAGTAAGTGATGCATTTCTTAAGTGGAAATAAATGCGTCTTACATGCTCATCTTTCATATGAATCTAGAAGGAATACCATTTGAATGAGAATAATGGAAAATAAAATTAAAAAATTCTAATAGTTTTTCAGGGAAATATAACTTCTATCAATCTACACACCTATAATATCTTTTGCTGTGGTGCCTGAATGCCAAAGTTAAAGACTATATTTTACTTCTTTTTGTAATTTGTTTTCCCTACCTCTGATAAGTTGTAATTTTATTTAATGTATAACTTGATATTATGTATATCTGATGAGAGAAACTTAGTCAAGGAAATTAGTATTGCAGTGTAGTTCTGCACACAATGAAGTTTATGCTCGTTTTTACTGCGGGTCCTGAATACTGGTTCTTCTGAAAGTTTTCTATATGGTGCCAATTAGCTCGTTATGGGTACACAGAATTAGCATTCTGGTAGACAGTAACTGAAGTGGGAACTTATAGTTGTAGAGACAACTGATTTCTAAAGTAAGCTGGGTCAATGTCATGGGGAGGTCTGAATGGGAAGGCAGATGCCTTATTCAGCTAGATTTTCTTCAGTAGTGTGGCAGTGTTGAGACCACAGTACCAGAGCTTCAAACATAACGTCCTGGGTTAAAAAGCAATTAGGGTGCTGAGATCTGCATCAGCTGTGTATTTTTTTTAGGTTATTTAGGTTAATTATCAAACAAAATAAGTTGCAAATGCATGGAGCACTTAAAACAGATAAGAACTTCTTAATATGGGGCACATTGCAAATAGACTTACCTTTTTTGATAGCTGGGGCTTTTTTTTTTTTTTTTTCAAAATCAGTTTTTTGTAAATGTTACATGAATATGCAGTGTTTTCTCATGTGCAATAATATGTACATTATTGAAAACAATGAGAATTTAAATTGATTGTACTATAAAAGGTGTGAGCATTTTTATCAACCAGTAGCACTGAAGAATCTAATAGGACCCAAGTTCAGTTGTAAACTGACTTAGGAACTTGTCTTAAATTGTCCTGGAGATCGAATTCTGATCCTTCATGAAAGCCCTCTTAAATTCTTAACGCTTACTATGTATGATCCCTATTTTCAGTCTTGCTTGGGTTGATCCTCAGCTAGCTACTATTCAATCAGGTGCTGATCTCAGTTGTGTATTGAAAGCTAGATTTGTTTATATCTGCTGTAATAGAAATGTAGCACTGGCTTTCCCATGCTATTAGCACTTAATGTTGGGCATCGTTTCATTGGGATTCACCTCCCATTAGTGGGAGTATTGAATAAGAAGACATGGAACATCCCTATGGGATGGGAATCCACAGCCATGAGTGTGGAGAAAGAGTCGTCCCTTTGGATGCTGTTTTATGCAAGACTTGGAGTATCCTTAATGGTGAGTAGTAGTGTTGATAATTGGTCATACCAGCTGTTTTAAAGCAGCTAGGCAGATAAGGATGAAATTATTTCATGAATTTGTGAACAGCATAACTATAGTAAGGCAAGCAGGGCTTGGCCCTGCTTGCTGATTAGAAGGGCTGCCAGGTGCTTATTTAGAGGGGATACACACAGCATCTTTCAGTGCTCTGGGACCTTCCCTCTCCCTGGCTTCTAGTGTTGAACACTACTGTGGGGGCTGAGTATAGTTGGCAGGGCTGTGGCCATGAGCCCAGACGGCAGGTGGGTACTTCAACCAATGGAGCAGAATTGGGCACAGACACGTGCTGGTTAAACTGAGAGAGCTTTACTTACACTGTCGATGTACACAGCATAGGCACCTCCATAAAAGTTGCACTGTGTAGAGCTCTGAACACACGCTAATATTTTTGAGCATGCAGGGTACGGGGTACGTCAGGACGGTTGGCCACAGAGAGTCGTTGGTGGGTGATCAGTCCACCGAGTTTACTCCGAGATACATGCAGAGTTCTCCAACTTGGCCGGAAACTGCTCTAGCTTTTATACGGCTAGTGAGCCAATTGCTAGTCACCAGGTAGGAATAATTTACAACAAGCCAATAGGTAGCGTTCATTCAAACAATGCGATTGCTAGGTTTGGCGGGAACTGTTCACTGCACCAGGGTTTTCTCACCGCACCGAGGAATCTCGTTGTGCCAAGGCATTTTTAACTACTGAGTACTGACAGTTACCATTTCCACTTTCCTTGTTCTCAGGATTTACCTGCATTTGTACCTGGGGTGGTGAAATTGCTAATTGCCTCCTTCAGACCTAGGCTTAGTTCTTTTGGTGGGTTTGCCTCTGTACTTCATCCTGGTCAGTAGTTTAATAAAGAAGCTGCAGCAGCAAGAGCCCTGGCACCTGTCAGGGATAATTAGATTGCTAGCTGCATTAGCTTGTTTGGTTAAAATGGGTTTTTAGTTGCTGGAGCTTGCAAAAATGATCACTTGTCACTTTTCTTCTTCTTTTTGGCATCTTCGCTAGCAGTGCAAAGTTTGCATTAAGTAATTTTGGAATTTGTTGGGGACACATGAAATGTTGAAGAAAACTGGCATTAGTTTCTTCTTATATGGGGGTGGGGGAGCTCTGAATTTTATCTGGAAGTAAAGGAATAATCTTAAGGGGTTTGCATGGAAGTTGAGGAATCCATAATCCTGTTGTAATGGGGAGTCTGCATCCAGAGATTATTTTTGAGAAATCTTGGGAAGTATCAAGTTGTTAAATTTAGTCCCCATTAGAGCCAGGCGATTTTGGGCTTATGTGCTTATTTGAAAGAAGCTTAAGTAATGTAAGGGGATATTGGTATCTTTGAAGGAGAAAGGTTTGGACAGGATGGACATCATTTTTCTTAAAAATAATATTCCTCTGATATCTTGACAGTCAATTCCAACTTATTAACAAATGGTATGTTGATTGTGTACATTTGAACTATACATATTTCAACTCTAAAAACAAATTTTATGATCTGTTTTAATCAAATTAGATAACTACAGTGTTACATTTAACATAAATCTTAAGGTTTTTTCAGATATTTCTTATAGTTCTTGATAATGTATTATTTTACTTCATGTGCTTAGGTTTTGCATTTTAAAAATAGTTGGTTTTTTTTATTTTGCCTAAGAAGCAAATTCAACAAAGTTTAATATAGTAGTAATAGAAGAGTAAAGTTGCATAACTTCTGGACCATCCCAACTACAAGAGTAAGGATTATTTAGGGTAGTATCTTTTATTGGACTGACCATGTAGTTGGAATAAACTTTCAACTGTAAGACATTCCTTGTCATGTCTTAATATTGTAGGAAAGAGTACAGTAGATTTCAGGGTATATGAATTTTTAGACTATTTTCTCTTATAACCAGTATATAATCTCTTAATCTTATAAACTGCATAGAGACATAAACAACCTTGGCACTGCAGAGCCAAGTCAAAATAATGTGCTGCCTCTTCTGGTAGAGCACATGTGGTGACCCCCCACATCTGTCAGCACTTGTACTATCTAATGTTTGTGATATCTTTTTATGAGGAATACTTTTGATTTCACAAACATTGGTGATTTATAAAACCTAAACGATTGGACAGGAAGAGGGTAAACTTTGCACGCCCCCATGCGAAGCCCAGCAGATGCCTTGAAATTAAGGCTAGCGTGGCCGTCTTTTCCCACTTCAAAACTTCTGAATGTGGACTTATAAACCTAGGGAAACAGCCTGTGTTATAATCAATTGTATAACTAGTTAATGTTTTTAATATAGCTATTTTTATCAACAACCTTTTTCTAGAGTATTTCCTAGATAATATTGCCACCTGGATATACTGAAGCTATCTTGTCTTTAGGTAGAATGAAAGTGATTCATTTGACAGAAGCGCTATATTTAGTCGATTCCAAAGTGAGGGTTTCCCCCTCCTGCCCCCCCCGCCATATAATATGTTGGGGGAGCCCTTTACTTTGGACTCAAGTCCAGGGTGCAGGCAGCTGCTGCAGCTCCAGCTCTGGCCTCACCCAGGTAGGGGCTAGAGCCGCAGCTGCTGCCTGTGCCCTGTTGCCTCTGCCATCCTTATCTCTTCCTCCTGCAGGCTTGTGCCCCTATTTCTCTTCTTCACCCCCCCCCCCCAACTTCTGCCTCCTTGCAACCATTTCCTCCCCACCCTTGTTCCAGCACCAGTAGGCTCCATTTCCCACTCCAGTCTTAGTCTCAGAGCACAGCCCAGCCTGGCTGTACAGCAGTGGCTTGGAGCTAAGGGAGTCTGAGGCAGTGGGGAGAAGGAGGACAGAAGTAGCATGCGGGGATAGAGAGGGGCAGGCACAAAGGGGTATGAGTGTGGCAGAGGGCAAGCTGCCCGCCTCTCCCCTGCACTGCCTCCAGTCAGCTCCTACTGCCTGTCCCCCTGTCATTGCTTTCCCTGCTGCAGTGGTGGTGGGGATGAATTTAAGATGATCCTCCAATAATTCAATTCTAGACATGGAAACTTGTAACAGATTTATAAACTTTCTGTTTATAGAATCTAATTGTTGAGGGTCATCTTAAATTCAGGGTTGTCTTGGTATTGAGTAAATACAGTAGTTTTGAGGAGGAGCCCTTTTGCTTTGTGTTTTGCACCTTGAGGAGACTTACTCAAAGGTAATGAGCTAGGTTAAGAATTGTGTCACTTTTAGCCATGTGGTGTCCATGAGAAACAGAGCACTGGATGTGGTATGAAATTATTTTTTTAGATGTGAAATTCGTGCAGGCTGTGAGTTTATTGTTTTGTGATGACCTTGAAGTTGCACCAAGCATCTGACATAGGGGCCAATTCCTACAAATCCTTTTTGGCTGAGTTTCTTTGTTACTTGTTGCTTCAGCATACATCAGTGTGTTGCCCCCCTGAATTAGGAAACTGATTGTATTGCACCCGTCCTGTGTTTTTGCTAGCTTTTTGGAAAGTAACTTGGTGACCTTGCAGACACAATATACAGTATACTTTTAAATCCTTTGTATTTCACACTTGCTTCTTGAGCCTTAACCTAGCAGGTATTTTTCTTTGCTGTGATATTGCCTCTGTCTTTTAGGGTCATCACAATCTTGTTAGGTCAATGGGTCTTTACTAGACCAGGTCCTGTGGTGTGGGACTTTGTTTCTCCTACATCCATTTATACCAAATGAGAAAAATCAATAACATCTTAAAAAAATTGTGTTAAGAATGACCACCATGAGCCCTGTATGTATTAATCATACCTTTCTTTGGTCTGTATTTTCTTTAGCTTGAAAAGCAGAGGTCTCCAACTTTTTAAAGCAGGAGATCACCTTTGGCATTTAAAAGCAACTCGAGATCTACTGTATGCTGCTGCCAAGCCCCTCCCCCCTTCACTCCCCTGGCCCAGCAGGGAAGGGTGGCCAGATTGAGGCAGATGGAGAAAAAATTATTTGGGGGTGCACCTTCCCAGCAGTTAAGTTCCACCCAGCCAGGGCACCATTCAACTTACCCCTACTCCTTCCTCTGCGGCACTGTCCTTCACTCAGTCTAGCCCCTTCTCTGCTCCATGGACTGACCTGCTGGGTTGGAGCATGTGCGTGCATTCACACGGTCACTCAACCCCTCACCCCAGCCTCGGATCGACTCCAAGAGGCTCTGAGATCTTCTGGTAGATTGAGATCCGCGGGTTGGTGACGGCTGTTGTAAAACATCGATTAGTCTTTAGAAGAGTCTAGTATTTTTTGATATTGGACAACATTCGGAGATGTTCTTGATTTGGTGCTTTTTAAAAGCCAAATTACATGTATGGATAAATTATTCGTATTGAACAGTTTCTTTTTAAAACATAAACTGTTTTGGATTGATATTCAGTGCTTTTTTTCATCCTTATAGGACTGATGGCTTTTCTTTCTTTGTGCTTTGGGTACAGATTATGAGAAACCTTTTATGATTTATTCTTTTCTTTGTGTTTTAAGTTTATGTTGCTAAGTAGCTTCTTTCTACCGCTTCTTTTGGAGAGAAAGTAATGTTCTGCCTTCTGCACCTGTGGAAGGGAGAATATGTTCCTTCTGAGGTCTCCTCAGACCCTTTTTCTAAGGAAGAAAATGATAACCTTTTCCTTCTATTCCTTTTTCCTTTTTGGACGAGTCTAGCATAAGTAAAGGTTTGGAGAGAATGCTGACAATTCCTTGATCTTAATGCATCTCTTATATTCTTAGCTGTTGAAACAAATGCAGTGCTAAGTGTCAGAAATGAAAGGCTAGTCACATCTTGGTGTCTTCTTTTGTCTCACTCTGGGTATTATTTTTCATGCATGAAGGTACGATGGTATAGTTTTTCCATTGTTAAACTCTGGCCTATATTTTCCTCCATATCCCTGGTGCTTATTCAGGGGGTTTGGTTAGGTTCAGGCTTTATAGTTCTGACCTTTGGGGAAACTGGCTGGTGGAGAACAGAGTCAGATTAAACAGCCAGGTTAATCCAAAGTATTATTTAATCTTAATAGTGGTAATAGGAATACCATGAGGAAGACCATTTCATAGCAACAAGCAGTCTAGTTGTATCTTACTAGAAGCTTGCCATTTTCTGATAGAAATCTAAAGTGGCCTAAGTTCTTCAAATACACCAGCAGGTCATGGGTGTCTGTCTGAACAGCTTCTTGGCAAAAGCTTTGTGTCCTCTTGACCAAATGCTATTTTTTTGTCATCTTAGTTGCATTGTTCTCTCAGCTCCTATACTTCTAGTTTCTGATGACCAAAGTTAGGTTTATAGGCCTGGTATAGGCAGTACCCTTTTACCAGGATAAGTGATCAGAAACCGGTCTATACCTGTAACAGAAAATAAATTTGGCGCACACAACCAGTTTATTCCCATAACAGAACAGAAATTTGGTGCACACAGACTGATTTTAAAAATGGCAGAATCCAGTCTAAGGTTTGCTTCCCCTCCATCTCCCCAAAGGATGAATGTATGTTGTGTTCACTACCGAGCTAAACTATGCTGCTTACAGAAAACCGTGTAACTTAGACTGATTCTGTCTTGGGTTTTTTGAATATCTGTATCTAGCCTTAGTCTTGGGCAGAATTTGATCTGTTTTATTTAGGGATAGTGATTTACATATAACACCTGCTCATGGTTCACTGAAAAGAGTCATGTCTCTAGTCATTGTTTACCTTTCTGGTACTTTTCCCAAAGGCTCTGCTGACTTAGTTTAGTCATACACCACTCCAATTATTAGAGAGCAGTTCAACATCCATCCTGTTTCAGCTGAGCTCCAAAATTTGGCACCAGTACAGGCTGGAAACTGATTGGCTAAGAAGCAGCTCTGCAGAAAAGGACCTGGGGCTTATAGTGGACAATAATTT
This sequence comes from Caiman crocodilus, assembly GCA_030014935.1. NCBI lineage: Eukaryota > Metazoa > Chordata > Crocodylia > Alligatoridae > Caiman > Caiman crocodilus. The sequence continues at coordinate 5,573,842 of JAGPOW010001338.1, forward strand.
AAAATGAGCCAACACTGTGCCCTTGTTGGAAAGAAGGCTAGTGGGCTAAATGGGCTGCATTAGTAGGAGCGTTGCCAGCAGATTGGGAGAAGTGATTTTTCCCCCTCTGTTCTGCACTGTTGGTCACATCTGGAGTATTGTGTCCAGTTTGGGCCCTACCCCCACTACAGAAAGGTAGACAAACTGGAGAGAGTTTAGTGGAGGACAGTCAACATGGTACAGGGGCTGGGGCAAGTGATTTCTGAGGAGTGGCTGAGGGACCTGGGCTTATTTAGTCTAGAGCAGAGGAAATTGAGAAGGGATTTAATAGAAGCTTTCAACTTCTTGAAGTGGGGTCCCAAAGAGGTTGGAGCTGAACTGTTCTCAGTGGTGACAGATAACAGGATAAGGAGCAATGGTCTCAAATTGCAGTAAGGGAAGTTTAAGTTAGATATTGTGGGGGGGGAAAACTCTCTCATGAGCAGGGTAGTAAATCAGGTTACCCAGTGAGGTTGTAGAACCTCTACTCTTGGAGGTTTTTAAGACCCAAGTAGACAAAGACTTGGGTGGGATGATCTAGTTGGGGATGGTTGTGCCTTGAATAGGGACTTAGAAAAGATGACCTCCTGTAGTCCCTTCTGATGCTAATTTTCTAAGATTTTACAATTCTAACCCCATTGCCATTCAGCGCTATAGCTCTGCAGTAGCAAATTGGAACTATGGAGCTAGATGTTTCTGAGGTAGGTCTTGGGTTTCTAGATGAAGTATGGTTTCTATTGGCAAGAAACATGTTGTTCAGAGGTGAAGAAATTGGGGACCTTTCTTACCTTTGACTGTTTCCTGTTTCAGTTTACTTGTAGTAGTCCATAGCTAAAGTGACTAATTTTCTCAGGTTGTTTTTATCTATTGTTGTTTTCCACACTATATTCCTTCAGAGGTCAGCAGGGGTATGTATGCAAGGGACAGATCTGAATTTTTACTTGGGAAATGAGGCCCATCCCTGTTCTCTCGAGACAAATGGGTTTTGTGTTCTGATAGTGTTAGAGTGAAGTTGTAGCTATGAAGATCCAGGAATTATGCAAGAGTAAAATATTTCTTAGGGTGATATATTTTATTGGGCTAGTTAAATAGTTGGGATACAGTTAGACATGCTTCTGAATGCAAAACATTCTTCTTCAGGTCTGATGAGTAAAAGCCAGCACAGTATTGTATTTGGGGGGGTGAGAGATCTCCAAGGATAGCAGGCAAACAATTAACAGAAAAGATGCTGATTACTGGGAGATCAATACCTATCAAAAAAAGGATGAGGGTCATTATTTACCCGGAGAGCCGCTCAGGCTAAACCAAACTCAAATGGACATATTTTGTCAAGCACTCACGACTGATACCTCCTTAACTAACATTAGCCATGATTATTTTAAATAGAGGGAAAGGCTAATTTCTTCATCCACAGGGACCATTTAAAAGACATTTGGAAGTGTAAAAGCTTGCAAACATAGGGAAGTCCTTCTTTGTTTCAAAAGATGCAGAGCTGAGCTATATTTTATTTATTAAAATTTGAAGCAGTTATTGGCCTGAACTTAACCTCACATTTAAATTGGTGTAATCTGCCATTACGCCAATGTAAACAAGGAGTGGAGACACAAGTGTACATTCATTCAAATAGTCTGAGAGAATTCTCCCAGGTTATTCTCCTGGAAGAGAAACTTGCTCAGAGCTGTGTGTACAGACATTTGACTACTGAAGCCCTGAAGAGTGGAGAGCTTGAAGCTCTGACACTGTGCAGCTAGGGGAGCCCTGCGCACACATCTCGGGGTGCTTTCTTAGTTTGCCGGGCAGATCTGATGGGCTAACCCAGACTGCCCATGGTCAGCCTGTGGAGTCAGCATGTACAGACATTCACGCTCTCAGGAGGAACTATCTTGGAAGTGATATAACCTTGGTTGTTCCAAGGCTATTTTTCTCTTGGAGCAGCTATCTGAACTGTGGGAGAAACCTTGAACATCTGTATACTCATGATTTGTCCTGGGATGGCAGTAAGTCTCCCAGGAGAAACTGAATGTGCAAGGCCAGTGTGAGATGAGAAGAGGAGCCAGAGTTGCAGTTAGCTCTATAACTTAGACAGCTTATTTCTGGTGCTTCAACTATTTTTACCACCTAGGAGAATAGGAAAATAGGTCAGGAACGGACCACATGAGGTAATTTAGTTCAGTTCTGCTCAAGGCAGGATCGTCCCTGATTAAACCACCCCAGCTAATTGTCCATTTAATCTGTTCCTGAAGATTTCTGGGACTGGAATCCAGGTACTTGAAGACTATTATCAACCCCCCTCACTCTTCTCCTTTCCAGACTAAATACCTGAATATATAGTTCTTTCAGACTTTCCTTAAGTTGTGCGTCTCAGGCCTCTTATCATTTTTGTTGCTCTCCACTGGACTTTCCCCAATCTGTCCACATCCTTACTGAACTGTGGGGCCCAAAATGACACAGGACTCCAGGTGAGACCTTAGTGGTGCCAAATAGAGCAAATGATTCACTTCCCTTGACTTGTAAGAGGCACTCCTGGTTAGTACAATTCAATATGCTGTTGGTTTTTCTGCAGCAAGAGCACACTGTTGACTTCAGTCAGCTTGTAGTGTAGCATAACCGTCAGGTCCTTCTCTGCAGTACTTGCTATCTAGCCATTCTCAGTCTGCATTTGTGCGTGAGATTGTTCCATTCTAAGTGCAGGACTTCGCACTTGTTATTCTTGAATTTCAGCTGCTTAAGTTGATATCCAAGATGTCATACAAATGTACTGAAGAAAGAATTCAGACAGGCAGTAAATTGTGCTGGTAAATTGCAGTTAAAGAACAAAGAAAGGTAGGAATGAAATAACCTAGAAAAAGAAGAGCAGAGATGCTTTTCTGTTAGACTGGAGTTTATGGAAAAATAAAGGCAGTGTCTAGGACATCAGTCAGTTTGAAAAGGGTCAGGATACATTGTGGAGCAGAAAGGCAGAATGCCAGATCAAGTGAGTTAAGAATTTTCTATCCCCAGTATTAATAGTCAAATTTTGGGGGTATTGTTTGAGATCTTGTAGGATAGCCTGTTGTCAAGTTAAAACCCAGATGGGCATAATGAAAAATTCAAGAACAGTTTTTCAAGTTTTCAATATATCACAATATGTTAAACTCACAAGGGATGTTCTCTTTGAATGTCAGCCAAGAATAGTGTATGCATTAACAAACCCCCAGATTAAGCATTTGAATGGGTGTAAAGCCCTATGCAAATCATTTGATTTTTATTGCCTTTTTATACAGCTCTTGTCTTAAATGTTCTAGCTGTACAGTGAGCAACATCCTAGCTGAGTGAATAGAGAAATGCTACAACTAGTGGCTATTTTCTTCCTTCTTTACTTAAAAGCTTTAAAAAGTGCCAGTTAACTTGGCAAAGTGTATTAATAATTGTCGTCATCATTTATCTGTTACTGTGCAAACTACTGATGGATGAATCATGAACTGCATATTGGCAGAGTGATGTTTTTATATAATATTCTTATCTTCCGTTTACCTTTTGTCTTCAAATATTTTTTTATTTCTGCCTCTGTATTTATATGCTACTTTCTGGAAGCTCTCTATTTCAGCCATTTTTTCAAAAAATTATATGTATCTGTTTAGGATAAATATTGATCAGCTTGTGATTGGAATTCTTTTTATGATCTAGACCAGGGTGGCCAACCTGTAGCTCAGGAGCCATGTGTGGCTCTTCAGAAGTTAAAAAGTGTCTTCAGAAGTTAATATGCGACCAAATGGAAGCTGGCCACTGTGTGCTTGCCCAGAGATTCAGGGAGACCTGTATTTAACTTCTGAAGAGCCACGTGTGGCTCCAGAGCCACAGGTTGGCCACCCATAATCTAGACCATTTGTTTGGGGTATTTTTTTTTAGGTACTTCTATAGTTGTTTGAAATAAAGTCTTCCTTTGCCATCACATTGCTTTTTGGTTGCCAAAATGGTTTTAATGAAATGTTTAAGTGTTGATTTTCATATTTGTTAATTTAAAAACTATTGTCTTGGCTTACTAGTAATATAGATTTCTCATGACTTGAGACTCAGAGTCTGTTGAAGCTCTTTTATTATTAGCAACTTGTCAAAACATTTTGACAATGAAGCTCAACAGAAGTTTTGAAACACAAAGCTGCTAATGTATATGAAATCCAAACTTTTACATATTCTGGAATAGCTTTTATATTTCAAAGTTTTGCATATTTCATTGGTGATTCTGGCAAAAATTCTTTGTTTTCGATGCAAGTAATCAGTGCAGCTATCTGGTTTGTGTCTTGGTATGTTTTCCTATTTATTGTTATCATCTATAATTGAGGATCCATCCTATTTGTGGTAAAACCCCATGAAAATGGTGATCCCTGCAATTCTGGCACAGAATTTTCAGGAAAAAATGAAGTCCTGAAAATAAAATGCTGGCTCGCCAATGAGAGCCAGTGGTCCTCAGGGATGTTGAGACCTGGCTTTGCAGCCCATCAGAAGGGGGGGGGGGGAACCACTGACATGAAGGGGAGGAGCAAAGATGGTACCCCCCCTTTGTTGATTGGCTCAGACGGCTGCTTGTCATGAAGCCAAGCCCATCTTGGCTAATCAGTAGCATGGGGTAGAGCTGCTAGGGTCAGTCGGTGGTGGAAGGGGCAGGATGCCATAAAAAGACTGTGAAGATAGTGCTGCAAGTGGCTTGTAATTTCTTCCCCACACCCTTCCCCTTGCCTCAGCAGGAATCAAATAGATGCCCATCTATAAACTACTTATAAATATATTTTTACCATATTATCTGAAATTATATTTGTTTGATGTAAAGAGTTTTTTTTTTATTTTGTTTCTTTGTTCCAAGCTTATCTATTTTCCTTTGTTCTCTTGATTTTTTTTTGTTTGTTTTTTTTGTTTGTTTTTTTCAAACCACATTTTAGTCAATCTATATAAAAAAGTGAAGAGCTATTGTCAAGGTTAAATTGTAGATGGAAAGAGAAAAGGTTGGTTGGTTGTTTTTTTTACCTGTTTGGAAAAACTGAGCTGGTGTTAGGAAAATTAGCAATTAAAAAAGATGTAATTCACTTTTCATTACTTATATTTATTAGCACAGCTTTTGCTTTTTTGTGCTATCTGGCTCTTTATTAATCAGCATGTTCTATTAACTGGCATGCCGACTGAAGCAAAAGTAAAACTGAAAGTCTCACCGTGGCACTTCGGGTTTCACAGATTGTCACTTCGCTATGGGCCGGGGAAAAACAGCTTGCGCGGGGCCCCACTTCCTGTCCCCTGGCATGCTGACGCCAGGGAGTGAAAGCCTTGGTGCACCGAATGCGGCAGGAGGGGCAGCGGCCCGAACAGGCAAAGATGCCTCAGGTAACCAGCATATTGGATTAACTGATGCTCCCTATTCCCCGTGGATGCCAGTTAACACAGCTTTTACTGTATTAGATTAGTTTGAACCTTTAGTTGAAAATAAGTTTTTAACCAGTGACTCGTACGCAGCAGTTTATTACAGATTTGTAGGACTAGATGAATGGTTTAGAGGGTATAATCCTATCATGGAGCCATACATAATATGGGATTTGTGTGCTCTCGCTTTAGGTCTGTTGGCATGAGAGTGGTATGAGAGAAATATTAGATTTGTAGCCTAGCCATGTCCTTTAATTACATCTCGAACTGTGAGCTGCACAGATGTTGATCGGTGTTAGTGATGGCTCAAGTTTGGAGCATTCACACTTGCAGGCCAGCAGGAGCATGAAAGGTACAAATGCCACCCCCTCACCCGTTCTCGCCTCCCCCCTGCCCCTGGGTTCCCTCCTGCCTCCGCCTACTTGTAACTGCCCAGCTTTCTGTCCTAGGGGAGCAGGCAGGGAAGGGTTAACCTTGCTGGGCTGCTTCTCTTGTGCTAAACCCAGCCCAGAGGGTGGCAGAGGCTGGGCAGGCAGATTTAACCATTTCCTGCCTACTCCCCTGGAACAGACCGCATGGGCAGGCACAAGTAAGTGGAGGTGGGGCACAGAGGGCAGTGAGTGGAGACCTGGAGTGGTAAGGAGGGCAGGAGGGGCCAGTGGGCCCAATTTGGGCTAGCAGGGAAGGGAGGGCAGGTATTTTGCACCAAGGTGTAGCCTAGATAGAGTGGCTATATCTTAGAGGAACATGAGCTGGGTAGTAGGGATCAGAGAATTCTGCCCTGCTGTAGTGTACCTTTCTGCCACGTAAGTGCTTAAAACCAGTTTCAAGTTTTAATGGGCAGACAGAGCTGGTCTTAGGGAAAATTGTGCCTTGGGTGAATTTGTATTTTGGTTTTCCCTTCCCTGTGTCAGTCAGGGGCACAGGCTGGCAGACAGGGGGGTAGGGCTCAGCCCTGCGGGCAGGCAGAGTGGCATAGTATGCCAGGCAGGCAAGTGGTCAGGTGCTGCTGCCGTTGTGCAGGAGCAAGGTGGGTGTACTGAAGCAGGCACCACCCTGCCCACAAATGCCTGGCTTGGCTTCTCCTGAACAGCAGCTGGAGGCAGAGGACGGGCTGGGCTGGGCACTGCTGCTGGGACGGGGTAGGGTGGAGGGAGAGCACTGCTGTGAGCATAGGCTGCTCGCATGGATGTGCGCATGCATGTGTAGTGTCCTCCTGACCATGGCACTCACCCCGAAGGCCAGCTCTGCAGATGGTCCAGTGTTAAGAGCCAGGAGCTGCCCACTGTGTAACAAGGCCTTCAGTTTCTGACATTTGGGCTCTTCTCAAGTTGGTTTTCTTGAGCAGGAGTTCAGGACAACGTTTCAGGCCAGTAGCATTGTTCTGTTTTATCTCTGGGTGTTCAAGTCGACCACATATCTTTGGAGTTCCCAGTACAAGGCTGTGGAGGCATTCTGTATAAATTTGGATCCGATCTGTTTGGTCACGTAGGTTCAAAAGACCAGTCTTCTTTTGAAAGGGGTCCTGGCTGCTCAGGGAATATTTGATCGTATTTAAAGTGACTGGTATTTGAAGCACCCTCTTTCGAGTTCAAGGGAGAAGTATATTTCTTTACTTTTTGCAAGAGGAGATTAGAGGCTGTTTGTATAAAGTTTCTGTACTTTATCTATCCATTTAAAACGCACTTGGCTTTGGCTCTTTATTACCAATTTCTCTTCCCTTTTTTGTGTTGACAACCAGTAACAGGTAAGTTTCCTATAAGGACTACAAAGAATGAAGTACTGAAATGTCAGCCTTGAGTCTCTCCACTGAAATGCGTGAACAACTCAGTTGTTTTGAGAGGGGAAAATTGTTCAATATACTTAATAAAATAAAATTGCACTGTTCTTCTGGGTTTTGATGGTTTGCCTGGGGACACCACTAAACATGAACAACCTAAACATTTTATAACTTTTTTTCAGTGCTACCTTAAACATCATGTTGGGTTTTCCATTACAGTCCTATTTTCAGAGGTTTTATCAACTCCAATTTGCTCATTATGGGAACATTATATGGAAAATCTAAAGTTGAACCAATAAAGCTTTATCTACAGAAAAATTGCTCTCAGAAGGGCTTTCAAAAAGACAGCTACTTAGCAAAAGTTGTATTAAAAAAAATTAAAATTCCTGCTCATGAGCAGAAGCAAATTTCACACAGGGTATAGCAGATTCTTAGAATGTGTGAAATTATTATGATTTCAGGATTCAAAAGTACTTTAACAAAATATTTTCTTTTGAATTCACTTAATTATGCATAAGTGCACAGACTCTAGGACAGTTAATCATATTAAATTTCAAATGAGCAACATGTAGCCCCAAATGTCATTTTGTGGATTTTAAAACCTCCAATTAAATATAAAAGTCCCTTTGCTGTTTTCTTTCAAGCTCACCTTTAAGCATTGCAGTTCCCTGACCGTTTTGCTGATGTCTAGTCATCTTTCCTTCATATTGGACATCTTCATATCTCTTTGCCTCTATGTACAAATAATCATTTTCACAAATGTAGAAATATATGGGCTACACAAAGACTTTGATTTTTAATCTGGCATACAAGTTTGTATCTACCAGAAGTGTTACTTCTTGGGGGGGGGAGGAACTAACCCTTTCCCACTGCCGCCTTCTCCCATTTTCCTTTCCCATTCCTTCCTATCCCACACAAAACCAAACCAAAAAAAGAAAATGATGGTCAACTCAGTGTTGTGACCCTTTTTTTCTTAAAGGTACTAGAAAGTGAAGGGGAATATAAATTACAGTTACATTGATGCAAATGTAATCTCATTGGTCTATAAGGATCAGGATAGAATCCAATTCTCTCTCCTCCCCTTGAAAAAAAAAAAAATCCCAAATTCTCCCATTACAAACCCCCAAATCTGTGGGTTTTTTCCCCCCCATTAAACAGAAAGCTTTATTGATATATTTACAGTTTTAAAACAATTTGGAAGCCCTACCAGTGCCTCCACCATTATAATAAAATAAATTCTCCATATCTATGTATTTTGGCATTTGATATATATATTTTTTTTAATCATGTAAAATCAGAGCTTACTTCAGCTGTCCCCTTCGCTCACTCAGACACAGGTCAGGCTGCAACTGTTCCCCACTGCCACTGCTTTGTGGTGCTGAGCAGCCCTAGAATGCTGGTGCCCCACCCCTGCCTGTGCCCCTCAGTCCTAATGCACAGACCCCTGGCCTTGCCAGTGTCCTTCATTTCTGACCCACTGTCCCCAGACCACAGCCCCCAGTGTGTAAGGAAGGGGATGGATGTGTGGAGAAAGGGGTCTGCGGGCATATGTTGGGGCAAATGGGAGGTGGAGGGGTAAAGAGGGCACATTCCCTCCCACCAGGTTTCTGCACACACAGTGGGGAATGGGGCTACAGCCTGGGCAGACCACCTGTGTCTAAGAGCTGTCTCTGCCCCAGCTTGTGGGATCTGGCACAGGAGAGTGTACCCTATCACCATTTTCCACCAAGGTGAAGTACCCCCTGCCTGCCTGGTAGCAGTGGGGACACTACTCTGTGCCACCACCACACCTCACCTTGGTGGTACCGAGTTCCCTCCTGTAGGGGAGCACCGACAGAGATTTTGGGGCCCAATACTGAAAGCCAATTTTTAAGGAGGCATATCAGCCAATACTGATATGATTTTTGATATGCAGCATGGAAGCTTGAAGACTTGTGTGCAGCTGGTAAGTCTGTTCTGGTGGAGGGGAAGGGAGAAGGGAAGGTTTGTGATGAGGCAGATCAAGGCCCCTGCAGTGAGAGAGGAGTGGGTCTGGGGCAGGGGCTGGGGCAGGCCCATCCCGGCCAGAGTGGGGTTGGGTTGCAGGATGGAGCCACGGCTCATCTGGGGGGCGCTGAGGGCGGGGTGGGGTGGCTTCCACCGCTGTGTCCACCATGGGGGGCATGTACTCCCCGATCTGCGTGGGGCAGGGCGGCTGCATCTATGAGCTGGGACTGTGCCAGGGGTCTTCCCGGTGGGAGGGGCTAGCCCATACTGTGCTCGGGGCGGGCAGTGGCAGCGCTGGGAGGGGGGCTACCGGGAGGGCTGCAGCCACCCCAGAATTCATTCTAGTCCCCTCCCAGCCCATGTCTTGCCCCCCACTCCCCTTCCCTCCCCACTCCCCTTCAACCACAACAGACTTTCTGGCTGCACACAGCTCTTCAAGTTGCCAGGCTGTGCTCCCTGCCTACGTGCTCTGCTGCAACTATGCGTGTACACGAGCATTTATTGGCCACATCAGGCTGGTTTCTGATGCAGTAAATTTTCTTCATATCAGTGCTGATTCGATATTGGTGCATCTCTACCCTCTTGCACTGGGTTTTGCTTCATAAAAAATGACTCTAACGTTACGCTCCCAGCCAGGTCACGAGGCGCTACAGGGATTTGGCATTGGGACTAAAGGGTGTGGGAATGCAGGTGGTGTTCTCTTCGATCACCCCAGTCTTGGGCTACGGTCTGAGGAGGAAGAGGCAGATCCCGGTAGTTAACCAAAGACTGTAGCTCTGGTTATCCAGAGGTAGAGTAAAGGGGGTAGAGAGAGGGCCCAAGATGGTGCCTTGTAGAATTATCAATAGTGTTGTAGGAAGGAAGATGAGGTTCCTTTTTTAAGGGCAGGAAACAGAAAATAAAAGCAAACTCAGGGGATGGGAAAGAAACAGCTGGTCTTGCTGAGCTGAGATTCAGTTAAGTTGAAGAAGAAGAGTGGTTTAGTTAAGAAGACGTCACGAGGGAATGAAGAAGGGAGGAAGAAAGAATGAATTTGTAGTGATGAAAGATTGTGCCCATGCTATTTGTACTAGAGATGTTCCTTATTAGGCAGGCATGTAGGAAGTGGATAGATAAATTGGGCCTAGTGCTAGAGGTTGACAGGACAGACCTTGCAATAGTAGAGGGGGACAAGGGAGCTGAGTGAAAAAAAAAAACAGGCAATGCTTTAAGAGGACAGACTTGTGTGGGGGAGAGCAGGGGGAAGAGAGAGAATGATGCTTAATGAGGACCAAGAGAAATGCATTATCATTTCTGGAGAGTAAACCCTGAATCAGAGCTGCAGCTTAAATTTAAAATTAGTCAGGTCAAGGAAACGTGCAGCTTAGGGTCACTAACGTGGAAGCTATGGTCACTGAGGATAAGTGTGGAGAGTGTGGGAAGGAGTCAAAATTGGAAAGGAAGACTAATGTAGAAGAATTGAGTTAGTGATAAATGCTAGGAATATGGAAAGGAAGAGGAGAGAAATGTCAAATGCAGTGTAGCTCAAAGGAGGAGTAAGCATGGGAAGAGTGAAGAAATTGTTTGGAGTAGAAGAAGGCAACTTTCCCTATGGTCTGACCGAAGACGGAGAATAAGAAAAGATGACTTTTTAAGAGCACGCTTTTGTGGAGCCAGTGTAAAAACAAAAGTAGTTCAGGCCTGACAGGATGTGGAGGAGTTTGAAGGAGTAAGGTATGAAGAGTCTGTCTGCAGACTGAATGTTACAGAACCTGTGAAAGAGGAGGTTTACTGTGAGTTGAGGACTAGTGGTATGGGAGGAGTGGAGGTGATTTGTGGCAACAGGTGTAGGGGATGAGTGGGGATGGGCAAGAAGGACTAAGATCGCTTGTAAAGGTCAACGTAAGTACAGAAGAGTTGGAGGGGAGGGCCTTAGTGTTGGAAGAAGTGAGGATCTTGGGTAGAGATGCAAGGTATAACTGATGAGAACAGGCAATGTGGAGTTTATGGCTTGGGGCAGACCTTACATATAAACTGGTTTAAGATCATAAACTGGTTTAAATCTGTAACAGAACAGATGTTACACCATCCCTGCCCCTACCCCCACCCTGGGGGCCCTGCTGGATGGCATCTATCCATGCCCTTGTCCTGCTGCTGCAGTAGGAGGGGACAGAGCCCTTGGTGGGGGCAGCAGCCCCTGTCATAATGTCAGAAAGCAAGAGTCCCTTCCTGGTGGGGGGGCTCCTCTGCAGGGTAGACAGAGCCGTGGCAGGCTGCGTGCCGCAGCACTGAGCCCAGACCTCTCCAACCCCCTCGCAGTGCCACTGTGGCCCGTAACAGCTTACCTTGCCCTGCAGCATAGTCCCCCCCGCCGGGAAGAGACTCTGCTCTGAGAAACCGTGACAGTGGTTCCTTCCCCTTTCGTGATTGCTTCCCACTTTTCACTTCAGCGGCCAGGTGATACCACGGCCAGATGCTGCTGGCTGGGTGGATCTGGTCTGTGGGGCCTTTGTCTGGCCCCCAGCAGATCCCTCAGTCCCACCAGGCTGAGGCGCCACTCTCTGGGCACGCAGCTGCGCTGGCGCTACTCTGGTAGGACTGCCTTCCTTGGCAGCCTGGCCCCAGTAGCATCTTTGCTGCTGCCGCTGGTCCCAGCCTCATGGTACAGGCGGGGACCAGTGCATGCAGCCCTGACCCCGTGCACTCTGCTGGCTCCCGGCTCGCCATCCAGGCTGAGCAACAGCCGCATGGGAGAAACTGCTGCTCAGCACGGGGAGAAAAGTGGTCTCTCCCCTTCCTACTGCTGGTGCTTCCTGGTGCAGCTGCCCAGAGCTGGCACTAGGTTGCCCTGTATCTTCGTTGCATCACTGCTGCATCTGGGGCAGTGGTGGCACCAGAGCAGATGTAAAAGCGGTGGCACAGGGTGTGCAGGGCAAAAGTGGCCCCTCCCCCTCCCAGTGCCAGTGCTTCCTGCTGCAGCTTAAATTAACCTGAACAGGTTGAAGCAATTCAGGCTCTGGCTTTTAAATGTCTATCCCTAGCCCTGATGCTCTTCTATAGAGGAGGGAGGTAGTGAGAGCCATATGCAAATAGCCAATGGACAAATTTAGAAAATGATGTTCTAAATAGCTACTGAAAAATTCTAGTTTACTTACAGCAGTGCAATCATTATGACTTGCTAAATTATTTTGTTTTCTAGTGTTAAAGTATATGGCATGTTATTTAGATATATTATTAAAGTTACTTAGGCAAAAGAGTCATTAACTGCCATTTTTCATTGTACTTAGTTTTAGCTAAGTTGTTAAGAGTTATCTAATGTTGATGTATTTTTTTTTTTTCTCCTGTTCCTTAAGGAATGCATGCTTCTTCAAAGGCAATTTATTCTGAGAAAGGGTACCCTAAATTATTTTGTGCATGTTTATGACAATGTCTTTATGAACCCCTATTGTATGAGGGAGGGGTGTCAGACTTACGAGCCCTACAGGCCAGATGAGGTTTGCTAGTGCAGTCTGAGGGCCGTACCCCCTGTGCTATGCCCAGTCAGTGGCTCGGGGTTTAGCCTGCATGCTGCATGCAGCACATACTCTCTGGGGCTCGCTGTGCACTCTGTGTGGACTGGACACAGCGCTGCTTGCAGCACAAGGGTCAGCCCAGGGTGTGGGCTGTGTGTGATGTCCTGCCAGACCAGCTCTGCATGCTGATTTCAGAACCAGTCCTGATTGGGCTCTGCAGAGCCAGCACTCGGGACTGGTCTTGTAGGGTGCTGCATGCAGCCTATGGTGGACTGATTCCCTGTGTGGCATGCATTATCAGGTCCAGTCTGGGGTGCATGTGGCAGTAAGAGCCCTGTGCCCACTTAGTTCCCTCCACAGCTGGTGTCAGCCATTCTCGGGGCTGCTGCAGCAGGGGCTGGGGTGAGTGGGAACACGCAGAGCCCCAGGGGGCACAGGGTGCAGTGCAGCTTGCCCCTGCTGCAGCACCCTGCTGCCAGGCTGCCCTGGCGTTTGTGGGGGAAGGAGGAGTGGTGTGTGGCCTGACGCAGGGCGGGGAAACCTGGCACCAGTACCTGGGGTCAGAGCGGGGAGCCCCATGCTCCCCACGTCTGTTTGGTACGTTAGTAGCCAATATTCATAAACTAGCAGGGATGGAGTTCAGTTTGCTTGCGAATAGAAGGCCTTGCAAGTAGTGTTAACTTGGGTCTCCATGTTATGACTTATCTCTTCATCTAAGCACAAAACATTTTCATCTGATTTTTTTTTAAATGTTTTTTATTTTTTTATTTTTATTTTTTGTAGTGCTTCCAACCTGGACTAGCAGACCTATGTGCAGCTGTAGGCAAGAAATGGGTGCTGCTTTTGCTCATTCTGGTACTCGATACACTTGCCCTGCATCCGCAGTCCAAAAAGACATCTGTTTCCTTTTTGTACCCTGTCTTCTCCCTCCATATGCCCCACAGGACAGATGAGGTTTTTTCACAATTAATGAAGAGAGTTTCACAGAGTAGCTAGGTTTACATCGGCATAAGAAACCATGAAATGTGCCTGCAAAAATCCTTGTGACTTGCATGGCTGGTGGTTGCCTCAGTGGCTAGGGACAGACATTCAGAGAGCCTGAATTGATGCGATCTTTGCAGGTGAGTCTAATCTGGCCAGGCTGAATCAGTTTGTAAGTGCACAGACATCCCAGAAATGCAAGTACATGCCTGCAGTGGCTCAGGCTAGGCACTGGGAGGCACTAGAGAAGCCCTCTCTTTACTCGTACAGTGCTAAGCTGAGGGGGTGGGTCAGGCCCTGGCAGGATACTCTTATGGAAGGGTCCCCTCCCCGCTTCTGACCAGCCCAGCAGGGAATTGATTACATGGTGTTTATCACACAATTAAGAAAACAACAGAGGGACATTACCAGCTACTTGTTGGTTCTGCCTTTGTCCTGTATTCCACAGCATGAACTGTAGCCAGCATGTGGTCTGCTGCCTAATGCTGAGAGGTGTCTATTAAAGCAGAAGGGGCAGGGGATCCCAGCTTAGCAGGGAGTGGGGAGGAGGGTGGGGAAGAGCAGGGGGAAGCCAGGCAGATGCCTACAGTCTGCTGAGCTCCAGCCAGGGAGCAGAGGGGAGGGACCAGCTCTGCTGTGGAGCAGAGAGCGTGCCAGGATGTTGGGGAAGTCTGGTTTAACTTAAACCAGCAAGGGGTCTGGGACAGACATTGCGTAAACCAGTTTGACCCAAGTCAGTTAAGTCTGATACCAGTGTCAGCCATTTTCAAACTGGTTTATGTGCACTGAACACCTGTTCTGTTACAGGTTTCGACCAATTTCTTATCACTTGAACCAGTTGATGTGTAATATCTGTCCCTAGCCAGTAAGGACATCAGAGCATGGGAGAGTATAGCTAGCACTTTAATGTGTCTTCACACACCTTGGCTGGACTGACTTAGGTTCGTTAGACCTAGGTGCAATCAGTCAAGTTAATTCTGCAAGGAAAATGGTCTTGCAGGCTTTACTGTGTCAGGCAGCTGGTGTTTGAAAGACCAAACTGTTGGTCAGTAAGAATGTTTTATTGCATAGACTTATATATATATATATATTTTTGTTGTTGTTGTTGTTGTTGATTAGCTGATCAGCAATTGTAGTAAGTGGCTGGCCTTTATTGAAATCTGGAAAGTTACAGTGGCACTGTTTTACCAAATTTTATACCGCTGTCTGAAAAATGTTTTATTAAACTAAATAAATTCACATCCCCATGCTTTTTTGTAAAAATGTCTTGCAGCTTGAACTTTTTTTGTTTTCATTTTCATTTCTTTTAAACATCTAATTTTATTCCACAAAACTGAGACACCTTGGAGACAATAAAAAAACAGTTTCTTCCTTTTTGTAGAGAAATACATCAATTGTGCCGTATTTTATTCCCCCACAAAACCTGAAATTCTTCACACGCGTACTGCAGCTTACAGTTTAGGTGATACTATGGCAGTGTAGCTGGAAAACCTGTTCCACTAGACACTTTGCCATTTATTTTATGCTGCTTAATGGGAGAGAGAGTTCTTGAAAATCCTGTTCCTTTCAAGGACATCTCAACATTTCTGATCCATTACTATATTCAGTTTGTAGTTGAAAAGTGTACATAATGTACAAACAGCATGGGGAATAATGGATATAGTTAAAAGCATTTTTTACTATAATTGCTTAGTGATTTGTTGGATTGAAAAGTTGTTCCATTGTTTGTATCTTTTTCTAGAACAAATGCATAGTAACACAATGTGTTAAAAGTATTTTTTTCCCTTCTTCTCTTCTGTCTCCTTGTTGTTAGGTTTGTTTATTTCAAACTCTTAATGGTTCCAGTATGTATAATTCTTTAATTTGTGCCAGGGGGATCTATGCATAAACTGTTTTATTGAACATGTGCTTGTATCAAATAGGGGCCAGAGTTGAATTAGAATAAATTCATATTCTTTGTTACCTTAGAGTAAAAAATGTCTTCAGTATTAAGGTATTTTATATCTGGAATTCTAAAAAAAAAAAAAAAAAAATTCTCCTACCAAATGTCTGTTGCATGACAACATCTGCATGCCTGTGCCTGCTGTGTTGTAGCTATGATAAGGCTGCCTTTTCTGAGCACTCTCAATACCATTGTATTGAACCTCACTCACTGATGTGTGAAAAAACAGCTAAGTCCAACTATATAAGGTTCCCAAAAACAGTATTGACCAAACTACAGACCACACATTGATGAAGCAAAAATGAAGGAAACCTTTTCCAAAGCTGTTTAAGAGCACTCTGGTTTCCAATCTAGAAAACAAGTGCGAACCCATCAACTTTTCTCCAAAAAAATATCTATTCTGGTTTGCACTTTTGCTTTTTTATACGTTGGATTCTTTCTTGAATAACTACTAACACAAACTTGTTTTGCCAACGGTGAGTTCTCCGAGGCCATAAATCCTAAAAGATGATTCAGGTTGCAACACATGGTCAGAGAGATGCTGGGTGCATTTACACAAGGTATTTACAGCCGAGGCTAATTACCTCCTCAGTAAACATTGCGTGTCTACATGTATGATCCTATTAGGCTGGAGTAAGCTAATTCATCCTGCAGCAGGATAGTGCTTGTAAATACTTCCTGTGGAAGTTTTTTACTCTGTATCAGTTCATGTGTAGATGCAGATGTGGCTGGCTGGAGCATGAGAGTGCTTCACTACAGGGTCTGCTTACTGGCCAGCTCCCACACTGGAGCACCCTCACGCCACAGCCAGCCCCTCCATAGTACATTGAGCTGGGTGGGAGCAGCCCTGGGCTGGCAAGCTGACCCCCAGCAGACCCACTGCTAGCCAGGACTCCTGCAACCTAGTTCAATGTGCTGCTGTCCTGGGCACATGTTCAAATGATGCGCCCAGGAGCAATAAACTCTGGAGCAATAAGCTCCTGAGTTTAGTGCTTTGCATAAATTGTGTATGTAGGGGCACCCACTGTTGATCAACTTGATTCTCTGTTTTAAGCAGCTACTCTGGCATTTTCTTCTTGTTGACAGGGCTGATCCAAGGGTAATTGGCAAGGGGTGAGCTGTGTACTTCTGTGCTCCCATTGCTTCTAATACAGAGAAAAATTAGGATAAGGTTGCCAGCAATATGCTCTTCTCATAAGTCTGTTTGACAGTTGAAAAGATAAGAGTTGTGATTCTAGTGATCTTTCCTTTAAGATCTTTTCAGAGGTCTTTCTCCCCTTACCGAACCAAAGGTCTTAGACAAAGGTGGAGCCATAGCTGTCCAGGGTTGTTATTTAGAATGATGTTCGTGTTGTTTTGTTCTGCATATCATCTCCCCCCCCACCCCATTTTGGTGCCCTAGGCAACTGCCTAGTTCACCTAATGGTTGGACCGGCCCTGTCTGTTGAACTTTTTACAGCTCTCTGCAGTATAGGCTCTAGCTGTGTTGATCTAAGGACATGGGTGGACAAGGTTCTTTGTATAAATTTTATTGTAGTTGGTCTAATAAAAGATATTGAATTTACCTAAAGAACTTTGTCTGCCCATAGCTTCTTGTAAGCTGAGAGATGGGCTACAACTTGCAAGCATTCCATTCAAGTCTCGCAGTAAATGTTGTGTGCATATTTTTTTCCATGTCTTAACATCTTCTCTTGAGTGTTTCTTCAGCATCCACTACGAAAAGCTGACCTTAATTCAGCCTTCATTGTCTTGCAGATGTAGTGCTCTGATACTGGAATGTGCAGCTTGATTCATTTTGAAGAAGCGTGGCTCAGGATTTCTGTATATTTACTACAAACAATGTGAATACCATTGAACTGGTATAGCTCTGGATCTTGTTGAGGTGGTAGTGCTTTGAAAGCCGGTGTGCGCAAATCTGGCAGATTTACTTTGCTACTATGGTGACATCCTTGGAAGTAGTCACCAGTTGTCTTGCTAATGAAGT
Organism: Caiman crocodilus; assembly: GCA_030014935.1. Taxonomy (NCBI): domain Eukaryota; kingdom Metazoa; phylum Chordata; order Crocodylia; family Alligatoridae; genus Caiman; species Caiman crocodilus. The sequence goes on from JAGPOW010001338.1 coordinate 5,591,412, forward strand.
GTTGTAGTCTGCAGTACTGTTACAGTTAAAATTAACTGTGGGCGAGAGGAGATTTATTGACCAATGAGACTTGTTCATTCACAATTTGGAAGCTTTATTAGGACATGCAATAGCAAGGACTTACTTAGATCAATAAAGACAATAGTTATATAGCTGTGGATTCGGGGAGAAAATAGATCCTCTGGCCAGGCTTTTCTCTTCCCCTAGGGACTTGAGCTTTGGAGAAGTCCAAAAAGTATACATCTAAGTTTCCTTTCAGCTTATGCCTAATATTTATAGATGGCTCGTTTTACTATTCTAATGAATGATTGCTGATGGTTTTACTTAAATTTCTTTCTTCCACTGAAACTTTCAGAAGTAGATTTTGGGGGGGCCAAGAAAATGTCAATTAGTTGGGAATTATATCCCTGTGAAAGCAAGAGGAGCAAAAGGAAGGCTTCCTTATCTCCTTTCCCTTGCCACTGTGGAATTATTGTTTTACATTGCTTTGCTATTCTTCCACCTGAGTTCATGACAAGGCTGCTTGGTTTTTACTGTTTATCGAAGGAGTCTAACAAAAACACATCTATTATAGCAACATAACATTCAATACATTTGGTTACATTAGTCACTACTCCTAATTATTTTAAAATTAAGTTACTGTATAGAATATTTGGATTATTTGATGTATGGTTCTTCCTTAGTGTTTCCTTTTCGGCTCTGCACTCTGTTTGATTGTGTCTAATTAAATATATGAATGTCTTCCTTTGCTTTGCTAACAAGCTGCCTGCTGCATCTACGAAGGTTCATATTACGGTCATCCAGCACGAGCTTCTGAGACCTTTCTGCCTTAGCCACATTTCTACAGCTTAGGCCTAGACCTTCTTCAAAATGAGTGAGCCTGGCAACAGCACATAGCCTTGCCTTACAGTACCAGCAAAATAATGATGCATCACCAGCGTCAAATACAGTGATTTTCAATGCAGGCTGCAGCACACATCTCAAACTGTGATCTCTGGACAGAATTTTGTTGTGCAATTGCAATAGCCTCTAAACAGACATGAACCGTGTCTTCTCATCTTATGCACCCTTCTTCTGTTCTTCTTTTCCTGTTTACCTGATGATGCACTTTCATTATGTATCAAGCGGTCACTTTGTTAGAAGTTTTTCCCCCTATAAACTCTGAAAACCTATCTGCCTGGGCATTAACCCTTTTTGTCTGAAGATACATCTTTCAAAGGATGATCCTCAAAGTTTTTGATGATCCTATGTAGTTAGTCTGCTGTTACATGGAAGACTATCTTGTAGCCCTTTTTATAGGCTTTAGCTTATCTTAGAGAAGTTGTCAGTCCTCAGTATCTCTGGCAAATCAGGTTACCGTTTATGCATCTAAACGGGGTTTGGAGTTGCTCAAGTTTAAGCTTTGAAAATGTTGGAATTTAGCATTTACAATAGGGGATATTGCTGTTAAGTTATTTAGCTAAGTCTGTGTTTTTCTTCAGGATTGCACTTACCCATTTTACAGAAAATAATTTTGCTTACTAAGATGTCATTGTTTTTGTTTGTTTGTTTTCCCCTCCTATATTCTGAAATTTATTACGAATCAGGAGAAATATCCAGAATTTATTTGGTTAGTATTGCGAAAGGCAGAAGATTTTGTATGGGTCTAAATAAAGGGTGTTCATGCATGTGTATTGAAATTCATTTTCTATGACTGTTCTGTCAAACACTCTAGATTGCTCTTTAATAAATAAATAAAGATGGATCATTTATATTCTGCCAATTTTTGTCTCACCTAAAAGTTACTCTTTTCTCATTTCCCCCCCCCCCTTTATAGTAAGTATTTAGGAACCACAAACATTTCTGACTTCCCATGAAAGGTTATTAGGATGAAAGGGTTGAGAAAATCTGTCCTACTCCAAGAATGGAAAAAGGACAAAGCAGCATCCAAATTGATTCCCTTGAAGCTGATTAATGAATTGATTTTGGCAGACTTACTTCACAGTGGGGAAAAAAGCGCCAGAGATAGTTAAAGCATTTTGACTGGATCAATTGTTTAGTCATGTCAGACATGAGCATCCTTGCTAGGGAGTATTAGGGAAGCTACCTGGATCTTGAGTTACACTCTACCATACATTGTAGAATTGATATTCAGACAGCTATGAATGTGACTTTTGTCCTATGATAATTAAAGGGGAGTGTTATATTTGTCTCAAATTTAGCTTCTAGAACTGTATAAGGAGTTCTCAAACTTTAAACTACTATTTTAGGTGGATGGGAGAATACAGTTTTCATTATCTGATCACTTTTTTTTTTTTCTAGGCTTAGATAGCTACCTAAATTCCCTGAGTGCACACATACATAAGTGACTGTCTGTTACATTCTTGGGTTTTACAGGGATGTTCTTATATACGGCAGGTCTGGTTAACTGTTGTCTCTTATACGGTCGCTTGAATGGTTAACATGCTGCTACCTTTCCCACTGTGGCATGGCAGGTGGAGGGTCTGTGGTGGGGGGCTGCATGCTGCTGGTACAGTCCACTCAGGATGGGGTAGGGATCACATGCTTTTGGTACTGGGACTGTGTGCCATTGGCAAAGCCCACTCAGCTGTGTGTGGCCTGGCCAGAGTATGGTCCCTGGCAGTACCAAAATTGGGCAGGTTTTGTATTACAGGATTTTTCAGAAAACAGCTTAACAAAAACAGTAACTGATTCTGGTTTTGTAGCATGTGGTTGAAGCCTGAAGGAGGGTACACATGGGTCACCGTATCATCAGATGTCTTAGTGCTTTGTTTTCATTTTTTCTTTTTGCAAACCTAAGCTTCTAAACTGGTATTGCCAATCTAAAGTTAAGAATATTATTCGAGAGACCATTGTCACTTAATATTTTGAATTATTGCATGTTTTTAAAGTCCAGTGTGTGAATCTGCGATTTTATGACATGCATTTGTGCGATCAGGGCGTAACAAATATTAGAATTATTATTATGGAAATCTCAAATGTTGATTAAAACTCTGAAGAGAATAAAAGAGCCTGAAAGTAAAGTTTTGGTTTTATTTTTTTAAATAGTTCAGATTTACAGCTTGCTTATTGGAATTCTCATTTTTTAGATTTACCACCATTTTACAGTGGAAAATTTAAAATATTAAGATGAGTCCGTGATGGATGCAGAATAATGCTCAACAAGTTCCTTAAATAAACCTATTTAAAATATGGCTCACTGTATTTATGTTCTAGAAGGGAGTGGGATTGTGTTTCCTTTGCTTTCAAGGACAACAGTTGTTACCTTGAAATTAGCTCATGGTAAATTTTAATGAGGGGTGCTCAACCTTTGGCCCATGGGCTAAATGCATACCTCAGAGCCTTGGAATCTGGCCTGTAGGGCTCTCTGTAGGTCAGGAAATTTGGTGGCAGGTGGAGCAGTGGCAGTATTGCTACCCCTCCCTGCTGCCAAAATTTGATGCCCCCCAGGGTAGAACAGGGCAGACCTGGCCCAGGACCTTGCCCCATGCACTGCCAGATCAGAGCCAGACCATGCCCACTCCCTGCCCCTGCCCTCCAGACCCCTGAGTTGGGGCTGGGCTGTGTCCTCGTCGTCCCGTAGGGCTGAAACGTCCCCTTCTCTCCACCTGGCCAGGTTGGGGCTGAACCATGCCCACTTCCTCCTTTGTATCCAGGCTATGCCCCTTCTCTTTCCTGTGCAGATGATTTGGGGTGGCCCACACCCTCTCTGTCTTTCACCAGAATGGGGGCTGGGCCAGGCCATACCCCCTTCCCACCACCTGGTCCAGTTGTGGCTGTGCCATTTTTCTTCCTCTCAAGGGACTGGGCTGTACCTCCTTCCCCTGTAGGGCTAGACCAGACCCCGATCATGGGCCTTTCCCACTGTGAGGCTAGGGTGGGGCTGGCCCAAGCCCCTCTTCCGCTGTGTGGCTGGATCAGGGTCAGAATGACCCCTGCCCACCTCTGTGCAGTCAGTTGGAGCCCTCTGTATCTGGCCCACAGAGGGATTGGGCACTGCCCATCTGGCCAGCCAGACAAAAAGACTGAGCACCATTGGCTTAATGTGCTAGGAAAAAAGCTGAGTTGTTCAGCTTGGACACTAGTGACATTTCAGTGGAGACTGTGGGGTGGGGGTCTGATAAAAGTGTAGGTGAGAGAGAGAGGGAGAGACAGCTATCTGATTGATCAGACAAACTGTCAGCCACCCAGGAAGACAGAGGAGGGCTTTCTTTCCTGCAAATAATTCTGTTCAGGGAAGCATTCTATAAAACCCTTGGCTCTTTTCCATGTGGAGAATCATAGTTGCAGAGCTGATTTAAGAAGGACCACCTACAGAAGTCCCTGGGCCTGTTAAAAGAAAGATGTATGGAGTATTTTGAATTCAGCAAAGGAATGATCTATGTTATAGAAAGCTATCCTGTGTGTATGCGTGTGTGCCTGCATACACATATTTCTTTGCTGATTTTAAAATAAAGCTTCAATATCCCAGCTGCTCAGGAGAAGAGGGGGTATGGCATGGCCCTGTTGGGCATGCCGGGATTGGGCTATGACCCTTCTGGCCAGATGGGAGCCAGGCCGTGCGCCCTTCACTCTATCTGGCTGTTGGAGGGAGTTGGGGGACAGGGATGGATCCAGGTCCTGGCCCTGTCTTGCTCTGCCCTGCATGGCTTGGACTTTTGGCAGCGGAGAGGGGTGGCTGTTCTGCCACTGCTTTCCTGCCACCAAATTTCCTGAACATTGGGGCTCCATGCAGGCCAGATCCTTTACATGCACCAGCCACATGTTATCCCCTACATGCACCAGCCACTAGAGAGGGTATAGTGCAACACTTTACTGGTTTAGATATTTGCTAGACACCTGAGTAATCTTGAGAAATCTAGGTTCTACCCTTTTCATAGGAAGGTGTGCAATCTAGTTGTTACAGGCAGCAGGGTCAAATACAGAACTTTGGCTGTTTATATAAAATGATGTGGGGGAATGTGGGTGTATCTCACTCAGGGTTGAGGCCCTGCTTTGGGAATTGTGGCTCGGAAAGGTTTTCTTGTAACTGGTTATAAGTGGCATTTGGGATTGGCGGGATTATTTGTTCATGT
>JAGPOW010001338.1:5692161-5706565 GCA_030014935.1 Caiman crocodilus
GTCCTTGATCCCTTTGTTCTGGTCTCTGATCCCAATTCACAGATTGTAAAAATAGAAAATGAGAGGGGCATGGGTGGGGGGTAATAACAAAAATGTCAACCTACAACTGATAGGACAATAGAGGAGCTAGCCAGGGCAGGGACATGCAGACTGGTTTGTGAGGTGAACTATCTAAGTTAGGTTACCAAGCCTTTGAAAAGAGGCTGTTAATCATTATAAAAGGGTTTCTATACCCTCAATAGCCCATCTCTTAGATCATGCTGAGTTCCAAAACAGACTGTTTTGTAAGAGAGTAGCTTTGGCATGCCTCAGTAAAGGCAGTGAAGGAGGGACTTGCTCGTCTCTCTCTTTAAGCAGCAAAGTAGATAAGGGTCAAATATGATGTACAATGCTGAGCTCTACGGTCCTGATCCTACAAAGCGATCTTTATCCTTATACGCATGCATATTCCTTGCTGGATCAGAGGCGTGGTACTCAGCATCTCCCATGACTGAGCCCAGCAAGAGGTTTGCTGTCATAATATGCAAGCTGTTTAATTCCACTTTCTTTCTCTGTAAACTATGCTGAAGATGCCTTATCAAGTGTAAGTTGTGAGAAAGATGTATCTGCATACATTAGACCAGAGGTTCTTAAACTGTGCTCCACAACACTGGTCCACAAGCTTCGTTCAGGTGGTCCGCAGAAAGGTTGTGAAGCAATCGGGAATATCTGTATTTGGTCGTGCACTTGATTTATTTTTATTTTTATTTGTTTTATTAAGTGGTCTGCTGAGACGCTCATCAATTTTCAAGAGGTCTGCAAAAAAAAAAAAAGTTTGAGAACCACTGCATTAGACAAACCATTTCCCTTAGTTCCACTTTCTGTTTTTAACAAGTCTTGGTTTTATTAAGATTCTTGCTGCATGTATAATTTTATGAAGAAGACTTGAGCAAAATTGTTAATGTCTGAGGAGAGGATCTGAAGCGAACAGAATTTATGGAACCTATATTCCATCTTCCCCTTAGTCTCAATGAAGGTGCCTCAACAAAGACCTGCCATCCCAGTGAGCTGTTGTGCCATTAAGTCACAGAAAACGAACAGAAGGAGAGGCCAAAAGGCCAAAAAAGGGAGCAGAGTTTAGAGGTTTGTTGGGTCACAGACATGGGACAGATGATTAGTTTACCTGTCCTACAGTAACAAACTGATTTTTTTATCAGAGCTTGTGGCGGCTCTGCCCACCCGACTCCTGCCCGCAGTGCATGCCCCCTCCCCAACAGGAAAAGGCTTGTGCTCCTGAGACCCCATCACAGGGGCTGCTGCCCTATCAGGGTCCTTCCCCCCCAACCTGTCCAGCAGGAGGGGAAGAAGCGTGGCTGGAGGTTGGTTAGCATAGCCCACTTAGGTGAAGTGGGCAGGGAAAGGGTTTATTTCCCCCCTCCCTCTAGTGCCTGGCAAATGGGGCAGGGAGGGAGCTTATTCTGCTGCTTGCCTCATACAGGGAGCAGTAGGTATAGGTGGCAGTGAGGGCTAGCAGACCCTGACTGCAGTCCTCCGAGGGCAGAAGGGGGAATAAACCCCTTCCTTGTCCTCTTTGCCTCACAGGGCCATGCCAGCTGCTGCCTGGCTGCACCCCCACCCCTGCAACAGCAAAGGTGGGGGACCCTGACACAGGCTGCTTCACCCTGGCCAGATAGACCACAGCTTGGATCTGTGCCACTAAGACGGGATGTGGAGGGGGGAATTAAACCCCTGTCTCCGTTCAGTTCATGCTGGTTCTGGGGCTGGCCACGTCCCTGCCACTGGAGCAGCGAGTAGAGTAATGCCTGGCAGAGACTGCTGCACCCTGCTTGGCAGACCCAGGCTGGGGTCTGTGCTGGTGGGACAGGGGAGGGAGGGGGGAATAAGTCTCTTCCCTGCCACCTTTGCAAGGAGGGGGACAGCATCTGGCCACACTCCTGCTCTGCCCAGGGAGAAGAAGGGTGGGGTCAGCCGTGTTCTGCTGGAGCAGAGAGCCCAGCCCAGCCCAGGACTGCAGAGCATGCTGGGATTCTGGGGGACTCTGGTTTAACTTAAACCAGGAAAGCATCCATCAGAAGTTCCATAAATAGGTTTGATCCTCAATCAGTTCAGTCTGATGCCACATTCAACCAGTTTATCTCAAACCTGTTTTGGCCATTTTGAAACTGGTTTATGTGCACTGAACTTCTGTTCTTTTAAGGGTTTAAACCAGTTTCTGCTCACTTAAACCAGTTCATGTGTAACTTCTGCACCTAGCCCTTAAAGTCAGTTGTGACTTATACAACATCCCCTGTGAGCGATGCTGTGTGGACCCCCCTGCGAGCTTCCTGACAGCTTTGCTGGCCAGCCCCAGGGATTGCTGCTGTTGGCTGCAGGAGGCTTCTGAAGGCAAAAGCAGTGAGGGCCCAATCCTGCTTTTGGTGGAGCCTCCCTACCTGCCTTGTGACTGGGGGTCAAGCTGCTGGCAAGCTGGGCAACCCCTGACCTGCAGGGGTGGCCAGTCCTTTCCTCCACTGTGGTGGTACCCCCAGACCCACCTGGGCTAACTGCCAGAGGCTGGGTGCTGCACAAGCTCCCAGGGTCCTGATCCAAGTTCCAGGAAGTCTACCTTTTTTTAACCTGAATATGGGGTAAACTTGTATTCTGTGTTGACCTATACACCATACAATATGGTAGTTCTTTTTAAGTTGTGCAAAATCAGAGAAGGAAGAGGATAAGGAAGGGACTCTCTTAAATGTTTCTTTTTCATTATTTAAGTGGTTAGAGTACTACTTCATGGAGTGGTACAGCCAGGTCCTCGACCCCACTCAGCCCCGTGGTATTTAAACCTACCTCTTCCACTTCCCAAGTAAGTACCTTAAATACTAGGTTAGGTGTCTTCTATCCCTAATACTGAAACTGGGTTCACTGAATGGCTAGGAAGGGGATGATATGTGCTGTTCGAGGGAGTGTGTCTCAGTGAGGGTCTTCCCATTCCCGACTTCTGCCATGCCCTCCCCCCAGGGCTTCCTCCTCCTCTTCATTTGCTTGTGGCTGCCTATGCTGTCTTTCCCAGAAGAGCAGGCAGGGAAAAGTTAACCTGCCTACCCCGACCTTGCTGCTGTGGGGCAGAGCCTGCCCAGAGAGCAGGAGCCATAGTGGTGACTGCCAGGTAGGCAGATTAATCCTTCCCTGCCCCCTCCCCCAGGCCAGACTGCATAGGCAGCCACAAGTTAGTACCAGGGCAGCAGCCTGACTTCTCAGCGCAGGAGGGGAGAGAGCTCCTTCTCAGGCTTGGGGCTGAGGGGAGGGAAGAAGGAGGGAGAGGAGAAGCGTCCCGTGCCACATCCCCTTCTCATCCTCTGGACCAGCTGAGAGGGGGGCCTGATTCCTAGCTCTGGGGACAGAATCACACCCCTCTGATGGCTTCTGCAGCCCACACCCCCACCTCAGCAGCCTTAGTCAGCCCGGAGACAGAGAAGGGGCTGTAGAAGGGCCTCCGGCTCTGCAGTGGCAGGACGGGGGCATGGCCAGACAGGGCCCCCTGGGGTGGGGGGACAGAAACAGGGTTATTCCTTTTCCTTCCACTGTCCAGTGGAGGGGACAGCAGGGGGGATATTCCCCCCTGGGAGCAAGCATGGCAGCGACATCAGGCAGACCCGGCTGCCAGTGTGGGTAGAGGGAAGATCAGCTCTCCTCCGTGCCCCGCTCTGCTTCAGGTGCCAGGGTGCCTCACTGCTGCAGCAGTGAAAGGGGAGCGCCTGGCAGACCTGGCTTGGGCCCCTACCAGTGGGAAAGAGATGGGGAATTAAACCCCTCCCTGGCCAGACTCCTGTCCCTGTCTGTCCCTGCTTAGGTCAGGGCAGAGGGGCGAGGCCAGCCTGGCTGGGTTGGAGCAGGGAGCCCGGATACTGGGCAGGGATCTCTGTTTTAAGTTAAGCCAGCAAGGGGACTGGGACAGACATTGCATAAACCAGTTTAAACCAGATCAGTTATGTCTGATAGTACATTCAACCAGGTTCATCTCAAACCGGTTTTGGCCATTTTGAAACCGGTTTACGTGCGCTGAACATCTGTTCTGTCACAAGCGTAAACCAGTTTCTGATGACTTAAACCAGTTTAAGTGTAATGTCTGTCCCTAACCCTGAGGACCCTTCCAACCCTAATATTTGATGATTCTAGGGTTCTTTGTAGCGTAGAGTGGCTACACCTTAGTCTAAAACAAACTGGATAGCACAGATCAGAGATGATCCGGCTTTGGAACAGCATAACTTGAAGTTGCACTGAGTGCTTAAAACTGGTTTCGGGTGTTAATGTGAAGATAATCCAGTTGTTAAGAGCTCCAGGAGCTGCCTAGAAATACTGTAGAACAAGGTCACGAGATGGGCACTTCCTACCACTGGTTGCAGACAGGGACACTGGGAGTTGTAGATGCTGAGAAGCTGGGAGCTTAGGCTTTGAAACAAGAAGCTCCCAGACATTTCCCAGCCCATCAGGATGCTGCTGAGGCACCAGGAACCCCCAACACACAGAGACATCTGCAAGTGGGCTGCTGAGAAGCAGGAACACTGCAAGCCCAGACTCTGTGGCTGTGAATTGCACCGGTTGCCAGAGCACACCGTTTGCTCATATTGTCCGCAGTAACCCCCACATCCTTTTCTGCAGTACTACAGTCTAGTCATTGATTCCCCCCTCTACACATGCATGCAGTTTTCCTGCCCTAAGTACAGGGCTTTGGACATGTCCTTACCAAATTTCATTTGATTGATTTCCGACCATTTCTCCAGTTTATCAAGGTCATTCTGAATCCTAGCCCTATCCTCCAGCCTGTCTGCAAGTTTACCCAAGTTGGTGTCACGTGCCGTTTTGCTAAGTTGGCATTCAGTCCCATCCTGTAAATCGTTAATGATATCCGATGCCTGATCTTTCTTGTATTTTTTTTTTAAAGGAAACAAGGAAAGAAATCTTGTGCCCCAAAAGGATGACAAGAATATTTTAAAGAGTATTGAAATCGTGTTTAACCAATGGAATTGCATCTGTGAACAATGACAGGCTTGGCACTTATTCGAGATCCCTGGGTCTTCAGGTTTTAAAGACAGAATATGTAACTATCACGGATTTCACAGACTCACTGGGGAGTGGTACTGTAGACTCAGACGTGTGTATTTATACAAAGCATATGACATTACTGTGCCCTGTGCGTATAGTGGGGTGTGTGGAAGAGACGCGTTGTTTGGAAGGGTGCACGGGCTATGCCTGTATCTGCAAATATATTCTGAACACGCTGCTGCTTCAGAGATGTGAAGGTCCACCTGGTAAATGCCCGGGAGAGGAAGAGAGAAAGATGTCTTTCCCTTTAAAAGGGAGAAAGATTAATGAGTAAAACTTTTACTACGGTACATTTGGGAAGGTATAACCTTACAGAATAATATATGGTTAATTAAAACATTTGAAGCCATGCATTAAAGCTTAATCACTCTGTTCTATAGTGTGCATAGATATGCTTAATTTACTGTGAAAATTTGAATAGATTAATATATGTCCTCTGAAAATAACTCAATATTCAGTAGTCGTTTGGAATGCTGAATTGATTATGCTTCCACATGAATAGCTAGTAATAAAAGTACTTACTATTAGCATAAGAAGGTGCAATACATTTTCATTGTTTTAGAGAAACATGAAATGAATAGAGAGAATTAATTCCTGCATGAAGTTTTCATTTCTTCAAATTCTTTAATACAGGGGAGTGTAACTTAACCCCTTTGTGCAAACAGACAGGGGGGAGGGGAGATTTAACATCGTTTCAATTAAAAGAATTTTGATAGAAACTTTTCAAATCTAGAAAGCAGCAAAAAAGATGATGTGTAATAAACACAAATCAGTAAAAACTTACAGATTTTCTTGGAAGCAAGTGTGAGTTTTCTAGTTTGATGCATTAATTCACAATAAGCTGTCAGAGCCACTTACCCATGCAATGAAAATCGCATTAAATCATTTCCAATCTCCAGCATGATGTCTATAGGTCTAGATACAGCAAGTGAAATTGTGTGAGGTTACCATAAATTTAAAGATACTGGGATGGACAAACTATACATATATGTAGTTCCTTCCATTTAAAAAGCTAGATGTAAACACTGTTGTCTTCATTCAGGAATAGTTTAATTTTCAGTAGTTTACATTGCAATTTGTCTTTGAACTAGGAAACATCCATTATGATTACTGTACCTTTAGAGCAAATTGAGGGTAGCTCCTGAGAAACCGAGGCTGGTTTTGACTGTGTGAGAATGCTTTTTGTTTAGTTTTGTTTCTATTTTGCTTGTCGTTTAGTAGACTGGTAGACAAAGTAGCTAAGGGATTGAAGTTTTAAGTTCAAAACCCTAATCAGTTGAAGTGCCACAACCCCAGGCTATGTTTAAAAAGAAGATACTAAAACAGGGTCAGAATAACCCCCAAACCCTTTTTAGCAGCCACCAGAGGCTCTTTCCATCCAATTGCTATTAATTTTGGTTGGAAAAGGAGAGAACTTTTCCTTCAGGTTGCCTTCGTGAAACAGCTTTTCCTTTTGTTTTAAAGCTACGTTCCAGATCACTCAAGTGATAAGTGAGGAGCTTGATTTCAACTCCTACTCCAGTGATTCTCAACTAGGGTGCCATGGGGGGCTACTCCATATTATCATGCAAACACCTACACGTGAGTCGCAAGATAAACCAAAGATTTCAAATAGGAATCTGCAGTGTCAAACACATTCTGACCTGTTGCAGTATTTGAATTTCTCTACTTTTTTTCTGTAGTCAAAATAAAGGATAAGAGCTGGCAATTTGGCTCAGTGCCTTGCATCTAACAAGGGGTGCCCTGAATCTAACACGATGGAGAACCTCTATTGTAATCTCTTGTATACCAGAATGTAAGGGATGTTTTTATACATTTCTTCACAATCACATCTTGCACACCCATTTCTTCAAAATGTCTTGGGAATGGGGGGATATGATGGAGTTAGGAGAAAAAACCTGACTGATCCTGAATGCTTGAACCCAATTATATAGCCCCAACCCTGCAAGAATGTTCACGATTACCCATCTCCTGGTTCAGAAACTGCTATATTGGGGGCGGCGGGGAATATCAATTTTGATATCGATATCTGTGCACTCAGCTGAGCTGGAGGCGCTTCAGTTAAATTTTCTACTTACTGCGCAGACTGACCTTAATTCCCTGAATTCAAAATGCTTTCTTATTGAAATCTCACCTATTCACTACAAAGTAGGCCACTATAATTTTAATTTTACACCTACTGCTTTGAACAGCACATTTAAATATTTATTTTCCCTTGAACTACTAGCTCAGATTTAGACAGGGTTAGTTCACACGTTCATCCTTTTTGGCTATTTTTATGGCATCAGCTGCAGTTTGTGTGTGTGTGTGTGTGTGTGTGTGTGTGTGTGTGTGTGTGTGTGTGTGTGTGTGTTACTGAGTTGGCCATTAAAAAAGTGAAGCTGTTGACTTCCTTTGTAATTAAAAGTGCATTTTTCCATACTCTCCTACTCACCATAATGTTAGGATATTTCTAGAAGCTTGTATAGCCTGCTAGTGACTGCTATTACATTTTGTTTGTACCTGATAGATTACAGGTGAACAGAAATGAACTAACGTGGAGGCTTCCTACCTTCACTGCCTAGAGAAAACTAATTTGTTAATGGGATCTTTTTTGATGCTGACTGTGCTTGTTCCCGAACACAACAGATTCTCTGTACAGGTGACAGACTGAGACCTACAAAGTCACTTCAGACTTAAGGTCCAGCATGCTTAAAAGGACACGAATATTGTCACATCTTTGCTATTTGGATGCTTTATGCATTTTACATTAGGCAGATGATGGCTAAAAATAGGAATGATCGTGACAGCAGGGGCTGGAACCCAGATGTCTCCTGTTCCCCCCATGCAGTCAAGCACTATAACCAATAGGATCAGGCTCCTTTCAGTCTGCATTACTGCCCCTCTGACCCCTTGACTTGCATTCAGCAGCTGAATTTTGATAATAAAATCATCAATCTTAATCAAATTGGATTTTGATGAATCACTGTTGTTTTGAACACATACTTAATGTGTCATATGTATCATGCAGCTATTCTGATAGCCCTCCTGTTGTTCTGTTTGGTTGCCAAAAGGGTATTCACTATATTGAGTGGGATTGTTTGTTTTTAGTGTATATTGGTTTGGTTTTACTTCTGCATTTATTAGACAAGTGCATTTTTTCTGTATTATTTTCCCCATATTAAAATCCATATGAATAGTGAAAGATGTGTTCTTTGCTTTTTTTTGTTTAAATTTTTGTTTCAGTAGGATCATTAGCTATGGCCTTCACCATAGAGCAGATAAAACACCCATCCTTGCTTTAAAAGTACATGGATCCCCCCAAGTGTCCCCTGTGCAGATTGTAATTGTTTTGTTTGTTTTTTTTAAGGTCAGCTCTTCAAACCTCTGTCAAATTTCTTTCTACTTTTATGGATGAGTTCTCTGTTTCATAGAATATCTGGGCCAGCTTTGAGAATAAACCTGTAAATAATTGGTTTCTGAAAGGTATTTTAATATGGTCACCTTATTCTTGTCCCCCAACTTGTTGAATATTTTTACCATATTTACAAATAAAGAAAAGATTTCAAATGCAGTCCTGCATGAGCATTAAAGATGAGTCAATATTTTTAGGGGGTTCCTGGCCCACACCAAATTCATGAATTTAACAAATAACCTCCCCCTTCCCCCGGTGACTGCTCTCTAAATTCAAACTATTCTTTAAGAATCAGAATTCTTTTCTCATTCATCCTTATTAGTATTGCAGATTCTGCATGATCCATTTTTGAAAGAACAATGGCATAACCATAGGGCTGGTGGTGATGGAAAATATTTTTCTATCTGTTCCCTTCCGTAATTGCAAGAGATGATGAAATTTTCAAAAGTGGGGCTGGAAACTAATAACCACTGGTTGTCAAAATGATACAATATCTCAACTCATTTAAGCTTGGAGTTTAATTTAAGTCACCTTACAAGGTGGAACATAAGAAACAGTAATAAAGAGGAAAACCCTAACCCTAACCTCCCCTCCACCCCCAGATATTCTGAGGCATAGCGATCAAAATAGGAACTGCTGCCCAGCACCTTCTCATTCATTGTTAGTAGCAGTTTGCAGTCTCCCTGCAAAGTGTAGGCTTAATGGACTCTGGGTATGAGCAGGTGGTCTTTTATAGCACCGAGAATTTTTGAGACATTTGTACTCTAGAAACCTTTCTGGGACAGGAAGCACTACAGGCATTAAGCATGCAGCTGCCCACTCTTCCCAGCTCTCCATGCCTTTCTCAGACTGGGATGATTCTGGGCAAGGCATAGGGAGCAGTTGTTGCTCTACTTCTCCCATTCCCAGAGGGGCAGAGAAACTCCCTCATTCCGTCACAGATCAAAGATCACAGAAAGTGATGATTTTCCTGGTAGAGAAATTATACCTGCAAGTGGCTTTAGTCACCGTGTGTCTTTTTTACCCAGCTCCCTGGGACTCATGTAGACCCCAGGAAGGAACATTAGGGTAAGCCAACTAGGAGGAGGAAAATGAAACAATGAGTAAGTTATGTGTATATAAAAAAGAAATTCAGGTAGCTGATGAAGAGAAAACTCAAAGAGAATTTTTAAATCTAGTTCCAGTTTAAGTAGCTCAGGTGCTAAAGAACATGTTGCATCCTTATTTTGTGTCTTTCCTTTTATTTTAAATGAGAGAAGAACTGCACTAGCAACAGAAATGTTGTCATCTATTGAGAAGGAAACCATTTCCTCCTTGTCTCTTCATGGAATTGAAAAGTCTCATTTGTTACTCTGATGAGGCTACATACAGCTCACAAGAGGGACATGATTTCTGGGATTGTTTGGCAAGCATTTGAGAGTATTTTGTAGTCCCAGAGTTAAACAGTGAAGCCGTTTATAATTCAGTTCTGTACCTGTGTTCCTTTCTGTATTGTGAACAACACTCGGTGATCAGAGTAGATAAGGCATTTATTTTTTCGTTTTATCTGAAAAGAAAAGGGAAACAAAAACTTTTATAAAAGTTCTCTCTCTCCTCTCAACAAAGACTTTATTTCTGCTTTAAAAAATCTGGAGTAACTAGTTGGGTTATGTAGATCTGTTGCCCTTTCAGCAGCAATATGTATCTTATCACCCAGAGCTCTTTGTCAGAACTAAGGTCGCATCATTGTCAATTGGCATATGATGCTTACTCATAACCAAGGATCTGGGACTTCTGTTTCTCATGGAAAAAATGTGGATTTTCCATTTTAACAGAGGAAACCCCGCCCCCCCCCCCGATTTTTCAGTTTAAGGGAGAAGCATGTGGATTTTCCACTTGGCCAAGAACTCTCTGCAGGTTGGCAGAGTTCCAGCCTGCAAGAGCTTCTTGCATAAAGGATGTAAAACCCTATTCTGAGGGGGGAGGTTGAAAGGGAAGTGGTGGGTCTGAGTCTCTCATGTCAGCCAGGACTTGGCTCAGACTGACTTTCCCTCCTGGAGCCTTTGGAATAAGTGGGGCTTACAGAAGGCTGGAGACCAGCTAGAGGCCCCCTCTGGTGAGGCTAGGGCTGGTGGTGGCCTGTGGGTTGGGGACGGGGGACACCAGGAGGGTCCTGTGGGTCAGGTGGGTGCAGGTGACTGCCAGCACTGGGGGGGAAAGGTTGGGAGCCTGGTCGTGGGGGTGTGGGTGGAGGCTGGGGGAGTGGGGAGATGTCTGTGAGTGCTGTCAGGCCAACTTGGGAGAACCTGGGCACCATCCCCATGCCCTGCCGGGGGTGCGGTAGGCAGGCAGGTGCCTAGCAGTGTTGAATAGCTGGGGCATCATCCTTGCTGCCTGTTCCTTTGAGGTGGCAGTGGCCATGGTGCAGTGCTGCAGCTCAAGGGACTCCATGGCATGCTGTAAGCTAGGGCAGGTGCTATGCTGCTGCTCCTGTCCATGCGTCATTGGGCCAGGTGGGCTCTGTGCTTCCATGTGGAGCTTTTAGGAGTCCAGGGGAAAGCTGCGTGTGGAGGCAAGCAGGAACCTACCAGCCCGATGGTGTGCAACTCCGTGGCTCCATTTGTAGCTTCCCACTGGAGTGGAGGGGCAGCCTGATGGTTCGTGGTGTAAGAGCCATGCACCATTGGGCTGGGCAGGAAGCCGCAAAAGGAGGCATGAAGTTGTGTGCCATCAGGCCAAGTGGGCTCCTGCTTGTGTCCAGATGTGCCTTCTCATGAAGTGCTGAAGCCTCAGAGCCCGCCTGGCCTGATGGCATGCAACTCCTGGTCCACATGCCATTGGGCCGAGCCAGTTGGCTTTGTGCCTTCATCTGTGGCTTCCAGCACTTTAGTGAGAAGCTACACCTGGAGTCTGACCAGCCTGATGGCATGCAACTTCTACCTGCAATGCCATGAACTGCCCATGCTGGCATGGAAGCAGCCTGCTCTGGTGTGAAGACACGTGCCAATGGGCTGAGCCAATACCATGTCAGCATGTGCAGGCCCTGAGACTCAGCCAGAGGCACAGGCCAGCAGGGGCTCTGTTGAGCTGCCGGCAGTGGGGACTTTGCACCACAAACCCCAGACATATACCCAGACCTGCCCACTAAACCCACATACTCCCATAGCTACCTCCCCACAAACGCCACACCCCTCCTCCACATCGTCCTGCTGCATGGGGGGAGCTGCTTCCAGGAGGGAGCAAGTGAGGGAGGGAGGTAGGCAGGGAGCGAGGGGCGCTGGCAGGGCCGTGGGGGGGCTGTGGCTTGAGAGTGAGGGGAAACGACACATCAGGGCTGCTCAGCACTACAAAGCAGGTTGGGGGGTGGTGACAGACAACCGCAGCTGGATCCGCACCCTGGTAAATGAGAGGGGAACCAGGAGCTCTGCTTTTTCCATTATGAAAACCCCAAATCAAATGTCAAAATACATAGGTATTTAGGATTTATTTTATTATAGTGATTGAGGCACTGGTAGGCTTCCAAACTGCTTTAAAACTGTAAATATATCAGTAAAACATTGTGTTCAACTGATACCGCTCCGTGTGTGGGTGTGTGTGTGGGTGGGTGTGTGTGTGTGTGTGTGTGGGGGGGGGGGGGGCTTTTTTTTTAATAATGGATTTTGTGGTTTTTAACCAGAGAATTTTCAATTTCCATTAGGGCCTGGTTTATATCTTGGGTCAAGCTTGCTAAATATCATGGCCTGATCATGGTGGGGGCCACAATTTTCATACCCAGATCATGCCCCTTCCCCCCCTCCCCACCATTGGGCCAGGTTTAATTGCAGGAGCAGAGGCCTCTGATTGCTGCTGGAAAGGCCTCCCCCTCCCCCTTGTCTGGGCCTCATCCCCAGCATCCCGGTTTTACCGCCTCCCCTCTTCCAGGGCTGTTGGCCAAGGCAGCCCCCAGGTGCCCCGCACCCTAATTTTCCTGCTTGGAGGAGCAAACAGCCCTTCCCCTATTCATTCCCAAGCTCTCTCTTCCTGCTGTCCCTTTTGTAAACCCTTTCTCCCTCCCCTGGGCTGCTAGGCTTTTGTTGCCGGCTGGGGAATTCCCCAGAAAGTGTCCACATTGTGGCATTTCAGTTCAAATCACAGGTTTTGTAAAAATTATTTAATTTCACGATTTTCATGAAAAATGCGAAATTGCAGTTTAAACCAGGCCCGACTCGTAAGCTATGATGACCCTGAGTACACAGAATAGGCCACTCTCAGAATTTGTTAAAATATGTGGCGCTCTGTGTATTAGTGCTTATTGCTGTCTACTTTGCCGCTGGACATCACGGAACAGTAAATATCAGAGGGAAATGTTGCATCTTGATGTCTGTTCTTTGGCATGTGAAATAGTGGTGGTTACAGAAGGTGACCTAGTACAAGGCAGATAAGGTGTTTGTCTGAGACAAAGGTGATTTATTATGTCACTAACTTATTATTCTTATTGACCTGACCATTAAAATGCAATGTTTTTTCGGGACCATTCATCTCATGTGATGGGCTTACAGCTCAAAAATTGGAAAGCTTTTCATTTACACAAAAAATGGTTGAATTTGGGTAGTATTTGTGAAATGATACATAGGTTATTTTCCCAGCCAAAATCAATGCATTTTCTCTTGATAGGTCTAAAGTAATAGCAGAAATGGGTTACGGTGTACTTCCGTAGCTTGCAAAACTTCAGTTACTGTTTTTAATTTTGGACACCAAAGAGGGAGCGCTTGAGTTTCTTTTTCTATGTAAAAGAGGTTTTTGCCATATACTGTGCCTTACAGCAAAAGAAAAGATAAATTAAGGTTTGCCCTTTTAAGGTAAATTTTTGTACATTAACAAAGCTTTCCCTGGATCTCTTATGAGACTTCTTTTTTGTAAAAGATTAGCATAATAGTGTTGCAATGGAAATCCGACCTCTTTTTGCCTTGCTTCTAAAATGGCCAAAGGCAGAACTTTTCACATATGACAGATGAGCATTCAGCCTGCATCTTGTGTTCAGAAAATGCCTTTGGCAGTGTGAAATGTATGGATCTTAAAAGAGATTTCCATCTTGCAAGCCATTGTTTTCAGGTGGTTTGTGGTATAGGAGCAATGGTGTACTAGCATATGCAGAAATATCCCAACAGGGTGCTGATTATCCTGTAGGTCTTTGCTAATAATATATTTTTTCTTTAATGCTTGCATAGGTCCTAATCAGCATGTTAATCTATACTCTTTTAGACCTTGTTTGACACACAAGTGTATGCCTATATTTAAACAGGGATAGTCTGTTTGTGTGATTCACTAGACGCTTATTCCCTTACATTTATGAAAAGCTACTAAAAAACTTGAAGGTTGCATTCTTTGCAGGTCTTCTACTTTCTTGGGGCAGGGATTTGCTAAGTTTTACTTGAATCTTTGGGGTCTGTTCTGTGGGTGCCGTTGTGGGGGCATTCCTGTTGACCTGCCACCCAGAGCTCATTTTGGGAGTTTTGCAGATATTGTTACCCTAAAATGCCTGTGTGCCCTGATTCTCTGGGGATGATATCATTTGTTCCCTTTCCTACAGATGGGAATATGTGGAATGATATTACAAAGGCAACATACTAGTGGTTGTTCTGCAAATGTATTGCCTTTTGCATAGTCACACTTTGCCTTCCTTACCAAAAAAACCCCAGTCCTATTTCCCTTCCTACCTCCCCCACCAGAAACTGAAGTCAAATGATTAGGAAATTAGAGAAAGAACTGGTGAATGGTTGGGACACTTTCCTCAGTAGTCAAAACTTGCTTCAAAGGTTTGTGATTAAGTAAATATTGGTATTTTTCAAAAGAAAAGTGTCCACAGCCCTGAAGTCCCCCTCTTGCCCTCTGCCAACTGTCAAGTCCTTATTCCAAATCATGGAGATGCTACAATTCTTCAATAAAACAGCTGGCATATTAAAAAAA
>JAGPOW010001338.1:5718767-5744960 GCA_030014935.1 Caiman crocodilus
GCAGTCTATGTGGCATTCACAGTATATTGTGTTGGCAGTGAGATGCACAGAGTATTACACCACAAAGGTATGCACCTTGCAGAGCTCACAACTGGGCATGTTCTTCTGTTAAAGTAGTACAATGTTCCCTCTTGTGGTGAAATGAAATAACTTCCTATCATGACCCAGACTTGCATCATCTAAGGGTTTTTGTTTTTTTTTCTTTTTATATGAGAGAACTGAAAGAAATAAAGGGCTATGGCTCAATGAGTTAAATTTACCTGTGGCTGAAAGTATTGATGGACAAATGAGCAAATCATGGGGTTAAAAAATGCTTTACTACTCTGGGAACAGTGGAAAAAAAAAAGTTAATGTGTCTTCATCTGCACCAACACACCTGTGTATTTTGCTCTCTTTTAAGTTTGAGAGGTCTTTTGGGGCTGTCCTGGATACAGCACACAGTGGCTTCAGTTTGTCTTGGCTGAGCAAATGTGGATATGTTGAAATGCAACTCGAAAGAACTGAGAAAGATGTATTTGTGTTAGTCTTGTTGCACGTAATAATTAATATGTGTTATGTGCACTTAAAATGTGAGTGTACACACATTCAAGCAGTAATACACTTGCTAAGTACATTCATGTTGTAGCAGAGTTAGGGCTTTTCAAGGGAGACGTATCTCCAAATCGTGTCGAGTAACGTGTTCAGCTGTCACCAGAACATAATTTGAGGTCCTCTACCCAGGGGAGAGGGTGACAGGTGGTGTGCCCAGGGTCTTGGGTTATGTCATGATCTGGATGTGATCTAGGGTGCCTCATGGCTTGGGGGTGCCTTTGGCCTCTTGGTTTGGTGAAGTGGCTAGTTTGCCAGGGTTGCAGTTGGTGCAGATTGTCCCCTCCCCTCCTGCCCCTGCAGTTTACCCAAAGTATGGTGGGGGCATGGTGTTCACACAGTGCTAATTTAGGGAGAATTGATGCTTAGGCTACAACAATTAGTCTATCAGCCAGTGGCCCAGTTATGGTTTAATGGGCCAGTTAAAGTGTTCAGTGGCCTAGTTAAGGATTAATGGATCTCTGCACTTTGCGTAATGGAAACACAATCCACCTGCCCCACTCCTGACTCCGTATAGCAACAGCAGCTCACCTTGCCCCCCTGCCTCGCCCCCCTGCCTGGCCTGCCCAGCAACAGCAAATCTCAGCCCTTCCATTGCCCTATCCCCAGGCCACCCAATCTTCCCTCTTCCTCTGTGGGTATCCTTTATGCACTGGGGCAGATGGGTGACTTCAAGGGGGCCACTCCCCCATTCCCCCAGTCCACAAGTACTGATTACTGCCAGTTGAATTGCGTGTGCCAGTCCCTAGGGGTGGGCTTAGTGGAGCTCCCACCCGCACAGGGATCCAACCCCCAGGACAGGTTTTCTGGGCATAAGCATAAAAAATATACATCTGAGGTCCTGCATTTCTCCTGACATTATGTATGCTCTGCATTCCCATCCCCTGCCAAAGTACTGTTGATATGGCTGGAAGCCAGCTGAGGGCAGGGCCAGCCCTGGGGAATGCAGCGCATACATAATATGGGGAAAAATGCAGGAGCTCAAAAGCACATGAGTAAAAGCCTTTGTGTATTTCTGTATGCTTATGCCCTGAAAAGCATCTTTCAGGGCTTAGGACAGTAGCTGCCTCCCTCATCACAGGGTTGAGGGCACAGCTGCTTCAGATGGTAGTGAAAGGGGGATACTAGATCCCCCTCTCGAAGCATTCAGGAACGGCATAGGATGAGCATCATTCCTCTGGGCAGAGTTTGGGGGAGGGGAAGAGGGAGCCTAGTACAGGATGTGATGGATCTTTGCTTTTAGTTTTAGAAAGTCTGGCAGAGCTATGAAGCTGTACTGGAGGCGTAGGAATATTTCCAAAGCCTCATGCATATCTCATGGCATTGCCAGACTTAGCACAAGAAGGACAAACAAGTCCACCTGTTGTAACAAGTGATCCCTTCCATGACTCTGAGGCGTGGGCTGGCACAAGAGCTTGCAGAAGCAGCAGGATATATCTTGCAGGGTTGCCACCTACAGTCTCGAAAAGCTGCTGTGCACTGACGGGATGCTCTTGCCTGGGGGAGGCTGAGCAGAGAAATGGTGCCCTAAGACAGGGACAGTCAAGTTATTGGAGTGGGGGGGCATGGATAGCCAGTAATCCCTACTTGTCTGTGGTGGTGGTGGTGGTGGTGGGGCACAGCATGTAGCTTGTGGGTAGAGGGAGCCCAGCAGGTAGCTGAGAGAGCACTTACTGTAACCTGGTTTATTCTCTTGTCTCACTTGCCTATGAAAATGGGCAGGACAAGAGGAATCAGCTTTATTCTCATGCTGTCTCAGAAGTTTGCAACAGATTCAAGGTTTGCTTGGCTGACGGTGCATGTTTTCTGTACGGCTGTTTGTGTGCTTGCTGAAATCCCATTATATATCAATAAACATTATATCTCAGAAATGGAAACAAGCTTAAGGTCATTTCTGCTTTCTGTTCTCTTTGGACTTCTCTCCAGTATGAGAGAGCTCATTTGACTCCAGTGCCGACGTTGCTCAAAGGCTATGAAGTTATGGGATGTTCCTCTCAGATGTCCCATAGCTGAAAACATCGGCAGGACCACCAAGAGCAAACGCTGGAGGATATAAATCATTCGTATGCCAAGCCACAACCACTGAGAGCTGGCCTTCAGCCTACGAGCATGGAGGAGCTGCTGAGAACTCTTCAGTGGACTTTTGTAGCTTAGGACTGCCAGTTACTGGAAATGGTACAGGGGCCAGAGTGAGGCTTAGAGAGGGTCCAGGAATTGGTCCTTCAGACCGAGGCATCCTTCCGGTCCACTGTGGAGACATGCAGGTCCTTGCTGGCTACTGCTTTGGAGTCACAGAAGTCCTTCCTGCACAGGGTGGCTACTGCTGTAGAGGAATATCACTGCACCATGAGTATGAGGCAGCAGGCCCCTGTAGCCATCTACCCTCTTTCACCTGACCAGAGGCAGTGGCACCAACTGTACATCAGCATAGGTGACCTTAGAGACGGGTGACCTCTGGCCCATCCTCTACCATCCTTCTTTGGCTACCAGCTACCACCAGATGGTCAGTGGGAGCGTGGGGAGGCTGGGCAGATGCATGGACTTTTGCTCATACTCCAGTTGCTCTGGTCATCCAGAGCCTTGCAGCCCCCAGTATGGCTGGATGCCAAGTGAGGAGTAGAGGTCTGAGCAGCAAGTCTGCAAAACTTCCTTGAAGTGGAAGGCTGTCCCTTCTGTGGAGTGAGAGGAAAGGCCACTGCCCTTCCAGATGCCTGCACTCGAGCAGCAGGGCAGGAGCACCACACAAAAGTACCTGAACTTTGATGACAAGATGTGTTGATGGACTACAGTGCAACTTGCCCCCAACCAACTCCCTAGCAGTGAGGAATTGGACTCGCCCATGGAGATGCAGCTATTTTGCTCCTTAGAGCTATCCGGCTCGGACTGGGGGTCATGCTTCCATGCAATAGCACTCCCAGGGACCCTCCCAGCAACCAGGGGGACCAGTAGACAAGGATCTTGGGTACACCCCACAGCTCACTTAGCACTGTTGCACAGTTGGTGCAGTTTGTGCAATTTCAGGTTTACTTTTATATAGTTATGAAATGAGCTCCTTGTATGCTTCCTGTCCAGGCCTCAGTCCGAGTCATTCACAACCCCAACCACACAACATACGTGCTTTGTTTTTTCCTCCCAGCCAGCACTTGTGAACTCCCAATTCAGGACTCCCTGTCTCAGCTCCTACCTCCCAGCCAGATCTCATGATCCCCCAGTGCAAAACTTTGTGGTGTTTTCCCCCTCCCAGCCACCACACAGCCTGGGCTTCAGCCAGGTACCATCCGAAGTTCCAGGGGCTTCCCCTTACGTGGGTCTGTCTGAGTTCTCAGTGTCTGTGAAGGCGTCACCGCTTGCCTTCATATATTGTTCCTCAGTGTGACGTCAAGAAAGACCCTCAGGGACTCCCAGTGTGCCATTAAGTATCCAGAGGCATATTCCAGCACCACCCATCAGCTGCTCAGCCAGCAATTGAAGAATTTATTTCTGGGATCCAGCTGACTGGTGTATGGCTTCATAAGCATGGGGAGGAGTGGGTAGGCCAGTTCACCAGTGATCAGTGGGGTAGTGGTTAGCCCACCTGAGTCCATAAAAGCACAGAGTACCTGTGGATTAGAGCAGCCAGGGAAAAAAATTGCTCATTTCTGCTGCTCACCATCTCCAGGAAGCTGCTGGAGATGTGATCCCAGCTGCAAGTTAGTTAAGGAGGGATTGAAGATCCCAAACCTGGCCTAAGAGGGATTGGAATTTGAATCCCCATTAAAACAGTTAATTGTCACTTTCCTGTGCCCTCCGCTGGTTTTGGCCACCCACCATCAGAAATGTGCAAAATAACTGCTTCAGCAAAGCATGTTGGGAAGCCTGCTCACCTGTCCTATCGCAGTCAAGAGACAGCTCTGCAAGTTAAAGGTGGTGATAAACGTTAGCACATGCATTCTGACTTGCACACTGCATGCCATTCCTCAGATTTAACACCTAGTATGTGTCCTGTGCAGCAAGGCATACATATTATGTAGAGGCCACTATTCCATTTTCTATTCTAAAAAGCGAAAAAGATTCTGTGGCTCTAAACCTCTAAACAGAAATGGTGACAAGGCCTACGATATGTGTGTTTGAAGCTCTGTTAAAGTAAAAGATTCTACCATATCTGTAGCTGTGGCATTGTCATTTGAAGATCTTGGAAAAGTTTCCCAACAAAATAGTTTTCTAATTTTTATTTGTTGGTACTATACCCAGTTGTTGGTATCTTCACCAGATTTTCATGAGTAAATAACAGGCAGAACCTATATTTTATGCTAAGCATAAGCTGACTGCACAAAAAGGAATTGCCTAATTATAGCCGATTGATATCTTGGAAGGAAAAGTCTTGTCAGTTTGGTGAAAGACAGATTTCTTTGGTTAACATGTTTCTTAAAGCATTTTGAGTTTTTTATAATATTATCCCTTGGAAGAGGCTGATAATGGGGAGGGGAGAATGGCAAGAATAAGATATTAATGGAATTTGTTTTAAGCCAATTTGTATAAGTAATGCTTAATGAGTTGAAAAGGGCTAAAACTGGAATACAAGAGCTTTGGTCAAATAAATAGGTAAAAGAGATTTGTCTGTCACACTGCCTCCTTCAAAAACCATAAGGGATTGGAGTAGGAAAGGTCTTTTTGGGAAATGAATGATGGAAATAGGAGAAAAGATTGATTTAGAAGATAAAAGGAGAAAAGCTGGATGTATTTTTGTCTTTGAAATTTTATTTACATTAAAGGCATTGAACAGGTTTTTAAATAGGCCAATTAAGCAATCAGCTTTGTTCATAATCTGCTTTCACGGTGAGCAATTGTAAACCGGAAGTAACTATAGATCGCTTAATTTGCACAATTAAACACCTGCTTGTCTGTATGCCTTGGGAAGAGCCGAGATTCATCAAAATTACTAACAAGGTGCTAAAAATATAACAGTCTAAAGCAAAATCTAATTGAATAACATAAGGGAAAATTTGGTTTTTTAAAAAAACGGATTTTTTTTTTTTGTAATGCATGTTTATATACTCATTTTTCTTGTTACATGAAATGATCGTTGTCTCTACAGTTTCCAGTAGACAAGTATTTACAGTACATTAGGGCACCACAAATGGCACTAATTCATATCCTTGTTTTCAGGTGCAGCAGAAAGGTTGAACAGTTCATAATCACAGAACAACTTTCTCCCCCATCTGGGGATTCTTGCTAAGAAAGCCAACAATGGGTCAGGGGTAAAGCGTGTTGGCTGAGCAGCGTGGAGGATATTGCACTGCATATACAAACTAGGTGCAGGAAAAAGCATCCTGATATATTTCAGTGTGGCACAAATCCTATGAACAATACAGTTCTACACACTTGTTCTAAATAAAGATGATGTTACTTGGTATAAAATGAGATGGATCTTATTCTAACTGAAAAAGCCAGAACTCATGCTACCATATTTACCCAAACACAAGACAGCCCTGAATATAAGATAAACTCCTCCCCAGTTAATTCAGTTTTATAGATGGAACAATTATAAATGTGTTATAATTTCCCAGGCATAGAATCTAATTAATGGAGGCTTGCCTTGAATTTTTCCTCCTCCCACTGCTACATGAGGCAAAATAAATCTGGGGTGGTCAGGTGGGCTCCTTTCCCTCTCCCCCTGAAACTCTTCCTCCTGTAGCCCTTCCCCTCCCTTTTACTGTCAGTCCCTGCTCTCTTTCAGCACATGGAAGCAAGGGTCAGATTTGAAAACACTGACTTTGAAATAAAGATGCCTTTCATAATGTGCATGTTGGCAAATTATTGTGGGTACCCATAGATTTAGTTCCTCCAGACAGATGCAGTTTACCTTTTTTTTTGGAAATTGCTGCAAGTTTTAGCACAGGTACTCCCATAAACACATTTAAGAACCACCTTTGTAGCTACTTATATATAGTACAAATTATGCATAATATTAGTCCAGAACCAAAAGGCTCATGATTTGCCATAGAGTTCATTTGGCTGAGCCCCAAAAGAGCCAACAGATTTCAAGCCATGGTGAGCCCATAGCTCAGTGTGTCTGCTCAGTACGTGTGTATATTCCAGATTACACCCCCAGCCACATGCACCAAAGTGCTAATTAGCCCCCACTCATGGCTGGAACTTGGTGTTCTTGGCAAGAGTTCTGGGATCCTCCAAAATGTAAATGCAGATGAGGCAACTTGGTCCAGCGCCCCTTCATGGAGGGCAGAGCCACACTAATCATAAGTGACAGTCTGAGAGAGGATGGGACAGAGGGATTCTGGCTGAACTGTTTGGGGTCCCGCTTGGTGATGTATGTCAGACATTTAAGGGTGGTGAAGAAACAAGAATAATTGGAAATGGGAAAGAAAGGCACAGCTCAGCTGTGGGAGTAAAGAGGAAATTGAAACGTATTCAGTGTCATAGCTCATTGTATCTTAAAAAAGCAATGGTGCTAAGAGGGCTTGAGTTTAATGGGCACTACCATATTTTGTATTTGATGGGCTGCACTAATGTATCCTTGTGGTAGGTCCCATTGGTATTACCTGCTCCATGATAGTCTCAGTAACAGATCTATCACAGTCAGACACTTGGAGGTTAAGATGGGGGTTAAGCAAGGCTCCATCATCACTCCATCACTCTTCTTGATATTCCTTCCTGTGATGCTACACCTGACCACCAAAAAGCTTCCGGTTTAATTGGAGCTAAACTACTGAATGGATGGTAAGCTGGTTAATTTCCACCGAGTCTGAGCCAAAACCAAGATCACCCCAACCCCAAGCATTGAACTTCAGTATGCTGACCATGCTGTAATCTGTGCTCACTCGGAAACAAACTTTCAGGCAATTGAATGCCTAGTAAAGATGTTGACAAGAAACCAGAACTGATGCTTAACATTCAGAAGACTAAGGTCCTCCAACAACAAGCTCGCTCTTAATGACAAGTCCCCATCTCCAGTATTTCAGATTTATTATGAGACCCTGCAAAATGTTGGGGTATTTCCTGTACCTCAGAAGCCATCTTTCACAGAAGGCTGACATCAATGAAGAAATCCAACGTTGCCTCAAATATGCAAGTGCAGCCTTCAGACATCTGAGGAAATAGGCATTCAAAGACTGGGGCATCAGATCTGAAACCAAGTTCATGGTTTATCAAGCACGTATGATCCCCACCTTACTATATGGAGCTGAGACATGGACAATGTGCAGGAGACCTCTCAAGTCACTGGAGAAGTGCCATCAATGCTGCCTATGGAAGATCCTTCCAAACCAATGGGAAGATAGGTGCACCAACATTAGCCTCACTCACAAGAAAACACTACAAGCATCGAGCTGATGTTCATTGACATCAAACTTAACCGGGCCAGCCATACCACCCAGCCATCCAACTCCAGACTCCTAACGCAAGTTTTATTCTCCCAGCTGAGTCAAGGTGTACACTCAAGGGCAAAGAAAGTGCTACAAGGATGTCCTCAAGACCAACTTGAAAAAATGCAACGTTAGCATCAACTCATGGGAGACTATTGCCCATGATGGCCCCAAATGGAAAAAGAATCTGCTGTAAGGATCTCTTTACTTCGAAATGTTATGACAATGACTGTTCTTCCGTCTGCATGTGTTCAGAATGATTTTGACTTAATTCAGAAATAAAGGAAATGCATTCCTGCCATACACGTGTGTGTGTTTGTGCACACTATTTGTACTATAAATTCAACACAATTAGGGCAGAGCCAATTAAGTGTTTCACTGCCTTGTACAAGTGAAGTTCCTATGGCAGAATGCTTTGAGTTGTTCCTATGAGTGTAATGTTTCTCAGCTGATAATGGTTACTACTGGATTAGGGATGAATGCTTATTGCCATCGCTTTTGAGATCTGTGACATGTTTTGGAGTGGTGGTGGGCAGCATGCTCAAGCTAACTTCACTGCCTCATTTCTGTTTGGTACATCTAGAGTAGGAGTGGATAAAAGAAAAAGTATTTGGAGCGGGATTGCTGAGATGTGCTTTCTGGTAGCATAAAAGTAGTGTAGATATGTTTAACCAGTCCATTCTCTAAACATAACCATGGAGTTTAGGTTTTTTTTCATAGGCTATCCATTCTCTTGATTATCCTAGTAGCCCTTCTGCACCTGTTTCAGTTTAAGTTTGTGGGTAACAAGAATTGTACACAATCATCGAATAATAGAAAATGTTTCAGATGAAGTCTTAGTGGAATCTTGTGCAGTGGTTATCTGCACTGTATGGCACTGGCTTGACTGGAAATTCCTTGCCTGATAAATCACATTTGTCATGGTTGCATTGCATTTACAGTTCATAGTCATTTTGTGCACCAGGTGCTTCTCTCGGTGTCATTCTCGACTGATAAGCTGCCAACTGATAGCAAATATTCTTGCTATTATTTCCAAAGTGCCTCATCTTACACTTTGTACGATTAAATTTAATTCCATTTGTATTACTCTAGTCTTCAATGTCATCAGTGTCTTGCTGTATAATATGTGACATCTCTTCTGTATTCATGATGGCACCTGACTTTGTGTCACTGAGAAATTTCATTAGGGCTTTTTTTTTGGCCAAGGCAATAAATGAAAATATGAAATAAAATAAATCTTAGAACCTATCTTGGAGGAAATTCAGCATTAACCTCCCTTTAGCATGATATTTTTTCATTTGTTACTATGGACGAGATCCTGTTTGCCTTCCATGTACGTAGGTGGCACATACCTAGTTGTGTAACTGCAGTTTCTGGCACGGCACCTAAATACGATTTGGGATTCTGTTTCTCTACAGGGGAAAATAGAATCATACTGTGCCTGTACCTGGTGGAGAAAGAAGGGGGGCAGTAGATTCTCCTACCTTTTAGCTCAGCCACGTAGTGGTTAGGGCGCTTGCCTAAGGAGCAGGAGACCCAGATTGTAGGCCCCCTTCAGCCAGAGGAGTTTGAACCTGCATCTCTGGTTTCCCATGAAAGTGCTTTCACTGGCTGTGCATTGCCCAAACCCATTTCCAGCCATCTGCTTTGAAGCTAAACGACTGTACCTTGCATTTAATAGTAATTGAATAAAATGAATTAACAGCTCTTCTTCATTAGGAGCAGGGGTCCAGATCTCGGGCTCCAATCTTCCAAGCCAGCACCCAACTCTGAGTTACACACCCTGTAGCTTGTACCCTCCTCCTGGCTCCACGTATCGTCCTCTCTTGGCTGCCTTTTTTCTTTCTTATACCCTGCTAGTTGTGTTTTTTAATTTGACTGTAATTTTGGGATTTAGCCAGGCATATGCATATACCTGGGTGAGTTTGCCTATGCAGCATTAGTGAGCATGCAGCCCTAGTGAGCATTCACAGTAAACTAGTTATCCAAGGCAATGGTGAATCTCAAACTGTGTCCAACTGCCAAAAAACTATGATTTAGGTATGTGAAGGGTAAATGGGATTTGTCCTTATGTTTCCCCTTTAGGCAGTCTCTCAGCCACTTCTAACTCCTATAGTATTTCCTTTCTTATCTAGGTTAGTAATTCCTCAAGTAGTACCAGATCAAAGGATTTACTGACATCCAGACAGAGGAAACAAATGATTTCATCTGTCTAGAAAAAACAATTTCTTTTTTAATAAAGAAAGATGGCAGTTTCAGCTGGCACAAGCTATACTGTATTTTCTCACATAACACATGCCCCCAAATAAAGCAAGCACCTGGTGTTTGAAAGGCAGAATGAAAGGGGAAAAAAAGTTTTCCCTGAATCCTGGGTGACAATAAGTCCTCTTGGAAACAGGAAGTGTGGCATCCCAGGAGAGTCTGGCAGCAGGGATTTCCCGGTGCAGCAGGGCAGCAACAAGACTGGCCCCTAGCCCCTTGCAAGGGCAGTGGCAAGACTATTACTTCTTTACTGTAAATCCTTTTATGTAAAAGTTCCGATGAATAATAAAGTGTTGTTTCCCCACCACAAGTCTCATCAAGATCCTACAGACTGCATGCAGCTGGTTATTTGGGTCCTCAACCCAAAGCTAATACCTTACCAGCTGCTGTGAGAGGGTTAACACTGCCACTGGACTCTGCCCCTGCTCTTTGCAACCTCCAGTGATTATGATTAAAGATCTACTTTCCGACTTAGGATATACATCCAACTTTTGGAGGGCAGAGTTTTGGGGTTTTTTTGGGAGGGGGTGGGGGGGTATATGAAGCACGTGAATAAACATAGTGTTTGGTAAACTGATGTTGCATTTTTCTTGCTGTCTTTAACTTAAACAGGACCATGCAATGGTTTCCCAAGATAAACAACAGAAGCTTATTCTTATAGGATAAATAAATCCAGACCGGAGAAAATACTAGAAAATGTGCATTACAGAAAAAAAGGCTTACATTTATTTTTCTAGCTCTGATTTCTGGAGTTGCTAGCCTAGTTTTAAAATGTGTCATCTGTGTGAAAGGTGGAAGAAACATTGGTTAAAGAGGTGGGAAATACAATGGGATAGGTTTAATTTTTTCATGCAAGTTTGAAACTGCATGTGCTCAGCAAATTCCAGACCCTACCAGTGTCAAGCCAGACCACCAACGGTTTGGAGCAAACATAATTACCAGTGATTGAAAAAATTAGAAAACTAAAACAAAAAAAACCCTCTGATGTTCGGTATGGGAAGGCATGCGGGCCATGGAGATGCAGTATCCTTTTCTCTGGATTACTGTCCCGTATAACTTTCTTCTTCTACTAAAATAAATATACTGGACAAGAGTTTGGACAAGTAGAAGTACATCTTGCAGGTTTTTAGAACTGCTGGGGATTCTGTGAGAAAACACGATTCCTTTGGAAAATGAGGTTTTAGTGAAGCTTAAACTTTTTATGGGAGTGTTCCAGTCTGGAAGAAGCTGACCTCGGGGAGGGATGAAACTTCTGGTCAAAATGAGAGAAGATCCTAAATGCTCCAGTGTTCAAATCCATTCTCTGCATGTTATGAAACGGGTTTCATCTGGATCTTTCACATCCCAGGTGACTGCCTGAACCATAAGCCTATTGTCTATTCTGGGGGAGTTCAGTGTTCCAGAATAGACAAGCGTTTGTAATAGTTTATCATGAATAATTTGTGAAGGTCTTGAGTTCCCAATGCCGAACAAAGGTGAATGTTGAAACTGTTTTGTTTTGAGAAATGGGATTCCCGTTTCCTAGCCAGCCGTAATGCTCCTCTTTGATGAAACACTTTTCTCAGAACCTTGAGGTTCCTGAAAAGCAATTCTTAGGGGGATAGCATTAGTATAATCAATATAACCATTAGTATATGAGGCAATAAGCTCATTCAAGTGGAAGGATGGCATTATGTTTGAAAGGAAAAAGGGCCTTGCACTAAAAGGTCAGGGCCACCTTGGTTCAGGTCAACGACTGTTTCCAGCTGCTCGGTGATATATGAAGATTTGAGAAAAGTAGCACAATGTGCAATTATTTATATTTGGAGCTCAAGAAATGCTAGCTTTTGGAACAAGTGGTGTTTACTTTTAAAATCGGGGGGGTGGGGAAAGTAAAATGTTTTACAGAAAACTAATACCATGTCAGAGAGGCTTTTTTAAATGGATATTTTGTCCCTTGCAAATGGAATTTTACATAATGAAAGTGTTAGAGCGATGTTGTAGCCACGATGATCCGGGACCTGTGTGAGGGGCAAGGGTTTAGGGATTTTTTTTGTGGGGGGGGGGGGGGTTGAGGGTGATAACTTATTGGACCAACTGCATAGCTGGGATAAATTTAGGCAAGCGGCTTTTGAATGCAAGGTATCCAAATCTGAGGAGAAAAGCAATAACAAGGATGGTTGAAACAGTATTTAGAGCTATGAAATTCAAGGGGGGAGAAATCCGCAGGAGTAGCAAACAAACCATTAGCAGAAGAAAAGAAGCCCGATTGCTGGGAAATCAGGACCTATCAAAAGGGAGGGTGGCCATTATCACCTGTAGTGCGTACGAAGAACTTCAGGAATCGGGTAGATAGTTGATTTTATGTTACATTATATTGGTGTTCAGTCCTTGGCTCCTAGTGTCCAGCCAGCTTATGAATTTTCGTTTCCAAGTTCTCTTTTTAAAGGGGTTTGGTAGATTTCCCTCAAGCATGAGGATAGCGGGGTCAGAAATCATCAAACGGCTGCAGCTTATACTTGACATTGATCAGGCCTGGAGAGAAATATTCCCAGCCCCTCTGCTCCTGGCCTTCAAACAACCTCATAACCTGCCCAATTCATCACCAGAAGTAACGTCCTGACGCCAAGTGGGACACAGCCTTGCCGTAACAGCAGATGCTTAACCTGGCGACACTTCTCCACGGCCACTGCAAACACCCTCTTCACAGAACCCATTGCAATCCGTGGATCCTACTCATGCCTTTCCCAAAATGTGATGCATCTGATCCAATGAACCAGATACCCGCATGGTAACTACATAGGTGAAACTAAGGAGCAACTGTGCCACTGGAATAAACTTGCACAGAAAAAGTATAAAGGACGAAGGCACACGTACGTCAGTAGGAACACATTTTTCACAGAACCACCACTCCCGTTCTGACTTCACTGTCTGCCTGCTCAAGGGAAATCTACCAAATTAGCGTTAAAAGGAGAGCTCGGGAACAAAAACTCATAATCCGGCAGCACATTAGAAACCAAGGACTGAACACCAATGTTGGTTTCTTAACGTACTATCTGTAACGTGCCCGATTCCCCTTTCGATAGGCCTCAATCTCGCAGTAATCGGGCTTCTTTACTTCAGCTAATTGTTTGTCTGCCACTTCCTGGGAATATCTCCCCCCTCAAATTTCACACCGTTCTTAAACATCACTGCCAGCTTTCCTCCTTGGACCGAAAGGTGTGCGCGCTTGTGTATGTGTGCACGTGTTTGTGTGTATGTATGTGTGTGCGTGCCTGTGTGTGTAAGTGTGTGTGTGTGTGTGTGTGTGTGTGTATGGATGTGTATACATATATAAAATGAAGCGTCTATCTGTCTGTTCATTTATAACTCGAGAATAGCTGATCCTATTTATTCTAAACCGTCCAAAGTCACTGAATATCACCTGAAGAAAATTATGCCACTCCATTTTGGATGCAGTGAATTCAGTTCAATTGTTGTTATTATATTGACATTTGCCTCTTTTTTTTGGCACACGTTAAATATTAAATGTTAGATATATTGTAGTGTGTTTTTTTTAAAAGAAACAATATTTTGGACCTAAACATGTTGTACTAAGTTTTTTGCAAATAAACAAACACTGAAATTACAAAAAGAACAATCTAGATGAAGAACAGGTAATTCAGGTACTAGTCCAATAAAAGATATCACCCAAAAATCTTTGCGCCTCATATACATGAGATGCTATAAACAAGTGCAGAATTAACTTCATAAAACAAATCTAAAACAAAGATTGTGTTTTTCCTCTAGTTTTATCTAGTAACAGCTTTAATTCCCTTTGCTTGCTAATCCATTTGTTTAGTAATTATTTAACTTTCAACAGGTATGTCAAAGAGACAGCCCGCAGGGTGCATCCAGTCTGCAGAGCCCTATCATCCAGCCCCCAGTGCTGCCCATGGGTCTCAGAGTGACCCACAGACAGCATGCACGTGCATCCGATTGCCCCGGTTGCTACGTGCAGCTCCTGCTCCACCTTGGGTTCCAGAGCATGTACCACAGCCTGAGAGTGACCACACACACCTCTGGGGCCAGGCTGATGTGAGCTCCAGGACATGCACTGGAATTTGGGGCTGGTCTGTGGGTCTGGTCCGGCCCAGGGACTGGCCCTGTACCAGCCATGTGTCCATCGGTGCCCAGATGGGTTTAATATGCCTGCTTTACAGTTATGATCTATACACCACACTTTACCAGAACTTTCTTTTGCTGTTTTTGGAATTCTTTTAACCAGCCATAATTTTTCTTTCAGATTACTTTGGGGAAAAAAGAATCATATTGTTAGTACGCTTTCATTCGGAACAAGATAATGGCAGCAGCCAGATAAATACTGCCAAAAGAATTTGGCATTTATCTGATTAGAACCCACAAACGCTATTTGTGGCTCATTTGCTGCATAGATTTATATATTTTTTCCTTTAAAAACACTCATACAAATCAGAAATGTTGAGTGCTTGTGTGAAAATGTGAGTGTTTGCACAGCCATATCTGATCATCCATCTTCCCTTTGCATATATAATATAATTATAGTATATATAATATATTATCTGAACAAAGCACATTAAGAATATCATCCAGGTTGTCATTAATAGTGCCACAACTAGGAGATAATGACAGTCGAGACCAGTGATTCACTAACAATGAATAGGTTGAAATATACTTGCGTAACAAGCTTATGAACGATTTTAAATACCTAGTTTGCTGCGATACGTGTCTGTGTTCAGATATTGGATGAAAACAAAGTCTCAACGTTTTATAACAGGTTTTCCAGCAGTCGCTGTTAATTATATATTGCAAGCACCCCAGTGAGCCAAATTATACCCTCTAATGCACAGAGTTGTCGTTGGTTCAGTAGGCAGGTATGTCTTAACTGATTCCCTGTACCTAAGGGATTAGTGGGCACAGGTGGTGTTATGCCAACTGTTGATTCCCGCAGTTCTGTACTCTGCCGGGGATTGTTTAGTCCACAGAGGTGGGAATGACTTTCTCTGAAATATTCTCAGACTGTGCATTAGCCCAAGTGCGCTGTGATCTAGCATGGTATCCTCCCACAACTTGCTCTGCAGTCCCCAAATTGCCTCCAGCATCAAGGGAATCCAAGCTCCTCGAATCTTTCTCTCTTTGTTTGAAGGACTTTTACCTTTCCTCTTGTGCTGAAGTAACACGAAGCTGTAGTTGTGGGATGGTATTGAGCGGCTGATTTGATTGCAGTCGCTCTGGGCTGTTTAACAGGGATATGCTAGAGCAGTGCGAAATGTCATTAAGAAAATGTGGTGCCGTGGCAGTTTTGCCAGAGCTCATTAACAAACCAAAAAACACTTTAGATTTGCCAGTGGGATCTTGGGATAAGTATCAGGTGGAGGTTAGTGTACAGTTTTTGTGAGGCGGGTAGCTTTGGTTTGGACCAGAAACTCGAAGCAAATGCTCTCTGTTTGGTATTAATAGTTGCTCTATGGGGTTTTGAAAATATAAATAACTTGGTTTTTAAAGCAGCCTAGAGGTTTTAAGTATGTATCGTCCATTCATTTTAATGGATAGTATAGGTGTAAACTCCCCAGACAAGGGGTTGAGGCTTTGGGCCTCTGTTTACAACCCAGCCCCACTGCTGGCCACAGCCCCACAACCGCCTGCAGGCAGCAGACACTGGGAGCGGAATAAATAATAAAGGCAGGCACTAGGGCCCTGGGGATGCCTGCTTTGCTGCTGTGGCCGCAGCTTGCTCCTGAGTCCCTGAGCTGCCATGGGCTAGATCCAGCCCACGACCCATAGGTTCCCGACTCCTGCCTGAGATGGTTTTGGAAATTTTCAGTATGGAGTACCATCTCTTTCTTTACGCTAAACAATTCACACGAAATGATTAGCTATTACATGGCTCTGTGGAAATAATAAAGGAAAATCATACAGAAACTTAGTTAAAAAAAATAGTATGTACAAAATAAACTTCTGTCTGTTGGTCCTAGTTTTGGAAAGGAGTGTTTCTCTTGCACATTTTCTGCTTCAAAGTGGTAGGTATGTTTTCTTAATAGCTGGTATCTTAAATGGAGGGATACGATTAGGCAGGGAACAGGTGAGAATTGGAAGGAAGTGAGGGTCAGAAGTGACAGTTTGTAACAGCGGTAGATATTAAATCTTTTTAGCTTTGCAGTAAGTCGGGCCAAAGGTATTTTCAGCTGAGCTCCCAAACCTGAGGCATCTATCTGTGGGCCTTTGAACTGTCTGGCCTTAATCACATTATTTTTAGAGTACCCAGTGGTATTGTGAGGTTTAATTATGGTCTGTAAAACACTTTTAGGGTTTTGAGTAAAGGTGTGACATACGAGTAAATTGCTGCATTTCCTGTGAATGTTATGTGTTTTTTTTTTTTTCTCAGCTATCTAATCTCTCTACGTCCTTTTGCATCTTTTTTTTTTTTTTTAATTCTCATTCTCCAAGTTAATACTTGTGAAGTTAAGAAGTGATTTCTTATACAGCTTTAATAAAGGTATTGGATATAAACTTTATTATTGGTCCAGTGATCTCTGCAGTACCTCACTGGACATATTTCTCCCATTTACACCCTGCTCCCTAGTTATTCCCTCATAATGGTCTGGTATATTATTGTTTGTCATGTGTAGTCCTTAGTCCAATTTAAGTCTATGAGACACAGCTTGTGTCTAAACCTTTATTTTCTTAGTAGGACCTTTCGGGCACTGTATCAGATGTTTTAGTAAGATGTATTATTTAAACACTAAACTAATGATTTAATTTAAAAAGGTCAGTTTGTCTGGGATGACTTACCCTATCTTTCAGAAACCGTTCTAGAGTTTTTTAAATAGTGCTGTTACTCCTCCTCAAGGATCAAATATAAAATTCCCTTTTCTCTATATCTATTGAACTGCACAATAGGAGCATTTTTTAAAGCCCCTTTTTGATGCCCTAAAGCAGTGACACCATCACATATGTTTTCAGTTGGCTTTGGGTCACTTGTTTGAAAACAGAGATTTATAGTCACACAAATATATGGGCAAAGGAGGGCACAGGAAATAGTCAGCCATCCGGCTCGTGCCAGTTTCAGGAAGTCCGTGACAATTCCTGGGAACAAAAATAGAAGGAAGCGCGAGACTGGAAATGCTTATAGGCTGTGCTACCCAAATTCCTAGGCTACGCAAAAATAATAAGAATAATTGCTAGGGCTGTGCTCAAATCTTAGAAATGCAACCGCCTCCTTGGGGAAACCCTGAGCAGATATATAGTTCCTCCAGTCACCTCTTAAGTAGACGGTATTTGAGTTGGTGCCAATTACATGCACTCATCTGTGCCTGCGCTCTCAGTATCATTTCCACCATGTGGCACTTACTGAGATTTCCTCGGAAATTGGACTTGCAAATACATTTGAGCTTTTCAGACCTAATGCTGCACACGCAGGTTTCTCATCGGCTCCTAGTTCTTGCATTTGACAGTCCTTATTATGCTAATTACTTCTTAAATCAGACTGTAGTGCTCGGCATTAGACTGCATCACTCCTTATTTATTGCTTGTTAGTTTAGCTACAGTATGTATACAGCATCGTGCAGAACATGTAAGAGGATAAAAAAGGAACATGAATTATATATGTAAAGGAGTCTTTTGCTAAAGGTAGTGTCAAGAAGTATTTTTTAGGTTGAAATCATGGTACAGTATTTTCTCCTGTTATCCTTAAGGCACATACCTAACTGTCAAGCTTTATTCAGAATAGATAAAACCGTAACTCTGCAAGGTAATAACGTTAACGTTTTGTTTTGTTCAACTGAAAAGAGCATTCAAGTCACTGGGAATATGCAAAAGCTTACATGTTTATTATTAAACATTAAAAAAAAAAAAAATGAATATAGGCACCTAAATGTTTGCTGAGCCAGGGTTGTAGGTGGTAACATTAATATCATCATTTTTTTTATCTTTGGGAAGAAATACAGTTAATATCCTTATTTTTGTGGAAATAGACTTCTAATGAGTTGCATATAGAATAATGTATTGATTTCATGTAACATACAGCTGACATTAGACAAGCAACAGTTCTGGCGACCACAAGTTGTTTTTTTTTTTTAATGACCCAGGGTGGCGACTGCGAGCGTTATAATGAAACTTGCTGAGCGCTAAGTGGAATTCGGGTATCCGTTTAAAACGGCCATTATAGCGAAACAGTACTAAGCAAAACAGCGTTAAGTGGGCTTTTGCTTCCCAAGTTGATACCTGGAAACAAATGTTTCACCCATATTTAATTACTCCTATTTGTGCAGTCATTTGGGTGTCGTTGGCATTCATATTGACTGCATCCATTTTTGGTTTTTGGTTTTTTAAATGCTTCAGTCTTTAATTCTCCTGTAAGGAAGTAACTTGTATCCAGGGCAAATTTGTCCTTTGTAGAAAGTACGTTAGTTGATATGAGGCCAACATTATATGTTAAAATGTGTAAGTCAAAAGACTGCCATGTCCTGTCATTCCTTTCACAGACCTTTTGGTTCTTTGTTGGTCACTTATTTTAAGTGATTGTTCTGGCTACTTGAATAAGAATGCAGCCAGATTGATCTTTTGTAAGAAAAACAGCAGCAGCGTGTGCAAATCAAGTGACGGTCATCTGAGATAAGTTAGTTCTTTTATGAATTGTCATCGTTTCAACCAGCTTCATTTGACGACTCCTTTCTTTTCGTTATTTTTATCATTATTTATGATATAACCTACAGGCCCCAACTGAAATGGGGGCCTGCTGTTTTAGGCATTGCACAAACTCCTATTTGGAACAGTCCCTAAAGAAAGAGCTTATACTTCTGCATGTGAGGGTGGAGACAAAACAGAGGCATAAGAAGACGTGGCCTGCCCACACATACACGGATGTTCAGTATCAAAACTGGGAAAATAGCCCAAGCTTCCTGACTTCTGTTCAGTTTCCTGACCACTAGAGCACATGATTGCAAGGGGCTTTTCCAGTGCACATTGAGAAGTCAAATATAGTGTAGCCCAGGTAACTTGGGTATATACTCCCCTTCTCCAACTGAAGGGGATTGTTAGCTGGCAGGTGTGCTGTGGGGTGGGAACTGCAGACCGCTCAGTTCCCCTCCATCCCTATAGACAGGCAAGGGACTTCACTATATACACATTTATTTACATTAACTTATCGCAAGGGAAAGGAACATGGATACAAACATATGTACAGTGTATACGTATGTTTATAAGATGTCTAAACCAGTAACATAAACAATACTCTCTGGGTAAATGCCGTGAAACCTTATACCGGTGTACTAGATGCAGGTAAGTCACAGGTAAGTTTCATAGTTTCATAGTAACTAGGGTCAGAAGGGGCCTAGAGCAGGCCATCTAGTCTGACCCCCTGCCAATGGCAGGAACAAGTGCTGGGGTCACGACTGTGAAGTATCTGATCTGAAACAGATAAACTCAATGCTGAGGGGAAATCCCACTGCCCTTGGGCTTTTTTCAAGCCCCACAAAGAAGCTGGTAACTTTAGGGGGGGCCTCTCAGTGGGACCTCCCTTTTCAGGAGCCCTTAACTAACCAGTGGGGGGGACTCCCCCTCCCCTGTGGGAATCCTCTTTTTCCTGCAACTCATGGCTCCCAGGCCTGGAGAGAGGTCTGCGTCCTCTGTGCCAGGATGCTCTCTCGCCTGCAGTGGGCTTCAGGGGGGTTGCTGTCCCCTGGAATAGGGGTCTGCTATGCAGGGCTTCTGGGGCCTCTGGCTTGGCACTGTTAGCTGGCTCAGTAGCCCAATCACCATCTGGCTCTCTGGACTCAATCTTTTGCTCTGGGTCGGAGGCCTGGGCTGCCTCGTGTAGCACCAGGCTCGGTCCAGTCCTGGACCCTCCTTGCAGCGTCTCCTGCACTGAGCTCCCAGCCTTGTTTCGGGGTTTGAGGACCTGAGCTGCCCAAGCGCTCCAAAGGTCCTACTCTGTGCACCGTCCTGTGCACTGTGTCCCAGGCCACATGCCAGTGGTTGCAGACCCGATCTGCCTCACGCAGCTCCCAGGGTCTGGACGCTGTGTGCCA
The DNA here is from genome assembly GCA_030014935.1 of Caiman crocodilus. NCBI lineage: Eukaryota > Metazoa > Chordata > Crocodylia > Alligatoridae > Caiman > Caiman crocodilus. Next base: position 5,739,004 of record JAGPOW010001338.1, read on the forward strand.
CGCTGCACACCGACAGCCCAGCCACTGGAGCCATGTGCTGTTCCCTGCCGATGGAAGTCTTCAGGAGCGCTTCTGGGCTGCTGCTTCGCCAGCTCTCCTCCGCTCTTCTAAGCCTCACTCTTCTCTCTTCTCACTCCTGGACGTGCTTTCCTCACGCTGGGCATGCAGCTCCTTTTACGCTCCAGAGCTCTACCCCGACGTCTTCTGGACCTGAGTGTTGCAGTCTTCAATCAGATCCATGGGGTGGGGAGGAGGGGGAAGGGACTCCTCTCCCCCTCCCCTTAGGAAAGGGGCATGTCTGAACTCCTCTTGCTGCCTCCTGATTGGGGGATGAGCTCCATCAATCAAAACAGCAAGAATTCAAGCCTGGGACTCAACCCAAGCTGCAAAAGGCAAGCCTGCTGCACCTAGCATACTTCTCGGTTTACTTCCACCTCGTCGTGCCGGGTGCCGAGGAGGTGGAAGGCTGTTGGGAGCTGGAGCCCCACATGCTGGGGCAGGAGTCACTTGCAGCTTCCCCATCCCTGGCTGAGCATGTAGTGCATGACACACTGCTTCGCCATGCTACCGCGACCCAGAGCGTCACAGCAAGGGCAAGACAAGGAGGAGGAGCCATGGGAGTTGTGGGGGGAGGGGGAAGCCAAGTAGCACCTGGGCAGCTGCTGCAGCAGTGGCAGCAGCCCTGCCAAGCAACTGTGCGTGTTAGCTGGAGCTGGGGCCAGGGCAGTGCTGTTGGTGGGTGTGAGCTGGAGTGCCCCAGGCAGGAGTGGGTGGGGCTTGTCCACGGGCAGAGTGCTGCAGGGCCAGCCACGGCCTGGATAGTGGGGGTGGACTGCACCTGCACCGGATAAGCTGCTGCATTCATCCCCCAGCTACCCTCCCTGCTGGCTTCTAGGACCTAGCACGCAGATGGCCCCTCTCGCACACCCGCCCGCCCCAGCACAACCATCCCACACTCCCTCCACACACACCCTCCCATCCCACACAAGATGCAAGAGTAAGACTTGACAAAAGTCATGACAAAGTGATGACAAAAAATATTTCTTCAATAAAATTAAAGTGCATTATAGTGGATGTTTAATTTTTTTTTTAGTATATGATTTTTTTTAAATATATCATTTGTTAATGTAATACCTTCTGAAAGGTTTTGGAGTCCCCTGTGATTCAGTGGTAGAATCCTTGTCTGCTCCACAGGAGACCTGGGTTCAATTCCTGGACACTTGTACAACTACAGCCATGGAAGCACCAAATGTCTGGACTCCATTTGGCCTATAGATTTTGTCTCAATGGCCTACAAGGGGCATGGAAGGTCTGGATAGCTTCTGCTCCTCCATACTCCTGTCTGGCATGTGCATTGAAGGTCTGGATGACCTCTCACGCATACACCGTGATCCAGTAGAATCGATGGTTGCCATATCATTGGGAGTCTGAAAGATCTTTTTGTTCAGCCCTTGACAGCTCACCAAAACTTAAGTGGCCCGTCAGCTGAAATGATTGCCCAACCCTGTGCTACATGCACACTGGATAAGCACAGGATTTACTTAACTGCCTAACCCAAAGAGGCCGGAGCTGGACAGTGGTTATTAGGAAACAGTTTCTGCCTAGGAGCATAGTAAAACATTGGAACAGGCTGCACAGAGAGGTTGTGGACTCTCCATCTTTGGAGGTTTTTAAGACCCAGCTAGACAAAACTCTGTCTGTGATTATTTAGTTGGGGATGGTCCTGCTTTTGAGCAGGGGGCTGTGCTAGATATGACCTGAGGCCCCTTCTAACCTTCATTTTTGATCATACGATTCTATAACAAATGATGATTACTTAAATGTCTCTAAAACCCCTGGCAGACATTACCAGTTAATCATGACTTTAGTACTAATGTGGCTACGCTTTAATGCAATTAATGGCATGATAAAAAAAGGGATAAGCCCTAAAGTTTACATATATTCTGTGTAATAACTTTGTGACTGGTTCCCATCACATCTTAAATTGCAGCCAGGAGGCTGCTCCAATGCACTTTAATTACAGCTTGTTGGAGCAGACTCAATCAAGTCAGTTGGAGCAAGATAATTATCACACTCCAGCCAGCCTCTGCATCTTGTGTATCAGAATCCCCATGCTTCAAATGATGGCGGAGGAACTTGAACGAAAGCTTATTCAACAAGCTTTAAAATAAAATGCCCCTGCTACCATTTTGAATGTTGGGGACGCTGATACACGAGGCACTCCAGGCACTTTAATTTGAGTGGCTCTAAGAGCTGCTCTTATTAAAGCAGGTGTAAAAATGCCCATAGGCTCTTATGTGCCCGTGGCTGGGAGTGACAGCTCATTGAGGCTCTCTGGGTCAATGCAAATGACATTACTTTTTGTTCTCAAGCGGCTATCATCCGGGGTGTGTGTGTTTGTGTCTGTGTGTGTGTGTATACCCTAGCAACTGCTTGTTTTTGCTTTGCTAATGCAGTATAACCTCATAAATCTGGCTTTCAAAATTCCACAATTCTTAAAAATTTGGCACTTTTCAAAAATATACTACATTGGGGAGTAGCAATGGGCGGTCCTGGAGCAGCAACCGCATGTGGAGCAGCAGCATGGGGTGGTGGCAGGAGCCACTGCGTGCAAGACTCTCCCTCTGCATCCAGGTGTGTGGGGGTAGCAGCAGGTGGTCCCAAAGCAGCAGCCACACGTGGAGTGGTGGTGTAGGGTGGTGGATGGCGGCAGCAGCTGCCACATGCAAGCTTCCCCCTCCGCGTCCAGCAGCTGGGCAGCGCCTGCTGCACTCACCCTGCTGCCCTTGCCCTGCCCCAGCCCTGACGCTGGTGGAGGAGGAAGCTTGCCACTGCCATCCATTACCCTGCGCCACTGCTCCACGTGCAGCTGCTGCTCCAGGACTGCCCACCGCTATTCCCCCTCCCCCCAACTCAGTGAAAACCCCTCTCCTAAGGATTCTTTCAAAAATCTGGAATTTTACATTTTCCAGCAGGTGCCAGGTCCCAAGGATGACGGAGTTATGAAGTTAGACTGTAGTCGGATGTTGCTAGGTCACATCTTCTGTATTTGTAACTATTTTCTGCCTGTTTGAAATTTGTAAGCAATTCTGTAAAAGTTACCCGTCATTACAGATGTATTAGAGACAGGCAGAGAGAGAGAAACCATGAGATAAATTTAGCAAGTATTATGGAAATCTGTATCTTATCTGATGTTGAAGGATATGTGGTTCTTTGCTACATGACAAGTGAGGGGCGTACTTTTTAGTTGTAGTAAAGTGCTAAAAATTCTCATTTGGACATAATTAAAATCATGGTCTAAAACAAGTCAGTCCATGTCCATATCCCTGTAAAGTAAAAAGACCAGCCCATGTATCAGACCCGAGTAGAAAGCAGTATTCACAATAAACAGTGCTATCTTTTGAACTGGTTGCAGCTTGGATTGTTAAGGATCTATTAGGGTTTGATGCTTAAAAAGCATATCATTTCCCTCCTCCCTTTCTTCCATTTCTCTCTTATTTCCTTTTTGGCACATTCAAATTTCTTTTTTGTTTTGCTTTATTATAACTTGGCAGATATTTTGTATCTATAGTTTTATAGCCAAAAGTGAGAAGGGAGGCACTGGGAGGTGGGGGAGGCAGTAAGGGGCTTGTGGCAGCAGTGCAGGGCTCCCACTGCAGGGATTCCAGGTCCAAATTCCCCAAACCTTTCTTCTCCCCTTTTTCTTTTAAGCAGACAGATGGAAGAAGATTAGGGCTGGAGCACTTTGCAGTGGTGAGCAGCATTAAGAATGAGACCCAGTGGCTGGACACCTAGTAGCCTCTCTGCCTAGCTCTCCCTCCCTTACCTGTGGGGGGCACTGGGTGGGGAGGGTAGCAGGATACTGGGATTCTGGAGCACTTATTTGGCTCTGGGCACACATAGGAAAAAGTTGAAATGCTTCGAAAGATCTCATTTTCAAGAGGTAGCATTTGAAGGCTTTTGGCCTCTTTCAGAACATTTCAGAAGGCATACCCATTTGTCCAGAAGGCATACCCATTTGTCCAGATGGCCCTTGGAAACCTTGCAGAGGTGTTTGAAACATTTCAGTTGTTCTCTCTGTTCATGCGTTTCAGAGAGAACACGTCTTAAAACAATTAACAATCTTATACCTCTCCCTGGCAAATCAGACATTTCCTGCCTTTCTCATGGAAGCCATGGATGGTCAGAAATATTTTAGGCCCTCTGCAGGGTCTTTGTCTTGGTCTTGTGCCTCCCCCCCCGGCCCATTTTTGTTAGGAAAGTGTCTCTCTCCAGACTGTGGATGTTATTTTATATTGTTCAATTCTGTTTCTCTACAAAGCCTTGTGAACCAGGTCGAATCCATCTGTACTTTGTACCCTAAGGGAATTGAGACAAAATCTCAAATGGTTTATTGTCTGCATTGTTCCAATATAGGGGATGTGTATCCATTGCTTCCCCAGGGTATGTCTGAGCTTGAATACAGAGCAATGACTGCAGTACAGGTAAGTGTACAGTGCCAGGTTTAATAAAGGTAGAAGAGGAGACATGGTGGGACAGGCTTCAGAGTGGCTGTTCAATTCCATCAGGGACCCGCTGTACATACTCTGTTTTCTGACCTGTGCTGAAGACCACATTGCTATCGTTACCCTTCTGGTTAGTTTAAAGCAAGCACAGACCTGCGTACCTGTTACAAGAGTGCCTTCTGATAGTGCAGGCACAATAGTAGCAACTTCAGTTTGCTGCCAGAAGTATTCCGTATCTGTTGAGCCAGGGATACAGTTACTAGTACATGAGACAGATGCACATAATAGTTATAAGATTTACTGAACTTACAGGTTCAGTTAAATTTTATTGAAACCTTTGGGAATCGCCACTACCCTTCATTTTTAAGATGACTATGAGAAATCTTTAGTTTTCTTTTTAGAAGTGGGGAGTAGCAGTCACCAAACCTCAAACACAGATGTGGCTCTGTTCAAAAGCAGGCAAAGGCAAGTTGTTCAGGAGTTTCAAACGATCTGGGTGGAGAGCTTTGCTAAATAATGTTTTGGGAACTGTGTGTGCATACACACCGGAAACAGTTTAGTTTGAAAAGCTGGGAAAGAAATAGAGAAGGAAGCTCTGGCCCAGCCTGAAGAAGTCCTGGTGGGGTGGCACTGAGGAACGACTAAAGAGGCTTGGTTTGTTGAGCAGGGAACTTGTCTGTGGTCCTTTTGATTCCTCCTGAAAAGAAGGCACGCATTCACAAAGATGTACAGAAGTCTAGTACATCAAAAACATCCCGCTCATCATCAGTTTCTTTTCCTAAGTAGAATAACCTGTAGTGTCACACCATTTTTTTGCAACAGAGGATAATTTGATTTATCTGTCATTCTTATACTCTTGTTTTTAAGAGTTTGGTGTCTATTGGCTCGTTTACATTGTTCAAAACAAAGGTGTGAAAAAATAAATTGAGGGCAAACAGTTAAGGAGGTATTCGTGGACTATCTAGTAATTGCAACTCTGTGAAAGCAAATACCTGAATTTACTGATAGCCTCTAATGTATCTCACACTACACTTAAAATGGTATATGCAAGAATATATATGGTTAAAGGAAGAGAAACAAAGAATTGAAACATCTGTGAATGATTCATCTTAGTACCACATTACTGAAAATTGATCACATCTTAAAGGTTAGTATACTGCGTGAAACCCCTTGCTCCCAATTAGTAATCCCAAACAAACAGAACTAAAGAGTTTTTACTCTGGAAAAAATGCCTCTAGACAGGACATAACAAAATACTTTTTCTATGGGTTGCTTATATTCATATCAAATCTTCCTGAGCTCAAGAGAGGAATGCTGATGTGACATTTATTCTCACCTGAGCCTAGGCTTTTTGTGTTTTAGGTTGGTCACTGCGTATAATTAGCGGAGTTGGCTTTAGCGCACTCCATGTTTCTTGACCGTCTTTAGCTTCCAAGGGTAGGAAAAAAAAAA
>JAGPOW010001338.1:5772305-5784189 GCA_030014935.1 Caiman crocodilus
TGCTCCGCCTGTCCCCACTCACCTCTCCTCCTGGGCTGCACCATGCCTTGGTGCAGGCAGCTGGTGTCGTCTGCTCCCGGGGCCGCTGCAGCCATGGCTGCGGTGAGTGGGACCATGACCCTTTCCTTTCCCCCCATAGACTTACCTGCTTGGGTGGGTGCAGGGAGGGCATCTATGCTGATCGCATAAGAGCAAATTTACCTTGCATATAATGAATTTTGGGTCTAAATATGCTCATTGCATAAGAGTGACATCACATAAAGAACCCGTATAAATCAAGGGAAACTTAATTGAACATTGCTGCTTTTGTGGTGCAGGTACATCCGTGCTTTCTATGTAGCAGCCTGTTGTGAAATGGTCTTGATCATGATAAGGTTGTTTTCTGCATATGCAGAGAGGAAACACTATTTGAATGAACTTTTCTGACAACATGGTGATCAGTAATTTTGCCCCCTGGTATGTGATCACAGCTTAAGTCCCAAGATGATTTAGTGTGTTGCTGTGTGGATGACATTGCTTAAATCTTCATAGTATGCCCCTTTGATCTTGCCTGTGTAAGGCATGGTTGGAAGATTTGCAGTAACAGCTGTCACATAACAATTTCTGTGATGTGCAAGAGCATTGTTCTGTCATTCATGTCTTTGGAGTAGATTGCCTAGTTTGTGTGATGGGCGTATGAATGGCCGATATTGGGAGATGGGAACATCCCAATATTGAGACAAGCTGGGGTGAGAGAAGTGAGTTCTTCTGTAGCTGGAAGTGCTCTCTTCCTTGCAGAAGAGTCGGTTCTCTTCTGCAGGAAAACACTTGAATGAGTGTATTGTAGATTTTTTGTGCAGGGAGACAGGCATTTCTTCCAATACAAATGTAATATAAAAGGATATATAGATAGATGTTATATTGTGATTTTTTTCTTTTTCTTTTTCTCTTTTTTGGCTCTGAAGCAAAACACATGCGATACCATTTGGTGATAATTAATGACTGCATTGAAGTATTCATAGAAACATATTATCCACAGCTTACTGACCTTTATTCCTTTGATAATAATATTCTTTCTGCCCCCAAATCCTACTGCAATTTTTTTCACTTGGTGCTTAAACTGCTGTGTTTTATATTCCTGTGCCATGTTAAACAGATTTCATGTTCCATCAGCAGTGAATGTATTTAGGTGGAAGGCCAAGGTTTCCTTCGGTGTATAAACAGTAATTTATAATTCTGTAAACTACAGGACTTTGAGGCAGGGGAAGGGCATTGTACAACATGATTGCTTTGTCCTGGCACACGTTCTGTTAGCACATAGTTCTTATGAAAAAAACTGATATCCATCTGATTATCCTTATAATTATGCAGAACATGTATAGTGGGAGGATCAATGGATTGAAAAGTCTGTCTTATGAAAGGAGACTAAAAGGTCAATTTTTTTAGCTTAGCAAAATGAATGCTGAGAGGTGATATGACTGCATTCTTAATACATCAGAGAGTAAACAAGGAGGGATTTAAGCTGAAGACCAATGTTGGCAAGGAAACAAATGGGCATCAACTAGTCACGATTAAATTAAGCGGCGTAATTAGAAGTTCTGGGACAGCCAAAGAGTATGTGAAGCAGAGGAAGCCCCCCCCCCCCCCAACCCAGCACACAACTTGTTTAAAAAAGAAGTTGATCGGTTTATGAATGGGGTCATATGAAGTGATTGCCTTCAATAGTAAGGGGCTGGGCTCAGTAAATTAGGAGGTCCATTTCAGAGTCGTCCTCCTGTCCTGCATACAAATATTGCTGTGGCAGGATAAGAAAGATCATGTGCAATATTTGAAACCATTATTTGAGGCCTGTCATGTTCTTATTGAGAAAAAAAAAAATTCCTCCAGGTAACTCTACTGTCACAAGCATCTCAGGTTCTCCCCTCCCACCCTGCTTTTTTTTCTTTTTCTCCTCTCTCCTCCCTGTGCCCCACTCTTCATATGCTGCAGTTTTTCTCTCTCCTTTCCCAATGTAACGTAATCTTTTCCTGTGAATTTCCACATTGATAACCCTCTTCTGTCCTATAAGTGCATGTTTATACAGCCCAATGTAGTGCAACATGGAGACAGCCAACAGCTTGTGTAACAGAAGCATACTATCTATGGTAGCCTGGGGCTTCATGTATAATTAATTACCCTGCTGAGAAAAGTGCATTGTATTCCTTCCTCACCACTTTTCCTTGCTGGTAGTCAACTGCTCTTTCTACTGTTATCCTGTCTCTCAGCATGCTGATTGTTGTATTTAGCTGTATTAGTCTGAATTCAAGTAAAAGGAAGGGTAGCTTTGCACCATATAGACTAATCACAGTGTCTTTGTCTGCATAGCACAAGCTTTCATGAGCTGAAGCTCACTTCATCAAATGCTCAGACGAGCATGGCTGTGACTGTGTCTCTGCTCGTGGATGGCACCATGCCCAGGTGAATGAGATGCTTTTTCTCTGATGTGATGCCTTTGCCTAGATCACTCATAGGTGGGAGTCCTTTGGTCAATACATATGTATTGATTTTGTATAATTGTTGTATTCCAAAACAGACAAAATTCTTTGGGTTAATCTGTTATCTTTTATTAGACCAACTCAGATAGTTGGAAGAAAAATCTTCTTTACAAGGAAATGTTTAATAAGAGCTTGAACTAATGAGAGATCTGTTTGTTTTAGTAATGGGGTGGTACGTGCTATGTAACCCCCTGCTGGCTCCCTCGCTGACGAGTGAGGGGGGAACCACTCTCTAATCAGAGCCTCATGCTGGGGCCTGGCCATGCCTTCCTCAGCTCAGCATTATAGAAGAGACGGGAGGGCTGCTCTAGCGATCTCCAGCTTCTAGCCTGAGCCACTGCAGGCATGTGCCTGCATTTTCTCAGTCCGGAGGGCATGTCTGTATAGTTACAAACTGATTCAGCCTAGGCAGGTTAGTGTAGCCTGCAAACATGGAATCAATTCAGGCTCAGGCTTTTTGAATGTCTGTCCTAACCCTAACCCCTATGTCCTTAGACCAGTACAGCTACAACCCACACCCCTGTATTCCAGAAAAGACTGTTTTTTTCTCAGATGATGCTCCACTGATTGCTAATTGTTTTGATTCATACATCAGGATCTATTTTAACCTTAGAAAATGAAAGTATCTGTATACGTCTTCACATCTAATGTTGCAGTTTTGAAACATTTATCTATTATGCATCATTAAACTGGGAAGCATTGTAAACACTCTGGAGGATAGAAACAGATAGGATCGTGATAGATTGGCGAGCAGTGCTAATAGAATACAGTTCAACATAGACACGTGGAAGGTGCTACACCAAGGGAAGAATGCACGAACACAGAATGAGAAATAACTGGCTGGGCAGTAGCATTGCTACGAAGGCTCTAGGGCTTTTGGTGGACTGCAGACAACTTGAATCAGCAGTGCAATTCGGCTGCGAAAAGATCAAATACAATTTTGGATTGCATCAACAGGAGTAATAGCAGACTACTTGATATGCACTAGGCCTCATCTAGAGAACTGTGTGCAATTCTGGGCTTCTTGCTTGAAGAAGGATGTGGAGCAGCTGAGGAGTGCAGCAAAACGAAGGGGTTGGAAGTCAAGCCACATGAAGGAAGGTTGATAGAGCTAAATATGTTTAGCTTGGAGAAACGGAGATTAAGGGGGGACACGATAACAGTTTCTAAATGCTTGAAAGGTTGACATAAAGAAGAGGGAGAGCAACTCTACTTTGTCCCAGAGGGCAGGACAGAAAGCAATGCTTTAAAAGTGCAGCAGAGCAGATTTAGGCTAGGCAGAGACATTCACAAAGCCCAAGGCAGAATCAGTCTAAGTTACGCAGTTTTACATAAGTGGCATAGGTTAGATCAGTAGTGAACGGAGCACGCATTCGCCCTGTGGTGGGGGTGGCAAATCTTAGACCAGGTTAAGATCTCAGCATGTCTGCGCGCTGAGCTTCTGTTCTGTTACGGGTGTAGATCACTTTTGTGCACCAAACTTCTTTTCTGTTAGACGTATAGACCAGTTTCCAATCACTTATACCAGTAGAAGTGTAAATCCACACTGGAGTCTCCTGATCACATTACCTCTATGGAGCATTCCAGCATTAGCTCAACACTTGTTTAGGTACTGCAGTCTAGAGATGCTCCTTGCTGGAGAATGTGTAAATTTACTATGCTACAATGGCACTTAGTGGGAGCTTTACCACATTCATGCTTGGACACTAGTGTTGTATGTGCTGTTAGCACTTGCTAAGTGTAACATGTAACAATACCCCGTAGATGTACTAGCAGCAACTGCTATTTTGAATGTTAAACACCTCAAATGACCACGTAGAATGAACTGCTGCAGTCTTAGCCTGTACTCAAACAAATGCTTGCTGGAAAACATTATCTTGGCATCATTAGCAGACAGCCAAAGGGGGAGAGATCTGTAGCCTTTATTCCTGCACTGAAAAAAGACTCTCCGTCCATTGCTCAAAAGTTCAGACTTGGGGCCTGTTAGCTGGAGCACCTCACCTGATCTCAACTTTTGCAATGGAAGATAAAGCAGGATGGAGGCAATTCAGTATGACATGGGGCTGGTATACATTAGCATTTTGAACTGTCCCTACAAAAGAGGAGAAATTGATGCTGCTGCCTTAAGGAACAGGTATAATGTAGTCACTAACTTACTTGACTAAACAGGATGTAAGCTTCTTTAAAAAGCAAAATGAAAGTAAAATTCAAAATGATAAAATCTGAATCTCCTTAATGTAGGTCACTACAGTAGGTTTAATATAGTACTACTTTTTGTATTCATATTATGCATGCTGGTATATCTGCATGCTTTACAGGCATTGTGCTTTATATAGGTTATACATTTCACTGGTTTTATTAATCATAGTTCACTTTCTCATTCATGAATTGTTATGCAGGAACATTTTAAAGGGCTTAAATGTAAGATGTGAACTGGCTAGAAAGATGTTCTATTGAAAGTTCTTTTGCCGAAGTTTATTGGAGTTATTTTGATTCATATGTGAATTTTCTTACAATGAACACTACCATGCTATTGAATCATTAAAACAAATGCATTTCTCATTAGATACCATATATTTTGAGCAAGCACCTTGTGCTGAGTTTTTTTAGATAAATATAATTATGCAGAATTAATTAAAAGTGACAGTAGTTTGCAGCAATTACTCTTGTCATTATTTTAGTGTACCTTCACAATTATGCGCTAAGAGATCTCTTCTTTGAGGATTCTCTCTGATGTCTTGTCATGTTCTGTAGGTCTCAGCTTGGTGATTTCAAATTTATTTTTCTCGTTTATGGGTCTCATACCCATTCTCACTGCTGGTATCTCTCGCGTCTTGAGCTTATGACTGGAGGCTTTTTCCTTTAGCAGTGCCCACAAAGCGTCTTCCGCTTCCTGCTCTATCTATGCTCCTCTTAATCTCCTGGATGAAAAAGACTGCTGTTGGCTTGCTTGCTGCAGCTCATGCTCACCTTCTCCTACCCCCAAAGCTTTCCCCCTTCTTGATTCCCAGGAGTCTTCCCTCCATTTGTCTTGTAAATTGTGCTGGGAAAAAGGCTGCTGGTCCAGGGGCTGGCGTTGGCACCATTTTGCTGCCCCTCCCACAAGTCTTTTTGCTTCCAAGTCACAGCCGTTTGGGAATGACACTCCTCTATTTCAGTTTTTCCCCTTCTTTGAGTGAGTTTACTTATGTCAGGATCATGTCTTCCTATTATTTCTGGCTTTCAAAATCTAGTGCAGCAGAGTATTCCCAGCCTCTGATGGTGCAATGTTTCTACTGCTTAGGAGGTATCTCACACCCCTGGAAAATGTGCCATTTAGTGGTTATTCAGGGCTAGGATCTGCAAAGAAAGACATGGCTAAGCTGATGTTGTGAATACCTAATCCTGAGACCTCAAGTGACAGAGCTTCCCACTCAATGTACATAGCAGTTGTGATGAAAAGCTCCTTGTATTTCAGGGCTCTCCCAAAAGGAAAGCCAGAGCCCTTGAGGGACAAGGAGTTTTTGGCTCCATAGGTGTGTAGATGTATTACAAAAGTAGTTATGTTTTTCAGGACTCAAGCAGGATGGAAAGGATTGCAGGTAAAGACTTGGATTTTGGGTTTCTAACTTTGGATTGCCATTTATACATCAATAGGATCAACTGGATCTTGACAGTTGAAACAATTTTTGAGATCCTAAAATTTATTTAAGGAAAAAAAAATCCTTTGCTATTTTGTTGTTGCTTCCCATTTGTATGTGACATGAGTGGCATTTTATTTAACAAAAAGAACAGAATGCAGACTATGTCCTTGACTGATTAGGCTGCGTTTTGGATACGAGATGACTCAATGGACACAAAGGCACATGACATAATGCAAAAGGGAAAAGATGCAGGTTCCCCAGAGTAAGTTATTTATATCATGGGTGCACATCATTTTCTCCTTTTTAATTAAAGAAGAATTTGGAAGGTTGCTGTGACAGTCTGAGTCATTGCTGGAAAGTGTGTGCAGAAATTACTGATCTCATTTATTTGCAGTGGTAGAACACAATGAGCCTGATAAAATGAGGGCAAGAGGTAATGCCTTTCCAAATCATTACACCTGTTGAGTTGGAGCACAAGTAGCTCCCATCCCTAAAAGTTAATGAAACATTTGGTTGCCCATTAGTAGCTAATTATGCTGCAAACTGCAAAAGGAAATGATTGGTTCTTCATTTCCTGTCTTCAGTTTGATTCTGAATCCCTTTTAGAAGAAATGCAACTTATGCTTCCATAAAACACACCTTACTGGTTTAAATGTAATGGTGTTTGATTTTCAGGAGATCAGACTGGATTATTTAAGGGTCCATTATATTTCTGGAAGAGGGACACACATTTAGAGAAGGCATTCAGTGACAAAAGCTCCAACGTGCAGAAAAATGACTGATGGAGATGGAAAACAAAGGATGTGAGGAACCTACCTATTAGAAAGGGATTTAAGGGGAAGAGGCAGTGGGGATGAAGTCTTCAATGGAAAAGGAACTGATGCGTCCTGAGTACTGTGTATGATAATTACCTTGCATTAATTCTGTGCCTTTCATCAGGGAAGCTCCTAGAGTACTTTCTCCAAATATCACCAACTGATTATACTGTTTCCATAACAGGTTTTCTTCATTCACCTCTGAAATACATTTGTTGTTTTCGTGAAATGTCATAGCTGTTTAACAGTGCACAACAAACACAACATGACAGTTTAGGGTAAGAAATGAATAATTATATATGATTCAAACTGGAAGAAGAATCTAGTTTCAAGAAAATACTCACCTGATTGCAATACTTGAACAAACATCTCCACAATTAGGAAAGTTGCACTGGAGTTGTCAATAACCACAAGTGGTCAGGATCAAATTATTACAATTCTTCAGACTAAACAGACAGTATTACATCTTCTAAATGATTTGGAAGATTATTTTAATCTAAGGGTGGGTCTAGCCTGATCCTTCCTTATGTTTTACGTCTTGGTGGATTAAGGCTATAGAGGTTAACAATGCAGATATTTGCATCCTCTGTTTTTATACATTCCATAACGGAAGAAATAAGGACAGCAAATAGTATTTTAATGCATCTCACATAAATATAATAGCAATGATGGGTTCCTACATTCCAGCATTTGACCACTTAAGATACATGTTTGTTTGTTTTTTTCATATCAAACCTACAACTCTCTTTTGTCAAACCTGAAACTGTCCTTATAGGCTGGTGATAATGAATCTCTTGATCTAATTATACATAATAACTAAACTAAAATAGCTGTTCAGTATCTCTAAATAGTGAACATTTTTACTAGAGCATAGATCAGATGCCTCCTCTTATTGCCCTGGATATATAGATATAGACCCAGGGGATGCAAATTAATTAGGTCACAATTTTAATCATTTTTTTCTCATCTAAAAACTATTGAACAGAAACTTGTACAGTGCAGATTATCATTGTTACTATTATAATTATATTTTAAGCAAAACCTTCTAGGTATGATAACATAGCCTTGGCTAACAGAAAATTCTGAGTTACTCCATTCTGAAGAGCAGGCATTCCCTTAGAGGCAAAGGATTTTGCATAAGGGATATATGGAAAAGGAATCTTACACAAAGTCCGGCTCAGCTTTATGTCCCTCTAATGTATTTGTCCATTGGGAATTTGTCCAATCTTATGGTATTTAGATGCATGGATGACTGAAAACATCACGTTCTAATATATATTTTCTCACTTTATGTCCATAGACCAGTCCATGTTCTCCCTTCTTTCCTTCTTCCCTGGTGTTAAAGTCTCCAACTATCAAGAGTCAGAGGAGCAAGGGGTCTTTGTACTGCTCTGTATCCCCTGTGTGCAGGGAATGAGGGAATGGGACTGTAGTGTGTCATATGGTTACTGCTACGGCAAAAGCATCTGTGAACTAATGGTTGAAGTCCATGCACACACTCAATGAGAAGGGCCATGTGTTACAACACATCCCAAAGAACACAGCTTACTGGTTAATAACTACTGTTTTCTGATATGAAATAAACCATTTTACGTTGTTAGATTGGTCTTGATCCAGTCTCATTTTACATGTATATAAACATAAATATAAATTACATCTATAAAAATATATACCCACCCCACACACAGGGTGTTTATAAAGTCCTTGTTTTCATGATACATCATTCAATCTGATTTTCCAACTCAAAAAAACCTGTTTTTACCAGTTGCTGCTGAGTGATTTCATGAATTGCATACGTGATCCTTACCCTATGCATAGCTTACACGATGCTGAAAGACTTAATGAATAATGTTTTCAATCGCTGTTACTGTTTGCTTCTATCAAGTGTATAGCCAAAGTAATTAACGTTTAAAGTTGCGCAAGGACTTTATAAAGTGTGTACATGTACATATATATAGACCTTGCCACAAAAAGTAAAGAGGGTGCTAATTCACTTAACTGATGACCCAAAGTGAGGGAATTGATTACATGGGAGGACCAAAGTATTGCTCTAAAATAAATGGTGACTTTAAGGACTTGAATAATATAAATGAGATGGAATACAATAGTACAAAATGCCAGGTTATCCACTGAAGGACTTAATAATAAATTCTATCATGATTGGTGGGCTTATCCTGTGAAAATGGCAGAATAGTAGATATATTTGAATGTGTTAGTTAATCGCAAAATGATTTTGAGCAGCCATGAAAAATGACAAACTCCTAGGATATATCAAATGAGTAGGAAAGAAGTATACAATAATACCATTACAGGAAGCACTTGTGAAACCTCATCTGAAAAATCATACAATCCCAAAATACATAGATTCATTTAAATAGTAACAGGTGCAAAGGAAAACAACTGGAAGAAGGAAAATAGAGAGCCTATCTTACGAAAGGCGACTGGAAGAATAATGTGGAAACCAAAATGTGTTGGCTGTCTACAGGTTCCCCATAGAAGTAAACATGGGAATAGAGAAGAAGCTGTGTAAACACAAAACACTGCTATCGCAAAGCACAAATAATAATATAGCACAAATAAAGCACAAAGCTAGCCATGAATAAATTTACAATGGAAATTAGAAAAGGCTTCTAACTGTCAGAGAAGTGAGGGTCTGGAATAGCTTTCCAACAGTAGTGGGGATAAAAAGACTGCTGATAAAATGGGGGTCTGTTTATGCAAGGGATGATATGATGTGGTTGTTTATGATAACTGGGACCTAGGAGGTGCCTTCTGGTCCTGTGTTCCAAATACTGACTCAGTTTTCATGGTCGTTCATTCATGGACTCCAGGATGAACATGGGTTGTCAGTGTGATGAAATCATCAGCGAATCAATCATCAATCGGCAGATGCATGACAAATAGAGCCAAGGAGGTGATACTTCCTCTCTGTGTGGCATTGGTCAGACCGCAGTTGGAGTACTGTGTCCAGTTCTGGGGACCATACTTCAAGAAGGATGTGGATAACCTTGAGAAGGCCCAGAGGAAGCCACTCGTATGGTTAAGGGTTTGCAGGCCAAACCCTATGAGGAGAGACTGAGGGACCTAGACCTCTTCAGCTTCCACAGGAGAAAGCTGAGAGGTGACCTTGTGGCTGCCTACAAATTTATTAGTGGGACACAGCAAGGGATCGGAGATGCTCTGTTCACCTAGACGCCTCTTGGGGTAACAAGGAACAATAGGCCACAAACTGACAGACAGCAGATTTAGGCTAGACATCAGGAACAACTTCTTCACAGTAAGGGTGACCAAAATTTGGAATGGGCTTCCAAGGGAGGTGCTCTCCCCTACCTTGGGGGTCTTTAAGAGAAGGCTGGATAGGCATCTGGCTGAGGTCATCTGACCCTCTTTCTTGCCCATGCAGGGGGTTGGACTTGATGATCTGCTGAGGTCCCTTCTGACCCTAGCATCTATGAATAGCCAGATGAGTGGTTTTCTGAATGAATCATAGAAAATTAGGGTTGGAAGTGACCTCACAAGGTCATCTAGTCCAACCCCCTGCTCAAAGCAGGACCAGCCCCAACTAGACCATCCCAGCCAAGGCTTTGTGAAGCAGGGCCTTACAAACCTCCACAGATAAACGGAGGTGATTATGAAATCGCCTTTTTCTATGAAAAAAAGGATCACTGAAAAGTTTTTAACAAATCCTGACTTCATTCTGAGAATGAAGGTCTGACCCTTCACTGTAATAGCCATTCCTCAGATATATATATTGTCAGCCTCATTAATATTTTGTTACATATAGCTATAGGTAAGGATAGTCTCTTGTATACTTTTCAGAATTATAACCAAGACAACTGACTTTCCAGTTAACAACTTTTAATTTGTACATCATTGCTATTTTTAGCATGACTTAATCAGGCTGCTAATTAATTTTAGATTGGTTGGCATTATCACAGTTTCACTTCTTTTGTTTATACATGTTTTATGCTTGCTGCTTAGTTCAGAAATACATAAAACTGGAAAATTCTTCCCTAGACGTGAGGGGCTGGGACAAAATACAAGATACCTGCGGTAAATGGCAGAGGCAGCATGCTGACCCACCCGGTAGTGGTCTATAGACATGCCATCGAGTCCTCACAGAACTGGTACCTAACAAGGAACATTATTGGTTTGAAAGCAAGGTTGACTTACTCATTGTATATTTCTTTTGATAGGCGCTCTGGGTTCCAGAATTTGGAGGGTTGGGTAGAGACCAACTGGTCGGGCTGCATGTTGACCAGTTCCTCCTAAATCTGTATTTTGCTCAGCTAGAAAGTCTCCATACTGCTTTGTGAAAGTTTCATAAATTGCTGTTCTTTTACAACTAGAAAAACTGGAATTTGGGGGTCAGACCTTTAAGTCCATTCTTTGAATGTATCTACCTAAGCCTGAGTTTGAGTTAGTTGTGTATTTCTACCCAAACCCTTTCTGTAAATTATTCTTCATGCAGTGAACTTAGCAGCTAGGCAGTGTAATGTATAGGGTTTGGGCCATGGTTGTTGGTTATGTAACAAAAGGAGAATAACATGAGACTGGAATCTGAATAATAGTGTTGTCCTGAAACTGCTAACAACATCCATATAGGCTTTGAAAATATCCATTATTTAATTTGTTGTAAATATTTATTATTCAAGCACAGTTTAACTGGATGCATATGGGAGAGTTCAGTGCCCAATTGACAAGATCCAAGAGTAAAAAATCATGTTATGTTTTAAAATTTAAAATTAGCACATCAGATCTCTAATAAGAATAAATAAACTCTGTTAGTCACCAGTTTTCAATGTCACCAACTCAAAGAGCAGACATCTAGCTAGTGATTAAATTGGATTTAGGTCATGACCCTGGGTTCTTTTCTCATCTGTAACACTTACTTCTTGTGCTGCCTGGGTCAAATTGCCAACACATTTTTTTT
>JAGPOW010001338.1:5808359-5833372 GCA_030014935.1 Caiman crocodilus
CCAGTGGTTGAAAAATTTAGTTATAGAAAATGATGTGATTTTTATTAAGTTTGATGACATAGTTTTTACTTTCTTTTTTGCTTTGTATTATACAATTGTCCAAAAACTGCTTTACTTATTATTCCTGTTTATTTTTGAAGGCATGGTTTTGTTTTGCTTTTCTGAAAGCTGGCAGTATTTTAGAGGGAAATCTTAAAAGAGAAGCAAAAGAAAAAAATCTCCAAACCACAATGAAAAGGAGTATAAGAAAGCCAATGATATGGACTCTAAATTCATATCCAGGCAACCAGATTAAAAGAAAAATGCTGAACACCCATCAGTTGCCTCTGTATTTGGATAGGTTACTGATTTAAGTCAGAGGATTCCCTCCACCCCTGAAAAAATAGGCTATTTATGTAGATGCCTAAATATAGATTCAATAGCCTAAATATGGATTTAATAGCCTAAATTGTAGATGCCTGTTGTGTGTGTGTGTGTGTGTGTGTGTGTGCATGCGGGCGCGCACACACATGCATCGGTATAAAGAGAGAGGCAGGGATTGTCTAAGCTAATACTTTTTATTGGATTTACTGAATGGTTGGAATAAAGTTAGACAAGCTTTCAAATGCAATGATTCTTCATCAGGTCTGAGGAAGGGAGCACGCACAGACTGTAGAGTGGAGACAAGAGCTGTGAAATCGGAGACAGAAGGGAAATTCCCAGGGGTAGCAGACAAGCAATTAGTAGAAGAAAAGAAGCTGAATATGGGGAGATCAAGACCTATAGGAAGGGAGGAGGGTCATTAATACTTGTCCAGTGTAGGAAGAAATTCAGGAATCCATGTGTCATAAAATCAATATCTGTGTTCAGTTCTTGGTTCTTAGTGTCCAGCCAGCTTATGAGCATTTGTTCCCAAGCTTGCCTTTTCAAGGTGTTTGGTTGATTTCCCTACAGTGTGAGGAGTGAGGTCAGACGGGGATTGGCTTTTCTGTGAAAAACGTGCTCCAGCTGACACGCGTGTGTCTCTGTCCTTTGTATTTCTTTTTTGGGAGTACGTTCTGCTAGATAGTCGCTGTCTGGTTTCACCCACTTGGTTACCATGAGAGCATTCGGTGAATTGGATCAGATGTATCAACTTTAGGGAAAGGCATGTGTGGGTGCTGACAGACATTCAGGTGCTTTACATAAAGCATCATGAGTTAGTGTCCTCCGTCCCCTCCCAAATTTAACAGAAATTTGCCGGGAGGGGTGGATCAAGCCTACTTGCACTGACCACCCTAGCCAGCAAGCAGGGTTGCTGGCCAGAGCCGTCCCTCTACCCAGCCCCATCTCTCCCTCCCAGCTCCAGGGCTGTTAGCAGAGGGGGTGTGGAGGGAGCAACAGTACCTGAGGTATTGGCAGAATCTGGGCCAGGCCTCCAAGGCGAGAGGGTCTGATCCACCCCGCTCCCCATTTCAGCTCAGGCCAGACTTGCCCTGCTGGAATAATTTACCCTCAAGGTAACGCAAGTTCCCTAAAGCACTCTGAATCAGAGTGCCTTAATCTGTTACCTGATTAGAGGAGGGTTACTTTTTCACGTGATCTGTCATTTTTAGAAGCACTCTGCAGCCATGTCTGTGTGTTAGGTCACAGCTGTAGAGCGCTATCACAGGCTAGATCGCACGAAAAATGTCACTTCTGCCTGCACCCTGTAGGATCCATGGATTCTGATGGGTTCATTTTGGGTGATATTGGTTTTAGTAGCAGTGAAGATGTGCTGGCAGGTTAAACAATTATTGTTAAGGCAAGTCTGTGCTCCTTTTGATATCTGTTGATCAGTTGGGAATTTGCTTTTGATGATGAGTTGGGTAAGGTTAGGGCATATCTGAAAGCCACGAAGGAGGTGGTGGTCCACCCCGTTCAACAGCCTCTGAATGAGGTGACATGCTAAGAGGAAGGGTGACAGTCTTTGTCATTTAGCTCGAAGTTTGATGATGTTTGCCAGACATTTAAGGCTGCTGAAGAAAAAGGAATCATTGGAAATGGGAAGGAAAGGCACAGTTCAGTTGTGGGAGTGAAGAAGAAGTTGAAGTATGTTTGATATAGTGGTTCACCATGACTGGAAACAGTGTATTTAATGATGGGGTTTGCTGGTATGCGAATAAGATGAAAGGAATTTTTTCCCCATCCTAACTGGGGAAAAAAAAATTGTCTTATATTTGAGAAAATACAGTATTTAATCTCCTGCTGGGCCACGCAGCAGCCAACCGGACTCTGAAATGCAGCACTTCCCCTTCTATTTTGTTCACCCATATACCTTATTTTTGCAGTACATCAATATTGAATTTGGCACACATTAACCTTTCTCAATCAATACATAAGCCATATTATATTATGCATTCAGATATTTCTTTTGTGCAGATACAGTGAGTAACACTGAAAAAATCTTGCTCCCCCAGTTTGGATAACACTCCTGGAATATCATACATATGCATGAGCTACAAACTCTTGTCATTGTGAGAAACAGAATGGACTTTTGTTTAAAACATGGAAAAACACAAACAAATTACTTATCTTCTGTGTACTCCAGCGCTCCTAGCTTAAAATGGAGCTTATAATGCTTTCTTTCCTTATGCAATTATTGTTATACTGACTTCATTAATATTTGTAAGACATTCAGAAAAGAGTGTGATGAGTACCATAAACATGGAAATGAATCGGTGAATGGAATGATAAGAAAACATTGTCAAATTAGTCTGTAAACATGAGATAATGAACAATGGGTATGACAATAGGAAGAAATGGCCAAAGAGCTTTAAAAACATAAGCATCTTAGGGATGTTATAAAAAGCCAGTGCATCTTGTGGAGACCAATAATAAAAAGCTCTCCAAGAGCATTTCTTTAAAAAGTCAGAATAAAAATATTACAAGTTAAAAAATAAACATTGGAAATAATGATGAAAATAGCAAGTGAAGTGAATGTGCAAAATATGGATGAGCTAGAAATATGTTTGCAGTCAAAAACAAAAGGAAAGAAACCATCTGTGCTGGTGACATGAAGAAACAGAGTGCTCATAAGAAAGTATTGCTCTTTGCAGCGGCAGTTTTGCATTCAGGGTACTTTCATGGAAGCAGCAGTGTGGATCAAATCAATCAGGAAGGCCTCTTTTGACGCTCATTTTTATCTGGTGCTAGATTTTGACTGATAGTAATGAATGAATTGATTGAAGTATAGAGACATTGAGCAAAAAATGGCAAGTGTAATTGCAGTGGACACAGGAGAAACAGGCATCCATGCTGGAGGTTGCCCCCTTCCAAACTTATGGACCATTCTTCATGCGGTACATGGTAAATCGTTGTAGATACCATTACTTGCGAGCTACGGGATACAGAAAGCCCTATTTATGAGGTTTTAAAAATTAACTTTTTAACATTTTAACATTCTAAATCTTCGCTATATAATCATAAGACAATCGCTATGTTTGTACAGGAGCTGAAAGATCCTCACTGTAGAGATGAGATGGCTGCTGCCCGAGGTGCTCTGAAGAAGAACGCCACCATGTTGTACACGGCGTCTCAAGCGTTTCTCCGCCACCCTGATGTAGCCGCCACTAGAGCCAACCGAGACTATGTCTTCAAGCAAGTACAAGAGGCCATTGCTGGCATCTCTAATGCTGCGCAGGCCACTTCACCCACTGACGAGAACAAGGGTCACACTGGCATCGGGGAACTTGCTGCAGCACTAAATGAATTTGATGTAAGTACCAGAAGCATGTGCAAAATGGCAATCCTTTGCCATTCAAGCAACATTTCAAGAGGACTTGTACTTGCCTTTTGAAAAAAAAAAAAAAATACCCAAAGGTTAGACTACAGCCAGGAAAATGGAAGTGATGAAACGTTGATAATGAGAAATAACTTGTACTGTTAGTGAACTCTAGACATCCAGGCCATTGTTTGTGTTCTTGTCCTGTAGCTGTGACAAGGACAAAAGATGCCTTTCTTTTTCTGCCTAAGCATCAGCTGAATTTTATCCAGCAAGGCTGAGGTGATTAATCTGGTTTCTTTCTTCTGTTAAAGAGTTCAGGTTTAATTCATGCTGAGGAGCTTTTATTTAGTTTGAAAGGTTAGAGTCCATTTAGGATGGTTTGGCTGGCATCGCAGGGACAAAATCATAGCGTGGAGATACAGGTGTATTCTCTTCTCCAGAATGTGGATGGAACGGAGTCCAACCTCTGCTCACCGGTTGCCCCTCGTGCCTGGCTAGGGCTTACATGGAAGTTTGAGGACAGGACTGCCGCTGCTTGCCTTTGTGCAGCCAAGGCGCTGCTGCCTTTAAACAGATCATGATGAGGACCGTGCTGTCAGAAGTTGCCCTTGGCATTAACAGCTTTGTCATTTCCTGCCTAGTTAGTGCAACTTTTGTCCACTAAAGGATGCTATTTAAAAGGTGGGACAGCTTTAGCTGCAGAGTAGGATTTGTTTCCTTTCAATTCTGGCTTTAAGGTGTGGGTTTATTAAAGAACTTGCTTAGGAAACTTCATCCTTTCACTGAGGTGACTGAGCAGTGGGATGCAAGCATTTGCCACCACCTGACTACACTGTATATCCCTTTGTAGTTAAAGTTGAAGGGGGAAGCAGTGGACAGGCATCATGTCACAAAGAGTGTGACTGCCCACCTTTTCAAAGGACTGGGCAGGAAGGTCTGTGCTTGCTAAAAATGGGAAACTTGCTAAACGTGGATTCAAGTACTTCATCCAAATCATTATTGAAGACGTTAAACAATAGCGGACCCAGGGCAGACCCCCCTTGCTAACTCCTTCCCAAGACATTGAGCCATTGATGTCAGATCTTTGGAGCATGATGATCCAACTAGTTTTGTATCCACTTTCTGGTACTTTTGTCTAGTCTCCGTGTCCTTAGTTTGTTAATAAGAATGTCATGGGGGACTGTCAAAAGCCTTGCCGATGTTAGGATATATTACATCCACTGCTTTTTCTCCATCCACTAAGGCTATCGCGTTATCATAGATAACATAGATAGATTGATCATAGATCAATCAGATAGTTCAGGCATGACTTGTTCTTAGTGAATTCATGCTGGTTGTTTGTGTTCACCTTGTGTTATCTTCCACACATTTCATAATAGATTCCTTGACGACCCACTGCTCCATGATCTTTCCAAGTACTGATGTCAAACTGATTTGTCTGTAATTCCCGAGGTCCTTCTCCTGCCATTTCTTAAAGAGGGGCATTATATTTGCCCTTTCCAACCCAGGACCTCACCTGACCTCTATGAGCTCTGAAAGACAATAGCCAGTGCCTCTGAAATGTCCTCAGCTAAATTCCTGTATTACCCTAGAGTAGTGGTTTTCAACCTTTTTTATTTGTGGACCCCTAAGAACTTTTAAATGGAGGCGTGGACTCCTTCAAATTTTAAGTGTGGGTATTCAAATACATTTGATTGATCATAGCCATCTTTTGTGGCCCCCTTAGGCACAGCTTGTGGACCCCTAGGTGTCCACAGATCGCAGGTTGAAAACCACTGCCCTAGGGTGTTTTTCATCCAGTGCTTCTGACTTGAAAGCACATAGCTTCTCTAAGTAATCCCCAAGCTATATTTTGCCCCTGCTCCAGGTTGTTTGTCTTCTTCCCAATCTTTGCGACTTGTCATGCACATTATCTGATAGCTGCCTCTGTGAAGACTGAAAAAACAAATCAGATACTTCATCCTTGTCTGCATCATCTATACCTAGGCTGCCTTCTATATTCGGTAAGGGGCCTATGGTTTCTTTGATCTTCCTTGTACTTTTGCCATGCTAGTAGGATCCCTTTTTATTGTTTTATGTCCCTTGCCAGCTGCATCTGAAATTGTGCCTTGGCCTTCCTAATTTGCTCCCTACATACCAGTGCAAGATTCTTATACTCTTCCCTAGTCCTGTGAATGAGTTTCCACTTTTTAAAGGATTTCTTTTTGGGTTTCACTCACTGAAGAGATTGCTACCTAGCCAGGCTCGTCTCTTTTTGCACTTCCCATTCTTCTGTCACATCAGGGATAGCTCTTGCTCCTGCACTATTGATATGGCCTCCTTAAAGTAAAGCCAGCAAGTCGGGATGCCTTTATCTCTTCAGACCCTCCCAAGGGAATCCTGCTTGCCTGTTCTCTGAGTTTACTGAAGTCTGCTTTTCCATAGTCCAACATCTTTATCCTGCTGCTGTCCTTTCTTCCTCCACTTGGGATCTTGAACTCTTAGCATTTCATGATCACTGTTACCCATGTTACTTTTTTGCCTTTACAATCTCAGCTAATTTCTTCTCTGTTTGTAAGCAGCAGGTTGAAAAGAAACACTGCCCCCCACCCTATATGATATAGTATGTAGCGGCATGTTTACACGTTACATACATGCCTCCCTGTATAGAATTGAATGGACTGCGGTCTGAGGGTGAATCAGAGTTGTACATTGTACCCCTGCCTCGCATAGAAGGTGTTTAGTGAGCATGGCACAGAAGTGGGAAAATGGTTAAGAAATCAGAATGCCCCTCACAGAGTTAGATTTTATTCCTATCTCTGACAGCATTCCCATGAGATGCAAATCGAATCACTCAAGCCAAAAAATGTCACCGATCGCCATAAACTGTTTCTCTTTTTATGGTTGCTCAGTGCGAGGCAGCGGGAGACAGATTTGAATAAGTATAAAGTGCTGGTGACTGATATTGGTTGGAACTGTGCTTTGAACATATAACACATCATAAAAATGTTAAGTAGTTTGAAAAACCTACAGTGAAGTGTCTTGGCTTGCACATAAACCTCAGACACTCTTATGCAATTCTAGCCTTAGCATTTATTTGCCTCTCATCCAGAAATATATGGGCCCTACTATAAGTAGGAGCATGGGTTCACCTGTTAGCAGCTTCAAATTTCTTGTCATGACATTACCTTCCAATATTATCTATCAGTCTACCAGGATTATGAAGATTTCTCTTTTCTGCCACAGATCTGTTTCAATATCCAGATGTGACCCCGTAGGTCAACTGCAGACTCCCAAGACTGCTCCTATTGAACCTTGTTATCTCTTCCCCAGAGTATGTCGATGCAAATAGATTCTGTTTTATCCATGCTCTCTCTTCTAGCTTTTTTTGCAGTCTATCACATCATCAGTGCACCATGTTACCACTCCACCTTTTCCCGTACATCTTTCATCATCTGAAATATTCTGCATAATCTCTTGTGCCCATGTACCATGTGTACGAGTGCCGGACTTCTATTCCCCTATGTTTGTGTAATGTCTAAAAAAAAAAAATCCCGAAAACCAAGCTGCCAGCAGAGAAAAGGGCAGGAAGCCCTGCAGTCCTGAAGCACGGGGCAGGGGAGGGAGGAGAGGGAGCAAATCAGAGGCTGACCCTGTGATGCAGGGTCAGTCCAGGATCCAGTCTGGGGTAGTCAAGGAAGCAGAAGGGTTTTGGTGCCAGCTTTTAAAGCACCCACAGTCATGCTGGTATAGCATGCTGCAGCCTGAGAAGGATTCCTCGGCATGCCCGCTGAGAAGAAATACTCATAGACAGCCAAATACATTTCAGTGCTGGACTGTGGAAGGCAGTATCCTGCAGGGACCTTGCACACAGATGGAGACAGACTGTTCTGTACTACCTGCAAAGTAATTCTGGATATATCAAGGAAAGAAGTGGGGGGGAGGGGAGTGCTCCTGCATACCTCCCAGCATGGCCTCTGTCTACGCAGTGGCTGATTGTCAGCAGCAGCAGGGGAGGGGTGGCTTCAGCTGTGCTTGCTCGGTTCTGGTGGGGGCAGAGCTGGGTCAGAGTAGCAGAGTGTCCCTCCTCCCCGCACCCATCTGTGCCATTGCCCAGTTTGGCTGACACAGGCAGGCAGGCAAGAGCTGGAGCTGCGTTGCTCAGAGGGGAATGGGGGAGTGGAGGCCATCTATACTGCGGGCCAGGTGCCAGCCTCCCCCAAACCCAGTCAAGCACAGCTGGGGGTGGTGGGCCTCTGCTCCCTCTTCTGCCCTCTGCCACCGCTCGGCTCGGCTGTCTCAGAGACGGCAGGACCTGGGACTGAGAGCTGCACGGCGCTGGGGGAAGGGAGCAGACACCCTCGCCCTACTGGCCTGCCCCAGACTAAGCAAGCGCAGCTGGGAGTGCCCACTTGGTGAGAGGGGCTTAGCTCCTCCAGCCCTCGCCAACGCTGCATGGCTCTGCCCAGCTCCTGCCATTTCTCTTACAGCCCAGCGCCAGGGCCACCCAGCACTTGACTGGAGCAGATGAGCGAGGTTGAGGCTAGTGTGCTGCCCTGTGGGAGGGTGCTGCAAAGGCATCTGGGATGCCAGCAGACTGTGACTTGAGTTGGGAAGGGATCTGGTACAGAGGTTTGATAGCTTGGTCCTGGCGCTTTAATTAAGCACAGCTCTGAGGGCTGTGCTAATTAAGGTGCCCATCATCATGTGTATCAGTATCCCCATGATAAAACATGATGGGGGGATGAGGGGGCTATGGATGACTGGTGCCTCCTGAGACTGGGGGGGCACAGTCTGTAGGTGCAGTGGCAGGGTGGCGAGTGGCGACCGCCTGCAAAAGCCAGTGAGGTGTGTGTGTGTGTGGGGGGGGTGAACAGTGACTTTGCACAGAAGTCAGCAGTGGGGGTGGTGAACGGCGACTGCCCACAGAAGCGGGCGGCGGTAGGGTGGCAAACAGTGACTGCCCACAGATGCTGGTGACGGTGGTGCGGTGAGTGGCAACCGCCCGCAGAAGCCGGCAGCAGTCAATCTCAGGGACAGCACGTGCTCCCCTGTGGCCCCCCCCCCACTCATCTATAGTGGGATGCTTTGAACTAAAGCTCGTCAAATGATTTTAGATAAAACACCATTTTTCAGTGCAGGACACTGATACACGTGATGCCGGAGTCTGCTGGAGCGCAATAATTACCATGCACTGGCAGGCTTGATTAATTGAGTCTGCTCTGACGTGCTGTAATGACAGCGTGTTGGAGCAGTCTCCCTGCATGTGTACAGGAGACCATTATGACTGATTTAATTATATTAGTTGATATTAAGAGATATGAACCAAAAAGATGACAAAGCCAGTGGGGCGATGGAGAGCATCGGACCGAGGGACTAACATAAGAGGGATGGGGGTGAGGAGGGGATTACAACTAGGTTACAGAAAATACAGTGTTAGCCAGCTAAGCCCGGAGGTGTGGGAAGGGGTGGGAGGGTGTTCGTGATGCTGAGAGAGGAAGAAGATAGATGCACACAAACCTGTACAATGGTCCGCGATGGTGGAGGGACTAGGTTAAAGGTCCATTAGAGATCTCTCCATTAAAGATCTACATCCATTAAAGAGCTATCTTATACCATGTTCTGCTGTTTTTAAACAGGTCTGTGTGCAGAACTTCTTTTCTGTTACAGATTTAGACCTCTTTATGTGTGATTTATGTATGTAGCCAAATTGAGAGTACAAGTCTTCAAGAGGTTTGTGGGGAAAAAAACCAACATTGATTCTGCCACAAACTGTTTGCTGTTTTGAACAGCACCTTTGCCCACATGTAGCCTCGGTTCATGGCATCATAGTATCCCACTACTCTCTGCTTTCGCTCTCACCCTTCAGTGGGGAGGCAGGGAAGGAGAATGGATGGCTCCCTGAAAGCCTGCTCATTGGAAGGGAAGGGATTTTAATATGCTTTTGCTTCTCTGATCTTGGCACACCTTCACTAAACTTATGAACTACTTTAATAGGAGAAGGAATCTGTGTTGAGAGTAAAAAGAGTTTTGTTGTTGAGACTTCAAGTTTAAAGGGCTGTTTTTTTTCCTAAGTGATTTGTATTTTTTTCCTCATCTTGGTGCTTGGTTGCTTATGCATTAAATGCCAGTTTGGATTTTTAAGTAAATTATAATTGCAGAATTGATATTGATACTCTTGGGGATAGTCAGTTATATAATAGGTCTTGACTTCCTGAATCCTAATATTTTGATTTTGCTATAATATGTGTTAATAAAGGGCACAAACTCTTGAAAGTGTCAGAACACGTACAAACCTTTATAATTGTTTGCATTCATTACTGCCAGCATAGGGCTGCATCATTAATGCAACAAGAAGACCTTAGAAAATATGTAAAAGAGAAGATCATCCCTGGCAAATGAAGGAGCTTTTTTTATAGCTTGCATTAATACCAGTTTCAGAAAGAGCATGACATTGGCAGATGAAATACCTAATTTAGGTACTACAAGACCAACGTTGAAAAGTCTGACCATCAAGTATTAAAAGGAATATTTTTTATCTACAAAAACTCATTGTGCTGGATAAATAAATCTTATTTGTACTGATTGCAGTAATTATGGTTTTTCTTCTTGAATATCGACATTAAAGAGTCTGGTGATATTTTAAGAGTTGCACCCTGTCAGACTGCATGACAGGTGAAGTAGTATGGGTCACATCAGGCTCCCTCAGTTTGGATGGCCTGTCAGACTATCTCAGAAAACCATCAGTAATATTATATTCCACCTCCTCCTTCTGACTTCACCAGTTGTAATAAAGAGACCACATGCGCCAGTTAGTAATAAGGACTTTTCAGGACGTATTGTTCCAACCGATGCTAGACACTAACATCATTCCCCCTCCAGGTTTGGGGCTAGCCAAGTATATCTGATGAACATTGCATCAGCCTAAAATATGGTCCTTAGCTCAGTGGAAAGTATTCGGCAGAAGCATAGCAAATAGGGTTGGTGTCCTGGGCAAACGCTGTGGGAGAGCGGGGAGTCGGGAGGGTGCTGGAGGGGCTTGGTTCTGATAGCCAGGAGGGAGGGCAGGGAAGCGGCATGCAGCCGTCTTACCTATGCCAGGGACTCGAAAACACCCCTGGTGGTTGCAGCTGCCATCACATGGTCTGCCTTAACCCACTCTTGCCTCGAAAGCATGCAGTTGAGCTATAGGACTGCTTTCGCTGCTAGGGCATGGACTCCATGGGAGTGGGGGAAATGCTGACCCCCTTCTAAAGTTGGCTCCGGCTTGCCCACCCTTTGTTATGCTGCTGCTATTCAGGGTTCCCAGGCTCCTTTTCTACATTGGTCCAAACAACTTAGTTTACAACGTACACATCCTAATTCTCCCCAATCGCTAACTGTGTTTGTGACATTATTCTATAGGGGGGCGGGCAGAATACAGTCCGTTGGCCAAATCTGGCCTACCAAGCAATTTCATCTAGCCCGCGGGTGCCCACCAACTAATTGTACCCCACCCAGCCCATGTTCCTCGTTCCCTTATGCACGGAAGTGCCCGGCCCAGCCAGCACACAGCTTCTGCACGGAGCTGCTGCCGTCACTGCTGCAGTGTCCAGTGGCTTCTGCTCGTCTCTCTGCTGTAGCACTCCCTGCAGACATCTGCATGCTTTCAAATTCACTGATCACTGGATCCAGCAACCCATGCTGTACTGTGCCCTGCACAGTAATTCCTTTGAGCAGTTCACAGCTAGGTCTCTTAATGGTAAGAATCCATAAAAATGATCAGTGTGTGATCTGGTTGTTCTTTGGAGTTTCATCCCATGTGGCGTAGATGGCCTAAAGTTTGAAATGGATTAGAATCATATGATGCTTATCAGCTTCAAACTGATGTTGCTACTTGCATCTGGAAAAGACTGCTGTTCGATGCAAAAAAGAGTCATTGTGCTTAGTGGGCATGTCTACATGTGCATTAATGCACCTTTGTTACTGCGCAGTTAGTTTAGTATCTCTAGTAAGAGGTAGTAACTGAATGCATGGTAACTAGAGTTACTGTGCAGTAGCACCGATGCATGGCTATTTTGTGACGCCCACTGGCATTAGCTAATAGTGCAAAGGTAGGCTGTTAGCATGGTTAATAACTGCTACACTACTGTGCATTGTTATTAGGCTAATGCGGAGTAAATGTCTTGTGTAGACACACCCAGCAACAGGGAATCCATCCATGCTTGAGACAGAGAGAGACTATTCAGGTCATCTGATATGCTCCCTAGCCTTTTTTATAGAAATATCCAGACATCATTCCTATTTCAGGTCATTTTTTTTCTCACTTTTGCATAGTATTGCAAGTGTCAGAGATTCAGCGTGACAATTAAAGTAGCATAGCGGTATCAGAGTCTATTTTATATGCACTTATGAATATATACATATGGTCTGTCTCCATGAAGCGTATCTTCCTGATTTTAAGAAGGAAGATATTTTCTTACATCCGTTTTACTTGGGACCCAAAAACCTATTTGAATATAATCTAGTTTCGCCAGCTTTTAGCCTTTGTTCTGTTTTATCTGACTGCTTAGCTGTCAAAAAAAACCCAAACCAACAACTTAGATTGTCGTGTTCTCGTAGCAAAGCCATCATTCTCCTTGTTTTTAGGGCTAAGTGTGGGTGAGACTCTGAGAAGTTTCTAAAATCACTTCTGTGCTAAACAGACAAAACAGAGCAGCATAACTGCAACATGAGACCCAAGGGGATAGAAAGAGAACGTTTGATCCTCTTTATTACAGGAAGCTATACCTTCCGCAAGCGAAAAGAAGACTATAACCTTTGAGTAATTATCTTGCTGAGCAATTAGCATTGATATGTTAATACTCTATCACCTGCTGCATTTTTAAAGAATTTTAGTGCTTTGTGAATCAAAATATAATATTGTTTTAAGTATGTTACATTTGTCTTCAATATTTAACTTCTTCCTTAAATATGTTTCATGTGGCTGTCATCGTCATAGTCTATAGTGACTTGGTGTACTTTAGTGAAACAATTGCTTCTGAACGATTAGCAAATACTTTCATTAGTGGAGAAAAGCTATATATTGCTGGTCTTTGGAAATATTTTTAATGGGCAGTAAGAATATAGGAATCTATTTTGTTAGACCCGGAAACCAGAAAATATTTTCACTTTCAGAATTCTTCTGAATTGTGTAGAATACAATAGTATGTATATATGTGCATTCACTTAACATAAGCATTTGGGCTCTTATTTTCTCCACTGTAATGTCACTATTATTTGGGAATTGGTATTTAACTATCATAAAATCTGTTTCTCTAGATTCTTGTTATGACTAGACACACATTTTGCCTACATATAATTACATTTTCTCCCCTTTAAACTCGCAGTTTGCTAAAGAAAAAATAGATAGAAGGGGGAAATGGCTAATAAATGCACAGCATAAATGCTTTTTTATTTAGATGCATACATTTCCACTTGTTATAATCCAGTTGCTTATGCCTTTTATTGTTGTCTAACAATAAGTTTTTTTTCAGTTCTTTTTAAGTTGCATAGGAAGTTGTCAGTCATTCACCACGTAGGCAGAAATATTCCCATCTGGGTATTCAGGCAGTTTTAAAGAAATAACTAAAATTGTTGTCATTTCCAAAAAAAAAAAAATAGAGATGGTATCCCTGTCCCCAAACTATTTTGCATAGAGATTCTAATGGTTACATGCTTTGGAGAAGGGACTTCAAATTGAGCTGTTGCATAGTGAAAGATGTGCCTCTTGCTGCTGTCCTGAACTCACTCAAGTTTAATCAGGTTATAAATGAGTGGCTGCCCATTTGCCTGTGTTCAGTAGAGGCTCCTTGTGAGTCTGACAGATAAAATATACCAATTGTCCCTTGGCACAGAGCACTGAACAGGGTGAAGGTGAAAGAACCAAGTCATTATGGTGCAGCTGAATGGTAAGATTGGTGAAGAGGTAACAAGAACCTGGAAGAAGGAAGGAACAGAGTGAGAAGGAGACCAGTAGCTCCAGGAAGATGCGGGTAGAAAAGGTGGTGATAGGCAGCAGCCAGGCCATGCGTGGGGAGGTGGGGAAGGGGTCACATTGTGGGTGGGACCCCTTCCCCACCCACAATGAGGAGATGAGCCACAATGTAGCTGCAGGGACTGGGAGATGGGGAGGATCTGGGATGTGGGTAAGGAATAGGAGAGCAAAAGCGAGGTTACAGGATATGGGACTGAATGCGTTCCCACCCAGAACACTAAATTGAGTTTAAGGGTTCTTAGTATCTATTCTGTTTGGCTATTGATGAATATCTGAATGAGACCGTGGCAAAGTGCACACCTTTTTCAGAGTTAATGGCTGATGCATGCAGAGCATAAAAACCAGCGAATGTTGGCACTGTTATTTTATTGGCTGAAGTGGCAGAAATCTATGTTGTGCATCTCATTGCATGAACCCCAGTATTGACTTGAGTCTTGTCTGCATGGTTTCATATGATACCATTTTCCTTAGTTTCAAGGTTTTAGTAGTAGCAACTTACAACCAAAATATACTTTAAAATATTAATGTTGCAAATTCAGATATTTTAAAATTACAGAATATCACAGTTGTAGTGGTCTGTGAAGCCTGAGTATGGATCCTTTTATATTTGCATGTAATACAATCTTCAGTTACGTATCCCCCTAGTATGGCAGGATCACATACAACAGAAAGGACAGCGATATGGCGAAGTTGAATGTCACCCTAGGGAACTGGATTTTATCCATGTCTCTCTTACAGATTAATGTGCAATGCTGGGCAAGTCCCACAGATAAGTGTTTCCACAGATGCCCATTTACTATGCGTTCCTCATTTGCTGCTTGAGACTCTAGGGTCTCATTTGCAGAAGTGTTAAACATGAATGCAACTGTAATTCATGAGAGTGCTTTTTTGAAATACACAATGCTATAAAATGTTAATTACTCTGTTAATTTAGATTTTGAGTAGCTCACTAAGATGCAGAAAATTGGGTAATATTTCTGATAATTTTGATTTTCATATCAGGGCCTCACAGGGGCATGTAGAGCTCTATCCATCAGTCTGTAAATACGTAAGAGTCTGGAAGTGCCTGGGGGTGGTGCTCAGGAAGAAATGAATAATTCAGCATTCTGTGCGTGGCTTGGATGGCACGCAGTAAAAATGGTGGGACTCTGCACTTAATGACGCAGCTTGAAATAAATGTTAAATTAATCCTGTGCACTGAACAACTTGGGGGTGTACTAGAATAAATAGTATGTGAGCATGCAGTTAAACTCTTCATATTTAGCATGTTTTGAAAAATATTCAGATAATCTTGATTCCTTCATTTCCTAACTTTTGCATATTTGATTTTTTCAGTCTTACTATTTGATACTGAAGATATTGTCTTATTTTTTTTTTTAACTAAAGAAAGGAGAAATAAGTATTGTAAGTAGAAGTACTAATAGTTTTTATTTAAAAAAAAAAAAATAGAGAGACCTGCCCAAGGGAAATGATCATTATTACAGTGTTCATTGTATACATCTTAGTTTGAGATGGAAAGGGCCTATTATATCTTAATTACATAATGCATCGGGGATATTCAGGTGCTTTTTTCTAGTCTGTCTATTTACTGTAACCCTCTGATGTTGATTGAATACAGCCGTCCTCTGCATTTCCCTTTTAACATAGTGAAAATATCAGAAATGCCTAGAGTCTGTCTTTTGTCATGTGCCTTTTGTGGTCGAGATTGACAATTCTGTAATGGAAATAATTTAGTCAGGCAAATTGGATATACAGACAACTGTATAAGTCTATGCCGGTTTTGTCACAGATGTTGTAACGCTGATCAACATTGAGCTGGTCTGTTGCCAGTAATGTTAACACCTCTTTTACAAAGCTTATTATTCCTGTCCAGTATTACTTCTGCTGGTCAAAGAGCTCAAAAGAGGTAAGAGCTAAGATCCAGTAGGACCTTAGGATGTTGCTGAAGTGCTTTTGGGGACTTATGCTTCCTCTTCCTGAACTCCAGTTCACCATATAGGGGCTTTTTAGGCATTCATGCATCATTCATCTGAGCCATATGGCTGGCCCATCGTAGCTGTATCTTCACTGTTGGTCCCTCTCTGAACATGCAGTCAGCATGTGGCCAGACACTGTTATTAGCCATCTAGTCATAGTGCCTTGCTCAGAGCAGGATGTAAAGGTGCTTGTGATCGAACTTCTCCAGCTCATGAGTTTGCCTTCTCTATAACGTTCAAAGTTGTTTCCACTAACACCAGAATAGTAAGCCGCCAGATGTGTATAACTCATTAATTTGGAGGAAGCTTGATCCAATGCTGGGTCTCTACATGATTAGCCTGCCAAAGTTCATGTTAGCTTTCTGGATGTGAGAGACTACCTCCTCTGTGTTGCTTTCACAGTCCTTTATAACATTTCCAAGGTAAGTGCACATGAATGACTGGACATTCAGTTCCACTTATAAATATGGAAAGGGCAATAGACTTTTTTCCAAGACCTGCATGACACAATCTTACTTTGCTTAAGCTAATGGTTAGTGCAAAGTTGGGAGCAGAAGCAGAAAACCAGTTTGTAAACAGCTCAAGATCTAACCCATGGTGGACTATCACTGCATAATGAACAGGAGACAGGAATTCCCACAGTCGATTTGGAAACATTAGACACAGCATATGGTCAGAAAAGTTTGTATAAACCTTTTAAAGTATAGAAGTGAATCCGAATGTTGTGAGTTGCTTAATCTACTATAGTTACACAAAACTGAAGCAAATTGGATTGCCCTTGAGACATAGCCTTGTCTTTGACACTTCTTGTCATATTGGAAACAGTTGTAAAAGTTTACTTTATCATGCCCACTGTCATAGAGGTGTCTTAAGATTGACAGAAAAGAGTCTCTCTTTAAGGGTTAAAGCTGCAGGTTAGCTCATTGTGCCAAAGGCTTTCATAACATCAATAAAAGCCACATAGAGGTTGAGATTTTGTTCTCAGCACTTTGGATTTGTCAAGAAGTGAAAATAGTCTGCTGCTTACTAGTTTTGTGTAATCTGCATTGTGATTCTGGGAGTTCCTCTTCTACAAGGTGCAGTAGTAACCAACTGAAGGGAATATGAGATGGCATTTTGGATTCATGGCCAGCAGAAAATCCCCCCCACCCTCCTAGGATTTGATCTTGAATGATTATGTCTTTTACATCTTGTGGGAGGATCCCTCCAAAATGACAGAAGAGTTGGTGCAGTGTGAAACAATATCCTGTCATGATTAGGTGCCTTTCTCTCTTGTCTGGATGACATTGTGATATCAACCTCTTGTCTGGTTGGGGTTGACCCAAGACAATGACAGGCTTCTTTAGGATCACAGGAAAGTAGGGATCTCTGGAACCTCACAAGGTAATCTAGTCCAACCCCCTGCTCAAGACTAGACTATCCCAATCAAGTGTCTATGTAATCTGCCCTTCAAACTTCCGAAGATAGAGTTTTACACCTTTATCTAGGTAGTCCATTCCAACTTAACCACCCTCAGAGTTGGATACTTCCTTTTAATCTTCATCCTAAATGTTTCCTGCTGAAACTTGAGGCCTTTGCTTTCTAATCCTATTCCCCGTGGTCACAGAGGACAGCCCATCTCCAGCTTCTCTGTAATCACCCTTCAGGTATTTGAAGATCCTGATTTGGATTCCATGGCAAACCTACTTGTAAGCTAGCTTTTTGGCCATTCAATCCAGGTGACCTAGATGTACACCTCATTGTCATCAAACCAGTGTAGGTGTTTTGTGGAAAAAAAGCAACATCTGTTTGCTTGCAGTCATGGCACAGAACATTTAATAGTTTTGCCATTGTTTTTTCTCAATGCTGATATCATCAGAAAGCCTGTTGGTAGCAGAAGCTTTGTACACAACACTTTACAACTCTTAAATCTGTTAATTTTCCATGTCCAACCTCTACAGTTATTTTGTGGCTATTATGCAACATTTGGGGCTGATGTCTAGAGATATTTTTGAGCAAATCACACAGTAGTCCATCCTCAAGTTGACAACATGCCTGCTGGAAGTTATTTTGACATCACTGACGTACCTCTGTTGCATGATGATATAGTCAGCAAGGTGCCATTGGTGAGATATTGGATGCCTATTTCTTGTTTGCTTATTGCAATGTGAAGCAAGTTTTTGTTTTATATTGGCACTTATTGTATGTCCAACAACATCAGACCAGGCTATGGCATCCCTACTTACAGGCATGATGAAGTCTATGAGCACAAGAAGCTTGCCAGATTTGAGGGTAAAATTAAGATTCCTGTAGCAGGTTTCTCATTCTTCTTCAAGGCTCATCATAGTTGGTTTATCAGGATTTATGATGGTTATGTATTTCCCTCATACAAAGAGATGCGCACATTTTTCACTCAGTCATTTGTGCTCGTTGGCAGATGGTCCATATTGGTGAGTTGACAGTTAAGTATTGCAAATTCATCATAAAGAACAAATGCCGGCCATTCAGTCCAGGTAACCTGGATGTTCATTTCATTGCTGTCAAATCAGTCTAGGCATTATCTTAGTGCTCTCAATAGAAGAAAATATAACCTGCACAGTTGTCCTTTGGCTAGCCCAAGTTTCTCTCAACATAGTTATATGAACTCCATACTGAGCCAGCTTCCTGGTAACTGATGGCATTCTTTGCCCTGGCCAGCAGGCATTAGCTTGTCTACTAACATATGGCATAGTAACAGTGAATAATTCCCTTATGCCTTGTATAATACTTAATACTGAGTGTACTGGTTGGTATATATCATGATGATTAATCCTTTCTGCGGCATTTTTTCTGGCTACAATGAAAGGTACTGTATATGCCACCAATTGTATTAAATAACACGATTCATTTCAGTGGATTCTTTTTAGCTGATAATCTTTTAAAACTGATCGTTTAATCTTAAAATGTAAAAGGATCCTGTTTTGTATCTGGTACATGTCGTAAACAGAAGCATGCATGCAATTAACAGAAGGAAATAAGCTGATTACTGGGTGATCAAGGCCTATCAGAAGGATGGAAGGTCATTCTCACTTTCCTTGTGTGGAAAGGATTCAGGAGTTGGGTAAAATATAATGTGCCTGATATGAATATAATATAATTATACTATTAATAATTAATCACAATAATATCAACCTGATATTAATGCTTGTCCTTGGCTCTTAGTGTCCAGCCAGTTTATGAGTTTTTGTTCCAGGGTTCTCCTTTTAAAAGTGTTAGGTAGATTTCCCTTGAGCACAAGGATGGTGGAGTCAGAGAGCGAGAGATTTGTTCTGAGAAATGTGCTCCTAAGTTGGGGTGGTGGGTTGTGTTTGCGTGTCTGTCCTTTCATTTGCTTTCTTTCTGTGAGACCTGATTCTGGTGCGTAGTTGCTGTTTAGTTTGACCCACCTATTTTCCATGCGGGCACTTGGTGTGTTGGATCACGTATATTGCCTGGGGGGAAGGCATGTGTAGGACCCATGGATTCTGATGGTTTTGTTCTGGGGGGTGTTGATTGCTGTGCTAGTGGAGATGTGCTAGTGGTGTTTAGCAGTTCATATTACTAGGAAGGAGTCTAAGGGCATTTTTACATGTGCTCTGGAAGGCGCAGAGAGGTACTTTAATGAGCAAGCTGCACAAATAAAAAGTGCCTGAGTGTCATGTGCATCAGTGTCCCCTTGCTGACACATGGTTGCAGGGCTCATTCAGTGGCCCTGCCGCCACGTTTCAGCACGGGGACGCTGATGCACGTGACGTGGCAGACTGCTGGAGCATGTTTATTTCCAGATTAATCGAGTCTGCTCCAGCATGCTGGATTTCCAGCACACTAGAGCCAGCTCCTTGTGTGATCCCAGTACCTTCAAAGATCAGAGAACAGGTCCTCAAAGAATCTATTTTGAAGCACGTGGAGGAGAATAAGTTGATCAGGAAGAGCCAGCATGGATTCACCAAGAGCACGTCATGCCTGGCCAACCTGATTGCCTTCTATGATAAGGTGACAGGCTTTGTGGGTGTGGGGGAGAGCCGTGGATGTGATGTACCTTGGCTTTTGACACTGTATCTCACACCACTCGCATTAGCAAGCAGTGGAAATACAGACTAGATGAAAGAATGTGGACAAATTGGAGGGTCCAGCAGAGAGCGACAAAAATAATTTGAGGCTTGGGAAGCAGGGCTTAAGTGGAAGAGCTGAAAAAGCTAGGCTTATTTTGTCTAACTTCTTGTAATCCTGGTCCATATTAGCCCTTCTACCACCACTTCTCTGTATCACACCTTTATTAAATTGTGTGAGGAAATGCAATGGCCTCTTGATCAAATGTGGACCAAATTAAGCCAGCTGTATCACTTTGCTTTTAAGACAGGCAACCTGGCTGGGAACTAGGAGATGGCTCTGACTCTCATACATTTTCCCTAGTGGCAAAAGCTAGAGCAAAAAAAAATATTTTTGGGTTATGCCCTACACATTTCTATGAGAAGAAGAGGATTGAAGTATTGTCAAACTATGCAGCGTTCTTTTGGGAGAAAGAATGGGATTGCAAACTGGAAGATAAAGTAATTCAGAATTTCCAGCTAACCCATCGTACATGAAAGCTTGTCATTTGAGAGCACACTTCTTATTACAGGAAGCCAGCTGCCAGATAAAATGATTGGACATTAGCCTACATCTCGTATAATAAAGCAGTCATGAATGTACAGTATTACCAGACTAACTGAAAATTTGGAGTACAATCGATACCACAGTCCTATTCATATTATGCTTTTTTTTGGGTGTGAGATTCACTTGGCTTTTGGCAGAGGGATGGGGAAGAGAATGAATATTTGCAGGGTTTGTCATCACAGTAGGACTTAAACGGAGAGAAAGACCTGACACACGGCTAATGAAAAATGCATGTCAAAGCACAAAGAATATAATGGTACACTGGGAGCGAATGCGTTTATTCTAGAAGTTGGATTAGTCACAATATAAAACAAAAGTGCCCGTTAAAGAGGTGCAGCGCTATCCATAAAAGTGACCGTTTCCCAGAAGTTTATCATCAGTGCAAATTGCGAATTTAAAAAAACAAGCAACTAGAATATAGAGTTATGCCGATAGCTCTTTGCTGGATCTTAGTATATTTGTAAGCAAACATTTCACAGTAAATTGGCTTGTGACACTAGGAATAAATGAACTGAAAGAGAATTTTAAAAGAACTGGATCAGTATGCAAGAGGTCTCAAAATGCAAGATAAAACGAGACTTCAAATAGGAGACAACTGTGTTAAAAACATTCTGACCTGTTGTGGTTTCCCGAATGCTTTTTAACAAAAGAATTGCTCTATTTTTTCTGTAATAAAAATAAAAAATAATAATAATAAAAGAAACAGGTGAAAATTAAGAGCTGGTATTTTCTAAAGGGTGCCTTGAATCTAATGAGGGGTTACTTGAATCTAAGGCGGCTGAGGACCACTGGTCTGGATGATAGTGTCTGAACTACAACAACAAAATCAATGTGTGAACTCCCATGAGTAGTTAAAG
Organism: Caiman crocodilus; assembly: GCA_030014935.1. Taxonomy (NCBI): domain Eukaryota; kingdom Metazoa; phylum Chordata; order Crocodylia; family Alligatoridae; genus Caiman; species Caiman crocodilus. The sequence goes on from JAGPOW010001338.1 coordinate 5,829,564, forward strand.
ACATGTAGAAGTAAGGCTGGAAAGGACCGCCGGAGATCATGTAGTCCAACTGGTGATTGAACCTGTAACCTTGGTGTTAACTTGATCAGATTAACATACAACCTGACATACAGGTTTCCTAATGCAGATGTCAAAAGACTGCTTTAAGCAGCACTGCCGTGTACTAACACTATAAACAAGTTAAAGAGAGCAGTTGGCAAGGTCATGCCTAAACTTCAAAGTGCAAATATTTCTGATTCTCAGTGGGGGATAGTAGTATTTCCATGGGCAGCTTGACAGAAGATATAAAACTCTCCATTTGCAAATTCTTCTTGTGAGCAGTGAATGATTAAGTGATGTAAGCTCAATCATCTGTGGCAAAATGACTTTCCATGAGATAATAGTCTATGCAGGGGGTCTGACTCGATGATCTATTGAGCTCCCTTCTGACCCTAACATCTATGAATAGAAAGCCAAGAAGTTGGCTACATTTAATACAAACTAACAAATGCAAACTCGCCTTTGTATAGCTGATGATACATCCGGAGGAACAGCAAAACACAGTGAAAGATACTGGGGAAGGCATATGAACTCTGTTTCAGGGTTTAATCTGTGCTCTAACTGAGGAAGTTGGGGGTGAGGAAGAAGCTTCCTTCTTACTTTTATGAACACGTCGCTCCATGAATACCGGTTTCTGGGTTTCTTGAGCCTCTCCCTCGAGCATCTGGTGCTGGCTGGTGTCAAAAACCAGGTGTCTGCTCCAGACTGATCGGTGGTTTCAGGGCCTGTGTCCCAATAATTAGCATATCTTCAGGAGTCTGAACTGGGTAGAAATAATTGTCCATGACCTTGTGATGGGGACAGTATGATTGTGATCAATAACACAGTGCTTTTGCAGTGTTTTATAGAGTGCCTAAGACCCATAGTTTGAAGTGAAAATCCTGTCCTAGGCTGCTGAACGTCATACTGCTCCCCACTTTTTCTAATTCATTTTAGTTGATTTTGGTTACCTGTTTAAGGGTGCATGTACACATGAGCTTTAGTGTGGTGTTGACTAAGTTGCTTCATAATAAATCGTCACTCTCTACATGTGCGCTGGTATTAGGGCACAGTAAATGCATTGACTCTGCCATAGGATAGTATTGTCAAGTACAGTACTACCCTAGGGCAAAGTAATGATGTTCACTGAAACACATGTGCACACACAAAAATGCATGTGAAGTGACACCATTATTTGGAGCCTAGAGCTGCCCCCCTCCCTTGAGCCTGCTTCCAGCCCTGGGCAGCCTCGCACCGGCAAACAGATGCGGTCCTGGGTGCGCATGCAGATACTGTGTTCAGGAGTAGCTGACTGGTGCAAACTGCGTCGGAGTTTATCACATCACCTGAATGGCATGTGTAGATGCACTGTGGAAGGGCTCTTTTGCGGTCACTGGGTATGTCTACGCAAGATACTAAAGTCACAGTAAGGTAATTTTACTGTGCATTAGTGCAGCTGGCCAAAACTCTGCTAATGTGTGGCAGAATTAATCTATTGTGCATTCATGTGACATACAAAAATGTTTGCCTGCACTAATACGCAGTAGGGCCGATTACGGCTCACTAAGTTTAGTACTTGTAATTTGTACTTGTAGTGGGGAAGGTGACAGTGGGTGTATGTACACGTTCATTAATGCAGCTTAATTGCAGGTACTAATTACTTTGCCATAGGATAGTACTGATCTTATAGAGGAGTTACTTACTTTCATGTTCCCTAACAGCAGCACACGTGTAGGCAGGACACTCTACTGTGGAGTGAATTATGGCACATTAAATATAATACCTGTAATTATATTAACTTAATGCGCCATTATATATGATACCTGTAATTATATTAACTCAATGCGCCGTAATTAGGGCACATTCATGAACATGTAGATGCGCCCACTGATACCTTCCCCATTTGAGCTCAGAACATACTCAGACTCTTATGTATTTGTTCGGGACGTGTCTAGATGAGATGCTTAACTGTGCAGTAGCTCAGTTTACTGTGAAGTAAGCTCTGAAATATTCATGTGCAAATACACGTGCATATGCTTACTCCATAGTAAACTATTACTGTGAAGTATTCATGTGCAAATACACATGCATATGCTTACTCCATGGCAAATCTTGCTAATTGCAAGCAAATTTGCTACCTGCAAATGCAAGTAGCAAATTTACTTTTGGTTAGTAACATTGCAGTAGTGCTCATGTAGACAACTGACAGGGAGCAAATCTGCTCCTGGTCAGACATCCAGCAAGGGGCAGAGGATGGCTCCCTGCCCTGGGGATTTGCCTGCTGCCTGGGTGGGCTCCACCACCATAGTTGGGGTGGGGACTATGTCCTCCTGTCCTGGCAGCCAAGCCCCTGGCTCTGAGATTGCAATCAGGGATTAGGGGTTGGGAAATCCTTATCTCCCATCCCCTGTTCCACCATCCTGATCAGGGAGTAGGGAGCTGGGAGATCCTTCAAAGCTTGTTCACCGAGCTCTGCATTCGCGGAGCTGAGCAGGGAGCCAGCTTGCCAGCCTGTTCCCCCCCAGCCCCATGGTCATGGAGCAGAGCAGGGAAAAAGCTCCCCAGCCTGTTCCTCACCCAGCTTCACACTTGTGGAGCTGAGCAGGGAACAGAATCCCCAGCCTCCACCTTTTGTACAGGGTGGGGGCTGGAAAGTGTCCCGGTCACGGGCAGCTCCCAGCCCCATGCTTCAATTGGGTACTTGAGGCACAGGGCTTGGAAAGAACTGCAGGGATGGGATAGGTCCCAGCCCCCTGCACTGATCTGCTGGTGGGGCAGTTAGCAGCGTATCGGGGCAAACATTGTCCCCTCCCTGGGGAACCTTGTCCCCTCACAGGCAGCAGGCAGCAGGCAGCCCCTGGGGGCAGGGTCAGAAGACAGCGGTCTCCTGGCCTGGTGCGCCCTGCCAGCCTGGGCTAGCACCCAGGAGGACCTAGAGCTCCCCTGGGTGGCAGCAGGGGCTCATTTCAGGGCCAGTTTGCTGCCATTAGCAAGTCTGCTCCTACTTCCCTGCACGTGTAGACACCTTCTGGGAAGCATTTACTCCCAAGTAAACTGATCCCAGATTAAATCTATGAGTAGACGTGGCAAGAGTTGCCTATTCTGTCCTCTCTACCCTTAAATAAGCAGGGTGAGGCTTCTAAATGAACCAGCTCAGCTGTTTAGATGCTGGTGGTGTTTCTGAAGAAGAGTTGCGAGACAGGCTGTTTCCTCCTCTTGCCATTTTGAAAAGCCACTGTCATCTCCCGTTCTCCTTGGCTGCTACTGACAGGCTGCTCTGCAGGCAGGGGAAAGCAGGAGCTCAGCCCGAGTGCAGCATCTCATAAACAGAATTGGAGCTGGCTGGAAGAGGTGCATTTTATGTTATATTGCAAAGTGCTTTTGTGAGCTCAAGTCAAACCCAGTCCTGAATGTCTCTCTCTCTGGGCTATTTAATGGGCAGTGTCCGTAGTTATGTAGTAGCCATTTCGATGCTTTATTTTTAGTTACATGTTTTAATTGCACTTTTTCTTTTTAATAAGGGACAGGATAGTATAATGGTAGCTATTTGAAGTCCGTGCATACTGAGCATAGCTCTGCAGCATAAAACTAACCTTGTGTTACCTGTATCATGTTTACAAGGCTAGAGAAAACGAAACAAAACAGGCTGTTGTCCACCAGCACTCCCACCACGCACTCCTGTCGCACAGAAACCTCTGCCGAATTTAATTTGTGATAAAAGGCCGCCATCTAGTGGATCTTTGAATAACTTTCGCCTATATATTATGACATTTCTAATTCCTAGTTAGTTA
>JAGPOW010001338.1:5833472-5847588 GCA_030014935.1 Caiman crocodilus
AGAATGTCTTATGGGAATACTGTCCCATTTTACAGTTAAAGAGCTAATATGTGCACTGCCCAAATCCAGTGGCATGTAGGTATCAGACTTGGCACTAAATTAGCTGGTTCAAGTATTGGAAGAAGTATAGACGTGTCACTTTGTCGTGTGCCTGGCGTAATTCTTTGGGTAAATTACCCTTCTCACTTGTTACAGCCAACCACCAGGAACAGGATGTGTAAAGCTAGCCTGGGTATCTCCTTGCGGTATTGCATTGAGCTCTGTAGACATGCCCCCTTGGCAGTCTGTGATGGAACAAATGAGTTCACTCGGTTCTTTTTTTTTTTTTTTTTCCTTAGATGCAATAAGCTTTTGTTGCTACTTTATACACCCCAAATAGTTATAACAATTAATATAACACCTTCCATTAGTATTTTAACATCTATTTATGAATTTATACGCTGAATTTATCAAGAGGGTTAAGAATAAGCGTGACAAGGTACTTTAGGTAGATGCGATAGCCTTTATTAGACCAAGAAATAGTTAGAATTTAGCTGGTAAAATGCAGACAGGTTACCTAGGGTTATTAGACAGGCATTGGATTTATGGCCCGCCTGCCATGTGATAACCCCAGGTGACCTGCCTAATTTTACCAGCTACAATCTCTCACCAGTTCTGGTGCCCCCACCTGTCTCTCACCTGTTGTCTCCCATTCTCTCAGCTCCTCACTGCATTTTCACAGACCTGCATTTTGCATGCTGGCTGCTATTCTAACCCAGGAGAGCAATCAAACACCAACAGATTCTCCTTATGCCTGAAGAAGGGTGTTTGTGCCTGAAAGTTTGCAAACAGCAGGTTTTCAGACTATTTAGTTCATCTAATAAAACATCACCTCTACCCAAGGAACCTTGTCTGCCTATGTCCTTAGACCAACACGGCTACAACCAGCAACCCTAAAGAATAAGCCCATGCATTTTGATGGGATGTATTCGTACACAGCACAAAATGAAGCAGTCATAATTAAAAAAGGACATGGGCTGAGAGATATGAGCTGAAAGAGTGAACATAAGAGCTCATCTCTTTCTATCTCTTGCATGTGGAATTGAGGAGGATAGACTGCAGTGGAATTAGTCTTTTTTTAAATTTAAAAACAGACATAAAAGCGTCAATCACTCGTGTTGCAGAGGTATACGTTGTAGCCGTGTTTCATCGTTTCAGAGTCGTTAGGGGCTGGGAGGGACCTTACAGACCGTTGGGTCCAGCCTCCCTGCACTCAGGCAGAAAAGACTGGTGGGATCAGATGACCCCAGCGAAATGGGCGTCAAGATGCTTTTTGAAGATCGCCAGGGTGGGTGACCATACCACCTCCTGGGGAGCCGGTTCCAAACCCTCAGCATTCAACTTGTAAAGAAGTTTTTCCTTATGTCTAGTCCAAAAGGATCCTCAGTCAGCTAGTGCTTATTATTTCTTGTCCTCCCCTGGGGGCCCTTGGTGAACAGATGCTCCCCAGGCCCTGATGTATGCCCTTGATATACTTTCTGGCTGCCACCAGTCCCTTCTGAGTCTTCTCTTCTCCAGGCTGAACAGTCCCAAGTCTTTCAGCCTCTCCTTGTATGACCTGGTCTCTAGGCCTCCAGTCATGTACATGGCCCTCCTTTGGACTTCCTTGAGCTTCTCCGCATCCTTCCTGAAGTGTGGTGCTCAGAACCGGACGCAGAACTCCAGCTGAGGTCTCACCAAGGGCAACTAGAGAGGGAGGATGGCATCTTTGGCCTTGCTCAAGATGCCTTGGTTAAACAGGCCAGGGTTTGGTTAGCTCTGTCAGCTACAGCATTGCGTCAGTGGCTCATGTTCATTTTGTTGTCTATCACGACACCCAGGTCTCATTCAGATGTGCTAACAAACATAGCAGTGCTGAGCCTGTAAGTGTGATGTGGATTATTTCTCCCCAGGTAGAGAGAGCACTTTGCATTTCTCCATAATAAATGACATCTCATTGAGGTCCACCCAACTCAAATAGTTGGAAAAATTCTTTTTTGCAAACTTTCGGGTACAAATACTATTCATATTTGTACCTGAAAGCTTGCAAAGAAGATTTTTTTCCAACTATTTGAGTTGGTCTAATAAAAGTTATTGGATTTATCCAAGGAATCTTGTCAGCCACTCATAACACTCCATGAATTGTCATTTTAATGTAATAGATCTTGCTGGTTCCTTTTTCTCCTTGCTTGGAGAAATATTACTTCATGCAACACCTGTTGTGATAAGATAAACAGCATAGTAGAAGAGCCACTGCTGACAAGGGATTAAATGCTTAACAATAAGTAATATCATGTGAATCTAGACTTCAAGAGAAAAAGATCACATTTTTCAGCTCCAGGTTCCATTCAGCATTTGAATTGTCTAGGGATGTGAAAATGCCAGTCTTCTCCCCTGATTTCTTTATTGACACTTGCATATAGCAGAGGATTGCTTCTACCATTTTACTCTCACATCTAGAGGTTATTGGATCAGAACATTAACCTTTCTGCCAGAACAACAGACTTTTAAATCTGGAGCACTATATTTTCTTCCCATTAGTGTGCATGCCGTTCTCTGGCAAGCAGATATTTATTTTTGCATGCTTAATAATATTAGGTCTCAGACCGTCCTGAAAACTGCAATCTCCATTTTCCCTTTAACTTATTTGACAAGCATCATTAAACCTTGTCTTCACCTTGGGTAGGGACATGGTTTAGTCCATCTGATAGTATTTATCTGCTTAGAAAGTAGAATCTGGATTTTTCAAAGGGTTAGGTTCTCTATACCCCTGCAAAGATGAGGTCTGGTGAACTAGCTGCGGGGCAGATGCAGCCACAGGAAACGGCTATTCAGGACTGTCTACAAGCAAAATGTGAGTGGAGGAGCAGTGCGCTTTGAAGGAGGGACCCTTGGCAGACAGCTGCTCTTTAGCTTGGTACTAACAGGGTGCATCTGTGTGTGTGCATAACTGTGCAGTAGACTAATTGGCTGTGGTGTAAAGTGTCACAGTCTACACTTGCAATGCTATTAGACCGCAGCAAATTAATTTTTGCTACCGTAGTACTGTCAGGGTTAGCACCATCTTATAGCAGCATAATAGCTGTGCCTAAATGCACGTGTAAGCGCTGACCTGGGTGTAAATTGGACCTGGTCAGCCTAAACAGTGAGGCCAGCCCCCTGCTTGCTGCCTAGCCATGCAGCTCCACTCTTTGGGTACTCTCATGCCCCAGGCAGCCCCTCCACTGCCCGGCGTTGCGACCCAGAGCCTGTGGCTGATACCCTGAGCCTGCTGCCAGCCTGGGGCCACTGCCCTGGCTCAGACTGCTGCAGGCCCAGGCACACATGTAGGTGCTGCACCTGGCAGCTGTTAACTCCAGCATGAACTGTGCTGGAATTTATCATGCCACACTAATTGAATGTGTAGGTGCACCCACTATGAGCTAAGCAGGTTGTAAGATATGTGTATGTGAAAATGTGGGTTACACTTAACCTTGCTCAGACCCATGATTTTGGTTGTTCTCTTATGCATTACATCCATAGACAGTCTTTCAACCTACAAATGTGTTTGGTCATATTAAAGAATGACTGTATCACAGGTGTCCTACAAAAACAAGGGACAGCCCCCTTTTCGGTGCTGCTTTGTGACACGGAAGAAAAGGTTGAAAGATTTCTTGTCATCGTGAGTAAGGGTTGGGCCTGGAGGTTTTGGGAGCAATAGACAGGGAAGCAGGAGTTGTGGAGAAGGAGTGCAACATAAATCTTCAGTGTGTCGATTGAGGAGTGTATGGGTTATTGTATTGTAATGTAATTGTCTGAGTCTTTGTTGGTAGGATGATATATAAGGGGGACTTCAGTCACCCTGATGTCTGCTGGCAGGGCAATACAGAAGGGCATAAACAAGTTAGGAAGCTTTTGGAGAGCATTGGAAACAACTTCCTGGTGCCAGAGAGACCAGCTAGGATCCAGTTTTGGGCCCCCCACTACAGAAAGGTCACGGACAAATTGGAGAGGGTCCAGCAGAGGACAGTAATGGTTAGGGGACTGAGGAACATGACTGATGAAGAGAGGCTGAGGACCGTATTTAGTCTTGAAAACAGAATACCGAGGGGGATTGAGTAGCAGCCTTCAGCTCCCTGCAGGGGGTCCAAAGAGGACGGAGCTGGGCTGCTCTCAGTGGGGGCAGACGACAGGACAAGGAGCAATGGGCTCAAGTTGCAGCATGGGAAGTTCAGGTTGGGTATTAGGGAAACCTTTCTCATTAGGAGGGTGGCGAAGCTTTGCAATGGGTTACCTAGGGGTGTGGAGGAACCTCCATCCTTGGAGGTTTTTAAGACCTGGCTTGACAAAGCCCTTGTTGGGATGATCTGCTTGGGGCTGGTCCTGCTTTGAACAGGGGTTGGACTAGATGTGACCTCCTGAGGTCCCTGCCAATGCTCATTTTCTATGATTCTGTGATAATTCTTAATAATGGCTATAATGATGTTAATGATGATGATAATCTGCAGAATATATAGAAGATTAAACTCCTAATGTATGTTTGTACCAAGAAGGAGAGGGGGAGTAGAGAATAATACAAGAGGAAAAACAATATCACAGAAATGGGACATGCCTTGTCTGAAAAGTCAGTTTAACATCCCGTTTTTGCTACCATTCGCAGAGCTTGAAATGTTCTCAAACAGATTTTTTTTTAAAGATGTAGTATTGAATCTGTATGCCATTTGCCATTAGGCCAGAACAAACTGAAATTCTGAAATTCCTTTAGATTAGTTTCTAAAGGATTAGGTAGGTTCTGTTTCAATTCCCTTTAAATTGATAATGGAAGGGGTGTTTTTCTGGGTTTTATTTATTTATTTTTTTAAAGGAATGTGGAAAACAAAATGACTGTATAGACTTATTTAATGGAACTATTTGGCATATGTTATATAAAAAAACACTTGATACAGGCCTGGAAGAAAACAATTTCCATATGTTCTGTGCATAAAAAAAGGAGCGAGTAGGAGGGAAATCTAGTGACTTCTAAGTGGTATTATTCTGACTTGCTTTTTTTGTGACTTGGATATCTACATTCTAGTATACCATTCTGGATCTGGCCTTCTGTGGCTACGGTAACACAATACATTTGTAGGGGTATGCAGCTACTTTTCTTTTTTGTTTCATCTGAATCGAAACTGCAAATTATGAAACTTTTTAATTTTTTAAAAACCTCAGAAGTGAAAAAGCATTCAGATATTTAGTATGAAATGTGAGATGCTGTTTTCCATTTGGGGTGGAGGGGAGTTTACAGTACTTGTTACCAAAAAACCCAACAGATTTGATTCTTTAAATAGAATATGAAATGGTGCTATAATTAAGTGCCTTTGTTCTTTAAACCTTCTTGATTCCTTTTTTCTTTCCCAGAATATAAATACATTTGACTAACTATACCCATATAAAAACAGGATTTTACCAAGAATTTAACGGTTTCTAAGCAAGTCTCCAAACCACAGTACTTAAATTATTATTACTGTTTTTTGGACTGTGCTTCAAAAATGAAGCCCAAAAAATCTCATCAACATTTAGTATATCACCAAAGATGTCTTTTACACCAATCTATATTCAACAGTAAGAAAGCTTGAAACAATTATGACCCAAATTATGGTGTCAGATTTTGATTTATGACTTGAATGTTTGTTGATTAATTACAAATGCAAATGAATGAGAACACTTTACATTAGTCATTCACTAACTGGCTGTCAATGGTTGATGGAAAGTTTAAAGATGCCTTTTTAACAGTTTTAAGGCATTTTAATACGGTTTCTGTCATACAAAACCATTTTATTTCTTTCTAAGAGAGGTTATTTTAACTTTACTAGCTGTACAGCATTAAATCCATGGTACATGGAACAAAAAATGCTTTCTGTTATCACATGTCCCAGCACCACCTGGGGTGACAAGGTGCAATGGTACTAAGCTGATGGAGAATAGGTTTAGGTTACAGATCAGAAGGCAATATTTTACAATTAGGGTGTCCAAAATCTGGAACCAGCTTCCCAGGGAAGTGGTCCTCGCCCCTACCTTGGGCAAATGCAAGAGGAGATTGGATGATCACCTGTCTGGGGTCTTGTGAACCCAACATCCATTCCTGCCTGTGGCAGGGGGTCAGGCTAGATGGTCTGTTCAGCTCCCTCCTGGCCCTAGCTGCTATGATACTATGTGTCGAAGTTGTTTCAGGAGCAAAAAAAGTTCTCCTGGAAAGGGTAAGAGTACAGTAATGACCTTTTTTTAGAAAATAAATTTTAGAGTCTCATCACAGGGCAGGACTGGCCCTTATTGTTTCAGACTGCTTTGTTGGGCAAACATTACGATAGAAAAAGGGGATGTGTTAGCCCGGGGTGGGCAAAATGCAGCCCCATTGATCCTAGCGTTACTCCCTGTTGGTACTTTCTTTGAAAGTGGAACAAAATTGAACAAAAAACCGAAACGAGAAAAACAATGCAACAGAGATTCTAGTTCGGGGCGGGCAATTATTTGGGCCCAAAGGCTACAAAGGGAGTTTTAATGGGCTGGGGCAGCACCCACCCGCCCTGCAACAACTCACTAAAATTCCCTATGGGGCTTAGGATAGGTGGGAAGCAGTGTTCGGGAGCGGGGTGGGTGGGTGAAGCCAAGATCATGGTGCGGAGCTGCATGCCCTGCTCTGTGGGGGCTGTGTGTGCTGGCCGGGGCCAGTGGTACTGTTTTGCTCCCCTCGCTTGCTGCGGCTTCTCCTCCTTCTGCTTCTACACCTGCTGGGCCGATCTTGGCGGGTGGGGTAGAAGCTTCAGCGGGGCGGCTCCTGCCCCGGTGCTCCCGGCTGCTTTCCAGCCGCTCTGCCGGCCCACAGGTGTCTGCTTATTGCGCTGGGTGGGCAGAGAGGGTGGAGGGAAGCTGGGAACGGGAACCAGAGCCCTGCATGCTGAGGCAGCAGCCACCCAGCGGAGAATCCCCTCCACTCAGAGTGGTGCGGCAGGGGCAGGGGCAGGGGCAGGAGGAGGAGCTGCCGCTGGGGGCAGAGGGAGCAGAACAGCCCTGCTGGCCTGGTCCTGGCCAGCGCATGCAGCTTCCAGCACAGTTGTTCCAGGTGTGACTTCAGCTGGCTGGGAACTACTCTGCTCCCTCTGCCTCCAGCGGCAGCTCCTCTTCCCATTCCTGTCCATACTGTGCCACTCTGAGCAGTTGGGTAGAGGTGGGGAAACTTTACCTGGGTGGCTCCCATTGGAGGCAAAGGGAGCAGAGCAGCATTAGGAACAGCCCCGTTGCAAACTGCATGTGGTGGTTGGGACCCGGGCCGGCGGGCACAGGTGGGAACGCTTTGTGGGCTGGCCTGGCTGGAGCAGATGGGGCTTGTCCCAATGCAGAGGGCCACTGGAGCAGCTGTGGGCCAGAGCCAGTCATTTGGTAGGCCAGATTTGCCCATGAGTCATGTTTTCCTTGCTTCTGTTCTAGTTACATAGTTATAAAAACACTTTCTTGCTGCCCTTTAAGGAATGTCTCCCATTAAGAAGTTTTTGATAACCACCTGTTTTTACATGGCAAATTTGCAAAATGTTTCTCTCTTAATGTCACTGTGTCTTGTTGTGCTTCTAGTGTAGCTGGCTTGCTTTCTTCCTCTGTCTGTGTTTCATGCCGTCTTTCAGGATGGGACAAATGGAAATTAAGCTATTTGATGGCTGCTGGGCACTGTGTCCATAGAGTGATATACTTTCAATAGCTGCATTGTTTCTAGGGACATCTTGTTCGTGATTATGGATCTCTAGCTTATTTCCAACCTTCACCCGTAGTACCACAACTCAGACTCACTCTAGTTCTTCTCTCACTGTCTATCTACTTTTTTTTATCTTGGATGTAGTACAGATACTGGCCTCATGGCTTTGGTCAATGATCTTTGCCTAGAGCCAGTAGCTCTCAACCTTTCTAGAATCCAAGTATCTCTCCACAACTTTTGTGAATTGAGCAGCACTCCATCGCAAAACCTAATCTATTCGTCACAGTGCTTACCTCCTTGCATAGGGGCTGGGCAAGGGAGCAGCCAGTCAGGGAGAGCCCAAGCCTGTCGTTGTCTGCTTACTCTTCATGCCTGCTCATCTCCCCAGAGTTCCTGCCATACTCTTCAAAAGATCTCATAGAGTGATAGGTTCACAGATGCTGGGATTGGAAGGGACCTCAACAGATCCTTGAGTCTGACCCCCAGCCAAGAGCATGGCACCCCAAGGCGTCCCAACACCCTGGTTGAAAATCACTGCCCTGGAGTCTGACTGGGGAAGGTGTGCCCCGCTGCTCTTACCAAATCATTCAGTGGCTTTTGATATACTTAACCATGAGGTCCCGGTGCTTACATGCCTTGGAGAGCTTCAAATTGGTTCTACTCTTTTCTAGCAGGGAGGTCCCAAAGGATGGTGCTAGGCGAGTCCTTGTTGTCTCTTGGGAACTTTTCTTAGAGCTTTCTTATTGGCCCTCCTGTTCAATGTGTCTGTGAGGCTTTAGGGTGACGTGGTGAGGAGATCTGGAGTGAGATCCCATCAGTATGCTAATGAAACTCAGCTCTGACCCTGGTGCCAAGGTCTCAGTCCTTTGCCAGTGCCTGGATGTAGGTTGGAGGCTGTATGTGGGTGAACTAATTAACACTGAATCCAGAGAAGGGAGAGGTGATGATGGTGGGAAGCCTGCTTGAATTGGTGAGATTTGGAAATGATCACTGATGTGGTTCAGCCTCCCCTTGATACACAGATTTGCAGCCTTGGGGAGCTTCCTGATCCTGTGCTGCACCTACGTCTGTCAGGCCTCCAAGCCCGCTTAGTGAAAATGTATGGGAGGTCATAACAAGCACGCACAACAGTTGTTCCTCACCTCTGCAGTTCCCTGCCCTGCTCCCCTTTGCAGCTCACTGGAGCCTGGGCCTGGGCATCTTTCAGAAGTCCTGTAAGACCTTTCTGTTTGGCAAGCGGTTAACTAACAAAGCTGGGCTGAGATATTATTGAGGGTGTTTCTCTGTTTTATGCCATTATCTAGGGCAATCTGTTTTCTTGTTACTCTCCTGTTTTATACGGTATTCTGTCCTCGTATTGTAAGTCATCCCAGGCCTTAGTTGGAAAGGGTGGCATATGGAGGAATGGCTAAGTAGAGATATCTCTCTCTCTCTCTCTCTATAGATATAGATATAGATATAGATGTATATAATACACACACACACACACACACACACACACACACACACACACACGTGTAATTTGTCCAGCTTTTACAACAGTAAAGAAGGGTCAATCATACGTGACATTTCAATAATACTAAGTTGATATACAAGTTGAGCTTTCTACACACATGCTCTTGCATGTTGTTGAATGGGCTTTTTACAAGAATTATCTTTCTTTTTACTACTTTCCGCTGTTTTTTTGTCTATTATCAGATTCTCTACATATACCTATTTTTTTGGTCAAACGCTTGGTTATTGGGACATGTACATTGCTTGTAATGTACCTACTTTCATTACTTCGCTTCGCTTTGCTTTTTTTTTCTTTTGCTTTTTTTTTTTTGCCTAAGTCTTGCGGGTGTTATTCAAGGTACTGATTTTTTTTCTGAAATGTTGTATTAGTCTAAGCTAGTACAATTAGCTTGTCAGCATAACTTATGTTGTTGTTACAAACTCGATTCAGATACTCTTTTGGGACTCTTGCAAATTTTCTATTATTATGTCTTCTGCATATATATTTGATTGTTTATGAAATTAGAATGTAATTATGGTTATTTTTTCTGTTACAGTACTTGAATGCTTATTCCCATTGCAACCAAACCAGCTTTGTTTTGTTTTGTTTTGTTTTTTACCAACTGGCGCACTTATGGGTTACTAGTACCTTCAAGAATATATATTGGGTTGTCAAGTTAAAGTTATGAAAAATCTTCTCAAAGTTAGTAAACTGCAAATAAAGACATCCTTTTATCTAGGACAGTGTTTCTCAACCTGTGGGTTTCAACCCAAAAAGCGGGTCACAGGACTATATGGAAGGGTCGTGAACAAACTTTAAAAGCGGATCAGCAAACTTTAAAAACGGATTCTCCGTTCAAGGAGAAAAATGTGAGGAACTGTGGCTTTTCCACTGCAGGCTGGCAGAGTTCCAGTCTGCGAGGGGCTGCTTGGGCCTCCCCATGACCCACCCTCTGCCCCACACACTGGGGGTTTAGGGCCTGGGGGTGGGAGGGCAGCTGGGTGGAAGTGAGGGGCACTGGGTCAGAACTGGCCATTGATGTTTACAAATGGGTCCTGGTACAAAAAAGGTTGAGAACCACTGATCTAGAACAGCTTGTCCTGTTGCCTCAAGCTATAAAAAATGCCCTGTTGAAAAAGCCATACCCTCCAGTGATAGGCTTCAAGTGCCTTTGCTGCCTTGATGAATCCCACGTTCTGCACGTGGAACAGGTTCCATGTTTATTTTGCAAGTGGGTCGCATCTTGGACCCTGAAAGATGGGGAGGAGAGCCTCCAGGTTTATATGCTTGTAAGTCCACCAAGCCTGTTTCAGAATAGTGTAAGACCACTCTCCATGCTCAAGGGAGGCTCAGTGGTGGCATCTCCCTCCTGAAGACAGTCTTCATCATTGGCTTTGATAGAGGTTGACTTTTGATAAGCGATTTCAAGGAGGAGACTTGGGCTCATCCAAGAAATATCTCCCTTTGTCTTTTTCCTGAGATATAATTGGCCCCAAGTGGTTTCTCTTGGAACTCTTTGCACTTTGGTACCAGTGACTCAGTGCTGGGACTTTAGTCTAAGGAAGAGACACTCTTGACACAGCAAAGCAACAGAAGCTTTGACACTAACCCCTGTTCTGTTGGCACTGAAACAGGTAGAGACTATCCTGGCACTGAGGCCCCTGCTGTCAGTGTCTACCACACTGCTGGACAAGGGATTAACCAAAGGCATTTTGCCCCTAGTCTACCCCAACATCAAGTGACCTACTGCTCATTAGTAGAACCAGCAGATCTACTGGTTCTTTAGGCCTTGGAGTTGCCACTATTTTAAGTTTACAAAGATGTATTGATTTATATAATAAAATAAAAAGTAATGATAAATGAGCCAAGAAATTTAAAATGTTTGGATGAAATATCACTTGCTCACATAACTTTGTAATTTTATCATTATTGCCTGTTCACTGTCTCTTTTTGGTTACACTCATTCGTTGCTTGCAAACATTAAAAAAGAAAAATTGAATCGGCTTTATCTAAACGTGCCAAAAAGCCCTGCTGAAGCATTCAATCTATACAGACACTGCAGAACCGGGGTGAAGTAACTCACTGCTGCTTCTGGTAAAGCATGGGTTTTGGGGGGGTTATTTTTTTTCTGTTTGTTTGTTTTAATGTCTGCAAGCAGCTCTCTTGTCCTAACTGAGGTTGTACATGCTCTATGCATGAAACAGTGGGCTTATTCACTACACTTGAGCAGACAAGGGGTTGACAAGGACCAGTCATGCTTCTTAAATTCAAAGACCAATGGGACAGGTTTCATAGATTTCATAGATTTTTAGGGTTGAGATGGACCTCAATAGATCATCAAGTCCGACCCCCTGCCCTGGGGAGGAAAGAGCGCTGGGGTCAGATGACCCCGGCCTGGTGCTTGTTCAATCTCCTCTTAAAGACCCCCAAGGTAGGGGAGAGCACCACCTCCCTTGACGCCCATTCCAGATTCTGGTGACCCTCACCGTAAAGAAGTTCTTCCTGATGTCTAATCTAAATCTGCTCTCTGTCAGTTTGTGGCCATTATTTCTAGTTACCCCCAAGGGGCACACTGGTAAACGGAGTAACTCCTATTCTTTGTGCCCCACTGCCCCCGTTGAATCTGTAGATGGCCACAAGATCATCTCTGATCCTTCTCTTGTGGAGACTGAAGAGATCCAGGTCCCTCAATGTCTCCTCATAGGGCCTTACCTGCAGGCCCCTAACCATATGAGTAACCCTACTCTGGACCCTCTCATAGTTATCCACATGCCTCTTATTCACAGGCCCCAAAACTGGATTCTGTACTTTAGCTGCAGCCTAACCAATGTTGCGTAGAGAGGAAGTATCACTTCCTTAGACCTATTTGTGATGCACCTGCTAATGGAAGATAAAGTTCATGACATTGATGACCCATGTTCATTTTGGAGTTGGCTAGGACTCCCTTTCTGCCACTGTGCTACTTAGAAAGTCATCTTCTAATCTGTATGTTTGTTGGCAATTCTTTCTTCCTAGGTGCAGCAGTTTGCACTTATCTTTGTTAAACTGCATCCTGTTCTGTTCTGCCCACTTTTCTGACCTGTCCAAGTCCACCTGAATCCATTCCTTGTAAACTCCACTGTGTTTACTTTGCCCCATAATTTGGTGTCATCCACAAATTTGAACAGAATGCTCTCCAAACCCTCATCCAAGTCACTGATGAAGATATTGAACATCCCTGGTCCAAGGACTGAAACTTGCGGGACTCCACTGCCCACATCTTTCTAGGCCAATACTGACACATCCACCATCACTCTCTGGGTACATCCCATAAACTAATTCAACACCCACCTGGCTGTATAGTCATCTATGACACAGCCACTTAGTTTATTTATGAGAATGGGATGAGGTACCTTATCAGAGGCCTTTTTAAAATCCAAGTAAATGCCTTCTACTTTGACTCCTGCATCTAAGCATTTTTTGACCAGGTCATAAAAATAAACAAGGTTAGTCAGGCAGGATCTGCTTGCTCTGTATCCATGCTGGTTGCCTTTCAGCATTATTTTTCCTGCTGAACTCCTATAAGTGTGATTCTTAATAATTTTTTTCAAAGGTTTTCCCAAGGATAGAGATGAGATTAACCAGCCTATAGTTACCCGGGTTCTCCTTCCCCCCTTTCTTGAAAATAGGGACCGCATTGGCCCTTTTCTACTCTTCTGGGACCTGTCCTAGTGCTATGAGTGCTCAAACAGTCTTGCCAGTGGGTCTTTTATGACACTGGCTAGTTGCCCTAGCACCCTTGGATGAAGGCCATCTGGCCCTGCTGACTTAAACACATCTAGCCCCTCCAAGTGACCTTTCACTAGGTTGGCACTGTTGGTGGGCTGCTATCCCTCTTTTGCCTGTCTATAATCCAACTGGGTGATAGGTCCTTATCCATGTTCAGGAAGAGATGCGAAAAACTCTTCATTGAAGAGTTCAGCTTTGTCTTTCCTATCTGTCACCAATTGCCCTGGTCTGACCTGTAGGGGTCCTGTGCTGCCCTGCACCTTCCTTTTATTCCCTATGTACCTGAAGAAGGACTTTTTGTTGTCTTCAATTTTTGTTGCCAGCCTAAGTTCCATTTCTGCTTCAGCCTTTCTAACCGCCTCCCTGCAAGTGCGGGCCAAGTAGGTGTACTCCTCCTTGGGGGCTACCTACTTCTTCCACAGTCTTTATTCCTCTTTTTTCACTCCTAGGCTTTCCTGAATTTCCCTTTCTCTCACGCTGATAATACAAGGCCTTTGCTTCACTAAAACATCACCCTTTCTTTCACTCCCTTGCTTCTTATGATACTGGGCAGCACATCTAACACATTTTTCAAGGCACATCTTATCAATTTAAGTTCATTTTATGCTACAAAGTGAAGTTGGCAAGCTGAAGAATCAGTCTTTGTCTTATCTTTGTGCACAGTGGCAAGCAATATTGGGTTCACTAAAGGAATCCTGATTATTTATCAACATCATCATCACCTAATATTTCAGTCCTGTACACAACAGCCATCACCAATTTCTATTGGTTGCTGTTATACACTCTTATAAATGATTTGGGATATTAAGCATCATAAAATACATTTGCAAATCCTGGATTGTCACTCTATCTGTTAAAGAGACACTTTGATACATTTGTTTCTACACCTCCTAAATCTTTCCTCACATAGATAATTTCTTATTTTCAGTTCTGTGTTCATTGGTGAGGTCTGGCACAAGACAGACTTGTGTTTCCAAGGAATGCATCATTACAAACTTCATCCATGAGCCTTTCTTTTTTAGGAGTTGGGAACCATTGAAGAGGCTATTTTTCACCCCATCATATATGTAATCAATTTGTCAGAATTGTCTCTATGATTTTGTTTGTTTTTTACTGATTTTTTTTTTTTT
>JAGPOW010001338.1:5850137-5876702 GCA_030014935.1 Caiman crocodilus
AGAAAATAAAATTTCTTGGTGAATTAAAAAAAAACCCATGTAGCATTATCTTATGCAATATATTTTTATTACCATCACATAGGCAAGATGTGCATTAGGCTAACAGGTTTATCTCCTAAACTACAAATCAAGATATGCACTGTGCAATAAAAAAAATTGAAGATTAAAGAAAAGTGTTAAATATGGTTATACAGGAAGGCATGTATTTTTTTTTAAACAAATACTCTTTTCCATTGGAATAAGCATGTTTCTCTTTCTTGTACCTTATTTGAGTGAATCCTTCTATTTTACTCTCACTGTTTTTGGTTCCTGCAGTTTTTAGGAGTTATTCAGTTAAGCAGACAAGTTCTAAAGACATTTCCTGTCTCCTCAATTCGATAAAATAATCTAATCAATTTCAGTCGGTGTCTCACTTCTTTCATGGATGATCTGTGTTCTCCCGTATCTAAGGCTTGGCATCGAGAAAATTTCAAAATATTCCCTTCTGGTTTTACATACCATGTAACAGCTAACAAATAGGGATTGGGGGGAGAAGGTGAAAATGGCCTGAAAGGAAAACTCTGATAAACAACTTCACTTTTTTCAGTCACTGAATACTGGAAGGCACTGCTTGCTCTTCTGAAAGGAGGGGCCAACTTCTGCATCCAGACCATAACTTTGTTTGAGCTTTAACAGTATGACCACTATAGCACCCCACACATGCCTGTCACTTGCTAGTTAAGGCTTTTTCTTTGCAGGTGTGAGATTTGCGTTCTGATCCCTTTAAATAGAGGAGGGATTAGAACTCGGATCTCCCACACATTGGAGGAGTTCTCTAGCCTCTGAGGTGCTGGAGGAAGAGAGGGGGCTCGTTTTCCACGTCCAGCCATTTTGTGATTCTTACCAGTCATTTTCTTTTGCCCCTGCTGGTAAATGTTTCTTTTCAGTTTCATTACTCCTGACCAACCTTATAGCCTTTTATGACCAGGTCACATACTGCCTTGACACAGGAGCGGAGGCCGATGTGATCTATCTGGATTTTAGGAAGGCCTTCGACACAGTTTCATATCCTATTCTCATAGGGAAGCTAACGGGCTGTGGAGTGGATGCCTATACAGTTGGGTGAATGGCTAACTGGCTTAGGGACTGCACCCAGAGAGTGGTGGTGGATGGGTCATTCTCGGCCTTGAAGAAGGTGGGCAGTGGGGTCCTGAAGGGTTCTGCTCTTGGGCCAGTGTTATTTAATATCTTCATCAGTGATTTGGATGAGGGTGTGGTGAGCACCCTCTCCGAGTTCATGGATGATACCAAATTATGAGGCAAAGTGAAAACACCAGAGGGCAGGTAGCAGTTACAGGCCAACCTAGATAGGCTAGATCAATGGGCAGGACGTAATAGGATGCAATTCAACAAAGATAAATGTAAAGTACTCCACCTAGGAAGGAGGAATCCCCAGCACACCTACAGTTTGGGGGATGTCCTCCTCAGCAGCTCAGAGGCTGAGAGAGATCTTAGAGTCATGGTTGACTCCAAGATGAACATGAGCCGGCAGTGTAACGAGCCCATCAACAAAGCCAATCACATCTTGTTGTATATTAGCAAATGCATGACCAACGGGTCGAGGAAGGTGATGCTCCCCCTCTATGCAGCATTAGTCAGGCTGTAGTTAGAGTACTGTGTCTAGTTTTGGGTGGTGCACTTCAAGAGGGACATGGAGGATCTGGAGAGGGTTCAGAGGAGGGCCACTCACATGATTAGTGGTCTCTGTGAAAGCCCCTATGAGGAGAGGTTGAGAGATGTGGATCTCTTCAGCCTATACAAAAGATGGCTGAGGGGTGACCTTGTAGCTGCCTATAAATTTATCAGGGGAGGACAGTAGGGAATTGGGGATGCTCTGTTTACCGGAGCACCCCAGCAAGTAACTAGGAACAATGGGTGCAAACTAGTGGAGAGTAGATTTAGGTTAGACATTAGGAATAATTTTTTTACAATAAGGTTGGCCAGAGTCTGGAATGGGCTTCCAAGGGAGGTGGTCCTATCACCTAACCTGGAGGTCTTCAAGAGGAGACTTGACAATCACCTAGCTAGGGTCATCTGCCCTTGGTCCTTTTTCCTTCCAGGGGCAGGGGTTTGGACACGATCATCTATTGGGTCCCTTCCGACTGTAATTTATGAATGTATGAATCTATTTCTATAGCTATACCTATAGATAGATATATACAATAGTGCCTGAAATGGAAAAAAAAAAATCATTTTAGACAGACAGGCAGACAGATCACGATAAGGATTTTACGTTTGCATCAAACTGTCAGTTTTCAGAATCATTTCTGACAGTTCTCGGCCTTGCTGGGCCCTTTTGGCCATTTTATATTAGACATTCATTGGATAAAATCAGAAATAAGCCTGGCAGCTGGGGCCAGAACCCAGGATTTGCTGCTCCCTGGTGATTGCGTTGCTTACTGTCATGCAGAGCAATGCTCTGTTTTGCTGTTTCACCTTCCAGCTTCAAGACGCTTGCATTCCTTTGTGCCTGTTTGCCCAGTTTCAACAGGTGGGGTGCAGAGTGCCCTTGCTTGGACTTTTCTTTAGTTTCCAGGTTAAGGTATTCTTCTGAGAGGTCAACGATGTGTGTTCAAATCCCCTGAGGCTTAGACTCCAGATCAATGACTTCCAGATCATTGCCATACCATCTTAGCACACTGTTGTTCAGACTGGGCTGTTTCTGTACATTCTTGGAAGCCTAAAGTTAGGTGTCTTTATTCCAAGCAGACTGAAAGCCCCAAATGAATTTAGGTGCCTATCTGCAACTTGAAGGTTGTGGAGCATAGTTGATCTGAATTGTTCGTTGTGACTTAAATCACAGTCTGCCCAAGTCCTGCAGAGGTGCCTCTCTCACTGATCTTGACCTGCTCAGTCTCTTTGTACCTCATTTCCAATCTGCAAAAGTGATGCAATAGCGTTTGCCTACCTCATGGGATGTAGTGAAAGTAAAAGCATTAAAGGCACCGTGGCACTAGGTTCTGTTGTCATATAGATGATTTTAATCTTAGTGTGATGGACCTTGTCTCAAATGGTAAAGAAGGACAATGTTCTGGGAAAATTCAGAGGAGGAAGATGAGTAAAAGATGAGAGATGATGGATTGTGTATCGTTTTCTGTTTTTGGAAAAAGTTGAGGGACCAGGAAGGAGAGCATAACTATGGGGAAGGAGAGATGGAGGACCTCAGGATGGGAAATGGAGTTTCTATATGCATATCTTTGCCTGTAGGTCATGGCTAAAACTTACTAGAACTGAATATTTCCCCACAAAAATCTGTGTTAGTCTTGAGATAAAGGAGCAAAGATGGACAGTTTACCTTGTATAAAACTGAAGCGAGTAAGATGAGGAACACCCTCAGCTTCTCTTCAGTCATCATTTCCTTCTCTTAATCCCAGGAACTCAGCGATGCTTCCTACTTCCTACAGAGCTGCAGTCTCATCCCAGGCAACCAACGTGCATCTTTAACTTTGTCCTTACGTATATCACAGGAGGATACTAATTAATACAGCTTTCATTTATGTAACTCCTCATCAATAAATTAAGTGACTGTGGCATCGATGCCTGCACAGTTGGATGGGTAAAAAATTGGCTGATGGGGCGTACCCAGAGAGTAGTGGTGGACGGGTTATACTCAACCTGGTGAGATGTGAGCAGTGGGGTTGCCCCAGGATTCAGTCCTCAGGCCTGCACTGTTTAACATCTTCATCAGCAACTTGGACGAGGAGGTGGAAAGCACACTGTCCAAGTTTGCTGATGACACTAAGACGTGGGGCGAGGTGGACACACTTGAAGGGAGAGAGAGGCTGCAACTAGATTTAGACAGACTACAAAAGTGGGCAGACGAGACTAGGATGGAGTTCAACGTGGATAAATGCAGGGTGCTGCACCTTGGGAGAAGGAATCCACAGCACACATACAGGCTGGGGAGTTCCCTTTTTGAAAGCACAGAGGCGGAAAGGGATCTTGGAGTCATTATTTACTCCAAGACGAACATGAGCTGCTAATGCCAGACCGCAGCCAGCAAGGCCAGCCAGACCTTGTCATGCATCCAAAGGTGCATCTCAAGCTGGTCCAGAGAGGTGATCCTTCTCCTGTATGTGACTTTGGCCAGGCCACAGTTGGAGTACTGCATCCAGTTCTGGGCGCTGCACTTCAAAAGGGATGTGGCCAGCCTGGAGAGGGTTCAGAGGAGGGCCACTGCTTGGTGAGAGGGCAGCAGGACAAGCCCTATCAGGAGAGACTGAAGGACCTGAACCTGTTCAGCCTCAGCAAGAGGAGGCTGAGGGGGACCTGGTGGCTGCCTACAAGCTCATTGGGGGGACCAACAGCAAATAGGCAGAGCTCCTTTCTCCCCAGCACCACCTGGGGTGACAAGGAACAATGGAGAGGCCATAGTTGTGACATGATGGAGAATAGATTTAGGTTGGAGATCAGAAGGCAATATTTTACAGTTAGGGTGGCCAGAATCTGGAACCAACTTCCCAAGGAAGTGGTCCTCGCCCCTACCTTGGGTAAATTCAAGAGGAGGTTGGATGATCATGTGTCTGTAGTCTTGTGAACCCAGCATTCATTCCTGCCTGTGGCAGGGGATCAGGCTAGATAATCTGTTCAGGTCTCTCCTGACCCTAGCTACTATGATGCTATGAATTTAAATGTAAAGTTTTAGAACAGGTGCTAACAACATAGATCATCTATTCAAGCATTCTCCCCCTCCCCCTCCCCTGTTATATTTAGAAAGACTCATCTTGTAGCTGCCATCTAGAGTTAGATGCCATTATGCAAACTAGTACAAATCCACATGCAGAAGTAAATGGCTTGTAATTTTATGAAAGCTGCACTAACCTTATATTATTCATCAAAACAAATGAAGCTATGGCCAGTAAACCCAATCAGAAGAACAAATTCCTAACTGTGAAATTAAGCTGGCACAACCAGATTCACATAAGCTGCATTTCTTGGGACACTTAAAATTAACAAGAGCATCAGTTTAATTGTTGGCACGATCCATTAGATACCCAAATTCTGTCATTTGAATCCCTAATTAAATGCTGCACGTATAACTGATTGAGGGCACAGAAGAAGTGAAACATTGGAGTCTGATTTGCAAACCAAGTCCCCCTTGCAAAAAAATTTGCATGCACAGTTCTTTTGTTTAATAGTGTAACACTATTCCTCAAAACCAAATATGCTTAACTCATCATTTAATGTACTCTGTAGTGAAGTTCATGCAGATCTTTAATACTGTAAAGGGCTGCAACTGAGGGTGTAGATACATGACAGAATTACTACAGAGATTACCCCAGATTTTATTTTAAGTTAAATTTATAGTAAGGAATGGCCTCACTATTAGAGCACCTGGCCACTAGGTGGCAAGGGAACCGGTTTGCCCTGAGCAAACGGGTACCCTAGAATGAAAATAACAGTGGCAGTACAGACAGTATATACAGATCTGTGTACCTTCCTCTAGGGTTGATATACATCCGACTTCTTCAGAAACAACTTTACAACAGGAAACAGTGTTTCCTCCAGAGTAAGTGCTGTATGTTACGTGTTATGCTTTTTCTGCACAATGGGGGCATCTACACGTGGGCTTAACTGCACAGAAGACTACTTTCCTGCAAAATAAAGCATCACAGGCTATACGTGCGACACTATTAGGCTGCATTAGACTGCTGTAAGACTGCAGCAAACTAATTTTTACTCCCATAGGATAGTGGTGCCTAAACACATGTGTAAATGCTGTCCCAGGAGTAAATTGCACCCAGGCGGTAGGGGGGCAACCACTGCCTGCCACCTGGCCACACAGCTCCACTCTTTAGGCACTCCCAGGCCCCAGCCAGCCCCTCCACTGCCCAATGCTGTGAGCTGGAATCCGGGGCTGACCCCCTGAGCCTGCTGCCAGCCCAGGGCTGCTCCGATCCAGCTCAAATTGCTGCTGTCCCAGCCACAGGTCCAGACATTGCATCTGGGAGCTGTTAACTCTGACGCAAACTGTGTCGGGGTTTATCGCATCCTACAAATAGCATGTATCAGTACATCCAGTATATTAGGAATAATCTAGAGCAGAGGTGTTAAATTCACCCGGGGCCCCAGCCCAGATCCAGACCACAGGGACTCCTTGTGGGCTGCATCCACTTCGGAGTGGTGGTGGTGGCTGTGGCCACTGTGGAGGCAGTGGGGCAAACAGCCACTGGCCATGCCACTGTGGGACAACTGAGGGCTGTCGAACAGTCCTTGCTTGTCCCCGTGCTGCTGATGGTCATATCCATTGGGGCTGCAGGGCCCCAGAGTCTGTGGCAGGACCTTGCTAACCACTGGTCCCATGCCCCAAACTCCACGGCTTACCGTTAGCCCAGAACACTGAATGGCGCAGCGCCGCAGGCTGTGTGTTTGACACTTCTGCTCTGGGATAAATATACCATGTATCTGCACCCTGAGGTTGAATTAGGGCCTTATTGAGCTAGCTAATGTAGAAAGACGAAATGAATGACATCCCTTACTCAACAAGCTTACAATCTAAATAGAAATGATATACAAAGAATGGGAGGAAGGCATTATTTTACTTGTACGGACGAAAGGAGACTTATGAAAAACAAAATACGTCAACATGCTTTATGATTTTTGCTCAGGAAAAAGAATCTTAATATTTAAAACAACACTCAATGCCTAGGAGCAAGCTTACATAAGTAAATTATGTGTACACAGTAGAGGAAAACATGTTTAAGGAAGGAAGGGATATATTCAGATTGCATGCAACCAGTGTTGTTGTTCACAGATTACTAATTGATGCCGTGAAAATAATGAAGAATATATGTTTTGCCCTGACAGTGGAACTACACTGAATTATAGTCATCCTGAAAATAGGGAGGGCCCATTCATTGAATGTATACAGGCAAGGTAGCCTTTTTGGATAGAATCAACTTAATTAAATCAGTTTTTAATTTGCTACATCATCTTTTTGGTTTTATAATTGAGACTATAAAGTGTCAGATTCAACTGATTTTTGAAAGAAAGGGGAACTGTTATGGGCTTGTTTTTTGGGAATAATGTTCTGTAGGTATGAAGCCTGCAGAGAAAATGAGCAATTTTCAGCTACTGCTCGCTTAACGTTGTAATTGCATTCTTGAAAAATGTGACTTTAAGCAAAATGATGTTAAACAAATCCCGTTTCCCCGTAAGATTTAATGTAAATGGGGGGAGAGGGGGCAGGTTCCAGGGCATTTTTTTTTTTTGCCAGAAAAAAAATTATATACTTATACAGTATAAATTTTAAATAATTTTAAAGAATCAATTTAACACTGTCACTTGCTGGGTGTTTGAGACTCATGATGCTGGGTGATACAATCACAACGAGTTAGAAATGTTCAGGGAGCGCGTGTACAGACACAACACACACACCCATGGCTGCCACACTGAGGCGGGAGCAGCACTTGGCTTACGTCACAAAGTAGTTACGTACCTACTAGCAAGCGGTGGCCAAACAACGTTGCAACTGAACATTGCGTGACTTTAAAATCAATATGTTTTCTAATAGATCAGCAACATAATAACGAAACAACGTTCACTGGGACAACATTAAGTGAGGAGTACCAGTATAAAGTTTTCTGACAAGAACACACAAAATGGGATTCAATGAGACCAGAAGGAAGTTTAAAAAACGATGCATTCGAAGTTATAACTGCATGATTGTTAGTTTAGGTCCAGTTCGTAGCTCTGGGCAGGATGAAGTGGAGGGGAGAAGGGGTGGGAAGAGACATGGACCAAAAACAAAAGGCTTCGTAAGAGTCTATATATTATTAGTCTTCAATTCTTTTCTTCAGTTATTAGTCTTCACCGATGCTTTAAGGGTCGCCTTCTTTTTTGCGTTAGGCAACTGAAATACACATTTGAAAACTATCTGTTGAGATGGTTCTTTCCAATAGCGTAGTTAAAAAAATGCATGTTATCGAGTCCTTTAAAACATGTTATTAAAGATGCAGAATTTCATAGATACCAGTTATTTCAGTAAGTTAAAGTCTTCTGAGAATTTGGCAGGTGACTAATTTATTTATCCAGTAGGGAAGATGAAAAGCTGTATGAAAGCTTTGGAATAAAAAGGATATATTAAAAAAAAATAGGCAGAAACCAAGGTATGCTCTTAATTTTCCTATTGATGTCTTGTCTTTCAGAACAAGATTATTTTAGACCCCATGACTTTCAGTGAGGCCAGATTCAGACCATCTCTTGAAGAAAGGTTGGAGAGCATTATCAGTGGAGCGGCACTGATGGCAGATTCTTCCTGCACACGTGATGACCGCCGGGAGAGAATTGTAGCCGAGTGCAATGCTGTCCGACAAGCCCTGCAGGACCTGCTTAGCGAATATATGAATAATGTAAGTTATATGCTGTTTTTAGTCTTTTCCTTCTTGGAGGATTATTAACCTGTTCAATGGCTCTTCTTAAAGGCTTAAATGCTTAGTAAAACACTAATGTTCTAATATGACGGGAGTCCAAGAAAACGAAGGGAGCTGCTTAAATACTTTGGAGCAGTCAACATTTTCCTGTTTTAGGATCCTTTAAAATGGTTTGATACAATTAAATATATTCAAGAGAACATTTTGCTTTTATAGAAAATGTCACAGGATCTCCCTCAATACTACTCTGTGTTGGGGTCTTGTATTTCTTCTTAACTAGGAGATACCTCACACGTTTTTGCAGTGTTTCTGATGAGATAATATATTGTGAAATAGGTATGAAACTGCTGGTGGCAAGCAAAGTGGGAATATGGATAAGTCAAATGAATGCCCCCTTGAAACCTTTTCTTCTAAAGGAAAACGAGTACATATAGTGTGTTGCATTATTCATCCTTGTACAGAAATAGTCATTTTGGGTGGTATTAAAGTTGTGTGTAAAAAAGTTCACATGAAGTGCCTCCAGGTTTGCATGTGGGAGGAATTGGTTAAGCCATGAAGGATCTTTGTTTGCTAACAGTTTAATTGGAGCTATTAACTGCAAGTATGCAGCTTCCATGAAGCTGGTGAGTAATGTCTAGCACTGCTGCTTTGCACACAATGAAAAATGTATATTTTTAGAAATCTTAAATACAGCAAAGTGTGTAGGATTGGGGGAAAAAAAGTGTTCTGAACGGTATACATACTCCCTGCAGTTTGTTTTGTGTGCGCCCGCTCTCCTTTAAATGATCTTCCGCAGAAAATAATTTCTGCCTAGGGGTGCCTATCACGGATAATTTTGGAGCTATTGATTCTCAGAAGGCAGTAATAGCCACTGATAAATGGTAAGAGAGATGACACTAGTAGTCAAACAGCATTTAAAAAAAAATATAGCTAATTCCTGTAAACATATTTTGAATGTGGTTGATAGCCACTTTGGACAGGTAAAGGTGATGCATATTTCTTCAGGCCTCGAAACCTCTACCTGTGAGTTTTCAAATCTGGTTTCCTCTCTTTTTACCCATGCAATATATGATTTGCAGTGTTTCCAAGTAGGTATCTTGAGGATTGAAGGCACCCAAAAATATTTTGTAGAATGAGTGTTTTACTCTATCCTCTGCGATCCATCTTCCGTTGATTTTAGAATCCAAGCAGTGTGTTGGGAAGTTGAAATCTGATTTTCTTTCTTTATATTTCCAAATCCCATACACGTTGTAAAGGAATCTTTGTAGATGAAGGCTATTAGTATTTCTATTTCTGACACTGTTAATATGCAGTAACAAAAATGTAAAATTTGTCTTCTAATTGTTGTATAGCTTAGACCATTGACATTCAGTTTTTACTTGTTTTGCTTCATAAAAGTGAGCAGCTTCAAGAGGGAGCAGGAGCGCTAAGTCTAGAATTAGGACGCAGAAATGGTTTGCTGGTTTTTGTTTTTTTAAGTGACAGTTGAAATGCTCTAAATGCCAAGGAAATTGGTGCTGTTTTATTTTGAGGTGAAAGCCTTAAGGGACGGAGTGAAGGAACAGATGGCGATTATGTGAAATGTGTCTTTCTTGGATTGCTGTCCATAGGATCTTGTAGAATTATTACACGTAGACGTAAGCTCTAAACGGTCTTTATAGAAATTGTTTGAGAACGGATGGATTGTTGCTTTCTGTTTCTTTGGAGCGTCTCCTTATATTTCCTTTTTTCAAATGTGCAGAGCTTTGTGATGGGAAAATGCATTTTCCCTCTATCGGAAGCGTTATTTCTGCCACCACTTTCAGATAAATTAGAGGGATCTTCACAGGTTAAATAATTGCACATATTTATGAACAGATTGCAATGGTTAATATGGCTTCAGGATTTCCCTTAAATGAACGATGAAGTGATCTGTTTTTCACTTTGCATGGGGTATTTGAAAGGTTGATCGGATTAAATAACTCTCCCTATTTTTCTGTGATCCTAATAGCACAATAGGACTCTAACACCCACAACTTTGATTTAATTTCCTCCCTGTGTTTCTTAAACAATATAATCAAATAAGAACAATGGCACAGATACTGCGTAAGCATCTGTTTAACAACAACAACAACAAAGCATGTCTCACTTAATTCAAAGTAATATTTCAGATTTTAAATCCATGAGCCTAGAAGTTGAGAAATGTATACAAATGCATCTATTCTTTTCCGAGTTCTTGCTTCTTTAAGGTAGAACAAATGCATCTGCCGGCATGGTCGTCTATGTAGGAGCTTAACCTTTATCTTGACGTCTTTGTTTGTTTGTTTAAATCAACATTTCAGCAAAATGTAAATGAATTTGCAAAACATTCCTCTCTCGCTGTCTTTCGTACCATGGGGAAGTGGGAAAATGTGAGAGGTGAGACTGCTTTTGATAGGAGCTCTGGGCAATGGAATAAATAATTCACGTGGCCCTTCCATTTCACAGGTTCAGTGGCTTCTCTTTCTTACCACCATTTGACTCTCCTGCTCAAGGCTTTGGGAGGCAACAAATGATCCCTCCTGGTTGATTTGTGTTTCTGGTGCTTGGCAGCCCTTGGCACATCGTTGCCTGCCTAGGGGTTTCCTCTGGCAGTAGAAGAGTGGAACCTTCCCTGGTTCATATGCCGCGTTTAAAATGAGCCCCTGAATCCATGCATTGAAATGGGTAGTAAGGTGGAGTCTTTTACAGTTATTATTATCTTTTGGAATAAGTTTTGTATAAAGGGAGCCCAGTCATAAAATCAGAGAGAAGTAGAGCTGGAAGGGACCTCAGAGGTCATCTAGTCCAACCCCCTACCTGTGGCAGGATCATCTTTATCAAACCATCCTATAAAAATCCTTTGTGCAACCTGTTAGCAAAAGGACAATCAACCCTGACACAACCATGTCATGTAAGACCCTAACCTGTCACAGGTAGAGCAGGGGCACCACAGCAGCCAATGTCCTGCTGCTGCCTAGCTTGTTCAAATGTGCCTGAGAGATGCAAGGAAGCGGGGTCTCCCCGCACATCTGTACCGATCTGGGGGTAGGGTAAAAATCTTTCCTGATTTAAATAGGGATCTTGGTTTGACGCTGATGCCATCAGAGTATCCAGTTACCCCTGTCGCCCTCCACTGTATTCCCCAAATCTGAAAGATTTTTTAGCCCTACTAATAACCCGGTCATCTGTAATATAAAGCCTTCTTAGTCTTCCACACTCTTTTGCCCTATAAAGCTACCACTTGTTCTCAACTTTTGATTGCCTATCAACACAGGATATTAAAGCATCTAATTCTCATTTTGTGCATGTATAAAAATGCATCATTTAAAGGAATTGAGCTAGAGAAAATGGGACGTTCCAGAAACATTTTTTTTTCACTTAAATGCAGGAAATAGGTTTGCTTTGGCCCCAAAATACAGCAATATTTTAAGAAGATGCTGCGCTGAGTGAAGATTAGAATGGGCAGCAAAAGGCACTTGTACGTGCTGACACAACCAAACAGAACAAAAAAGAAGTGAGAGGACTGAAAGCGGATGGACTCTCAAGACTGTCAGGTTTCATATTTACCGGCTCTAGTGAGCTCTTATTTAAAAGAGGGGGGGGGGGGATCTTGCGCAATCCTTTTGAGAAGTGGCTCTGAAGCAGACAAGGTTAATCTATATGACAATGAACAGTAAATTACATTCATGAGACAGCACAATGTCCATAGCTGTCCCGAAATCCGCAATCAGTGATTGGTGACAGAGGTTGACTGCTGAGTCATCGGGATTGTCTGATTTAGTTACGGCAGCCTAGACAGGACAATCTATCAACCGATCTAAGTATTGCGTTGCTAGCTTTTCACGGGATATTGGGAAAAGCAAGCCTGTGTTGAAGTGGTACGTTGTGCTAGAAGACTGAAATACTGCACCGAGCTATTTCACGTTTCATTTTGTTCTTCTAGAGGACACGTGACCTCAGGTTTAATTCCTGCCCTCGAAGAAGCTACTCGGAGACCAAATGATTGGGACTGGATAAGAGCAACCTCTGTCTTTTTTAAATAACAATACCTTAACTTAATAGTTAGCGATTTTTAATGCTGCACTTACAGTGATTCATCTGTGAGATAAAATGAAACGTTACCAACTGATTCAGTACTGTTTTATGGGAACCGAAATGTGCACATCTTGAAGACGGACAGTTTTCTCAGAAGAACACTGATTTTACTGGGTGACAAAACGCAGTTTTCCTTTTCTTCATATGATTATCACAGTGGTGGAGTCACTGACAGTATGATAATAAAATAATTTTCCTCAGGGTAGGGTATGATAGAAGTGTACTTCCTTCCCGTAGACATCTGCAAATGTGCCTGTGGTCAAATTTGTGGCTTGCTAAGCATCTGATTCTTGGGAATGAAGCTTTTGCTCTGTAAGATAGATAAATATTACTTCTTTGTCTCGCTGTGTTTCTTCTCAGTTCACGGAGTGTCACAGAAACGTGGCAATGTGCACGTGCATACACATGCGCACGCGCACACACACACAGAGTTGGAGTTCTTTCAAACGGGAAATGTTTCACCAAGGCAGCAGCTGTTACGTTCTGCTGGTTGTGTGTGAACAAGCCAAGAACAGTTGAAATGGAGCAACGTTACTCTTAACTCCAACCCGAGATGAAGGAACATTAGAGTGGTGTTGCTACTTTTGAATTCGTCTCGGCTCCTTCACGCACAACAACTAGGATGGACCATTTTCTGCCTGGGTGAATGCTCTCCTTCTGATGGGGCTCCAAGCAGTTTAATATCCATCCTTTGAATATTTTCCCTTTCCTCAACTCAACATAACTTAAGAGTCTATATCCCCTATCCAGAACAAACAGACCTCAGCCACAGTACAAGTAGTTGATTTTCTTGTCTTTGCTTGGTAACTGCCATCAGGACATGATATAGTGCCTGATATATTCAGTAACTATCACCTGTATGATATTACTGTTTAGCTGCTTACAATTTTACAAATTAAAGAAAATAAAACATTAGAGAATCCAGGTGGTCCTACCATTTTGGGAAGTTCAGGATTGTATCTTCAGTCCTTGTATCTTGTCTTTATTTTTTCAAGGCCGTTGTATGATGTAGGTGTCTTCCATAAGCACAATTTGAAATAGGGAAGCCCTATGGAAAAGAGTGGTAGTATTTGGATTGCAAATAACAGACAGAGAAACAATCTCCCCTAGTTTGGGCTTTGGTAGCCACACCTTGGTGCACAATTCTGATGAGTTTGTTTAGCGCGCTGCTCAAATAGAGCACCTGCTTGACAACGAGGCTGAAATATTTATTGACTTAATATCTGAGACAGAACATCTTTTTTCTGCAACATGCTACTACTGTGTCTACAGAAGTGGGGGGATGTCCGTTTGGGTGAACTTCTTAGGTATGTTCTTTAGGTTCTCAGAGTAATTTAATTTGAAAACAGGTTATTCTATTCCTTTCACTGTTTAAAATCTCCATTACGGTGATTGTGATGGCTGTGTTTAATAGGAATCTTTGGTGAGGGAGAATCTAAGCACTGGGAAGAGCCTTCATTGAGGTTTGGCCATTTATTTTCACCATAACTCAGGAGGTAAAATGAGCCTGGATTTTGCTTAGTTGCAGTTAATATCCAGCACCACTGTATAAAATGCATTTTATGGTCCAATTTCTATTTCTGGAGAGACATAGAAGCAGAAAAATCGTCCGCTCTGGAACCCTTGAAACGTGACCTCATGGGTACCTGTACACATGCAGGGAGGCTCTCCAATGCACTGTAATTACATGCACCCCTGCCACCATTTTGAAGCATGAGATGCTGATATACGAGATTCAGAGATGCTATAATTACAATGCATTAGAATAGACTTGATTAATCATCTAGTCTGTTCAAGTGTACTAATTAGCGTGCTCCAGCCAGCCTCCATGTCTCATGTATCGGTGTCCCTGTGCTTCAAAATGGCAGTGGGGACACTTTAACTAAAGCTCGAGCTAAAGTTCAATGAGCTATAGCTAAAGCACCCCGCCAGCATTTTGAAGTGTAGGGATGCTGATATACAAGACACTGTGGGTGTCTTTAATTAGAACGGCTCTCGGACCTACTCTAATTAAAATTCTCCCCTCCACCCCTGGAGCACGTGTAAAAATTCCCACGAATTCCTGAAATTGGAAATCTTGCAGAGAAAATTTGAAAATTGTAAAGCAAAGAAAGGTTCAACCAACAACGTTGTGGGGAAACAGGAATGGCAGCTATGATCTGATTACCTCTGGAAGAAGAAACAACAGATTTTATTTATTTATTTGGCCTGATGTCTAAAACTTGCCATTTGCACGTGTGATTCCCATCTCTGCATCTTGACTTTCTTAAGGGGATTCACACAGCTGTAGTCTTTGAATCCTCATAGTTTTCACAATGGTGTTTTGCTTTTCTTAAATCAGGATAGTCCCTGGTTCCCTAAATATGTACCTCAAATGATACCTGTAGACCTTGTTTTCCTTCCACTCTTGTCCTTGCTTCTTTTTCCCCCTGCAGAACTCCCAGACCTCGGATTTTCCTAGCCACGGTCACATGCCCATAGTCTGTCACCCAACCCAGGAAATACTCCACTACCTGTATGTCTAGCCTTTTGACTGGCATCCCAGTGAAAGCAAACCCAAGCGGTGTCTCTAGTCGGCAAGGTTGAACAAAATGGATTTTCCACAAACAAGACTGTGCTGGTTTCATAGTACAATGAGGCTGTGTTTATGAACGTTGACTGCACAGATGAAAATTGCTTCTGTGCCATTGGTTGTGATCACGGCCTTCCTAATCATAATGTGTGGAACGGTTCTCAGTGAAACCCAGCTAAGCCGGAACGGCTGCTTTAAAAGTTCTTCGCTGCCACTAAAGGGGAATCCATTGCCCTTGTGGACCTCTTGAGACTCTTTCAGCAGGCTTGTTTCCAGATGTTCAACTGTTGCAGATATAACTCAGGACTATTTCCTTGTTCCATTCTGGCCCGCAACCAAGTCCCTGGGAGTTCAACAGGGTCTTTAAGCAGATTGCTATGCTTAGTGTGTCTGTAGGTGCTGCCTATTGCTATCTCAGTTACTACACATGGAATGGCTATGTGACCTGCTTATACTTGTACTTACTTCATCAACCCACCTACCACATTAGCTTATACTAGTTAATATTCTTTTTTATCCATATAACACTTCTAATCAAACACAAAATACTAGAATTACTAGCCCCTGCCCCTTTTTTAGCCAGAATAAATCTGTATCAGCATATTTTAAAATAAGTGATAAATAAATGTCAGAAGAAGAAACAATCAACAAAACATACCCATAGTTAAGTGTTTCCAGACTCTGTTTCACCTAGCACCAGGTTGTGAACATTGATTTTTCCACTTTTACCTTTTTCTCCAGAACACCTGTGGAAAGGTAAGAGAAGGAAAGAAAAAACATAGAGTGAACTCTTTGTTTTCTGGGGGCTGAATGGTATTTTGTCTTGTCATTTTATAAATTCCTTCTAATCTTACCCAGAAAGGGTGTTGCACAAATGTTACATCCCTAAACGGAGAAGCATTTCAAACAATCAAAATGCCTCGTGCATGCACACAACTAGCATTATCATTAACCCTGGTAAGAGTTAATATGCAGAGAAAAGGGATGTGCAGCGAAACCTATACATTTATAAATGCAGTTGTGTGTGTGTGTGTGTGACTGTCTCCTCATAAAAGCCGAATACCAAGCTTGCAGGCTGTTTACAATTTCTGGCATCTCCTCTAGGTGCCACTACACTATATATAAACTGCCATAATATCCTTTTCAGAACATATGACTTGATAAATAGAGCTAAAGGTGCTGCAAATCATTGAGTCTCTACTGAGAGATTTCTTTCTTCTTCATTTTTATCCTCCCCTTCACCTCTTATTTATCTTCTCAGGTTCTGTATTATTTTTGTTTGTTTTTAGCCTCATTCTGCTTAAACAATATTCCTTTTCAGCTGGTTTGACATAGCTACTTACAGAAGATGAAACCTGTTTGTTTTCACACTCTATTAAATACAGTACACAGTTATAATTTAACTTGTCAAATGGGTTGAGGTAATACTATTCATTGGCACTAATTTTTACAGAAACGGAAAGAACAGCTAAGGGATACCTATCTCCTTCAGGATACCTTCTCTCTTAACCTTTATCTTTTTTGCCACTTAGACTCCAGTACAGCAGAGTTCTTATATATACTTTGAAGTTAAGAGTCTGCTGAAGTTCTAGTGGTACACTTGAAATTAAATGTGACATCATATCATATTGTGTCACCCCCCCATATCTCCGTAATTATGTAATATAACCCAAATGGAAGCAAAATGTTTTGTAGATATCACACATAGTAATCGAGAGTCTTACACTATGTTACTAAAGCTGCAATAATTTGTTCTCCCGGTAGAAAAAAGACACCTTACCCAGAGCCATGTATACAGACACCTGAATGCTGAGGCCCTGAAGAGTGGTGTGTTTGCACTGCTGATGCTTTCTAGTTAGCGTATGCATACATGTCACATGCTCTGCAGGCTTCCTCAGTCTGCCTAGTGACAGATGGCAACAGTGCATATGGCAGCCCTGACTGACCCACACCTCACTACTGTGTGTTAAAGCTATGATATAATGTAGTTGGATCATCTAATTTAAGGCCTTTTGCTCTGTTTAATTGGATCTCATTGGTGGAAAAGCTGAACATGATTATTGCTCATTACTAGTAGCCTAGACCGGTAGAATTTATTCTACCTCCCCATGCTGCTGTTAAGAGTATTTAAGCACATAGTATCATATACTATGTCCAGTTTCTGCACATGTTGTTGTGATGTCTTAGTCACTGAACATGTCTCAAACCTGTAGCAGCCTCCATGGCTCTTAGTCAGTCATGTCATCTCCTTCTCTGTCTACCCCAATGAGCACTCCTAA
This sequence comes from Caiman crocodilus, assembly GCA_030014935.1. NCBI lineage: Eukaryota > Metazoa > Chordata > Crocodylia > Alligatoridae > Caiman > Caiman crocodilus. Next base: position 5,867,495 of record JAGPOW010001338.1, read on the forward strand.
ATATTTAATAGCACTAGACAAGTAGTGGGATTTGTTTTGGTTGGTTTTCAAACTAATAAGATCTTGGTGAAAAAAATCTTTTTTGGAAAGGAAATGGAAATTAATATATTTGGGTCTTTTTAGTGAAACAAACAGATAAATGTTTGAGTCAACTCCAAATGTTTCATTCAAGCCAGAATTAGGATGACCATATATCCTAGGAAAACTTGGACATTCCCAGGTTCTGTAGTCCAGTCCTTGCCACTTGCCATATGCAGGCGGGGTGGTACTTGCTCCAGTCTACCCACCTTGTTCTTGCACAGAAACAGTGATGCCTGCCCAGGCACCTGCCTGGAGCACCATGCCACTCTGCCTCCCTGCTAAGCTCCACTCCTAGACTTTTGACCAACCCATCAGGACTAAACTATGGAAGTCAGGATTGTGTGTTGCCCAGGAAGTACGGTCATCTTACCCAGAATACAGTATTTTATCTCAGTTTGTGGTATTTGTTGCCTTTGTCTTTCCTTATAATTTCAGGTTCAGAATTTTAAAAAATGAAAGGAAAACATTGATATTTTCAAAACAAAGTGTTTAACAAGAATCATTTTAGAAAAATCCTTTTTAGGTCAAAACTACTAAGTTTTTGAAATTGAAAATGTTCTTTTCCACCAAAAATACTTAGATTTATTGTTATCCTTATCATCATTGTTCCCCTTCTCAAAGTCACTGAAGTCAAGCCCAACAAAGATACAGGTTATTGAATAAAACATAGGATTGGACAACATTGCATCTTTCCATAAATTTCATTGTCTCCTATTTTCGTTGCTCCTCTACCTTCCTTTTTCCAGTTTATTTAAAAAATAGGAGTCTGAATCATGTATTTATTTGTGGTTGCTCTTAATCCAGTACATCAAGGTAGTAATAACTTCACCAACCCTATATCAAATATGCATAAGACATGAGAAGTTTGTGCTGCAATGACAATTTCTGTATTTAAAGTAAATAGACATGTTGCCATTTAAAGTTATCTTTGTATTTGAGTGTACAATATCTATGAAATGTCCTTCAATCTTCTGAGTGTCTATGGGGTATTGATTTGTTATTATATAGTTTAGGTGTCAGGTGCACAACAAAAGTATCTAAAATATTTTTGGAAGTATATTAAAAACTATGACTGTGCTGCCTATGCAATAAGCCTGGGAGTGCTGCCAAAGAGTGTGACCCACCCACTTGTTTCTGATTAACATACACAAAGTCCCAGAAATTTGGCAGTGTTGCCAAGTTCATGTGTCCCAGTGTGCCTGCCCTCAGCTCAGGGCATGATTCTTAACAGTGCACTCAAGCTCATCGTGAAGGTGGGGTGGACATGCCAAAATCAAAATATGCCTGCTGGAATCAGTGAGCTTTTAAACCTGAAAGGTAAGTACAGACATTTGGAGAGGTTAGATCAAGTTAAAAATAGCCACCTGATCTACAGTAAGTTGGGAGGGGTGGGGCTAGCAGGGGGGTTGTGGGAATCAGAGGGGCAAGCAGGCCTGGGGAAAATTGTGGGGATCCATAGGGGAATGGGGAACAGGCAAAGGCCACAGAGGAATTGTGGGGGGAGTAAGCAGGATCTTCAGGTGGGATTGCGGTGGAGGGGGCAAACTGGATCTGTGGGAGCGATCGGGGGGATTAGGGGTACAGATGGCATCTGTAGGAGAATCAGGGGGGCAGGCAGGGCCCACCGGGGGTTGGTGGGGTCCAGGAGGGTTTGGTGGGATCAGAGATAAGTGCACATCAATCCAGGTCTATCTTAGATCAGATTCTGCCATTTTTAGACTAGTCTGTGTACACTGAACTTCTGTATAGTTTGCACATAGATCCAGCCAACTAGTGACCTAAAAGTAAGGTCCACACCGGGGTGGACTAAGCTAGATTGGGTGGCCATTTTTAACGTGATCTAACTTTCTTCCCCTAACCCCACTGAACGTCTGTGCTTAGCCTAAATGTATATCTTGCCAAATGCCTCATACTGTTTTCTGTAACTTTAAGATTTTTTGGTATAACAGGAGCTTAATTTCACAACGTGCAAAAATCAAACCAAATAAGGATGCCCATTCAAAGATAAAAACAACGAGGAAAAAATGAAAAAAAAGTCTTCCAAGCAGTAGCGGAAAACTAGTGGACGTTTTCTGGGTCAATTGTGTACCGTCTGAGGGTGGACAGATGGGCTTTGTCCTTAGTGATAGTTTGCAATATGAGTGTTCAGAGGCAGAGGGTGCATATACACATGCACTTTACTGCCAAGTTGACTAATTAGCTCTGCTGCAAAGTGTTACGGATGAATGCTGGTATTAGGGTGCAGTAAGGCTTGTGGGGGGGTGTCAACCACACGGCTCCACAACCTTGCCACCCTTGTGCCCCATGCAGCTTCTCTGGTGCCTGACACTGCCATCTGGACCCTGGGGCTGACTGTCTGAGCTAGCTGCCCATCTGGGGCTGCTTCGCCCCTGTTGAAAATACTGCTATCTCAAGCACGCGTGTAGATGCTATGCCCAAGAGCAGTGCACTCTGGTGCAAACTGCTGTGACGATCATCACATATTAATTGCACATGTAGATACATCCAGAATGTAGGTCATTATTAACAGTATGCTTTGTAGTTCTTATATTATCTAATTTAGGAGTTAAATTTATACCACTGTCACTGGGCTCTCCGAACGTGAGCTACTACATTCGCTTTGAAGTTGTTAGCTGCAGTTGATCCGTTGCAAGTATGTTATGATTTTTTTCCTTTAGGTACAAAATTAGCAGTAATCCAAAAGTGGGGGTGGAAGGGGGAGTAAAAATAGTGATGTGATTAGGGGTGTATTTGCTTTTAGGTTACATATAAAGGTCAAAATATAGGTAGGTCATTTTATATAGGGTTACCAATGCCTTGACACATTGTATCACATAAATATTGACACATCATATGTATAGTATGTCTACGATGCACGTATAAATACATCAATAGTATTTATTAATAGGTATATCAAATACTAACTAATAGTATTTACCTATTTTAGCTGTTCAAACTATTAAATTATGTGTAGAAGTAAAGATGCTTTATGTACATGACAATGGTGAGTTTTAGTCATTCAGAAGTACATTTTCAATGTAGAATCTGAGGACTACGTAGAGCTACTCTTGTTCTTTGGTTTTATTTATTTTATTTAATATTAAGTTTATTGATGGTATTAACCACTTTTAGGAGCTTGGATTAACGGTTTTGGATGTCCAGAAGAGGGCACACTTGCATACCACAAGTGTGGCCTGCATAATTAAAAGATCTGTATTCTGATGCCATATATCAGTAATAAAAAGGAAATTTAATAATAAATAAAATGGAGACCTATTTTCATTAGATACAGGCTCTTTAACAAGACACTAGATTCAAAAGGTTTGTGAAGGCAAGTAAATTATTTTGATTCTGTATGCAATAACCACATAAACAATAGAGTAAAAGATCATGTGTTAAGACCCACTTGCATTTTAGAAAATTCTTGATATTCTGATTTTACTGTTATTGATTTTTTTTCATGCCAGAAATTATCTTTTTTTTTTTCTGGTTTATTGTTAATCAGGGAAAATAGCACATATGTACTGAAATAAATAGAGTAGACACTGTATAGAGCACAGATCAACTTACAAGTTGCCTTCTACTGCACTAATCATATGATAAAATGAAAAGCCATATAGCACAATTTCATTGCACTGCATGGAATTTTGCTGTCTGACCTGTCATATCATCTTGTGATTTACTGATTGCAGTGGAGTTTCACTGACAGATCGTATCTTGTGATTACAACAGAATAACTTGTCAGTTGAAACTCAGTGTCACTCCTTGCAGAGCAGCATGTTCTATGAACATAGTAATACATGTAATTTGTTTGAACTGACAAATGAAAGGGGGAAAAGTCACCTGTGGTGTAATCAATTAATAACATTTTTCATACCGTTAGAATGCTGGATTATTCTCTGATTGGCAGCTTGCATTTTACTTTATTCTTGAATTTTTAACATTGCCTACTTCTCATAAAAAATTGGAGCTAGTCATCTTAGACACTACACTAAGCAAAATAAAAATGTTTTGTCTTATCTCTTAGCATATCAGGATATCACAGAGAAATACGGTAGTTGGTGCCACAAAAGTACCAAGTTTGAGAATTTTTTAATGATATATATAATTAAAAAAAAATCCTTTGTTACTTAGATAGCCAAAAAAAATAAAAGATTTTGAGTCAGTTTCTCTGTTGACTTGAGATGAATCTTTAGAAAATGTTTAATGGACAAAGGAGGAATTTTGTTAGCTTTATGAAGTAACCACAATTAAGGTTTAATATATATTGACCAGTTATTAGTGCAGTACATAAGTTGCAATATGTGATGCCCCTCCTTCAAATAACTTCATGAAGATGTCTCTCCCTAAATTAATTTCCACTCAAATCTTTACATAACAAAATGGTAGCAAATCACAATTAAAGTCTACAGGAGCATATTCTAAAGGGGATCAGTGTTAAAGGCTGTCAATGCAAGATCCAGGGTCTTAGGAGTCTAACAAAGTTCTTTAAGTTCATAATGTCATGGGCAAGTCATATACCAGAAGTAAAAAAAATCACTTTATGCCAGATCCTGTGCCTATGTAATCTCCAAAATGTCGTTAACTTTTGTGGTGCCCCTCCTGTTACGCTTTTGTGGTGCGCCTCTTGTTACACATCCCAGTTTCACAGCCAACACTTAGAGATACAACGACCTCCCTATGATTTTCCATTCATCCTTATGACTGCAATAGGTCAGGCAGAAGGCAGGATGTATTTGCATTTTATAGATTAATGAAATTGGATAAAATAAACCTATTGTTTATGAAAGTTTATGCTATGGATCTCTGATTTAGTTAGTCTATGAGATGTAAATCTATCCTGCCTTCTGCCTCACTTCAAGCTAACATGGGTAAGTACCTCTTGGCATAGGACATTGACTTGCTCTAAGTCCTCGGCTGGTGTAAATTTTCCTAATCCCTTCAATTCCAGTGGAGCAATTCCCTTTTATAGTACCAGAGGATTGGCTTAAATTAATAACATAACTTGATTTTCGCATTATCATAAAATGTTTGTTCTTCAGTGCAAAATCAAAAAGCCCCAAAAGAGAGTTCTGTAGCTTTAAATGAACACCGATCATATTTTTTTTAAAGCATTATCTACAGTACCTTGGGGCACAATGTGTAGTAATGTAGTTACTACAAGACTGTCAGATTCATTGCCAAATAGTATTTGAACGCAGGGATCAGATAAATTAGATTTTAATTGGGTTTTAAGGCTAAGCTGAATAAGTAGATAAGGTAGAATTAACCAGAGACATATTAATGTAATGAAACCCTTGGTTCTCTTAGGCTATTGTAATAAAGACCATGCAATCTATTGTTGATAAGACATGTCATGGAAGAGCTGAAAAATATTGACAGTGATAGGTAGGGTGAACAGTGACATCTAATATAATCTCATTTTGAACACTGGAAAGCCAAGAAACTGGACAAAATTGCGTTAGTTATATTTTATTATAGCATTTTGAAGGGGAAAAAGCTAAACAAAATTGAGTTTTCCAAGCTGATGAGACCACTCAGGCTGAGAATTTACCAATTATTGTATATTTTTTTGTTCTTCCTTTTTTCCTTCCCCCTCAAAGAGTAGGAGAGAAATTTTGGCCCCTTATGAAAAGCCGGTAAAGTTATCCTGTTTATTTCACTTCTTTTTAACAAGCTTATGATGTATTTACAGTGCAGAATTTAATTTTCATTGCAGACACAACCTTTTTCTTAATAACTTAATTATATCTTTCATTTGGCTTTTGTGTAGACTTATTCAAATGATTGGAATTTGAATAACGTTATAAAATCCAAGCACTCAACTTGTATCTTATTCCATTACTTTGTCTTAAAATATATGTTACCTGTTAAAGCTGAACAGTATTTTGAATGACTGGGGACCTAGTAGTTCAAACCTTTATCTGAATAATCTGTTATATCATTTTAAGCACAGATTACGTCCATGAATACATCCTGTGTTTGCAGTGGGTGTTCTGTCATTTATATTCAACTTATTATACTTATTTTTGTAACAAAACAATTAAGTTAGCATTAAAAAACTGTTATGAGTAAAAGAGAGAATACAGCTTGGCTATGAAGGTCATGGCCAGATGAGTCAGGCTGTGCGGTATGTGGCGCTGCAAATACATATGCGGTGCCACATATCACACATTTAGATGTTCTCCATGCTGCAAAGGTGCACTTCCCAGGCATGTGCTACTCTGCTTTTTTTTTTTGTGGAGCCAGGCCACCTGGAGCCACTCTGGTTGCCAGCCAGGCTCTGTGCAGCAAAATTGCCACTGCTACAGCCCTGGGACACCCCCAGGATCCCCGGTAAGGCTGCTAGGACCAGCCCAGTGCTGGCCCCAGCATCCCCTAGCCCGCCTGAGATAACTTGCCATGCACCAAAGCACGCTTGGTATGGGCATTCCCTGAGGACAAGTAGCAGTGAATGTAATGTAAGCTCAAAAGATATTGGGGAGGGGGTCAGACCTTCACTGTTCCTTATAAAAGTATAGACGTATAATTCACTCTATAACTCATAGGACTGTAGAAGGTAAAGTAGAATTCAGAACTTACAAAGGTGGGATTGAACCTGCAGACAGAGCATATAAGCAGACTTTTGTGTTTGAAGAGCCCAGCTGACGTCCAGTTGTGGGACCAGGACCCGTCTGCCAAGTCCTATGAAGCTGGGTGTCCTGAGTTGCCAATGATTTGGGGTGGAGGCTGCTCATCACGTCAGACTTCGAGCTAGTAAACTCTTTAAGCAGGTATCTAACATTAATCTTGTAAAGGGTCTCACTGAAGCCAGTGAGTCTAGTCATATGAGTATAAATTAGGCATATGCTTATGTACATATCTCAGCTGAGGTCTAAGGTTCTTGTGTGAACAGCTGTTTTGATTCCCGATCCTGTAAACGTTCGTTGTGTGAATATCTCTTGCACGAGGAATCCAAATGACTTTTCAGGAATGAACTCATAATTGCACAGATTTACTTAGCTAAATATTTTAGAGTTAAAATAGAAATAAATAGCAATATATAAATGGGCTGAGGTGCAGAATTTGCCTGCATTGTAAACTTCTCAACCAAACTGTAGTGCAGGAAAGTTAAAATAATGACCCCTTTTCTCATGAATGTATTGCATTATTGTTGCTTCCCCAGATAATCTATATTGGCGTTATACGAGTGGAAATCTTATTTCTGTATTCACTGTTCTTGGCATATGTTACAAAAATAAAAATAAATAATATGCTTAATTGTTAGTAGTAAGTTAAAAAAAAAATAAAAGTAAACTTTTAAAGAGCCACATTCAACCATTTGTAGATATACCAGACAATAAAACGTTAAGGCTCATTAGCTTGGAATGACCCAGCTGTGTTTTATGCATAGGGGTCATTTCTTTACTAATGAGCCACTAAGCCAGATGGCTAACCCCACAGTAGTCTAACTGCATTAGTGTGATTTAGATCTTTAGGCAAATTACTTTTATTTTTTTAATAAGAGCAGCCAGTGGCTCTGTTGAGGGGCAGCTTTATTAGAAATGTGCAAAACAACGTACTTTGCCTTTAAAAGACATATGGCTAGGAGAATCTGTCCTTTTTTTTATATATATTTACACCAGTTTCTAATATAGTTGCAAATATGCATAATGATCCAAGTTGTTACATACCACCTACACTATAGATGTGTTTGGGGGAGAAAACATTTTTGATTTCTCCCTCTATTACATTTAGTTTGAACAGATAATCTAATGAAACCCATTCACATTGCCTCTGTTGCCTTAGTATTGATGTGCATTTATGAATACTTACAAGTCAGTTGCTAATAATTCTTTCTGGGTGAGTTTTAAGCAGGACGTTGTGATGGTTTATTAGAAGTACTGATTTGAGTCAGATATTTGAAACAGAAATACAGAGGAAAACCATCTCTCTTCCATTCAAGCATATATTCTAAACCCTCTGAACAGTATGTTGATGACTGCGGGATATTAAGTGATGTCTCCTGAAATTTGCATCAATATTTGTTATAGTTTATTTTCAATAGGCATTGTTACCAGATTTGCCTGTCACCTTGGGGTGTGCTCATTTATTAGGGGTACGTTTCTGTAATTCTGTCAATGTGCTGCTTCTGCTACTTGTGTTTCTATGCGGAGCTATATCTCTCCCTTCTAAAAGTCCTCGCCCCCAGTGGAGCTATCTTGCAGGACTCAGTTGCAATGGAGCTGGGATCCTCCAACCACCGAATCAGTCAAACACATATATGTGCACACACCCAGATTAACAGGATATGCCTGAGCCAGGCCAGGTTATTTAGCACTAACAGGCTATCGCCCTCATCTGCCTTGAACTCAGTTCATCAGGGCAACAATAAAATGCAATCAGACACAAGCACCTGGGTTAACAGAGTGCATCTTGGTCAAGCCGGACTATTTAGCATTGACAAGTTGACACCCTCATGTGCCTTGAATTCAGTCCATCCCTTATTTCAGCAGGACAGTAATAAATGCAGTTAGCCACACATACACACATGCTTACAGAGTCTGTCTGAGCAGGCTGGGTCTGATCAGGTTGTATCAGCTGAAAGCAGCTGATACCCTCATGCGCCTCAAAACTCAGCACATCCCAATCTCATGTCACAGTGGTCCTAGTAGTAACTCCTGTGATGAGCAGACCCCGCTGTAGTATTGGGCACTACAGGGATCTTTGACTTAGGTAAAAGAAGCGTTGCTGCAGAGCAAATGAGGAAGTGTAAGTGAGGTTCAGAGAGAGTGTATAGCAACCAGCTTGACCACAGAAGTTATTTATTTCCAAGTATATGAAATTATGATGATATCAGTAGTAATAGCTATACAGGAGAGACAAATAAAACAATAATAGTATTACATAGTTTCAGTTAGGTATCTGGGGCGGTCTAGCTCAAGTTTGATCAGAAAAAAGTCAGGATTAGAAAGTTGTGCATGGAGTTAGAAAGCAAAGTTAGGATTGTAGAATCAGAGAGAGAGAGTTGGGGTCTCACCACTCAGCAAAGCTGGAACCATTCAAGGTTCCCAGGTGCTTGGTGGATCTTGCAGACAGGCAGAGCCCTCAGCACAATCTGTGGAGGGATCGCATGCAGAAAAGGAGT
>JAGPOW010001338.1:5876802-5901654 GCA_030014935.1 Caiman crocodilus
GGTAAAGGATGGCTCATATGCTGGATAATAGGAGGTGATCACCCCGGCTATGGGTGGCATTACTCTGGGGGAGCTCACAATACAGACAGGCAGATTCAGGGTTTTGGGTACCAATCAAGGAGTCATTACTAGAATTGGTCTGAAAACTGCTGAGCTAGGTGTGTGCAGATGTGGGTTGATTAGCATATGGAGCAAGGATCCCCCATCATGCAGGGCTCCCCTGCTTCTCTGGTCCCAGAGTTCAGTGCAGTCCTTGCCTTGGAATCCTGGTTCTCCATCCTGACTGCTAATGGAGGTGCTTTCCTGTCCCATCTCCCATGTAAATGCCTTGCCATCCGGTTCCATCTCTGATGTAAATGAGACCAGGGGAGTTTCTTCACTCTTATCACCCTTGTCTGGGGGGATTTAAGTGCGTCTCCTCCTGCGTCTTCATTGTCTTTTGTAAGTCCTTCCTCTAACTCTAATCAGTTCTTGTTCAGCTGGTGTGGTGGGGTGGGGTGAGTCCTTCAGGAGGCAGGCAGGCTGCACCCCGTGCCAGGGTTCCCCAAGAGCACGGAGCTGAGAGATACCAGCGCGTCTGTCATTGGTGGATCATTTTGGAAAACTTTTAATGGGGGAGGTTGAACGAAGAGAGGTTCATCATTTAGGACTCAAGGAAAGATTGGAAGTAAGTGAGGGTAAAGACTACTAAGATATAGGTCTAGGGATGCCAGGAGGGTAATTGCACAAAACCTGATGTGAGCAAAGACATCAGTGACTTTCCAATTTTTTTTCTTTTTTTTGTAGATGTCCTAATTCAGACATAGTTTTGGGTAGGGGGAGATGCCATAAATATATGCCATTCACTGAAGAGCTCATGAAATATTTTTTTTGAAAGGCAAAAGTGTTAATGCCATTGTGTTTTTCAAGCAAACTCAGATTTGTGTAATTGCATTCTATCTAAATTTCCTTTTGTGCTTTCTATTGGATTTTTTTAACCCAATTGCTTATAAAAGTCATTTATGAAAGTCATTGCTTATAAAAGTCATAAAATAGTCTTTTAGAATGATTGCCATTCCCCGCCACTGACATGACCTGGGTTCCTTGTTTTCTCTGATTAAATGATTATAAAAAACAAAACAAAACAAACCCAAATCCCTAATTTTCAGATTTAAAAAAGTCACCCAAAAGCCATGTTTCTCCATGCTTAAAATGAAACATCACTAATATACAGCTATATGTGCCTGGAGATGGCTGTATATGTAGGAGTAATGCATGATTCCTTCATATTCATTCTGGATTCCTTCTGTAGAAGAAAATGTTGCATATTAAGAACTGATTATTATTTATAGCTGTTTTAAAGCCTTATCGGGCAAAAATAATATAGACCATATTAGATTGAGTTGCAGTTTTGTTTGTGAAAAGACTTAGCAACTAGCCCCAAAATTATATGCTTATGAGCCAAACAAGAAGTGATAAGCAGAGTTCCTGTATCACTTTAGAAGTGTTATGCAACAAGGGTTTTCTGGACAGCGGGCCCAAAGTAAAGTACTCTTTACATACATGATTGCATTCCAACTACTTGAGTTGACCTAATAAAAGATAATCAAATTCACCCAAAGAACCTTGTCTGTCATTGCATATAATGCATGCCATGGAATTGGAAATAAGTTTGGAGATATGGGGCCAGATTATGCATGTCAGATATTTTACAGGGACAGATATTTCTATGGCCTGGGGCCCTTTGAAACCCTGCAAGGGCTTCACTGCACAGTCCAGGGTATATGATAGGAAGGACGGCTACAGGCTTGAAAAGTTTAAATAGAAAAATGTTTGTTCTTGGCACGCAATACAGTTTAGATCAGTAGTGAACAGAACACAAATTCACCCTGTTGTTGTGGGTGGAGCGGGGACAAATCTTTGGGTATCACCATTTTTAAACCAGTCTATGTGTGCTGAACTTCTGTTCTGTTACAGGTATAGACTGGTTTCCTATCACTTATTCTGGTAAGTGTAATGTCTGTACCTGGCCAAAGGTATAACTCCCTGCATAAATGCAGAACACTGTTTCTAAACCAGACAAATGCTCTAAACCGGACTACTTCTGAAAACTGCTAATGAAGGAGATTCCATCACTTCCATGAATACCTTATTCTATCACCCTGCAGTTATGACTGTAAGGGTTTTTTGTTGTTTTTTTCCTGAAATTAATTTAAATCTGTTTTTGCTGCAGTTAAAACCCATTGCTTCATTTCCTGCCCCCTGCAGTTGTTCTTTTTTTTTTTTTTTCATGGCAGCTTCATAAACCTCTAAAAAGATTGTCATCTTTTCTTCCACCTTCATCTTTCCCTGACAGTAGAGGTGATCATGGGCGGCCTTTACTTTGTTTTAATTTTTTGAGGAGGCCATAGCACTGAGAGACTTGAAACTGCTATTTTAATAAATTAAGTGGCAAATTCCTCAGAAATATTTGTTTAGCTTAGATTCCAAAGTAAATTAAAACACACATGAGAAGTTAGAGGAGCAATATCAGTTAATTAGTGGATCCTTACTTTGTGATTCTAGCCACAGCAGGATTTAATTTATTTTTCATACAAGTTGCAAGTCTAACACAGCCTTGAGATTTGATTTGGATTTACAAGGACAATTCAAACATTTGTGCAGTTCCCTTATGAGGTTAAGACTGTTGTATCTGCTGTTTTGAAAATCACTTGACGGAAGCAAAAAGTTAAAAGTCCAGTTAAATTTCAGTGAAGCTCTGACAGTGTTCAAGGGTCTGTCCACAGGCCTGAAGTTGCAGAATTCAGGCCTGAGCTAGACAGAGAACGAATGAGTGACTTGGAGTGTTTTTGGAGAGGAAGAAAGGCAATGTCTAAGGCCACGATCCTCAACCTTTTTAGATACCAGGTATCCCTCAGAAATTACCAGCTATTAGTTTTCACTTGTTTTTCTTTAGTATAGAAAAATAATAGAGCAATTCTTCTGCTTTCAATAACTCAGAGAGGCCATAGGAGGACAAAGTGTTTTTAACATTTGAGGGCGCATCCCAATGAACGTGCACATGTGGCTTGCAGTGCCTCAAACCCATTTGAGGAGCTGCAGATCACATGCAGCACACATGCACCCATTCACTGTGCTGCTAATTTGCAACATGGTGGAAATTTTGACTGGGAGATCCTGGTGAAAATAGTGGCATGGTGCATGTTGTGGTGGCATGCACCACAGGAAACCAAAGCCTGGCCAGCCAGAGCCATGCATGCTGTGGCTGCTGGCCAGGCTCTGAGTGGCCAGCTCAGTGCTGCTGCTGCCCTGGGAGTCCCCCAGAAGCCCAGGTAAGTCTACTGCAGCCTCCCCTACCTGACCTGGGTCTATTTGCCATGCATACGCACAGGGTTATGCCTGGGTTCAAATGGCAACTAGGTGCTGCTGCTGTTTGTCTCATGGGATACATATGCCCTTGCACATTGGGATGCACCCCAAAAGTTCCTACTTGAAATCTCCAGGTTTATCTTGTAAATCATGTTTGAACACCTAACAGTACTAACATTGTGTGGCTGCCTGCTACACCACAAAATGAATCTCAAAGCACCCGGGGAGGTTATGGCTCTCTGGCTGAGAATCACTGGTCTAAGGAAAGGGAACTGAGATTCTGGTTTGTGAGCATGCATATGACTGGTATAGTCATGAGCTGATAACCCAACAACACAGCAATTCATAGCTGCTTATGTCTGCTTATCCTCAAGCATAGAAGTGCTTGAAGGGTTACCTGACCAGAGATTGGTGATCAAAGCAAGTAAAAAGAGGCTGTTTTGTTGGGGGGGGGTTGCAAGAATTTGTATGTCTCAGATTAAATCATACTTTTCAACTGATTTGAGTATAGGGGGGATTCTGTGTTGATACACCCGTCTATGACCAAAGACATTTAAAATAATTTACTCAGTGGTTTGGGGTATTTTTGTCTTGTCTTGTCTTTTATTTTGTTTGGGGCAGCGAGGCTTCGTTTAGTTTTAAGCTAGAAAACACCATTGTTTTCACACTCACTTTTAAGTGAATTCTTACTACATCATGTTTGAATATCTAAGAAACTTTTAATTGGAAATGTCATTCTAGTCTCTGTAAATAATATATGTATCTGTTTTATTATGTTTGTTTATTTTTGTTTCCAGACTAATGGAGTAACAAAGCAAGTCAAACGATGCGATTATATTACTGTGAAAAATAAGTGGCTTTCTATGCAGTGAAGAACAGTTACATTTCTGCCGCTTATGTAAGCAAAGTTGCAATAGCAGAATGATAGAGCATCATATGCTGAATACATTTTATTTGGTATTAACAGATTTAAAATGACAAATAGTTTCCCTCTTGTAAAATTCATATTGAATCTCTTGAGAATTCAGTAGTACTGTAAATGTAATTTGCAGTTCTTTACAATTATAGTTTAAATAGACCAAGTCTAAAGGGAGTCTGCCAATTTGATTTTCAAATTTGCATCACTTAAAATCCAATCAGACCAACTGTTCAGATTTTTATTAGATATGAAATACATGAATGGGTTCAAGGCCACACTGTGTATAGTAGATACATATCCGATTTTACAGCATGGATTATCTAAGAAACTACTGTAGCATGTGGTTCGACCTTCAGCCTACAAAGATTGCTTACTGACTTCTTGAATTGTTACCATATTAAACCCTTCGATTTTCAGTAACCAGTGTTTTATAGGCCAGCAGATTGCCTTTGATTTCGGGAATTTGCAGTAACATATTGAGTTTAACAGATTTATGCAGGAGCGTAAAACAAAAATAGTGTAGCAGGCGCTCAGAATTTTAGAACACAAGGGCATTAAGCTTGCAGATGGCTCATACAGATAATGACATTGAATAATTTAGCCGTGGAAGGTAATCTGTTTTTGACAGAATGCATTAACATTTAGCCAACGCATACAGGTGTTTGGGTAGTGCTGTGCCTGTATCTAAGGGAGACTTTAGTAATGATTTGCGGTTCAGTGTTTTGATCTCTATAAACACGCTTTAGTTAAGTATATACTTAAAAGAAAAATAGGAGGATGTATTCAGAACCTGCTGAGATAAATGTAAGAGTACTTTCAATATTGCAGTTTTTAACTGATTTCTTATTATATACTTCCTTTGATTATTGGTATAATGTGGGAGTGAAGGAAAGATGTTGTTCAATGTTTTGATTAAAAGTATATATTCATTACCGTGTAGCTTAGAAAACCTGTAGGTATTAAAAAGGTTAGTGATTAGAAATAGTACCTCTTGTTTTTCTGTCTCTCATATCAACGCATGGGTTCTAACTTTTTCAAATCACTGGTGTCCTTCGAATTTTCAGTTTTTCATTCTAGATACCACGTGCTTTATTTTTTTTAACATAGCAACAACATCTTACAAATATAGCAGCCCCAATGATGTTTTTCTGGCAGGGAAGCTTGGAGAGAGACATTTTGAGTGGTAGTGCCTCTGTTTTCCTTTACGGGAGCTACCAGGAGTTGCTTGTGCAACTGCCCACATGGCACTCTGGAGCTCCGCTGGGTCAAGGAATGAGCTGTTAGTATTTACATATACCCACATGACCTACAACATGCCCATTTATGTTTGCTAAACTTCCAATAAAACTCTATCATCGTTACCATTAATAGTTATTTGGGCGATAATGTTTTCAGACTCTTCATGATATGTAATACCTGCATGTACTAAAAGTAAGTATAACTTATCAAAGTTAATATGAATCATTTCAATTCTAATGATTGTGCTCAGATTTACCACTTCATTTTTAACAGAACCCGTGGTTAGAGTTTAGGATCAAAATCTGCTCATTGCTGCTGATATGAGTAGTGGTAGAGTAATAACACCCAATATACTGGATTTATTGAAGTTTACAGCCAATAAAGTGAGAACAAAATTTTAACCTAAGTTCTGGGGGAAGGTCAAAACACTGGACTGCATACCTGACAAATCCTATGTGGTAGATCCTTCTTGACAAATGTTGGAGTACTATGCGTATGTATATGTGAAAATATGAATATTAGACCTAAATATGAGGCTCAGTCAGAAAGTAAGGGTTTTTTTTTTCCCTCAGCCAAATATTATTGAAAATATTGAATTTATACAGAAAATATGTACATCATCACTGAACACACAACTATTTTTCAGCATAGTCTCCTTCTTCCACTGGTGAACTAAGGCATGAATCCTGATGTTGTAAAAGTCCTTGTCCTTATTGCTCAGTCTGCCTCACTTCACCGTCATCCTGACACTGCCACCTGATAGTCCATCCTTCATCTGGAGCTGGAGCAGCTGGAGTACTGCATCCAGTTCTGGGCTCCACAATTCAAGAAGGATGTGGAGAAGCTTGACTGAGTCCAGAGGAGAGCCACGTGCTTGATCAGAGGACAAGAGAATAGGCCTTATGAAGGAAGGCTGAGAGCCATGGGGTGACCTAGTGGTAGCTTATAAGTACATCAGGGATGTTCATCAGGATCTGGGGGAACACCTGCTCACCAGAATGCCCCAAGACATGATAAGTTCCAGTGGCCACAAACTCCTCCAAGACCCTTTTAGGCTGGACAGAAGGAAAAACTTCTTTACTATCTGAGTCCCCAAGGCCTAGAATAGACTCCCCTAGAGGTGGTGCAAGTAACTATTCTGGACTCCTTTCAGAAGTGCTTGGACACTTATCTTGAAGGGATCCTTTCTAGCTGACTTCCTGCCCATGGGGTAGGGGGATGGACTCACTGATCTTCCAGGTCCCTTCCAGCGTTAATGTCTATGAAACCTATGAAGTCTTTTAGGGTGTGTGAAGGATGGGAGGTACAGTTCACCTGAACAATGAATTTGATTTTTTGGTGCACAAGCTGGTGTATAGATGATGAATGTTGTCATGCAGAAGAAGCACCTTGGACATGTCTCTGTTGGGATGGACTCTTTGCATGCAGTGTTTCAGTTTCTGCAGGCCTCCAAGTTTGCTGTGGCCCCATTTGGCAAGATGTTAACAAGAACACCCTCCATGTTTATGGCTTGTTTACGGGATGAAAACTAAGTTTTTCTTAGTTTTGACTGAACAACAAATGTCACAGGCCTAGATCAATCTTAGTGCGTTAAAGATTTTATTTTGGTTTGGACACTTTTAGTTATCATCTTCCTAACATGTAGATGAAAACACCTTGCACCTCTTGCTATCATTCCACTGTAATGCGTTCAGTAGAGAGAAGCAATCAGATGTCTGTAGGTACATTTATGTTGTCCTCATTTCAAACCTTAATTAGCTGTGGTGGTAGAAGAAGAACTGGAGATCCGGAAATGGCTACAAAAAGAACTGCCTGCCAGGAACAAACTACTATAGGTCTCCATTGCACTGATATAAAGCTTGTGGTAGAGCCAAACCCAAACAGCCTCATAAGTAACAAAAGGAGAAGAGAAGGGAGAGCAATTCTGGAGTTATCCATGGGACATTTTTCAAAACTTTGAGTAGATTTCTCATTTCACTAGGCATATCATTTTCTCTGATCCGGGAAGAGAATAAATATGGCTTATACCAACTTTATCCTCACTTGCAGGGTTTCTTGAACATACTGATTCTTTTAGCCTGAGACAATTTTAGGATCTTATTGTCAAGGTTCTTCCATACTTCCTGTGACCTCTCTCCAGAGTACAGGTCAATAGGTCAGCTACTGGCTCTGTAGTGGAAAACAGAAGTACAAATATAAATCCATGTCATAGATGTGAAATTCCCTGGGAACCATTCCCTTTCTCTTCTTTTGCCTTCTGTAATGCCTCTTTGGGTTCTGTCTACTGGTGGTCCCACCCACCTGTTATAGGCCAACCACCTGCCTTTTTGCCTGCCATGCCTTTTTGTTAATTGACTAATAGATGTAATTAAGTGGGAGGGTGCCTGCTCATTTCCTTCTCTGATGCCAGGGGACGTTATCTGCAGCTCCATTCCTCCTCAACATGGCAGCCCAAGCCTCGCAGATGAAACTGACATTGCTTGGTCTAGGCCGTATTATAATTTGGTTCCCTGGTCCTCCCTGGGGTCTCTGCTGCCTTGTCTCATGTTGCGCCTTCCCTGACGCTCGGGCTCTTCACAGTCCTGTCTCACTCCACACTTCACTGGCGCTTGGACTTTCCACAGCCCTGCAAAGTGCTGCACCCTCTCTGGTGCTGGGGTCGGTGCACCCCAAAAGCTGCACCCTCTCTGGTGCTGGGGTCGGTGCACCCCAAAAGCTGCACCCTCTCTGGTGCTGGGGTCCCCACACAACCATGAGTCCCTATGAGGCCTCCTCCTTCCCCTAATTGCCTTACCCAAACCACTGGTCTTAAACAACAAACAAAACACAAACCCCTGGACTATAACATAAATCCAAGCTGCCCAGCTATAACATCATTCAAACCATACCAGGGAATACTCCATCCCTCAGCAGTGTCAGAAGCTGCTCTGACAGTCACACCTCTCCCCTTTGGTTGCTCTAGGAGAGGGACTTCCCCCTTGGTTGCTGGCAGGGAACTACCATCCTGGCCTCAGGCCTGGGGTTTATATGTGAACCAGGCCCTGCCTCTTCTGGTCAACTGAGTGCTGGCAGGTGTGGGCTGCTAGCTCACTCTGGTTGCTCTGGTAACCAGCAGCTGGGGCTCCCCACTCACTGCTAGGGCTCTTCCCTTAGCAGTTTACACTCTTTATAAGAGCTAGGTACCTAAGTGCTCTGCGACACCTTCTTTAGCCAGATACAAGCTTCCTTTCGGGGCCAGCAACTCCTTTCCCCATCTTCAACAGTCAGCCAGCATCCATAAGCATGAGTTCCCCCAAGCCACAAAATTGATGATGATGATGACAAAACTAATGCTGAGCTTTCTTCAGCAATAAATGTGGGATTCTTTCCATATAATGATGTTTTTTTAATAAGCTATAAGTATTATGTTTAGAAAAAGCACATTTGATGTCATCAATGTATTTCAGCAATTAAGACTTCAAGATCTGATTCTGCCCCTGCACAAGTATTCACCAATAAAAACAAAAAATGACATAATTTGGGGAAACTGCCTTTCTAGAGCCAAGAAAGAAAAATAAAAATCTGGTTTTTTTTTTTCTTTCCAAATAGGGGGAAATTTACAATTAACAAAAGAAAATGTTAAAATGCAACTAGAGACTGCTACACTTTCACCTGACATACACTGTCTTTCAACTCTTTCCTTAGACAGCTGTGGTCTTTGATGCCAGCCACACTTCAATATCACAAAGTGACAGGAAAAGGTTGTGTTTCATATCCCAATTGCCAGCCCTACTTCTGCTTCCTTTCAGCTGGGGCCTCCATACATTATGTTGCAGGTAAAGCTTGTCAGTTAATGTCATGAAATCTTGAAAGGAGTCCGAGAAATTAAAATGACTCTGCAAAGAATAATATAGACATCAGGAACAAAAAGTAGAATGGCAAAACTTGTTCTGTATTTTTGAAAACTCTTTTAAAGCCCAGTTAGAAAGCCAGAGGTTTGTTGGTTGGGTTTTTTTTTTCCTTCTGGAAAAGAGACACTAATGAAATTAAAATTATGAACAAACCTTTGTACTTTCACTTTCCTCTTTTAAACCTTTTAGTTGAAATAAGAAAGTGTGTTAAAATAAGAATTTAGCTTGATTTATTATAATTTGCATAATATATATAATCACAGAAATAATTCTTTTCATCACGAAAGATATTGCAGTGCTTTGTGCACTTTATTCGTCCCGCCCCCCAGCAGTGTTATCAGCAAACTATGCAAGCGTTTACTATAGTAATTAAAAAGTCTGTACCCAAATGAAACACAGAAAGGAAGACTATATTAACTGTAGCTGCAACTTGACCAGGCCATCAGTGTTAATACTGCATGAGAGAAGCTTATTTTATGCAATTTTTATGTCATTTGCATAAAAATCCAGAAGTTTAGACTCAGGAAAATTAGTCCAGCATTTTCAATCTGTTGGATGGCCCTTTCAGTGAAGTTGGTTTACCTCCATCTATGACTGATCAGCCCAGATGGGATCATTTGGAGGGCAATTCAGGTGGCAGACTGCAGGTCACCTTGTCTTCAGATTAATAAAAGGAGTTTGCAAGATAGGCAGATGAACAAAGAATGGGACAAAACCCAATACAGTTTTATATATATAATACAAAGTAAAAAGGTGTACATCTAAAAATGTGTTTGTTTATTTTTTAATAAGGAGGGAGCCATGTAACCCATGGGAGAGAGGATGAGTGGGGGGGACTTGGGTGGATTCATCAATAATAGGCTGAATATGAACTGCTGGTTTGCTGCAGCAGTGAAAATGGGCAATGCAGTTCTTCGGTGTAGTAGACACAGCACTTTTAGTAGCGATGGGAAAGTATAGTAGGTCCTGGATAGTTTGTAGGTTTAGGCTCCTTAGTCCTTGCAAAGATTAGTATTTCAAATCAACTGGGGATACAGACAACCGCATCAGGCAGCTGTGCCGGACTGCTGAAGTGCTTGGGCTGAGTGGAAAAGCAGTGCCCTTAGGAGCAGAAGTCATATTAAGCATCTGTGCCCATCCTTTACTTGGCAACCTGCTGCAAATTAAGCAGGTTGTGAACCATATGAGCATGAACAGTCAGAATACAAACAGTCCATGTTCTCAGGTACTAATACACTATCCAAGGCATTGTAAGGCTCCTTTTGGAACACTGTGAGCTGTTCTGGTTGCCTTGGTTAAAAATATTGCTTTAAAGTGGAGCAAGGGTGGAGAACAGCTACTAGGAAGGTTAGGAGAATGGATAATCTGTTTTATGAAAGGGGGTTACAAGAGGTTAATTTGTCTAACATAGCAAGCCAAAGGTTAAGAGGGTATATTATTATTCTTTCTAACTACATGCACAGGGTGGATATTAGGAATAGAGGTTAACTAGTTAAGTTAAAGGACTTTTAAAAAAAAGTGAAATAAATAGAAGCTGGTCTGAAGTAAATTTAGAGGGCCAGTAGAGAGGCTTCTTACCATTAGAACAAGGAAGCTTTGGAAGAGCCTTCCAAAATAAAAGGTGAGAACAAGGTGTGGCATGCACACTAGGGAGCGCTACTATGCAGAGCCAGCCACCTCACTGTGGCAGCCCCAAAACCTCACTTCGGGAGTCTCCTTCAGGGAGCCTACAGCCAGCTGTCCCGCTTCCTGGGGTAACACTGCCACCACCCGGGCACTGGTCTCTGGTAGGGCTCTGTGCAGCCTAGGGCGCACAGACCCTGTGAACCTTGGGGGTGCTTTGTGCACAGTAATATGTCTGTGTGCTTCTTTCAACGTACAGCATCCCACGATGGCATCAGGTAGAATTTGAGGGACACTTAAAAGACAAACTCCGCTCGCCAGGCTGGGAGCTGAAGGCTTTCTCCCTGTCTCTCTCTCCACAGTAGAACAGCAAGGCTAGCTGGAACCCGGCACCTTTATTGAAGGAAGTCAGAATACACTTTGAGCAAATATAAGCACTTGAGTCTGCTTGACTAGCCTGAACAAAGTAAGCAGGGGGAGAGAGACAGGGGGGGGTCACCTGGGGATGATCTAAGACGGGGGCAGAGAGAGAGGGTAGGGGTTTCTTGACACAAGGCATCTAAATTGCTCCAAGATAGAACTTGATGTATAAGTATAATGTTAGAGATTAGGGACATGCTTTGGAGGCTAAGTTGGGTACAGCAGATGCATGTTTGAGTACCTGGCATCCCGTTGAAGAGCTCATACGGTCCACCTCTGAAGGAGATGTCTGTAAAGTCCATGCTTCAGGACTTGCGCCATCCCCTGTTGGGGCCGGAGAGAATTCCTGGATAAACATTGTACACACGTTCCTGTAATACCGTCTTGAATCACATTATCTCTATGAGTGTGCCTCCTTTATGCTTCCTTGCTATGACTATGAAAACTTGTAAGTGTTGCCACATATTATTGCGGAGAGCAAATTGAATTAATCTGAATGAATAGGTACACACAAATGAGTTTTAAAGAAACTGACTTTTTATTTTGTGTGTATTTCTGCTTAACATGTTTGAGGTGTTTATGATCTCACTCAAGTATCAAACTGAGACAATGCCATCGGATTTCCCTGACTGGTTTAAACTAAGCAACATATCTTAAACTTTGGGAAACTGAAAAAGGAGTCCTTGTAATAAACTAATTGCAATTCAGAAATAGAGTTGAAAAAAGTTCTTTCTGAACAAATGCAACCAGAAATATATATATTTTTTTTGCCAAAAATATAAGTAGCCTGCCTCACATAATATTTGTTATCAGAGAGGCCAAATTCAGTGGCTACATTATGAACATTAGTTGCAAATAAAGAGTAGTTCCTTAGAGAAAGAATGAGCGTGTGTGTGAATGCATGTGTGTTTGCACAAACATGCATATGTATGAGCAATTAAAAACAATATATTAATCCAAATTAATCTGTTCACTTTTAAGTCAGTGTTTGGCATCATGTAACTTATTTAAGTTCTGGTTACGTACAGTAAAGCCAAACGTACTGGAAGATTCTGGCATTCTCTTTTGGTTGTGTGTGTGTATGTGTGTGTGTGTGTACATGCTCTTTGGGGGAGGTGGGGATGTGAGATTGTTTTTGTGAGGAATTTTGTAGAAAGTTAAAGGCCACCATCCAACTCTTACATGTTAAACAAGGAATACTCCCAAAATACATATTCGCCTTTTATTTATAGTGCTTTGTAATTGAATCTTATAAACCAGAAGAGCTGGTTTATATTCTGTTCTTGGTGGAGGTTGCTTCTTTATTACTGAAGATAGATTTAATTTCATTTCCATCAGCTGGTGTTGCACTTCAGTTACTATGGTGCCAATGGGTATAATGAAATGTCACTGTGCTGCAATACTACAGTAAGAAAAAAACATTGCAAAATCAATATGACAGTTAGGATCTTTCTGGCCTTTATAACCCTTATACTTTATTTTATAGAAGGAACTAGAGGTAACTTTATTAAGGCTTCCTGCCACCTCCCCAGTTTTCAATTGCATATAAAGTTGACAAACTTTAAACATTTGGGCTCAAAGTTTCCATGCTTGATCTTCACTTCAGAATCAGTTGTTATGGAAAATGTGAGCAAAGGTAGTGCCAGCTGTTTCTTTTTGATGCATAGGAAATAAGATAGGGATAGCTGGAGTGAGTTTACCCCAGCAGAAAGCGAACTTTATTAAACTGAGTCTCAACACTGTAGGCTTAAAGTTATTCTCCATGATGACTGTCAGAGGTGGTGACTTGGATTCACTCACCATATAACACAAGAAGGTACAGGTGTGGGCATGGGAGGACTTGTAGACACACCGTTTTACCCTCAGGAGTACTCAACTAGGTATTCAGTCTGGGGCAGACTTTATTCCAGATTGGTTTTCCTCCTGGTTCGATGCTAAGGATTAATCCAGGAAGTGGTTATTCGCTTGTTCTGCCCATTAGCACTGAGCATCCACTGAAGGTTACAGCAGAGATATGAGGGGGCAGGTTGGTCTATTTATTCCTTGTCCCATCTCCATTATCCTAACTAATCAGCCAAACATCCAGCTTGATAAGGAGGAGGTAAAAATAAATATAAAAAAAAATATAAAAAATATAAAAAAGTAATATAAATTTTAAAAAAAGAATCCATTGGCTCTATTCACCCCCGGGAAAGCCTCACCCGGAGTATTGTCACCCGTTTTGGGCACCGTACTTCGAGAAGGATGTGGACAGTTTGCAAGAGTCCAGCACAGAGCGACAAAAATGATTAGTGGCCTGGGAGGAACGGCTTATGAGGAAAGGCTGAAAGAATGAGGATTTTTAGTTTGGAAGGGAGAAAATCATGGGGGATTTGATAAGTCTTCAGATACCTGAAGGATAATTACAGAAAAGATAAAGATGGGTTTTGCTCTGTGGCCACAGGGGACAGGGCTAGGGATAATATTGCCAAGCTTCAATAGGACAGATTCAGATTGGAGAGTAGGAGTAACTTTGAACGTGGTCAAGGACTGGGACAGGCTACCTAGAAAACCTGTGCAATCTTCATTCTTGGAAGTTTTCAAAAGCAGGTTAGACAGACACTTGGCTGGGATGATTTAGTCAGGGATGATCCTATGTGCTGGATGACTTGTGGGCTAAAGGACACGCGGTCCTCAGCGAAACCTTTATTTTCAGAAGGTGCGGACACAAGATCCGGTTGGCTTCTGAAAACTCCTTGGTATCTGGGTGATCATCTCCTTTCAGAGGAAGATGCACAACTTTTCTCAACTGTTCCCTTTTTCCCTTGCATGCAGTCCCCATTGCCATGATGAGTCTTTCCAAATGTATTTTTGCTGCCTTTCATATAGGTTCGGCCAACTTATGAATAATGGGGCGGGGGGTGTCACTATTTGTATATGAACATATGAATTTACTTATTTCTTCATTTCCTGGACTTTCCAACTGTTGCCGTTCTAAGACAAAAGCGCCCAAATTAACTTCCATGGCTAAAAGTGATCCGGATTTGACCCCGCAGAATTAAGATGAAGGGGAGGGATAGTTGAGGATCAGTCAGAAAATAATGCCTCCTGTCTTTACTCATACAAATATTATAGGAAAAAACACTAAACTTGCACAGAAAGTGCATATGACCTCACTTAATCTTCTCTTCACATTTTTGTGAAACCAAGCCTGAAGACTCACAAGACTATTTTGTTTCAAAAGATCATTTCTAGAAACGTATTTGTAGTTAGCATTTGTATGTTGACTTTCACATGAAAATCTCAGATTGGCTTATAAAGTTGGATAAGTATAATTTCTCATTTTACAGATGGGTAAATGCATCACAGAGAGATTTTAACTTGCCCAAGGTCAACCAGCAGCTTACTAGCAGAACAGGGAACACAACCAAAGTCCTCTCTTCTAATTGCTAAAAGCTGATCTCTAAAAATTATTCCCTGAATATGTTATGAACATTATTATGAAATGTACAAGGCAGAATTCATTAATACCTGCAAAGTAGCTGAGATACCATTCAAAGTTTCAGCTCAACAGCTTTGCAAATATACAGGAATAAAAGTAACGATGTTCTGTGTGGATATAATTTACATTGATAACTTGATAATCCTCTGATCTGAAAAGTATTTAATGACACTTATGTTTATGCTGCAACAACTAGGGACTTTTTTCACTATTAAACCCACTTCTACTTCATTTAGCAGCTAATATTAATAAGTTCAAAACAATTCTGGAGATAGAGAGAGAGATGCGTTAGTTTAGAAATGTCCTGCCACCAAATTCATGCATTTTTGGCCAGGTGTCTAATATGTACATTTATTCTGGCACTCCTTTTAAATATTATTGTCTTGCGGTTAAGTCAGAAGGTCATGTGAATGGAGACTAAAGGTAAATACACAGCTGTTTCTTAGCCACTTACAATGACATTTCTAAAAATCAACAATATAGAGTGTTCATTATACCTATGCCTTGTCCCCAAGACGTTGAAAGGCACTGAAGATAAATCGATTGGAATTATAAAATAAATAGACTGGCATTGAATATTTAAGATAAAAAATAATGATGGTGACATGATAACAACTTACATTAGTCACAGAATTATAATGGCCTAGGGAAATCTGCCAAACAAGAAATCGTATTATTGGTTGCCTGTCATTTTCAATAAACATGGCTACTTGTGTTTACTGGATAGCATTTTGATATTCGCTGGATCACAACTGATTAGGTAAAAAAACAGACTAAAATAAGCCACTGTTAGTGAAATTGCGCTAGTTGTCTATGAACTTACTATAAAGCATTTTTCAGTCTAACTTTATACTAAGTTCTCTACAACTGTTTTAGTAAGGTGAAATGATTGCTATTTCATAGAAACATAGTGCATGAGACTAGAGTACACCTTGGAAGTAAATTCCCATTGTTAGTTTTATTCTAAGGATATTCAGATGTTGTGGAGATACGAGGTAATTTGCAGTTTAGTTAGCCCACTAAAGTATCTTAACTTCACACTTAACCCACATTTAAATGCCTGCACATGCCTACTAGTACATATTTATTTAATGGCGTGATGGGATCTGCCCCCCAGTATCTCCAGTCGCACCTCCTGCCATGCCACACATGTGCAGTCTTGGGATGGGGATCAGATCCCAACAGCACCATTACTACTTGCCAGTGCATGCTTCCAGGATCCCTCTGCACTGGCAAGTGGAAAGCTAGGTGCCTGGAGCCCCCCATGAATCCATGTGGTCCCAGAGTTAGGACCAGTGATCAGCTGGTTGTCAGTCTTGGCCTGGGACATACTTCACAGGAGCCAGTCTGAGACTCCAATGCAATCCTGGACTAGGACCAACAATTAACTGGTTGTCAGTCTCAACCCCAGGACCACGCTGGAGAGCCAGTTTGAGACTCAGGTGCAGACCCAGGGCAAGGACCCACAATTGGTAGAACCACCCTGAGGCCATTCCCAGAGCCCCATGATGCAGCTGGCACCAGGCTTCATGGTGGGGTCCCTACCACGCGTTCAATTTAAAGCACTTTGAAGAGCAACCATAATGACATTACACATATTGTAGAATAATTTTGTGGCAGGTTTCCCATTTTGTGGCACGATTAAGTGTGGCTGGGTTACCCCCCCATTAACAGTTTAGTTGCATCTTCAGTGTAATATCTATCAGGGGCTTATGAAACCATTTTCAATTGAAAAGTGATTTTTAATCGGTGTTCTTGAAATGTATTCGTTTCTGGTGGAAGTAACCTTATTAAAAAAAACCTCAAAATAAAGCAACTACCTTCCCCAAAAAAACAAAATCAAGACAAAAAATATTGAAAGTAAATGCGGTATGAATTGGAACAACTGAACAATGTGAAACCAAAATACAGAGTTGAGGAACAGTCTTCTGATCCTTATTTATAGTCTTCTTAACAGAGCACTAATTGAATATTTGTGTCTTTTATCTTCATTTTTCTCAACTTCTGTATCTTTTCAGGAAACTAAAGCCTTACTTTTTAACTTTCAGATATTTTTAGCTTTCTCCATCTTGGCTCCGAATGCATGTGAAAAATCCAACATGTTTAATGCTATATTTATCACACTGTTGTTGAGAAATAGGGTGAGCTGAGAGAGCATTTAACTAATTTTGCTATAGTTGCATAGTGCCATACATTGTTTTAATTGAGAAAACTTACTTACACTTACATTTAGAAATATTTGAAGTTTGCCTCAGCTACTTTAAAAACTGTAGTTAAAAAACCGGTTTGTTAAAAGAGACCTGAATTGCATTACCAGAGCTGTCAAGGTTTCTTATTCACAATATTCCTTGCACTATCGAAGTGGGCAAATATGTTTACTGTATAAGGATACTGTCAGAATTAGTAGCTTGATTTATTAATGGCCTACACTGACTTAGGCTGGTGAAAATGCAGCAAGGATGCTACTGGCAAAGTTTCTTGGAAGTGGAGAATGGTTTTGGCCAACATGAAGACTCTCAGGATGGGGTTGTCCTTCATGGGTTTAAGTCAGCTAATTGAATCAGTTAGAGAGAAGCACAATAACTCTACATTAGGGGTTGGGGCATTCACCTGAGAAGAATGAAACCTGGTGTCTAGTTTCTTCTCCACTAAATTTGTCGTGATTTGATATTAAGGTTTGAATGGTACAGGGACTAGCAGGCAGGACTCCTCGTCTCCAGGTGAGGCCCTTTACCACTGGGCTTATAGACTCCGGCTTACTCTCTTCCTGGCCCAAGGAGTAGTTCTTTTAAGCACGGCAAACTTTCAGTAGGAGCCAACTACTCCATAGTACACCCTATAATAAATGCCTGATATCAAGTCATCTTAAGTTTCCTGAGCATCTCTGTGGAGAGAAGACCTTACAAAAACAGTGGTAGTGTAGTGGGCAAATCAGGGCCAGTGTCTCCAATGTGTGTCAACATTTACATAATCAGAACTGCGACCTCATTAGTAGCCATCCCCTTGGCAGTTTTATTAGACAAGATATATGGGACTAAGTACACAGACCACCACAAGGAATTTTCCTCACATGCTTAGGGTGACAAGAGTTCTTGCCTTCTTACGACGTCGGTGAGATGAATGCTTGTGTGCTTCCATTAGCTCTTTTGTGCTCGTTTGACCAAACCTTACTTGACCTCTGTTGATATGCAGATATGCAGTCACCGAAATGAGTGGTTACTTTCTCACTGATACGTGGCCAGATTACACGCACTTTACTGCAATATATTACAATCATTTGTATTTCTCTTCATGTTGTCTTCCTTGTCTTTTCCTGTTAATGTTGTAGATATAAAAAAAGCACAACACATATGTACATATAGTTGTTTTTTATAGATAATCTAAAAGGAGACCAGCCAACCAACTACATTCTCTCAGTGCTAGAAACATTGGGAATGCTGACTTTTCCCTATCATAATTTCTAATGCTTATGTTAATTAATTTAAAAAAAATAAATAAATGATACGTAGTTGGGAATACATGTCTCCGACATAATTGGACATACTGTTCCCACCTCCTTTATTTCATGTAGAAGGCTTATATAGTCTAAGTTTACTATTGTATGTTAAAAACATTCTTTTTCCCTTGTCATTAGTATAGTAACGTATACATATTTGCAACAACAGTGAAGTGAACCCAAACTTCTACAGTCATTAAGCAGTTTGCTGTTCAAAGTTACCTTTCTAATGATACTTTTTTCTCCCTTGAAGTATAACCTAAGGGATTTGAAATATAAATTGAACTGACATAGCTTTTACAGAGAATCTGCTTTTGGTTAGAGAAGCAATCTGCTTTGGAACAGTTTAAAGAGGTCCTTGGTTCTAATTTAATGGTGGATCACTAAAATGAACGTAGGTTTTAGTCATACTGTCAGCCATTTAATTTTATGCAGAAAAAACCTGTTCTAACAACAATAAAAGCTGCTGTGGAGCCATTTCCCTACGCGTCTATTTGAGCACTAAAATTGTGTATTTCATTAGTAAAAAAAATTGTTTTCAGCAATTAAGCATTTATGTAGTTAAGTTTGCAATGTTTAATAAAAGAAGCATGAAACCGCTTATAGTGACTTACAGATAGCTATGTGTCTATGAAGACATTCAAAAAGAAAGTCTCTCAGCAGTAGGGCTCCTGCAGCTATGCCTGTTGCCACCCCCAAAAAACAAGCAGGCCATGACCACGTAGATTGGCCTGAATTGAGATGTGCCGTGAAATGCTTGTCTTTTTTTTCTGCCTCACAGGCAGGAAGAATGAATGAGAATTTGCTCATCATTGCTCACTGGATAGAAATCTCATTTTCAGTCCTGGGGGAGTCGTTTCTACTGAAGGCTCTAATCATAAAGCCATAAGTGTTGTTATTTCTTTAATTTGTCTTTGTTGTTAAGGTGACGGCACCAGTGGTAAATAGTGATAAATGTCACGTCACAACTCGCCATCTTCTCATTACTGAAGTCAGTGGGAGGTTTATAGGAATATTCCTCAAGATTCTTTATTTCTTTGTTTTAGTTTGGCTTTCTTCGTGAAAACATTTTCGAAATGTAATGGTACCTTTGCACTTCTTGCAAAGATCAAGGCAACAAAATCAAAGCCATAATCAATGACTGGTTTTGAACAAAATCTTTTGATGGTATGCATGGGTAGAGGGTGGTCGGAGTCCCTTTTTTTCCTACTTCTTTTAGGGAGCATGTGGCGAATGGAAGTACACGTGCTCCTTTAACGTGATCATAATATTTGCCACTTGGCATTAAGACGATGCATATAATAAAATGTTATGTGTCATGACTTCAGCTGGAGGCCGATATGAATCAGGAAGGATTATTTATTTATTTAAATGTCACTGATGCCTAATTAGGCATCTAGCTTGGTTTTTGTGTGCTTTTGTTCCTCTTCACCACCTTAGAAGCGCCTTAGAAGCGCTGGAGATTGATTCTGGTGGGAGATGTTACAGTGAGCAGCATGCATTAGTGCTCTGAGGTGCTACAGATAATCCTCTTGCGTCTGGCCGATACATATTCCTTACAGATATGAAGTCATGCTGCCATGATTTAGTGAATCTCTCTGGATCCTGTGTCATGTAGGAACCCTCACTTTTCCAACCTACCAGTTCCATGTTGTAGTAGAATAGTTATTACTTTCATGCTCTCTCTTTCTCATTTCCATGTCTTCATGCTATCTCTCTCTTCCTCTCCTCCTTCCTCCCCCAGTCTCACAGGCCTTAGAGGCCTGTAACCACCTTCCGTTACCTCCGACCTTGCTCATTCTCCTTCCACCTTGTCACATCTTTGCCTGTCCCTTCCAGATCAGTTTTTTACATTATCTTCCCATCGTTGCCTTGGTCTCCCTCGAGATTTGAGACCCTTCACCTCAGCTTCCAAATGTTCCTCGCTTGCCTTCTCTCAACAGTTCCTGTGATCTGCCCCGGGCATTTCATTATCTGCACTCTTACCTTGTGAAGGTCATTGGTTATGCCTTCTGTATTTTCTTGTACCAGATATTTTCCTGAGCACTTTGTTCTCAAACAATTGCACTTGCTTTTGTCAGCATCTGGGATCCACATCCGTATAAGAAGATAGATTGAACATTGTGCTAGAAAGGTAGATTTTAAAGTTTCTTGAGATTTTCTTGTTGCCATCCATGCTCAAGAGGCTGATACAAGCGCTGTAAATTCTTGCCTTGAGTTCTTCAGATATCTGATTGTCATCAGTGGTTATTGCTTCTAAATATTTAATTTTTTCTCCATTTTCCACATTGTCATCCCTGTCTTATCTTTCTGTCTTAGAGTTTGGATAATGTCTCTCCCAGCTATATAGTTTGTCCAATAAAACATAGTACCAAAGATCTTGTTTTCTGAACATAGCAAGGTCCTTAGGGACTCCCAAGGGGAAGATGATCTAGAGTTTAAGTGGATTTTTGACAAATACATTTATTTTCTTAGTGGTCCATGAATTCATAGTCTTTGTTCTTGAAGTAAACCCACCTGTGTCTTTATAAACAGCAAGCAATGCCTTTCTTTAGCTGTATGAATAGCTGCTTACCCTTATCATTAGCATTTTCAAGAATAACATGTAAATCAAAGGGTTAATTTGGAAGAATTAGGACTGGCTTATTGGGGGCAAGCAACGGGTGCCAGCTCCAAGAAGTAGTACTCCGATGGATGTTCTTCATGCTAAGTTCATACCTAGTTATTTCCCAAGATAATTTCCTGGGCTTGTACATTACCCCAGGAAATTGCCCATTTGCTGGGTCTCCTAAGAGTTGTCCAGGAATGGTTCAATATGAGGTACTGAGTCAGTTTTGGAATTGGCTTCCTTTCCAGGATGGGGCATTGCATTGGTGATCTTCAAGGGGTGCAAACCCTGGATTGGCCTCCGGAAGTGGGGGCACTGGGAGAAGCTTCAGCATACACCCCCCTGCCCTTAGGGAATCCCCAGTGGTGAAACCGGGAGTGCCACTGGTACTCTTGGTTTTTCCACTGGCTCGGTGATGGGCTGCTGGGAGACTCCCCCCCCGCTTCAGTTGATCTGGTTTCGCCAGCTGGATGGCAGCTGCCCACGGGGCATGGGTTTTTTGCTGTGGTTGCCTGGGCACATCACATCTGGCTAATTTTCTGCTCCTGCAAGGACCTGAAGTTTTTTTGTAGTGCCTGGATTATTTTTTTCTGTTCTCCCTTCCCACCTCCTACCCCGCCAGTCTCTGGTGCACATTTGATTTCTTCAGGCTGTGAATCCAGTCATCAAGACTATGAATGCCTGCATGTAAGACATAGCCTGTTTTCACCATCCAGATTGCACTCACTGCAAACTCAGATGACTCCTGAGTTTTTTCCTTAAAATACTCTTTAGCAAAATGTCAGACAAAATCATTTCACTGTCCTCCCATGCTGTCACACCTTGCTTGAAACTAATGAAGAAGCCTACCATCCTTTACTATAAATCTCTCACACCCTTATGGAGATACCTGACAACATCACAGCTAGATCTGATAGAGTGCCTGATGCTTGAAGAAACGGGCCCTCCTGCCATGATCACTTTTCACAAACAAAAATGAAGGAGACTCGTCCCCGCACAGCTCTAGGCACTGATCCTAGCAACACCTTACACTTTTAATACTACTGTCCCTTACCCAGATCCTCCTGTCCCCAACCAACTCGAAGAAGAGATGAACTGCTAGGCTAAGAATAGGCAGTCAAAAAGCCGGAGCCTGAATTGATTCAATCTTTGCAGGTTAGTCTAAACTGTGTAGATTGAACCGTGAAGCAAGTGAAAAGACTTTCACTTCTGATTCTGGAAATGCAGCTACATGCCTGCAGTGGCCCAGGCGAGGAGTTGGAGGGCACTAGAGCATACCTCCCTGCTGGGCTGGAGCAGACAGCTTGAGCCAAGGCTAGCCCTCCCACCCTGTGAGAGGGGATTTGCAGGGAGGTGCAAAGCATCCTGGGATGCTGGGGAACTGTGAGTTAACTTGAATGTGGAGGAAATCTGAGACCGAAGTTCAATACGCTGATTTTACTTAAATCCAGTTAAGTCTGATACTACATCCATCCAGGTTAATCTTAAACCAGTTTTGGCCATTTGGAAAGCAGTTTATGTGCACTGAACTTCTGTTTGTTGCAGATTTGAATTGATTTCCAATCACTTGTGCCAGTTTATGTGTGATCACTTTCTTTAGCCCTAAAGATATGAGAAACCATGCTAAAAGTTATGTGATGTTTATAATACTAAATTAACAGTGGAAATATTGCTGGGCTTACACTTGTAACTTCAGGTCAGTCGGGCAGCTTGACGTCCATTTTGGTAGACTCTGGCTACATATACAGTGGCTCCATGGTGTTCTTGCAGGGGGATATACTTAAGTATACCCCACCTGTCCACTCTCATTTTCCCTTTCAGTACGCCAAGCATAGAAATGAAATGAAGACATGATCCAGGGTTTCCCATAGATATACAGATACACTGGAGATAGAGGTCTTGACAACATTGAGGTTGGCCACTCACAAGGTACAACAAACAACTCCCCCCACCCCCAACACTGTCACAGTTCCCCAGCCCTAAGCTTTTCACCACTAACTCAATTCTTTTGAAGAGGTGTTACTTGGACCTAAAGCTAATGGAACAGAGTAAGGAACGAATTCCAAGCATGAAACTGGAGTCAATCCAAATTTTGCCTATTCCTTCAAAAATAAATGCATACACATTTTCCAGGCCATAATCTGAATGGATTAGCGTGTCTGCACTGGGCTTTGCTTGTTAGTGGAATCCGTGGCTGATATGCCTCATTTATCAGCCAAGTATGGCAAGATTCTGAGAGAGATTTTTGTCATTTACCACTGTCAAGATGATATATTTTCTTATATTCTGGGTACCATAAGAGCTTGATTTGCACACATTTTGCAGGGTGAACACGTAGCAATAAATGATACAAGACCAAGTAAACATGGAAGTATAACAAGCTTGCATTTTCAAAGATAAAAAAGGGAAGCAGTTGGGAATGTTTTAAAGGTCTGATAATTTGCAAAGAATATATTCATTTATTCACATTACTTATAGGCGACTATGCTAGAGAATATTGTCAATCCCTCAAGAATTTAGGAATTGATCATTTAGAGAAACAAGATAGGCACAAATGATACTTTAAGCTAATACTCCAGACTCTTGGTGGTAAAATGTTTAAAAATACACACATATATATACACACACACACACACATATATATATTATAAAGGATTTCTTTTTAAAGGTAGAGTAGTATTGAAAAGCTTCACAGGAGAGTTGAGATTAAGGAGAAATCTGAATGAAGAGAGGAAAAGTAACTTAGATTACGAAGACAAGGACAGGGAAATCTGATCTTTATGGAATATGGAAGAATATGGGAAGCTGAGAATGAAAACAATGCCTTTGTATTTTCTTACAGTATGCTATAAAGCTGGATCAGCTCTTACTTGAAGACCTGTTATTGCTGTGTTTTTTTCTTAATAGCGAGACTGAACTAAAGTAGAGTTCTTGAAAAAGCTTGTTTTTTATTCTATAAACCTAGTCATAAACATATTTAGTATTTGTCTTTTTATATTCATGGGAACGTCACGCAGGATGCGTTGTTCTAGAATGCCAGGATGTAAAAGATAAAACATCCCTCTCTCATCTTTACAAAATAAATACACACGCAAAAAAAGTTGTAATCTCATATTAAAGGGAACTGGGGAAAAGAGGGTAAACTTGATGGGATCAGGAAGCAGGTATGTATGTTCACAGTATAACTCGGTGGAGAAGAATGGTAGAAGGGCGTGCTAGTTTAGAAAAGAAAAATGGAATGGACTTTCTATAGATGTGGAGATATGTTTCGATTCTTATGTGAACCATACCTTTGAACTGAAAGTGTCTTTACATCTTTTGACAGCTGCCTATGATCAACATATAATTAAATCAATGTAGATGGGCTGCTAGCTACCTAAAAGGATCCTTATACTTAACTTCTTAAGTCTCATAAGACACTACAGAAGTAAGCCCGCCTGTTGCCGTTCAATGCATTTATCAACTGACTGATTCCGTTCTTGAAAACAAATCTAAACATTATATTTCATGATATTTATCACTAGCCACAAGCAGTACTTTCATTAATGTTCTAGACTACTACAGCAGTTCCCAAACTTTTTGGACCAGCACACCATCTTCAGCCCTCAGGATTTTTCACGAACCACAATGCATGTTTCTTCATAAAAACGAATGAAAACACGAAAGGTCTTGCAGATGAAAATAAAGTCTTAGATTTGCCAAGTTAAAATTCTCAAGATACCATTTATTGAGTGTGACCGCGATGGGCCCCTGGGTCGTGTGTAGTTCCTGCAGGTCCTCCCTTTACCCCTTTGTCTCGCCCGCCACGACTTTGATGTTTTGCAATAT
>JAGPOW010001338.1:5901754-5931773 GCA_030014935.1 Caiman crocodilus
CCGTCCGGTTCTCCCGTCCCCGGTGAGTCTCCTGCACCTTCCTTCGCCCCCCGGGGTCCCTCTCGGGTCCCTAGGGACGGCCCGGCGCCGTCACATTGAGTAATATTAACTAATTGCATGGTGCTGCTTCAGTAAAACCGTTAAGTCCATGTTGACTTTGAATTGATAAAAGTTGTCTCAGATCTAGGTTCACATGAAGCTAATTTTGGTGCTTTGTTTTGTGCTACAAAGCATAGGAAATCCACTCACGACTGTCTGGTGGAAAATGGCATCAGAGGTGTAATTGCTCAGGTATTTGGTTATATTTTCTTTCAAAACAGAAATATGAAAGAACTGTCACATAGATAGTCCACAAATTAGTCCCCTTCTTTTGATTTACCAATGTAAATGCAAAGGTTAAGAATGAGCAAGGATATGGGAAGGAAAAGCAATAGCAGCAATACTCATGCATCAAGAAGAAGGAGAGCTCCGATATGGGTAGAGGAAATACTTTTTCCCTTAAGAAAGTGTGCAAGAAAATTATTTTTCTTTTGCCTTTTTGTTTTTCTTCTCCCTTATAAAAATAGCTTAGCCCAGATATCACATCAAATTTGACTTTTACAATCTGTGTGCTGGTTTTACAGTTTCCGTGCTAATGCATAAAAGTAAAAATTTATAGCCATGGGTTGACATTAGGTTGAAAACCATTTTGTTTCTATCGCTTATTAATATTTAAAGGCACATTCAGCAGGATCCCAGGGGATCTGTGTATCTTGAACACTTTGGAGGGTGCACACTTCATGCTACTTGCAGCAGCATTTCATTTCATTGTGTATTTCAGAAGTGGACTTTGGAGAAATTGTGCCCTGGGTTTTGAAATAGAGATTGTGAAGATAAAATGACTTTCACTTACTGTGTTAACTACTGACCGTTATGACCTGGGACCCATTGGGATCTGTTGGAACCTATTGGCTTAAGTTACGTGCCGACAAAGTGGTGGTGGAAGGGCTGGTATTGACCTTGAAAGATGTGGGCAGTGAGGTCTGCCAAGGCTCAGTCCTTGGGCTGGTGCTATTCAGTGTCTTCATCTGTGACCTGGATGAGGGCGTGGAAAGCACTCTGTCCAAATTCTCAGAACACACCAAACTTTGGGGCAAAGCAAATACTGAATTCAGGTGGACCTGGACAGGTTAGAGAAGTGGACAGAGAACAATAGGATGCAGTTCAACAAGGACAAGTGTGAAAGGTGCTGCACCTAGGGAGAGGGAATCACCAGCACACCTATAGGGTGGGGATGACCTCGGCAGCACAGCGGTAGAAAGAGATCTCAGAGTAGTTGTTGACTCCAAGATGAGTACGAGTCATCGGTGTGACAAAGTTATTAGCAGAGCTTGCTGCACTTTGTCATGCTTTAGTAAGTACATCATGAGCAGGCACTGGGAGGTGATGCTTCCCCTCTATGCAGCACTGGTCAGGCCACAGCTAGAGTACTGCATCCAATTCTGGGCATCGCAATTCAAGAAGGATGTGGACAACCTTGAGAGGGTCCAGAGGAGGGCCACTTGTATGGTTAGAGGACTGCAGGGAAGGCCCTGTGAGGAAAAGCTAAGGGACCTGGACCTTTTCAGCCTCGATAAGAGAAAGCTGAGGGGGGAACTTGTGGCAGTATACAAATTCGCTGGGGAAGGGATGGGGGAGCAGGGCAGCAGGGAGTAGGAAATGCTCCGTTTACCAGACCACCCCTTGGAATAACCAGAAACAATGGCCACCAGCTGATAGAGAGTAGATTTAGGTTGGATATGAGAAAGAGCTTCACAGTAAGGGTTTCCAGAATCTGGAATGGGCTCCCAAAGGAGGTGGTGCTGTGCCCTACCTTGGGGGTCTTCAAGAAGAGACTGGGCAAGCACCTGGCTGGGGTCACATGACCCTAGCACTTTTTCCTGCCATTGGCAGGGAGTCAGACTTGATGATCCATTGAGGTCCCTTCCAACCCTAGCATCTATAAATCTATGGAGAGGAGACCATGGAGCTTCACTGGAACCAGTGCAGTTCCCTTGACTGCAGGACTTGTGTAATCCACAGATCAGCTGAGGACTGTATTTCACGGTCCCGAGGAGTGGGTTAATTCATTTCCTGTTATATGAGGATTAGGCTACAAGATTCACTGCCATCCAGCTATCGTCTAATGGTCTTTGTAGTTAGAAAGCACATCTTTTTTCTATTAGATGGAATAATGACTGATGTAGACAAAGGACTGAAGTGATAACTCTTAGTCCAAAATTCCAGATGGGCATCACTGCATATGCACAGATACCTTTGCGGTTTGCTAGACTCTGTATTCGCGTACGTGCGTGTGCGCCAGATTCATTCCAACTAGCAGTGCCATTGAAATACAAATTTGACATAAATCATGTTCACTTGTTCACAGCTGGTGATTAATCTGCCCAATATTGTGTTTACCTGGCTTATTCTAATGTGTATCCTTCGTATTTTTTCTCTGATGCTGTGTGCGAACACCGTTGCGCATCTCTCCTTGTGTACTCAGAAATAGAAAAAGCTAGAGTACATGGGTTGCCGAAACTTTGCAAAATGACTGCTTTCTTTTGTCATCTCTCTCTCCCCTCTTGTCGTAGTTCCTGCTCTTGGTTTGTCTATTATTTTGATGTACTGTATTCAGAAATCTGAAACATAAATCTAACCACTTTTATATCTTATCTTCAGCTGTGGTCAAACACTACTTTATACTCGCACATTATTGACACTTAACTTTTTTTCTTGTCATCTCTAAAATTTCACATATGAAGTGTCAAAAGAAAGACAAAGCAGACTGAACAAAATGCTATGAATATTTTATCAGGGTCTTCTTTGCAGTGGCAAAGGGATCAGAGTGGCATATAAATATATTTTCTTTTTCTGTTTCTGATATCAACCATTCCCTGTGTCTTTTGACTTCTTGAATTGTAAACTGTTACATTAAAAAAACAAACAAAAATATTAAATGTTTTAATGAATTATCTATTGTGTTCTTTACAAAAGTGTGACATGACATTGCTTTTTACTTTTGGACAGCTTTTGATTCTGGCACGAAGAATGCTCACCATTTTATGACAAGCACTACAATAAAACAGCAATGTGAAGGACCCTGCAGACTGCATATGGCTTTCCTATATTTCATCTATAGAGTTATATTAAATGGAGCTGAATTCTGATTCTTAAAATTGTTGCTATCATTTTATGAGATACACGCACTATTTTTGAAAAATTGCCCTCATAGGGATTTTGGTCCTGATACTGTATGAGCCGATTTCATAGTCAAACTTTTTAAAACTGTTTTAACTCAACCAAAAAAGCTTTTAAATGGGAAATTTAACATGAAAGGCTAGGGTATTCATAAGGAACACCCTAATATACTCAGAACTAAATGTGAATGCTATCAGGAAAATATAAAATGTTCATGTTTAATATGATTCGATCTGCTTTTATCATGAAGGATGCCAGAACAGTTGATTGCAAGTTCAATCTTAAGTGTTTAGAATTTTAATGAGTTTTTTGCTATCTGATCTGAACTTTATTGTTAGTCATTTATAAGAAGCTCGGGGATACTGAGCCGTGCTCAAATATTTCCTGTTCTTAAAGAAGGCGGTACAGATTTCCATTTTATTGTAACTGAAGTTTGTAGCCACATCCATACTAGAATTAGTCATAACTTTTTAAACAGGGCCTTTTCCAAAAAGGCAGTAGCCTGGTTTTCTACAGGTTTATGGAATAGCATGGAGTGGGCCTGGGCCATAGCAAAAAAGCACTGTTGTAGTACCCCAAAATCTTACACATATGACCAGTCGTTATCCAAGTGATTCAATCCCCTAAATTTCCATGGATCTATTTGTGTACATAAGGGTTTGCAAGAATGAGCTCTGTACAATGGCTTAGGTAAAACTGCAGTTGGGTTTGTTATCCTTTATAACATTAGCCTATTCTGTAAAATAGTTTGGAACGCAGCGTTTTGGTAACACTTAGAGTATATGGGAAGGGTTATGTCTAACTGTGATTCAGGCAAACGCATCTTATATTCTAGTGCAGATGGCATCCTAATTGTTTCTAAATACAGGGGAATAAGGCGGCATCAGTATCCACAATGCATGGTTGTGCAAAAATATGAGCAGTTTATATCACTTTAACCCATGATACACATAATCTCACTAAAATGAAAGAAACCATCACGAATGCCCACAATGAAAACACCTGCATGGCAGAATTTTCACACAGAGCATCAAATGTTTCTGCATAGATGCTTTTTTTTTTTTTGGCCAGGGATATTGATTTTTATAAATAGTGGTTGTCGAAATCTTAAATGTTCAGTGTTTATTCATTACCATCTGCACCCGTCAGCAGTTCTCAGTATTCAGATAGTTTATTCATTCAAGCTTTTGCAGCATTAGATACTCCAAGAATTTCTAAAGCTGCTGAACACCCCATGGCTCTAATCTGCTAATTTGTGGTTCTCCTCTCACATCCATTCCACCTTTGTGTCAGGACACAGAAGAGATGCAATAGGTGGTTGAGGTGTGGCACAATCATTCCGAACATAACCTGTGTATGACACGGGGCATGCTTGGGGCCCAGTCCCAGGTCACCCCGCTCACCAGTCTCTATTGGGCAATCTACCCTGTCTCGCCTGCCATGACTTTGCAGTTCCCATAAATGGATATTAAATGCAGGAGACTGCTCATTATCTGCTCCAGTTGTGGGGGGACTGTCTGCGGCTCTGACCTTCCCTACACTGCAGCCCATGCCTCGCAGATGGCATCCACATGATGCAATCATAACCAGCACCACAACTGGTACTCCCAGGTCTCTCAGAGACTCTCACTCCCTTCTTGGAGCAGTAGGTCTTATTTTTGTCCCACACTTGGTCTCTTTGCAGCGGAGGACTTACCAGGGTCAGGACTTGCCCTTAACTCTCTGTCTCAGCCCCCTACTCAGGCTCTAGCCCAAACTATGGCCTCATGCATCCACAACCCTGCCTTGGCCTCTGCTCCACACATGGGGTTCCTACTACACCCCCTCTAAGGCCTCTATACTATGCCCCACCCTGAGGTCTTCTCATCTTCATGATTGACTATGCATAGGGCTGGCCTTTGTGCTGCCTTTCAGTCTTATTCCTGGTTCATCTCTACTCAACATGCCCCTGGAACTGCCCTTCAGGCCCACTTCTCATTCAGCCCTTCTCAGCCCCTCTCATGCATAGCCCTTCAGGCCTTCTCCTGTTCAGCCCTTCTTTGTGTGGAGCCACATGCTATGCTCTTTACACTACCCACTACGGGGTCTCTGGGATCTCGCATCCCTGCTGGGCTCATGTGGCACTCTGCTTGCCATGCCTGGCCCCACTACTCCCACTCCCCAGGGTCTTACACCCCACTCATAGGCTCAGCTGGCTACAGCTGTGCCTCGTCCCACTACTGCCTCCAAGGACAATCCGAAGATGGGGGCTGGGGTTAACACAGCCCTCCTTGTCTTTCACCGGGGAGGTAACTGGCCTGGCATTTCCTGGGGACTCCTGCACCACCAGGAGTGCCACTAGGCCACCCTTCTCTGGCAGGGTGCAGTTTTAGATCATGGTCAGGACCAAGAGCCTCTAGCTCCTACCTGCTAGATGTTCCATGCAGCTTAACTAGGTGGTGTTTCTGCCTGGCTGGCAGCAGCAAACTTTTGTGTTTTTATACGCAGCCAGTGTTCTAAAATGGCTGCTGCGATCAAGCCCTTGCTGGCTGCCTGACTCAGCCCTTAAAGTGGCAGGCACTGCAAGTGCACTGCTGCACTGTACTTTAAAGGTTCAGCTTAGCCCCTCTTGTATACCAGTGCAGTTCGTCAGACAACTTTCAAGGAAGGAGTTGGCTTGAGAAGAATTCAAGTTCTGTAAATCTGTACTTTTTAACTTGCTGCCCATGTCAGTAGATGAGGGTAAGGCCATAAATCATATGAACTCTGATTTTTTTTTTCTTTATTTTCATTATTATTATTATTATTTTTGCCTCCAGATAATTTTCCTTTGTGAGATAGAAGGACCATCACCACACAGTATTTTAATTTACATGTTCATTTTTCTGAAAATGTTATCAGTGAGGTAACATCTGCAAAGCATGTACATCTTCTGAGCTTCTATAGTTTGCCATTTTGGCAATAAGCTAAGTATTATTTTTATAATAATTTATTTCAGTTGACTTGCCAATTACATATTTTTGTATCATTATCCTTCTATTCTTTTTTTTCCCCTCATCTGGTTGCTTAAAGTTATTTCCATCCGGCTCTTCTGCTGCACGTATTCTGTCGGCTTGCAAGTGTATGGTACATATGTGTTGCAGAAATAACACAATCAGCACCTGGGAGCGGGGAAGAAGAATAGAGAATAGGAGACCCAGGTTCCAGCCCCTCCCTCTCAGCTACCAGGCAAAGGAATATGAATCTATATCTTTCATTTCTCAGCAAATTGCTTGCCTAAAAGGGATCTGGATTTAGGACTTAAAGTCCCAATATTTGCACACGCATGCAAGTCAGTAGAAGAACTGTGGAGAAAACATTCCATGGGTTTTTTTTCCCCTTGTAATAATTTTGCATTTCTAAATTATGCCAAAGGAAAGCATACAGGCAGTGGAAAGCTTGGTAGGAGCAATCAGGAAATAGCAAGAACTTCCAGGGCCAAATCAGATGGGCAAAGCTAAAAAAAATAGCTTTACCTGGTGAGGGAAGTTAAAGACAACACAAAGTGGCTCTATATGTTGTCCAGAAATAAAAGAC
Source organism: Caiman crocodilus (assembly GCA_030014935.1). Lineage (NCBI taxonomy): Eukaryota > Metazoa > Chordata > Crocodylia > Alligatoridae > Caiman > Caiman crocodilus. The sequence continues at coordinate 5,908,529 of JAGPOW010001338.1, forward strand.
CAAGGAGGCTCTGGGCCCAATGTTAAATAGCAGAGTGATGGAGGGTGAAGCAAGTGGAAAGAGCAGGGTTTGAGAAAAAGGGCATATGCTCTTGCCCCCAACAGGAAGAAGGAGCAGACCGAGAGGGTGCTGTAGCCTACTGGAAATGGGTGCTCTGTAAGTTGCCTACAATGGTAAGAGTTTTGGTCCCATGAGTTTCTATATTTTTTAAAGAAAGTATGAAGTTATCTTGGTAAACACTGGTTCTGTCAGTGAGTGGCAAAATTCTCATCCATGTCACTGAGGTCAAGATTTCATTCTCTCTATAACATGTAGACAACTGCAGGTGACACATTTTTCCAAGTTCAGAGAGTTCATGTGATTTGCAACACCCCATGTACTAGTGAGTTCACTATAGTGTTCCCCAGAATATAGTACATTATTTATTTTTTAATGAAAATAGATAATAAAATTATGTTAATCTAGTCTTAATTGGTTAATAGGGAATATGTAAATTTATGTATGTGTCTTACAAGACTGGGCTTTTTGATCAACATTTTTGGTTGATTAGGATTATGGATTTTTTTAAAGGTCTAAGTAATTAAAGCAAATAGAGATACTTAGAGTTCTTATTATTGTTTGGATGCTTTGCTTTGAATTAATGCTATGGTTTTAATTTTTCTTGTTCCTTTTGTTCTGTAAATGGCTTTAAGTTCAACCACTGTGTCAGTGAGGGGTAGTAATGCACTTTGTCAAACAAGAACATCTTCTGCAACTAAAACTAAAATTCAGTGATTTTCAGCAGACATTCTGAAAATAATAAAGTAATTTATCTTCACTAAGGGATGACAATCAAGTCTGGAAGGTGAGAAAAAAACAAGTCCATTTCTACTTCAGTTTTTTTTTTTAAGATAATGTAGGAAGAACAGCATTTGTAACAATTTGCATTAAATTCACTAGAAAAAGTATTTTTTGGTACCTTTTTGTCGAGACCATAGTAATGGACCAAATTACCTTATCGTAGAACGCTAGAAACAGTTTAAATAATTTCCTAATTTGGAGAGTGTGGTATTTGCACTTTAGATGCTTTTGATGGTTTCAAGTAAAAAGTTAGAACTACTGCATTATTAATGTAAAAAAAAAAAAGTCTGACGATTTTAAGCCTTTTTTTGTGGTTAATACAGGTTTTTGCGCACACTTCAATGTTGATCTGGTGAATGCAGTCATAGATTCATAGATGCTAGGGTTGGAAGGGACCTCAAAGGATCGTCGAGTCCGACCCCCTGCCATTGGCAGAAAAAAGTGATGCGGTCATGTGACCCCAGCCAGGTGCAGTCTGTTAAATATTGATTGAAAATGTGCCTGCTGTTTGTTACTTTTCTTGAGATCTCTGCTGCTCAGCTGTAACCCAAGAAAATTTGGTTTTAGATTGGTTTTCTAGCTTTATCTTGGTTTTATCTGTTTAAAAATCACAAATTCTCAGATTTAATAACCCCAAAGACCACAATTAAAATAAATGCCACTCTGTGTGCGTGCGTGTGTGTATGTCACTTGAACACACTATTTTATTGATATATTTGCAATTTTAAAGCGATTTGGAAACCTAGCAGTGCCTCGGTCACAATAATTAAGTAAATTCTAAATACCTATGCATTTTGGAATTTGATTTTGGGTTTTTCATGATGGAAAATCAGAGCTCAGGCTCCCCCTGCCCCTTTCACTCACCAAGATGTGGGTCCAACTGTGGCCATCCCATACCACTGCTTTGTGGCACTGAACAGCCCTGACATGCTGCTCCCATTGCCCCTCATTCCCAACCCACAGCCCCCTGTGCCCTGTTGGTGCCTCTCCCCACCCACATCCTCCAGCTCCGCCAAAGGGGGTCCCCAGCTGTCAGGGACTTGGGTCCACAGCCCCCTGGAATCCAGTAACACCAGTCTCCCAGCTGCTCCCAGCAGGGGATGACAGCTGTTGTGGCAGAACAGAGTCCGGATTCCCCTCCTGCGTGGGTGGCACGACTGGATCAGGGCCCGCATAGGGTGATACGGGCTGCCCACTGTGGGCTTGGGCTCCAGTGGGCAGGATCTGGCAGGGAAGAGCAGGGCAGAGAGGCTTGGGCAGCTGCTGGGAGCTCCTCACTGCCATGATGAGGTGCCCCCAGCCCACCCAGTTGCAGTGGGGGGCACAGCTCCACAGCACCACCCCTGCTGTGGGCAGAGGGCACTTTGCCATAGCTGTGTGGGGCTCCCAGTGGCAGCACAAGCCTCCCCTGCCCCACTACCCTGCCACACCAGGTCCCAGCCGCTGGGCCATGGAGTCCCTGAGGACACAGCAGCATGGTGGGGGGCCCAAGCCCACACCTGTTCCTCACCCCATGCACAAATCTGGGGAGGCGTGTGCCCCCAGGCCACCCGGGAGTGTACACAGTGATGGGGAGCCCTGCCCCTTGTAGAAGCTTCCCATGGTCTTGTCCCAATCTCTACTGGGGTCCTGCCGCCTCATATTCCAGCTGTGGGCTCCAAGTCCCATGCATTGCCCAGGCTGGGCAGCAGTCCCAGCCCTGCCCAACTCCTTCCCCCAATATGGGGGCCTCAATCCCCCGCCCCCGTTTATCTATGTGATCTGCTCTCCAGGATGCCTGGCGACTGTGTGCATGTGTGTGTGTGTGCACATGACACCCCCAGCCTGATCACCCTCCTCCCACCCCCCTCTACCCCTTGCAGGCTGGAACTCTGCTGGCCTGCACGGGAAAACCCACTATTTCTCGTGTTTTTCTTCTTTCAATGGGAAAATCTCGTTTTTTCTCCTTTAAAATATGAAAATCCACATTATACCATGTTTTTCCATTGCAAACAGAAAACCTGGATCCCCATGTATCAGGGATGGATTTTCTTTGACAAACCCCCCAGGAAAACTCCCCAGGCTAATTAATGCTGCTCGCTACTTGTAATATATAATTATAATTATTTAATTGTACAGCACAATAGTGCTTGTTCCTGATTATGCCTTCTTCATGTGACTTCAACTTTAGTCAGGTTTATGAGCTGCATAGTATTATTGTCATTTTTTTGTTTTGTTTTTTCCTCCTTCTGAATTACCTGTATAGGAATTTTAAAATCTTTTATAACTATACATTATTGTGAACATTATTTTATTCAGAGGTCATTAATTTCATCAGAGGCATTGAGGCAACACTACAGAAGTTGGAGGAGTATATGGCATCAAAAAAGGGAAGATTTTTCTAGAAAACACAGGGAATTCTCCTTTCATCCTATGTTCTCTGCGGTATTGCACAATCATAAAAGAACTTGGACCAGATGCTAGCAAACAACTAGCTAATTGTTTGCTAAACCTTTTTGTTTATATTGTTTGAGGTATATTATTTTAACATTTCCTCCTGCATAGAGAAATCACTCTTTTTTTTTTACAGCACAGTACGTGCCGTTGCAGGATACGGCTAATTCTCAAAAACGGTGGTCCGAACCGATACATTTGCCATGTTTTCGCTGAATAAAAACTCTTGAAAATCAGGCTCAACATAATTCATTACAGTGTGTGTACACGTACACATGCACATGTGTGTATAAAGGTTTCATGCATATCTGTATATATGCCTATATTAACTGCAGTTTTCTAGAACATTTTCTAGACTTATGAAGTTTTGTTTTACAAGACTTTTTCATTGCATGTTTAGTTTAAGTTGAAGTGACTTAGCCTTTCGATATTTTTATGTTTTTAACACAATAAATAATATAAAACAAAACACTTGCTGAGTGACTTTTCAAATCAAATACAAAAATATCTTCCAAATTGAATAGAAGACAATAGAACAATAGAAGATGATAGACAATATTAAACAATATCAAATATAGTTTGAAAGAGAAACCAGATTGAACCGAGGTTGCCCCAAATGCTTATTTTTGGCGATCATCTGCTTAGATGTCCCTGAAGTTGGCAGTTGGTAGATGAAAGTACTCTTTACAATTTCAGAGATGTTCAGGAATCAAGTGTGTTGTATTCCAACTTGCACGGCAAACAACTTGATGAACTCCCCCATTAAAAGATGACTTGGAAAAAAAAAAGAAGTCATCTTGCACAAGCAGTGCAAATGTAGGACATCGAGGGGCATGAGGAGGAAATGGTCTGAGTTCCCCAGCAAGGGAGTGCTCAGTAACCAAAAAACTGGAAAGGCCTAAAGGGAAGTGATTTGTCTTTCATGATTTGAAGGGCAGTGACCTGTCAGTAAGACCTCAAAAGTGGAGGGAGTTTAAAATAAGGAGAAAGGGGCACCCAGGTGTTTAAGACTTCAAATGGATTATGGAGGTCTTCCTAGAGGAAGGAAAGAATCTTTGGATTAGAATACTTTATGCATCGATTGATAATGCATTGACAGATTTAAAAGAGGATGTTGTATCCACGCATGCATTGCATGCACAATAAAATGCTAAACTAAATCCTTGGGGAATGGTAAAATCAAAAAGAAATAGCCACCTTTCATGGACTGTGATGTTTCAAGAGCTATCTGTAAAGGAAAATAGATACTTAACCAATGATTATACCCCCAATTTACAACTCTTTTTTAATCACTGGTTTGGAATGCTAATTTCACCTGTTACTTTCAAAAGCGCCACAATTAGCAGACAACTATAGCTGTTTTCACAACAAATGGATCATGAGCAAGGCCTGATGGTAACCCATTGCTAACTTACTTTCTTATCACTAACTCTCTTTGGTAGTTTTAAGGACCCTTTTTGTTCTGTCAAGCAAACACCATGGGCAGCAGAGAAAGCTAACACATAGATTTCTACTTGTGTTAATGGGAAAGAAAAGGAACCTGCTGCTCTTAACTAGGCAGTATCTTGGGTTTATAGCAGTTAACTAGTGCCTTCATTAATGCTAAATCCTTAATCAAATATGATTGTGCTTACAGTGGCAGAAATTGCTCTTACAGTTCTTTTGTCTGATTACATCACTTGCTACATTAAGTTCATTAGGACTATTAAGCAATGAATAAAGGCCAAGGGAAATGAACCGTTTTTAATGAATGGTGAATGGTACTGAGACCATTTTTTGAATAAGAATAAATAATGGTAATAAAGTATGAATTAAATTTGTGAAAATCTGTTAAAGTATCTGTAGTTTTGGTGTTGTATTCAAGTTCATGGACACTTAATGGGGAAAAAATAATGCAGGATAAATGCTTTTCAAAACCACCTCAATTTTGTTTTTCTTCTGTCAGATTTCTAACCTAGAGAAATAAGTGGAGAACCGAAGGAGTTGCTTCTCCTCCAAAAGAATGCCCTAATGGTAGCATTTTTTTCAGTTCTATAGAGGGATCTCCGGTTGATTACTGCTGCTGATCTTCCCTGTAGTGATGTGTAACTTGGAGACAGATCCCAAGCCATATCTGGTGTAGCTCTAGATGTCATGAGTAGGACCTTAGATTCTGCCTATAAGGATATCAGCGTCTAGTACAACTCACAATGACCTTTCCAAGTCTTAATTCAGTCAGGTCCATTAATGTCATGTTTGCCTCATACTACTGCTTCCATACTGCAGAGTCCTAAAGTAGGCTATGTTGCACTTCTCCATAGCCACTCAATTGCTGTTCCAAGTGAGAGAAGTGCCAGTACTTCTTCTTTACGAGATTAATGCACTATGTGATTGTCCGTGTGTGTGTGTATATGTATATAAGTGTGTGTGAGTGCATCCATTCTTACTTAACTTTCAGTTTTTTTTATGGAGTGGTTTAGCATGCCTCTTTTTCTTCATAATCTTAGTGCCTGAATAATAGCTGTCATCATTGTCTTAGTTCTTCACTGTAATTTCAGCTGATCTCAGGTCTTGTCAACCTCTTTCCGTAGGTAAAATCAGGTAAAAAAATAGGAACATAAGGAATAAATCATGTTTGCAGTGTCTGCTAACTGCAGGATCCCTGAGCCTTAGCATTTGCTGTTATTAAAGTAGATTTCTTAACAAGATTGCTTAATAACCTTTTATGGAGTAGCTTCCCCAACACATCTCAGAGGCATAGCCTTCCCAGTACTCAGGGGAGGAGGTTTGCCCTTTACAAACCTATTAAAAAGGATTACAGCAAAACTATTTAATGGTGGTTTTATAGTAATTTCTCTCACCTCATATAATGTTTAACTAGTGCCTCAGGGAAAAAAAAAAGTTTAAACTCAGTCACCTAAAGGTAGACTCTAAACTCTATTTTTATTTGTGCACCAAAGTAAATGTGGACTGGTTCTTAGCAGGGCTGAACATCTTCAGTTTTCACTGACTGCACAGGGTTGCATGAGCAGATGCCAGTGCAATCAAGGGCCAAGCAGAGGGACCAGACTTTGATTTTGTTTCCATTTGGCAAGTATCTCATATGCCGTAGGTGCTCCCTAAAATAAAATTATAACTACCTATCATTGCTATCGCCATCATCATTATTGTTTATAATCAGTATTGTTGTTATTATCATTTCTCCATTAACTTATTTGTCATGGATTTTGATTAAATTCTTTTGTTCTCTTTTAATTTGAGTGCAATTCCAAACATAAAATAATCCCATTTCTCGATTACTGGCATTCTTGGTTTGTCTCAGAGCTTTACCTTTGAAATGATACGCTTCTGTTTATGTTATGAAGAGCAGAACTGTTGAGACACCCAAGTAAGTGGTGCTTCCTTAAGCACAGGTATAATCAGTAGGACAGATCCGGCTCTACTTTTAGGCTTTTCATTGGGCCTTAGGTATTGTCACCTTGCTGGGGTCACCTAACCCCCCCGTTATCTTTCCTGCTTGGTACAGGGGGCTGAACCCGATGATCTTCCAAGGTCCCTTCTCACCTTACAATCCTGTATCACCCAGTTTAAGTCCATGGGAAACTATATGTGCATCTAGTTTTGTAATGTGCCTCCATTTTGGTCTTCAATACTTACCAGAAAAGTTGCAAAAAAGGTGAGGCGAGGACCAACTCACTTTTTCCCAAGTTGCCAAGTTGTTAGGCTCAAGAAGTAAGAAACAGTTGTTTTGTATCTACCCCTCTCCCTCCCAAAGGCTATTTTACATACCAAATATAAATAGTATTAGGAACAGAGAAAAGAACCTAGAGTTTCCTTCTCCTTCCCAGGGAAAAACCTTTCTCACTGAACTATAAACGGGTTAGTGAGCCTGCTGCCTATTTTAGGTTAGCTCTTCAGCACGTCCTTTAAATGCCTTGGGTTGGTAAACTTGCTGCCTGGCTTTACTTCAAAAAGGCTCCCAAGCCAGTCCTTTTTAATAAAAATTCAGTCCTTGCTTACAGAATCAAACAAATCAGAGCCAGAATAAAACAAACAAAATGAGTGCCCTTCTTAGGGCAAGGTAAGAGGTCCTTTTCTCTGGCTTCTTCCTGGCATCAAGCGTATATGGCTTTCAGGTCATCCTGCTTATGGACTGCTTTTCCCCCTTACCTCTAGATCCCTGCTTGCTTTCTAGGGTTTTTGACGGTTTGGCCTGAGGTGTTGCAGCTCATGTTTCCTCCAGGTACTGAACAGCATAATCCACAAATATCAGGATGACATGGCACTGACCGGTATTGGGTTCTAAAGGCGCAATGATCACTATTTCAACTTGCTCAAATGGTATAGCCATTTGAGGGCAATGGTACCAATGGCAGCCGATGCCATGGCCATGGGATCACCAGCTGGCATTCAAGGTCACAGTAATCTTTAATGTCCTGGGAAACACTGGGCCAAAAGAGTTTGGAGGGTACCCTTTCCTGGATTGACTGCGAGACAGCCTACCCATGGGATGTTGTGTGTCACTTTCAAAACTTATAATTATTATATATCTGGTGGGTTGCTAAGTAAAAGGGGCTCTCATTTCCTCTCCCTCCTCCAGCGTTTGAAAAAATAAAGAAGTCCTTCCCCTGTACTCAGTGACTTAGGGACCAAAGTATAGGAAAGAGTTTTGGGCTACAACTTCAACCTTACAGATTAATGCAAGTCTGGGAAATGCAGAAAGTCTTTTTTCATGATTTCCTCTTACATGCCCCCTGGTCTGTTATACCTAATCTTCCCTAACTATTATTTATGGAATATCCTCCCAATCTATTATATACCAAATTTAAATATATTTTGTCTGAATTATATCGGGGGCATGGGGGTTGAGCCTAGAAGTTAGTTGTGGCCAAGCTGAGTATCACAAGGCCCTGGGTGAATGCAACCTTAAGTGGCTTACAGAAGTCCCACAAGAAGCTTATGGCAGACCAGGAACTCCTGACTGTTTAGTTCAAAATCTCCAGCTTCCTTTTCTCATTGCCAAAAGGGATGGAATACAGCAAAGAAAAGTGGAAAGAGAAGGAACCAGCAACAGACCTATAGGCTGGGGAACACCCTTCCTGTCAACACAGTGGCAGAAAGGGATCTTAGAGTTATTGTTGACTTCAGGATGAACATGAGCCGCCAATGCAAGGAAGCGGTCACTAAAGCTAACCACACCTTCTCATGCATCTACAGATGTATCGCAAGCAGGTCCAGGGAGGTGATCCTTTCCCTATATGTAGTGTTGGTCAGGCCACAGTTGGAGTACTGCATCCAATTCTGGGCACTGCACTTCAAGAGTGATGTGGCTAGCATTGAGTGGGTCCAGAGGAGGGCCACTCGCATGGTCAAGGGGCAGGGGGCCAGGCCCTACGAAGAGAGGCTAAAGGGCCGGAACCTATTCAGCCTCCACAAGAGAAGGCTGAGAGGGGATCTGGTGGCCATTTACAAACTCACCGGGGGGACCAGCAAGAATTGGGGGAGGCTCTGTTCCCCTGGGCACCATTCAGGATTTCTAGGAATAATGACCACAAATTCTTAGAGAGAAGGTTCAGGCTGGACATCAGGAGACATCACTTTACATTTAGGGCTGCCAGACTTTTGAATAGGCTCCAAAGTAAGGTGATATTCTCTCCTACCTTGGGGGTCTTCAAGAGGAAACTGGACAGATATTTGGCTGGGATGATATGGTCCTGGCATCCGTTCCTGCCTGGGGCAAAAGGTCGGACCTGATGATCTGTTTAGGTCCCTTCCGACCGTAAGTACTATGATACTATGAATAGCTATACTGTCTCCTCCTTATTTGCTTGAATCATCATTTTTATCCATCAATCTATGTGTTGCATTTCCATGCATTCATTACAGATATATATATATATCTTGGTAGGAAATACCTTCACCATAACTACCTGATGGGCAGTGTGTCACTGGCTGGCACAGCATCTGAATGGGGCTTGGGGGTCATGATCACCCAGAAGATGAACATGAGCCAACAGTGTGCCAGCAGGGCAAATAGAGCTCTGGTCTGAATCAGCCAATGTGTTGTCAATAGATCTAGAGAAGTGCTTCTCCCTCTCTATTTGGCATTGGTAGGGCCACAGCTGGAGTATTGTGTCAGGTTCTGCTTCAGGAAGGATGTGGATAAGCTTGAGAGGGTACAAAGAAGGGCTACCCATATGATTAGGGGCCTGGAGGATAGGCCCTATGAGGAGAGACTCTGGGGACTGGGCCTGTTCAGGCTGAGTAAGAGAAGACTGAGAGGTGATTTGATAGCTGCCTACAGATACGTTAGGGGTGGACATCAAGATCTAGGGGAGCAACTCTTCAAGAAGGCACCTCAAAAGAGGACGAAAACCAATGGGTGCAAGCTAATACAAGGAAATTTTAGGCTGGACATAAAGTTAAACTTTTTTTTTTTCCATAAGAGTTACCAGAATCTGGAACACACTCCCAGCAACCGCCATCCTTGGAGGTGCTCAAGATGAGGCTGGATAAGCACCTTGTTGAGTTCGTTTAAGCCCAATATCTTTCTGCCCATGATCTTGCAGGTCCCTTCCAGTCCTTTGATTCTATGATTCTGTGAATTCCCAGCTTCCTACAAGAGCGCTCCAGGTATCAGGTGCCTGGCCAAAGAATTTAGGTTATTTGAATTTAGGCATGAGCAAAATGACGAGTTGGACTAGGGAGATTGCTGACCAGTTTCTTGGAACACCACCACTGAACAAAAATCTAGGGCAATTCAAATGTACACGTTGAAAGAATGGTGTATTCTCAGTGCTTGCAGGAAGAATGAGATAGCAGTAGTTATTTCCAGTTTGAGTGGAAGTCTATTGTAGGTTTCCCTTCACCGTAACGGGACTCAGACTAGGCAACGATGCTCATCCAACATTATATATTTGTATAATTGAGTATATGTGTATATTATTTATGCAGCATGATCAGGCTTGGTAATACATTCTGACATAAAGATTTTTTTTCCCTAATGTAAAGCATATAGATATTTATATATAGAGATGCATATCTATATATTTATATATCTTTATCTGGCACAATAGCATTTCACCTATTTCTGTGCAGAAGCTTTGCTTCTAATAGAGATTTACCTAGTAGGGGCATATGTAATTACCTTACACGGTAGAAAGACATTGCTCTTTGGATCCATTTAATGAACACTATATGCACTATTAATGAAATAGATGATGTACAACAAGTAATATTTCATTATTAAACTCTCTTTTGATTTTACAAGTTGTGTAAGGGTGTATGAAGTGCCTTCTAACTGACAGGCTCTGTATAAAAAAATAACAGTACACTTTATAAGTATTGCTAAGTACTGTCCAAGAAAAAAAAAATGGCAGTTTAAAACTCTTTAAAAACATACACAGTAATTATGCATTGTTGCAAATGAAATATTCACATTATTTAAAAAGAATTTTATTCTTTGTAATAGTTCTTCATTTATTGTCCCTTTATCCAAGTTTGCCTACGGACTTTTTGATCTCATCACTTGGACAGAAAAGTGAGATGGCTGACATGTTTTCTTTCATATATGTGGTCTTTGTTAGATCCTTACCCAGGATCATTGAGGACTAGATTTGTAGTTTATGGGTGCAAACAAGCATTTTCTGTGCTCAGTCTAGCTTTAGACACCTTGCTTAAATCTGTCTAATCCTAGACTAGCAGTGGACTGTGCATTCATTTTCCACTGTAAGAAGTGGCACAGGCATCCTGAGATAAGTCATGCAGAACTGGCAGAAGGCTTGGTGTGTTCGGAAGGTGGGAGAGTACTTGTGTGTCTGCAGGGGTGGTGGGAGGAAGAGGAGTTGGTGGGTCTGCAGGTGAGGGAAGGGGTTGTCTGGTTGGAGGGAGAGGGGGAGGTTCCTGGACTGCAAATAGCCCGTTTAGGGTTGTGGAGGTAGGAATAGCATAGCAGGTGTTCACTAGATAAGATTAACCCCTTTTTAGATCAAGTTCACTCGTTCTCAGTCTAAATTAGTGCACCTCCTCTTGTAAATGAACTTAGATTGACCATGCCATTTTTTAATCCTATTTAAACCCTCAGAACACCTTCATGAATTAGTATTTAGATCAGGGCGGGCAATTATTTTGGGGAGAGGGCGGCTTACACAGTTTTGCTAAGCTGTCAAGGACCACATGGGTAGTCCCACCCCCTGGCAGGTTCCCCGCCCCTCGGTCACCATCTTGGGATCAGAAGCCCAAGACCTTTTCCCCCAGCCTTTGCCACTAGAATTTCTTTCCCTTGCACCCGGGAGTACTCCTCTGAGCAAGGGGTTTTGCCATTTCAGAACCAGAAAAATACCAAATTATATTCTACAAATCAAACATCTACAGTGTTCATTAATTTGATTTAAAAAATATTTCTGTTCTGATTTACATGCACTTGTGTAGTGTAAACAGAGGTGATTGCACAATAGCTGAAAATGAAGTCTTACTCTTGTATACTGTGGCGGGGGTGGGGGAATGGGGAGTATAAGTTTGTATGGGGCTGTGGGTGTATGGGGTGTGGGAGGAGCCGGTGTGTGTAGGGATTTTGTGGAGAGAGAGATGTGAGAGTGTGCGGGTCGGGTGACGGAGCATGTGGTTGTGCATGGATAGGTGGGGTGTGGGTGGGTATGACGTTTGTGGGGGGGTTGTGTATGGGGGAGGGTGACTGGGGTATGTGAGGGGATGGGGGGTGGGATCTGCATGTATGGCAGGATGTGCTTGTGGGGCTTGCCCTATAAACACACAGTACATACACATACACACTCTCTGTGCCTCCCACACTACACATACACTCTCTTTCTCTCTCTCTCTTTCCCCGCTCACTGCATGCACCCACCCACCCACCCCATCCCACTCCTGGCCCCGGGGTACCAGTGCAGCCCTGTGCTCCCGCAGTCTGGCGATGCAGCCTGGCACCACGTGGTGCTGGAGATCAGCTGGTGTGGGGGAAGTGGTGAAAGCCAGGGCAGGCAGAGGCTTCCAGTTGTGGGGGAGAGAGGGGTTGCGTGGGCTGGTGTGGGGCCAGGCTGGCTTTGTTGCTGGCCTCTGCTGGCTCCCCCTGGTTCCTACTGCCCCTGGCTCTTGTGACCTTTGACAGGCAACTAGGAACAGATAAATACTCATTTTCTAAATTTTGGGGGGACCCCACAGGCCAAATACAATGGTCTGGCAGGCCGGGTCCAGGCCATGGGCTATATTTTGCACACCCCTGATTTAGATAGAAATAACCCGAGTTAGGTCTATCTACATCTAATATTTGGATGTACCTCGCCATTACCCAAGAATGGGAACCTGTACAGATACACATGGTTAAACTATTTGCATATTAGGTCCCTAAATGAACAGGTTGATTTTAAAAGACTGAAACCAGTTGGAGGGATGGGCACTGAGTATTTGAAAATCTGGTCACTTGCCGAATATAAAAAAAAAAGGTCTTGGCTCCAGTAGTTTGGAATAAAGGATAGTGTATAGCGATGCAGTGCTTCCTTATCTTTTGGGGAGGCTATCTGGTTATGTGAAAATTCACTGGGAAAGGATGACTCAGTGATTATTTGGTTGCTATTAGCAGTACTTGCCCTGGACAAGTAATGAAACAGTGCATTATAAATATATATTTTGTATTCCAGTTTCCTGGGATTATAATTAATAGTTCTAAAGGCCTGATTCTGTCATCGTTATTCTACAGTGACAGCTTGTGATGCAGACATTGTTAATTGGTGTGGGCCTACATGCAGGATGTGGACCTACTCAATGTGTGAACATGTCAGAATCGGAGCCCCTGTGTCTAATTTTACAGAAGGTTTAACTTCTCCTATTCCCCATTTGTTTCTTTTCTTCTTCCAAGTGCTGAACCAGCATTCTGGAAATCTCTTCCCCAGGAGCTGCCTTCTGGTTTCAGAGAGCAGGAACAGATGTAAATTTTTGAACTGCTTGTTCTACACACTGCAGACACGGCTGCCCGAATACAATGAAAGTTGTGATTTAAAAGATGGACTGAGTTGCATAGCATTTGGCATTTCCCCAGTCATCTAACTCCTGTTTCATTAGCAGTGAAACATCAACTGTTTTTCATGTGCAAAACAGTTCCACGAGACGTGCGGGTTTGATAAGTGAAGTCATATGCATAGTAGGATTTGTTCATGTACGCAGGATATGCTTACACTCATTCTTTTACTAACTGTTCCTGTTTATAAGATGTAGTTAAATATTTTAAGGTACCACAATGATGGGCACTTCAAATATATAGAGGCAAACAAGATAACAAATAACAGAAATGTAATTTCTCTCTCATAAGCAACCTTTTTTCACCAGTGCAGGTTTGCTAAAAATGAAGACAAAGCACATCTTCACTAATGATACTTTAGCTTGTTTGGGAGATTTTAGAAATATTCTTAGGATGGGTAACTAATCCCTTTCTCTGGAAACCAAAGCTTCTATTTGCCTGGGGCTTTAAAGCTTAAATTAGTCTTGCAACGGAAGGCTTCAACATTAGCTAGCACTACACGGTAATTGCATAACTTAGGTTTTCTGATTTGTTCTAATGTTGTTGGCTTGTTTTTCATCTTTCCATATGAGGTACTAATAGGCATGCAGATCAGTAGACTTGCCATGGCTATATATCCCTCAAACCCACACTATAATTAAACAAATTCATTATCTTGGGATAATGTATATATTTGGAGTTTTTTTATGTACTCCTTTTTTAGGCTCTGGGTACGTTCATACTCAAATTGAGCTATCAACATTGCAAAACTGGAAACCCATCGCAACAAAATCTCCCTAGTCTCTTCATCTTACAAAGGAATTAAAATTCTCCCATCAACAGATCTTCTTGCTCCACATTCCCATAACTTCCATGGGCTAGAGGCTGTGTAGAATCAGTAAACCCCATAGTCCATATCCAGGGAAAACTTTCACTAAGTGTGGACTGTTTCAGAGGAGTGGTATAACTGAGTGGTGGCACAAAAGTAGCACGTGCCACTGATGGTCCATCCGCAGCCACTGCCACCCAAGGCACAGAACTGTCCAGTTATGTCTTTGCTTCAGAGCCTTTCCTTCAGCTGTGAATATACAGAATCACTCTACCTCTCCTGTGCCTCTGCTCTGGAGAAGTCAGAGGCTGGTCTGTCTTCATATAATTAAGTCCACCATCCTTCCTTCAGTTTTATTCAAAACCATTCCACACGCCGTGATATATAGCAGGAAACATTACAGTCTGTGGCACTAAGTGGTTTGCCAATTTTGCCACTTCTTTATCTTCCATCCATATAGTATATAACTTCCATCTTCTGTTGTCATCATAAGGTTTCAAAGCAATGAGAGCCTTGCAGCAGACTTTTCTTCCATTTGGGGTAGTCCTGGGTGACAGTCTGCCATGAGCTGATGGATGTTACATTTTTTTCAGGTTGGCCTTGAGGACCAACTCAAGGTCCTCAAGTTTTAAAATTAATTAGAAAGAAATGGATGCATCTTTAATTACCTTCTGCAGTAGGTGTGAGAGTAAATAGGCAGTAATCATAGTCATTACACCTAATATTGTGATATTAAATTGCTGACCCTATCAGTGGGCAGAACTGTTCAGGTTCAATAGCATCTTATGTGTAGTTGAGAGGTTCCAATTATTGTCTTCTCTGAATGACATGTGTTGACCTTTGTGCCCTGAAATGTCTTGCTCACAACTAAGAAATAGCAAGTGCTTTCATCAAAATGTGATGAATGCCCTGACATCACCATTTGGGAAATAACTACTAGCATCAGCTGGGAGATACAGAATAATTGCCACTCAAGTATATTTCTGTCTAGGGTTTCCTTCCCAAGTTCATCGCTCTCCTACGGAAAGAGATTTCTTCTCCCCACAGATTCCTAAACTGGTGTTAACTCTGAGCAGATGCCTCATTATCTCCATGCTCCATGCAGTTTTGGGAAAAGTTTCGGTGATAGAGAATTTAACAAGAAAAGCTTCCTTAGACAATCCCTTGGCTGAGGATGTTCCCAAACACACATAGTTATATGAAGTACAAATGTATCCTTAAATCCTCATCTTTTGTCAAGTTTGATCTAATTCCAGTAACTTCCACATGCCGGTACTGTCTTTGACAAACAACAGCTAGGACCAAAACTTGTGAGTCGTCTGCAATTTTTTTCCTCCCAAGGTGGGCAACCAAATTGATGCGTCTATAATGTGATACATTAAATGAAAAGGGAGATAATAATACCACTCTGCTCAGTGCCTATTAGACTTCAGCTAAAGTACTCTGTACAAATCTTGGCTGTGCAATTTAAGGATGTGACCATGTTCACGTGACAATGCTTTAGGTTTAAGTGGCTTGTTTTGAGCTTCCTACCCTAAACTGAGAGTGGCACATCCAGGTGTTAGCCGATGCTGGGAGTAGCACAGGGAGCCCAAGGTTAAGTAACTTGGGGCAGAGGGGCTGAAGGGTCCATGGTGGGGGTGGGGGCGTTCCCTGGTTCAAGGAGGCATAATTGGGCTAAAAGGAGCCCAGTTGAGGGATAAAAAGAGAACAGTCCTGGGTCTGGGGCAAGTGGCTGGGCTTTCTCAGTTCTAGGGCTATGCTGTGAATGTGTGCAGGCAAAGACTAGACTGATTCAGTTTAGATCGGGTTAATGCAGGTCAATTTAAAGTTAGTTCATCTCAGGAGAGTGAACTAACTAATATTGGATGTGCCAGATTTAGGGTGGTTTAACCCCTGTAAACACCTGCACACCTGGGGTAGGTCCTACTAAATGTAACATCTGTACATACTCTGAGAAGGATATGGAAAACTGGAGATGACATCTTCTGGTTTTAACATCTATAAATTTGTATGTTCACCGGAAGGTAATTGTTGGATGTATCCTAAACTCTTTTTCCATTTCGATACTCCTAATAAACTGTTGTTTGGTTGGGGGTTTGGGTTTTTTCCCCCCCCCCACTTCATAGATGAGTGGCAGTACTGTTGTCCGCCTGTGTCATTCTGGGTCTGCGGCATTAGTTTTATTGCCTGGTGTTCCTTCCTGATTCCTCTACCCACAAACAAGGTATTTCCTTCCTTTTTAGTAGTATTCCACCCTCTTGTATCTATAAACTAATCATTTATGGCAACATATAGAATTTTAGAAACCTTTAGCTTAGTTGTTGGGAACAGATGTTGTTTACTATGATTCCTTCCATTTGGAAGCCATGCGCACTAGAGATGTATAGTATCAATTTAAGTCTTAATATGTAAGTAATTGGATTAGGCAATTCAATACACATGCACACAACCACTGATGCCCTTCACTCGGTAGTTTTCTATATATATGCGAGAGAGGGGAGTACCAAGTGGAAGGAATCAAAGCCTATGTATATTGAATTACATATCTCATTACTTACATATTAAGCCTTAAAGTGTTACTTCACTGGTTTATTTTTATCCAGTTTTGCTCTACACTTCAAACATGATGATGTGTGCCTTTATATCATCACTTCATTTTAACTCTTGCTTTTTTAATGTAACGAATGTATTGTTTTAAAATATCTTTAATGTGTTTTTCTTTGCCATGTCCTAAAGGTCTTGGCCATATTGAAACAATTATTATGTTCTAACAGATAAATTGTTCTTTAAATGGTTTCTTTCCCCACGGAGTTGATAGTACTTTTTGATGCATAGTGAAATTTCGGAAACCTGAAAGCTAATACTAGTTTGGGGTTCACAAAATGAGTTTGTTGCATTAATCTACAAGGGAGATCTTCACATTACCCAATCATGATAAAAACTACACTTTCTGTATTTTACTATGGGTTGGATAAATCGTTACGGGGCACTGCAGTAGCTAGAACGTCATGATAGGTTTTCTTTCCAGCAGAGTTGTGAGGCAGTTTTGTATTCAAGAGTTTATAATTGGTGGTAATCTGATGCCACATACGTTATAAGTGCATAGTGTCTAATTTTGTCTTTTATTTGAGGAGTCATGAGAGAGTTGGAAAATTGAAATAGGCCTGATAATATAATTTCAGGTAGGTCAAAAGGAGAAATGCTAAAATTTGTTGGGGGGAAACTTTTGTCTCTCTCTCATGCCAGGGATGAATATGTAAAGGATATTGTGACACAGTGATGCATGCTACATGTAATTTTACATTGCCGTAGCAACATGGCAACATAGCATCCACGGGCAAGAACCATCATGCCGCAGCTACATCACCATGGCAACACGCTTCCTCCTTATAGCGTGTTGTTATGGCAAAGTAGCAGCTAAAAATAACCGTGCAGTGTGTGCATGGCGCAGTATGAGCTGTTACTGTGTCATCATTTAGTGTTTCCAAAAGGAAGTACTAAATGACGGCGCAGTAACAAAGGCACCGTAGGGACATGTGTAGACCCACCCAGTGAGCCACAAAGACCCAAAACCAGCAGCACCCCTAAGAATTAAGGTTGAAAAAAACAGACTTCAATGAAAGTCGGGTGTCTGTTGACATAGGTAGGAAGAAAATGTAAATAATGTTATGTCTTTAATAAATCATTCAGATGAATATATGTATAAATATAGTCTATATTCTCTATGAATGATTTGTTATAATAAATGGGCAGAAGGCAGAAGGGGCTATTGTTGGGATGGGTGCCCACAGTGTTGTCATCCTGTAATCAGAAAACCAACCCTGCCATAGCAAAGAAATGGGCCATTAACTTGAGGGATGCCCCAAGAGGGAAAGACATTTCTAGAGGATTTGTAAGTTCGTCAGCAATGCTGATGGTGAGTTGCGGGGAGGACTGAATTTTTTCATTGGGTTTGGCTTATTCCAGGCTTTGGGAGAGTCCAAGTCCCACCAGTCCTGGCTGGCAGGAGGTTTGCTGTAGCCAGGTGAAGGGTGAGAAACACAATTTGTCCTGTTTTGTCTTCAATGTTTATGGTCACTTTTTCTTGTATAATTCTATTTTCCCATATAATCAATCCTTTTGTCATTTCATCTCTTTACTGATTGCCTACAGGAAAGCATGATCTCTGGGCTAGTGATGTTCCCGTTCTATGGAAATGGGGATATAAAATTCTTTTACAGCCCAAGGTTGTGAAAGCTGGCGGAGCTGGCAGGATTCCTCGGCTGTAGCTGTGGAGTCCAGCAAGAGCAGAAGAACCAAGGCTTGTTATCCTTGTCTCTTAATTTCTTGGTATCCTCGTCTTATTAAGGCTGTGGTGTTATCCCAGGACAAACCTTGGCTTGTTCCTTAGGAGAAGCAGCAGGACAGCAGGGAGAATCTTGGGGTGCTGGGCATATAGAATAAGTGAATTTGAGGCACCCACCATCTAATTCCTCCCACTCTTGTCTGTCCTCTCTTCTTCTTGAGAATTTATGTTTTTAGAAGGATTAAAGTTGGAACAGCTATATGAGAAATTTCCAGGTATATTTTATTGAACGTTTATCAGTGATGACAGTGTTATCTTCTCTTCCATCTTCTGCCTCACCTGGGATAGTGTTTCTAGTTTGGGGCCACACGCGTCAAGAGGGCTGTGGGCAAGGTGGAAAGAAGTTTAGTGACAGAAATGGTTAGAGGTCTAGAGAGCAGGACTTATAAGGAGAGGCTGAAAGCTAGGGCTGTTTCACTTCGAGAAGAGAAAACTCAGCGGGAGGATTTGATAGCCATCTTAAAATACTTGGAGGGTGCTTGTAGGGAGTCTGAATGTAGGTTTTTTGGGCGGTTCTGATGTTGCTCAAGCATGGGAATAGGTTACCTAGAGAAGCTAGGTGTGGCATCTCCATCCTTGGGCTTTTTTAAGACCGGTTTAGACAGATACTTGGTTGGCATGGTCTAGCCAGGGACAGTCCAGACTTGAGTAGGAGTCTGGACTAGTTGATGGCGCAAGTTCCCTTCCAGACAATTCTTTCTATGATCCTACAGTGCTAGGAGCTGCCCCAAGCAGCTGCCAATAAGAGCTGAAATAGGTAAATGGAAGTAGCAGCTTTTCAACACAGTGGTGTTCACAGCAGCTTGGGATAGCTTAGGGTTACACCTGAACAATGGTGAAAACTCTGTTTTAAAGGAAAATAATATAACAAAGGTTTTTTTGTTTTTTTGGGTTTTTTTTTAATGTGACTTACTAGAAACAGACCATCAAGAAAAATGATGCATAGCAGATGCATAGCAGGAAGGAAAACAAAATATGTTTAAATTCTTTAATCAGCTTTTACTAATGATCAATGTAATTAAAATGCATGTGTGGGAATTTCAGTGTTATGGCTACTATTTGTGCTTTCCCTGCGGAAGATGTCTTTTTTATATTATTTATGATGCAGTTGGTAAATAGAATAACTGTTAGCCAGTATTTTTCTTGAATAGTATCAGAGATGCTAAGCAGTAAGTTTACTTGGTGCTGTTGAATCACCCAGAGATGTACTGCATTTATTCTTGAGTGTCCTTTCTCCCTGACCACCCTGTGGTTTGTAGTCCCAATACTCATTGGAAGTATTTTTAATTTTACCCATTTTTTTTATCAGCTTACTTATACGTGCTGCATATG
The DNA here is from genome assembly GCA_030014935.1 of Caiman crocodilus. Lineage (NCBI taxonomy): Eukaryota > Metazoa > Chordata > Crocodylia > Alligatoridae > Caiman > Caiman crocodilus. The sequence continues at coordinate 5,928,299 of JAGPOW010001338.1, forward strand.
AGCATTCAGAGCAGAGTACATGGCACCCATTTTTTTTTGTCATTCATTTCTTTGAGGATGGATTATCATTGCGTGCAATTTTCTTTTGATGGACGAACTTGCACGAAGCGAGGTTATTTCGAGGCTGTTTATTATGGTGCTTGCTTTTGAATTCCCAAGTGCCCAGATGCCATAATCACGAGCATATAAAAGTCCATAAATTAACCGGCATATATTTGATTACCATAACTTTTAATAAAGTAGAGCAGGGGACCAGAAATTAATAGACATGCTTTTTTTGGAAGCAAGAGTTGTCAGGAGACAGTCCTTTGGGGGAGCATAGCACGAGGAGGGTTTAGCAAAGTGTTATGCTGAAATTTTAACAAGTTTGGTGTAAACAAGAGCCTGGGCGTACTCAGTTTTCATTGCCCTGTCTATATTTAATCAAGCAATGTAAATATGCAGATGTGTTTATTTTCTGTTGATCATGACACTATTTTTTTAAAAAAATATTTTTAAGTGTTAGATAAGTAATGCATCATACCAATATGGTTTTGAATATTTGAAGAAGCCTTGTTTGGAAGAATCCAATGATATTTTAAAATACTGTAGTATTTTATGCATCGTGTTTTATACATAAAGATGCATCTTTATAAACTAGTGTTTTTTTGCATCTGCTTATTGACTGTTTAAGTGCAGCACCTGAAGTAGACATGAGATTAGAGGCATGTAGTATTAGATGCAAAACAAAGCGGCTGGTAGCTTATTTAAAAATACCATTGTAAATTAATTGGGCTAGGGGACATGTTAGATGCAGGGCTTGAAGCAAACAACAGCAACAAGTTAACTTTATTCCTTGCAGCCTTTTCAGTCCGGTGTTTTGCGGGGCTTTACAACGGTGACCATATAAACATTGCAAAACTACTGTCACATCAATCAGGCAAGTTCTTACTTTGCAGAGATGGAAATGGAGCCATGAAGTAGCCAAGTGAATTGCTGGCATCACACGCAGGAAGTCTGGCGCAGACTGGATTAGAAAGATTCCTGGCTTCAGCTCTTTCAGGATACGAGTGTATAAGGAAAGGCATTTCCAACCCCAGCTCTTTGAAGGATGTATGGGAAAGGCCCAATGCATTGTTTCACGTGTTGCGAAGGTGCAAAACCAATACGGCTACAACCTGGATACCAGAAAACTAAAAGACATTTTAGGTTTAATACCAAAAAAAAAAAAAAATTCCTAACCATGGTATCTATTAGAGGGCAGAATAATCTTCTAAAGAAATTAATTTCAGCCTCCTTGTTTAAAACCACTGTTGTGGAAAAAAAAATCAGTAGCTATTATAGGAAATACACGTACATTGGCGAGATATGAATTAAGAACTTAATATGCCCCTTCCATTTCTATTGTCTGTGATATTTGTGTGTTTTGGGGACCTTGGTAACTTGCCTGTTTGTCTTTTAATTAGAACTAGCAAATCTACATATATTGAAGATTTTACACTCTCTCCACACTTTGTAGGGTTCACCTCTGAGACTGAGTTAAACAGTAGGGGTGGAAGGGCACTAGAACATACTAATTATCAATCTTTTCTTTTTGGAGCGGTGGAATTATTTCTGAACGTAATGAACCTCAGCAGCTTGGTTCAATGATGTTGGAAAGTATTTGGCTGCCAGTTGTTAAATGAGCCTTTATTTTCTAAGAGTGGGAGAAGAACATTCAGCAGAAGAGGGAACAGATGATGTTTATTTTAAATAGGCAAATTAAACTGTCACAAATATCATTAAGGTTAATTTCTTAATAGACAAACTTCTCGTGATTTCTGTTGGAGCAGGTTTGAACCTGTTCGAGGTTTCTTTTTTTTTTTTTCCTTGACAAAAAAGCATAACAGAGAAATTCAAGGGACTTTCCTAAATGCAAATTGGGGATGGTCCCATTATTCTTTGCATTTTTTTTTTCATCAGTCTCCATTTGCAGCTCTGATCACCTCTCCTCACTTCCATTTAGTATAAGAAGGTATCAGAATATAAAACTTAGAAAAATGTATTTTCAAAAGCCATAGCATTTAACACTTATTTTCTTTCTATTGAAATATTCGGACAGTTTGCCCCTTGGGAAACATAGGCCTGATCTTTCAATGTCCTGAGAGCGCATTGGCCTAAATGGTAATTTTCACCCAGGATTTTTTTTTTTCTCCTGTCTGTCATTCCCTTTTGCCCTGAAATCATCCATCTTGGTCCTTTTATGCTTGGTACTGATGTCATCCTGTCTAGCTGGTAGGGTGGTGAGTGGGAATTTTGTTATACACAAATGATTGACAACTGACTTGTTTAAGACTGAAACTTCCTAGCCACACTAAGGCAATGGTTGGAAGGCTGCCTTTCTTTACTGACTGTCAGTACTCAGTCTCCTTCTGGCAGATGCCTACTTTTCACATGGGATTTTGGATGCCGTTGGCTTCTTTTATAATGCCTCTTCTTCTGCTTGCTTACATGGGTGCAAAACACCACTCAGTATGCCTATCTGTTTTGCTGCCCCTGTGCTTGCTATTGCTGCTTGCTTTATGGAAATTGGTGGAATGATGTTCATGGGTTAAGCAAGCCAGATGTGGCCTGTATTCCTTTGCAATGTAAAAGAAAAATGGTTTTCAGTTAACATTTAAAGAAAGCAAGTAAGCTGGGAGGAAAGGAAGGATGATAGACTTCCACACTTGGAAGAGTAGAAAGACAGAAAAATGAATGTAGAGATATTGGGAGAGCAAAGCAAATGGGGAAGGGATTAAAATGGTGCTGTCCATAGGTTTATCAAGTCTATAGTATATTGTAAACAGCAAATCATGGTTGCCAAGTCCTCTGGACTAGAAGATGAATCTTTCTTTTTGAAACTCAGGACAGATGAACCAGGTATGTATGTGTGCGTGCCAAATCGGGAAATAGCTATATGATTTTTTATGGTTATTGTGCCTACCTCTGTTTTTAATGGATTACTTGCCCTGGGACGAGATTAAAAGGCTTGTTAGAGGAACTGAAATGCAAAACAGTGTGCAAGGCAAGGAATATTTCTGTAAACAACAAGAAGAAGGCTGTAAAGAAGACACTTGCCTGGTGCTACGCAGGTTCTATAGGTGTTGCCAAAGCCAAGAAGAGAAAGTTCAAGAATTCCCACTGAACAGCTTCCCCTTCCAGGCAGAGGATGAACAGATTGTCGCAGACAGAGAAATCCTGTCTTTGGAGGACAGACTGTCTTTGGAGAAATCCTAGGTGAGAAAAGATGAATGATTGTCTCTGTTCTTTGGACCCACCTTGTGAAGGCTGTGGTCCCAGCAGTTGGGTGACCATATGGGACAATATGAAATCCAGGACACTGCCCGCCCTCCTCCACTCCCATCTGCCTCTCAAATCAGTAGTCCTGCTGCAGGCAGGGGCTGGGGCAGGCTGTCCCCTTCTAGCTCTGCTATTACTATTCAGGCAGCTAAGGGAGCCAATAGCTAATTAATGG
>JAGPOW010001338.1:5931873-5942764 GCA_030014935.1 Caiman crocodilus
GGGATGCTCCTTTTAATTTTCAGTGGGTGGCCAGGACCAGTCACCCAAAATCATTAACAAATAAATACTACTGTATTCAAAAAAGCTTTTTCTAGTTCACTGTGAACTTACTCTCTTACAAACTCCTGGAGAAAAAAGATGCACAGGTACCTAATGCTCTTGGGGTTGGTAAATATGGATACTGCAGGCAAGAATCCCAGTTTAAGACTGATAGAACCACATTGTTTCTGATAAAGTAAGTTGTTACATACCTACCTACCTACCTACCTATGAGGGGACATTTCTCTCTGAACCATTTTGCCTGTAAGGTACCACCCCACACCCTTAGATTCACGGGCACAGCTTCCAAAACCCATTTGATGCATTTCCAATCAGAATTTGACCCAGGTGTGTTGTGTGATGTATATGTGATGTGTTTACACCAAAGAGTAATTTGGTATATGCGAATCACCCTCCTTCTCACCCCGTCCCACTTTTTTTTTCTTTTAAAGGGGTGCATAACTGCCATCTAGTGTGTAGTTGCAAAGAGCAATGTGAAAAAAGAGGCAGAGTGTTCAGATTATGAGAGTTATAAAGTAGATATAAACCGTGATACATGGATTTACTGTGACAAATAGCAGTATGCTTATTTTTTTTTTTTTCTGGAAATAATTCAAGAAATATAATATTTTGTTTCTTGACCCCTTTGGCACATGCGTCCCAACATATTAGTAGCAGCCAAAGATTTTTGTGTGCGTTTGTTTGTTTGCTTTATTACTCAGCTCAGTAAGTTAATTGAGTAAGTGGTCTTAGACATGGGATGAAAATATATCATTACAAAGTCTAATAGGCTTACAATCTTTATTACAGTGTGACTGCTTAATCATGTCATCAGAACTTATATCAGAAATACTGAATATTGTCTATGTTATTTGAGCAGTATGCGATCTTTGTAGGTTGAAACATAGTTAAAACATTTGTTGCTTGGTGACCGTTCGGCGTATCAGAACAACAACCACAAACAATTAGCAAGTGTGTTTAATCTTTGAAGATGTTAAGCTTACTTTTTTCAACGATTATTCATTTTAATTTGTAACAACGGAAATCCAGAGATTTTTTTTTTCTATAGCTTGACTGAAAAATAAAGGTAAGCAAGAGAGAAGAAAAGCAAGGGGAAAGCAAAAACATAGTGTGAACTGTTATAGCTACTGGCTTAGTCTGTACTGAATATCTGCAGCAAATAAAATGAAAGCAAACTAAACCAAACAAAGAAAAACAACAAAAAAAACCAAGGTTTTAGGCACTTAAGTTTGAAAATGGAGGCACAAGATAAAGAGAAAATAATTATGGACAAGCCCCTGGGATGAATGATTCATGCTTTGTCTCGATGTCCAAAATAGAAAAAAAAATGGTAGGGACCAGAGATTGACGGGTGTCAAATCAACACGATATGCATTTATTTTCAGTTTGTATATTAGAAGCATTATATATATCAATTTAAGGCATTTTCTTTGATCTGAAACTTAATGTTTTAGTCTTGTAGTCTGTAAGCACCTTATAAAATCTTTATTTTCTTTTTAAAAAAAAAATTAAATGAGGAAAGCAAAATTGTTTCAAAATGCAAAGATGACATATTCAGTTAAGAAAAAGATGAGACAAAATGTTTTATCATTAAAAAAGAACTTTAACAATGTTGATATAACATCCCTGATCACTTTGAACGTCCTATCCAACCATTATTTTCCAAAAAAAAATGTATACACTGAACCTGACCAGAATTAATTTAGTCTTCCCACCCCCCTGCTATTTTTCTTAATTTAGTCTTCTCCCCGCCCCTGCTATTTTTAGGCAAATTTTGCATTTGGTTTTCCGAAGTGTGGGGTGAGGGGAAGGAGGGAGTAGACTGATTACCAAACTCACTGTTTTGTTTTTTTCAATCGCATCTATTTTTTGCATACTACAGTATACTTTACCTTAAATATGCATTTTGTGCGTAGAGTCTGGAGTGTCTTTCATCAGTAAAATGCTCTAGATTCAGAAATCTTTGATTCAGCTGAGCCACGATGTACCCATGCTGTTTATTTCTGTTAATCAGGAGTTCCAATTTGAATATTCTCAGCTACATTTTTAGTGCCCCCTCCAGACTCTTGAATTGCACTATATTGGGAAATCAATGTCAACCTCTTTTACCAGCTCTTTGCTTTCGCCTTATTTTGACTTTTCTAACTTATAACTTTCAGTACAAAGATCAGTCCAACTTGTGCCTCCATAACACAAGGGGTTTACTGGCAGAGCTGTACAACGCAATTCAGAGGTCACCCAGATGTCTAAATCCTCAGCATAAACTGGTAACTCATATAGGTTGTATTCCACTGCCAGTTACCCTTGGTGTAGATCCAGGCGGATTTCAGGGGATAAGTATGTTATCCCTATATATTAATTTTCCAAATATTTTTTTTTTTACACAGTAGATATAGTCTTATCATTCAGGGAATGTTTAAATGTTTGCAAACATGGGCTTAGAAAATAAATATTAGCTATTAAATATTAGCTATTAAAGCTACATCATTATATAATAGGATATGGCTTACATTAAGTCTTAAACAGTTCCCTGAGGGATTTACATTCCCCCCCCCCCTTATTTTAAAATCTGTGTAAAAAGTGGGGGAATATTTAATCTTTTCTACTGCTGTCATTTCCATGGAAACCCTATAAGTGGAAAAAAAATGTAGGAAAAAGATGAAAAGGTAAAGACAAAGAAATAGAAACAGAGAGAAAAAGACAGATATAATTCTGCACTGATGTAAGATGTTTGGTTAGTGTTTTGGCTGCAAAAATTGGACTGCCACTGGAAATACTGCGTTTTTCTGCAATACGGCTTAGCCAGGTTAATTTAGCTGAACATGAGAACAAGTCACCTGGCCAATATAAATACCCCACTTCTTAATAACCGGTCTTGATTTCATTGTGTTTTAGTTCTTCGATGGGAAAAGTAGAAGTTAGAGACCTGAGGGCTGCTTCTCCCTCCATGGAGGATGTGCTCTGAATTCTTCATGTGGGTTGGGATGTGTGTGTCTGTATATGCTTTTTGGGACAGAAGTTCTTGAACAATGTACATAAGCCTCTCAAATGCAGATCCCACTTTAAACCATATTTAAATTTAATCTCAATATTTTTGATAATTCATTGCCTCTGCTGTTCTCTCCTGCCATGTGTGCCATATCCAATTCTCAATCTGCCCAGCTGGCCTAACTATACTTGTCATCGTCTCAGTCACTGTACCCAATCACTCCCCCTTCCTCTTTTTCACCCTGCTGTCACTGTTACAACGGTGTCTTTTAGCTTTATAGTTGTAAATGATTGAAACATAAAAGTGCCAGTAAGTGATGCTCATGCATTGCTGGTTTCTTTTGTACAACCATTTACATGAGTTCTTAATCATTATTTTTATACCTAGACCATCTCAAGGGGGAAACCGAGATTTCCTCCAAACACCACCTGGTTTACCTCCCCTGGTTTAGAGATGGTTGTAACACAACAGCGAGGCATTTCTGGTTCTTCTATATCCGTTGAAGCTTTTTCCAGGAAGCTCTTCTGCATCGGGTAAGCAGACAGGGACGATCCTGCCTTGAGCAGGGTGTTGGACTAAATGGCCTCCTGAGGTCACTCCAGCCCTACTTGTCTATGATTCTCTCATTCACCTTTGGCACTTAAATAAGCTCTGGGGACATATGAAAAATAGGATTGGTCTTGATATTGTGACACCATTAGAGAGATGGTCCCAGAGGGTTGGAGAATGGTGGTTTTTGAGACAGTGCAGAGGTACAGAATCTTTTCATGCATAGCCCTTTCCTCCCGGTTTCTATGAGATTTGTTGAGATGTGGAAGTGAATTCATTTTTGCAGAGGGAGAGAGTGAACATAAAACAGTGTCCACTGGATAGAAGTGATAGAGCTGTTATGGTCCAGGGAATATGTGAGAATCAAGATTTGTTTGCTAATGCTTTTTATTGAACCAGCTTTATAGCGGGGAGAGATGGTAGATGAGTTTTCAGGGACAGAATACTCATCCTTAGATTTGTCCCTAACGAATAAAATGTTTCCTGGGAATTTCACAGGGCCTTTGCTTTTTGGACCTGCTCCTATACATATTTGGCAGAGTCCTTTAAATAGATGATACTGTGTGTTGCTAAGCAATGTTCATCATCCTAAGCTGTTCTAGATGCAATGATTGCCTGATAGTTTGGGGCTATATTAGTTGGTGGATTTACTACGCTGAAATTTATTTTATTTGGCTTCAGGAATCCAATCGTTAAAAGTGCGAGAGCCGAAGAGCAAAAGTCCTCTGGGGAATGAGGAGGGGCAAGGTGAATGTGAACTCAGATAAAAACCTACCAATGGTTAATGTACATTTTATGCTGCTCCTGCCCCTTCATGTTTGTTGATCAAATCAGGATGTAATAAGGGGACTGAGCTAGTGCACATGTACAGTTGCCTTAAAATCTGCAGTTTTTTATGTACATTGTTACACAGGGGTCTCTGACCCAAGTAAAATTGATTTTCCTTGCCCCATATGCTTTATGCTAAGTGTTGGAAGAGACGTTGGGATACTGCCTGCTCATATCACTTGAGGTTTCTCCAGTTTCAGGAATGCACATAAATTAGATTGTGCTTTAAAGTTGCCGCATTTCACTTTTAATTCTGTTTTGGGATGCAAATGAGTGGTGCTGCTGCTGCTTTTTTTTTTAACAGAGTGACATTATCAGTTCCTAACGCCAGATTGTCGTACTTCTCTGATGCTGGAGAAACCGGCTCAGTTGTTAAGCAGGCCACCGTGACATAGGGCTTTTGTGGCCAACCTGTAGCATGGGCAGCCTCCGTGTGTGGCAGGAGGCAGAGCGGGGCGGGGGTACAGCGCAGCAGCACATATGACCAGAAGCAGCAGAACAGCAGGTTAGGCAGGGGCTAGAAAGGAGAACAGATTGGAGAGGTGAAGAAGGTTACAGTAGTGCTGGGAAGAGCGCGGGGCTAATTTGTGGCATGCCTACCAAAAATGTTGGGGTAGGGGAAATTGCATTGTAAGAAGAGCCTGCCTCTGAGCATGGCGCCATGGTTCCCAGCTCATGGGCACACTAATCCTGCCACTACCCACTCCAGTGTCTCACTCTTGCCCTTGCCTCGCCTGCTATGCCTTTTTTATAATAAATATAAATTTGGAAGGCCGCCCACAGATTACCAGAATGAGCCTTATGTGCTTTCACTCAGGTGGACTCAGTCCAGCCCAATATTTGTCTTGAGCCAAGGCATTGCTCTTCCCAGTGGACCTCAGGCACCTTGCTCTCTTAATCCTATCCCTGCCTTGATTTAGGCCTCCCTAACCCCTAAGCCTGCTAAGAGAGCTCAGTGTTTCTGGCACCCCTCCCGTGGCTTTTCAGGCTACTACCTTCTGTAAGCCAAAAATTTCAACCACCTTCACAGCCTCCTATCTCCACTTAAGCTACATGCATGGTTCACAGGTAAACAGAAACCTAAATACACAGGTAAAACAACTAACATATCTTGATCAACCCCACATGGAACAGATCCTTCTTCATCCCTACCAGTTGGCTCCCACCAGTTTTATGGGATCTGTGGATCTCTACAGGGTTCCTCCCCCTAGCAAAATGAGGGCCAGAAGGACTCCCTGGTCGTCCTTAATCCAAGTGAATATACTCACTGTCTCCACCTCCCTTCGAGTCACCTGTGTCTTACTTCTCTGTTATCTAGTATTCAGGCTTGCCTCTCCACTGCCTGTCTCCTTGTCAGCGGGCTCACAGCTTTGCTTCTCCATGAGCACTGTCTGCACTGTCTTGCAGCCAAGCCAGCTTCTCTGTAAGCTGCCCTTTTGCAGCCACTTAGCTCTGCTGCTTGGCTTTACTCTCATTAACAGGGGTTGTTAATTTACCCAATTAGCAGCAGCCTGAGCTTTATAGCTGATCTCTCTGCCAGCTGCATCCCCTAGCCTGTCCTCTGCAACACTGCTCTTGTACACTCCATCAACAGGAGAAGGGGCCCACTGTTGCAATTAGCTAGAAAAAAATGTACAAGATCAAGATTTTTTCAGTCATTTTATTGTTGACCTCCTTGTAGGTTGTTTATACATATTCAAATGATTTGGGAGAATTCTCCTAGGTTTCTTTTCCGATAGCAAAAGTTACCCAGAAATCATTGAACATCTATTTGAATGCTGAATCTTTGGGGACCAGAGATCTAGCAAAGCTGATGCTGTGCAGCCAGGGCCCCCTGTGCCCACTTCTCAGCATGTTCTGCAGGCTCCTTCAGCCTGCCTGGTTACAGATTGCAGCGGTGCACAGTCCTGACTGGCTGATACAGACTTCTCAGGATCAGCCTGTTGTCTCCCTGCAGCACAAAGTGGGGGTTGTAAAGGCATGTGTTCTTCTGTCTGTTAAATTGTGGAAGTAGAGTACAGCCTTAGCGACACATTATCCTGGGGAGCTGGGGGCCATGTACCCTGGGATGCTAGAAGACTATATGTGGCTTCTCAGAAGAGAATATGTACAGACATGTGCTTTTGTGGGAGCACTTTAACCCTGATTGTTCCTGGTTATCCTTCCCTGCTTCCTCCTCCTCCTCCCCTCACCGAATGACTACTTTTGCTCCGGAAGAAAAAAAAATCAGGAATATCTCTACTCTCCAGTTTTCTACTGGGAGATCAGCAGTTCTCCCAGTAGAAAGTGAATGCCTGTTTGTTGGTATAGTTGTCAAAGTAGGAGTAATATTTCAATCACTAATGCTGTAGCTTTTAAGCAACGTATTTTGACTGCCTAAGTAGACTAAAGGAAAAGTGCTGAACTAGACACTTCTGGTTTGATGTGTTTCGGTAAGTGTTTTCTGTATATAGGGATAACTTTTTAAAGTGTGATTGAGAAAATGAGTTGGGTTTGTTTTCATTCCTCTCTCTCCACGTTAGCTAATACTTATAAGGGGAGAAAAACAGCTTAGGTTCTAAAGAACTGTGGGCTGATTGCATCAATGCAACACATGGTTGCCCTTATTTATTTATGTATTCCTTTTAGAGGATCTTTCGGAAGTCATTTGCAAGTTTTTAAAGATATGGCTTCTTTTTAGGCTGACAGTTTGGCTTCAAACAAGATGTCTCCAAATTAAAACTGCCTACACCACAACCAGCCTTCTACTTTCACTGCTCAGACATCTATATCCCAGACTTTTACCTAGGCTGCTTAAACCCAGGCCCCTACCAAGTTTATATTCTTCCAAAGCTTTTAACTTTAGACCCTGATCACAGGACAGCACTGAGGAACAGCTGCAAAAAGAAGCCTGTTCCTGTTGCATGCTGGTCTTCTGAAGTGGCCCCTTGTCAGTGAATCCAACCACTTGATTTGCTTCAGTTCCCCGCAAAAGAGGGCTTCTGCAGACCCATCATTCCAGCTGTACTTGCTAAGGTGAGTCCCACTTCCTATAGTACCCAATCATTGTTCTTCCTGAAATTTAGCTCCTGCTGTGATGGTGAATATTCTGAATGTCTGAGCAAAACAGTTGCTGATACAACGCTGCCTATTTACTGCATGTAACATGGTTTGGGCTTCTGTCTTGAGTAGCCTTGCAAGGAATACAAAAAGCTGTAGCCTCACCATGGTTTTGGAGTGGGAAGAGAAGGTTGAACTCTTCCTCTCCACTTGTGGGGCATTTATGGACATGCTCTGGGAGGCAAAGGGGGGATGCTTTAATTAGCGTAGCTCTAAGAGCTGTGCTAATTAAGAGCACTGGGAGCATCACGTGTATCAGCATCCCTGCACTGAAAAATGGCAGCGGGGCACATTGAACTAAAGCTCGTCGAGCAAGATATAGTTTAAAGCACCGTGTCACCAATTTTCAGCACAGGGACACCGATACATGTGATGCTGGAGTCCGCTGAAACATGGTAATTACCATGCTACGGCAGACTCGATTATTGAAGTCTGCTCTGATGCACTGTAATTACAGTACATTGGAGCAGCCTCCCTGCGCAAGTTGAAGAGCCCTAGGAGGCTACACAGAAGAATGCATAGTTTCAGCTTGCTGCTTGCCTCTCCCTTTTCCACCTCCTCTTAACTGTAGTATGCCCTTCACAAAGCCAGACTTAATACTTACAAATGCTTATTATTCAGCAATTTCACAGTTACTGTAACTGGAAACTTGAAAAATGTCACTTCAACTAGAAATGAGGAACGGAATGAGAGATTATAAGAGATTTGTCCACGTTACCACATGGTTTTCAGAAGAAACATCCTAAACTAGATGATAAACTAACCAACTTTTGTACAGCAACTTAGTGTAACTTAATGGATTCTCCCTCTAAAACAAGAAATCCCCTTGAAGGCAGATGGGCCGTGCTGCAGGAAGAACGTTTGTAATGCATGCAATACCTCTTGTTGATTACCCTGGTTTTGTTCTTGTCTATTTCAGTCAAGAAAAATAAAATGTTAATATTGTGACTGTCAGTAACAAGGAAACTTTCAATTTTGTGCATTAGCATTATAGATACTAATGAGCCATTTAATAGTGGACACGTGCTACTGACTCAGAGATGATTAATCAGTCCTTTTTCTCTCCTTGTTGAATAATTATTTTCCTTAAAAAAAAATAAAAATCGTACTATCTAGTCAACCATTGCACCCACGCAAACATTTTCACTCGTGTTACTATGGCAGCGTTCTTCTTCGGCTGTAATTGCTTGAGTTGTCTGCTTCCTTAGGAATTACTTGAACAATCAGAATTTTTTTTTCATGTTAACATGAAAAAAATTGGGGGTTTTGTTTATTTCTTCCCCTAAAGATGCAGCTTGTGGCCTGTTTACACGCTGAACACCTGCGCCTACTTAAATGCAAGTCTTTTAAAAGTTAACACATGGAATTGAACAATTTGTTAACCATTATGATTGCATGCCAGCTTGTTTTTAGTTTGTATGTTCACAGTTATTTGTGGTATGAGACCAGCCTGTGTGTCATGTGGCAGATTGGGGAGGGGACAAAGCAGCACATCAGCAGGTAGAGAACGAGGCAGAAAGCAAAGCAGCAGATTCGGCAGGGAACAAAGCAGAAAGCAGAGCAGCAGTTCAGGCAGGAAGCACAGGAAAGGAAGCAGAAAGCAGAGCAGAAGCTTGGGCAGAGGAAGGGGATCAGAGTCATACTTGTGGAAGGTGTGGGACTAATTCATTGTTCCCCCGCCCCCCGGTATGAGATATGGGTAACAAAAGAGGGTGGAAGACAGGTTGCTATCCTGAAAGACCAAATCTGTTCACAAGAACAGAACTGTTGACGTGTTGAAAACTGGAGATGTGCGTCAGAGCCTGGGTGTAAGGGTTGGGGTTTTTTCCCACATTCTTTTTTTTTATATTTGAGTACTTCTTAATCTGCTTGATTTAAGCTAAAATAGAGAATTATATGCTGGGAAATCCAAATATCATGAGTCAATCTTCCTTTATAAATGTAAAACCATGGTTTATCCTTATAGTAGTCACAATTCTTTGTAGTGTATGTATGTATGTGCATACTTTTGTAGCACATTCAGGAAAGCATTGCTAGATACTCAATTGCTATGCTCCCTCTCCGTTCTCTTTACTGTGTCCATGCTCTGACTCTGGAAAACAAAGGGCAAGGAGGAAAGCTATTTCAGGAGGCAGGAGACTGCCTCTCTCAGCTTTCTACCAGCAATGACTTCCCCTGTACAGGAGGAATTCCCCTTTGCCTCTTTCCAAATTACTGTGTAACAAAAAGTGCCTTTAATATGACACTAGTTGCATCTCACTTGAGAACTGTTTTATTTCTCATAAAGAAACTCAGATAACAAGAAACGTCACCATAATTTATTTTTTAAATGCCTACTATTCTTCACCACTGTGAATATGAATTCCTGAATCATCTTTGTGCAGAACAAGCATAGAATGCAATGCTAATTGAAGTATCTTATCTGGTGTATGCATAGCTGAAGTAGTTTCCTCAGTTAGGGAAGCATTGTTGCCCATTGGACCACGGCTCCAGGGCTAGGGACAGACATTCAAAAAGCCTGAACCTGAGTTGATTCAATCTTTGCAGGTTAGTCTAACCTGCCTAGGTTCAACTGGTTTGCAACTGCATAGACATTTCCTCTGGACTGAAGAAATGCAGGCAGATACCTGCCATGGTTCAGGCTAGAAGCCAGGGGGGCACAGAGCAGCCCTCCCTTTCTTCCACAGTGCTGTGCTGAGGGGCAGAGGGTGTGGCCACGCCATACCCTGCAGGATGCTCTGATTAGGGAGGGGTGTAAACCCCAACCCTGTCTGCACAGTCCCAGGCATTTCTCCACTTGCTGCTCATGGGGCAGGAGTGTTGCCAAATCCCAGGCCCCAGCTAGCACTCTGAGGCAAAGAGGGGGTATGCAGTGCATGCATCTGTTTATAATACTGAGATTTTCAGTCTCCCTCATCCTGCTTTTTCATACAGTCTGCAAACCTCACAGGGCAGCAAACCGGCAGGGAGCTGAAGAAACCAGCTGGGGGCTGATCACATAGTGTTTACCAGTCCATCAACAAAACAAAGTCTCTCTCATTTGTTCAAGCTCTAAGGGAGGAATGGAGGGACATTACCAGCTGGCCTGTTGATTAGCTCCAAAGACCCCTAAGTGGACACTATTCTGTCTGCCTGTCCCAGTGAAATTGGAGATCAACACACAGCCACCTCTCAGCATTAGCTAACATACCACATGCCTCGTAGGGCCGTGTAAAATTGCACTGCTCCATTTCAATTTGCATTTCGAGGTTTCAACGGAACAACGTTTCATTTCAAATTTTGCTTTGATTCAGAACCTCTGTTCCATTTCGTCTCATCGAAACAGTGACGCTGTTTCAGTGCTTTTCCGACATTTTCACCCATAGG
>JAGPOW010001338.1:5942864-5968661 GCA_030014935.1 Caiman crocodilus
GGAACCGAGCCCAGTTGCTCAGTTCTCCTCCCCAGTGCTGCAATCAATGAGGCTGGGGAAGGGGACTGAGCCTGATCACTCAGTTCCCCTCCCCAGCACTGTGACCAGGCTGGAGAAGGACTCAACCTAGCTGAGCTGAGTTCCCCTCCCCAGCCCTATGATCAGGCCGGGAAAGGGAACTGAGCCAGCTGAGCTGAGTTCCCCTCCCCAGCCTGATTGCAGTGCTGGGGAGGAGAACTCGGTTCAGCTGGGCTGAGTTCCTTTCCCCAGCCTGGTCACAGTGCTGAGGAGGGGGACTGAGTGATCAGGCTTAGTTCCCTTCCCCAGCCCAATGGATTGCAGCTCTGGGGAGGAGAACTGAGTTATTTGTCAAAGGCAAAAAGTGATATTGAATTCTCTGTGTAGTACATTAATGAAAAGTGTTATGGAAGAGCTAGGTATTATTGTAATCATACTTTAAGAAAGCAGCATGAATTTTATGCATCACCCATAAATATGAGCCATCTGTTAATTTTTGACGATCATGTGAAGTGTTTAAATTTCAGTAAAACCTACATTGTTTCCTAATATTATCAGAAAGTTAGGGCCTAAAATACTTGTCCCAGTGATAGAAACAGACACTTTGTCATGACATTGAGCCAAGACGTCCACAAATAGTGGAGTTCTGTACCACATACTATATTTCAGATTTGTGCATGTGTTAAATCTTAATTAGCCATTGCAAGCTCATAATAAGTTCGATTGCCACAATTAAAGCTATTTGATCACGTCAACTTGGAACATTTTCTGTAATATGATTAAAATTGTGTTGGGATGCATTCAGCAGTTTTACACTTCAATAATATACAATATGGAAAGAAAACCTGGCAACAGACTGATGAATTCAATGTTGCATGCAGGAATACAAAGTAAGCACAATTACAGTTCTTCAAAACTAGTGGGCAAGTAATGCACTTCAACAAATTTTTGTGTTTGTCTTTGCTTAGTCTTCAAAACAAATTTTACTGAAGTAACTTGCAGCTCTTCAAAGGTTATTTTAATATTGTTCCCTTTATAGCTATTCAAAGGCAAGGCTGCATAATTTACCATTTGTATGTAAACACATTTTAAATAAGGTTTTAACCTGAGACCCTGCCACCACTCTAATGCATCTCTTTTGTTGCTACTGTCCTTTCGCTGTCCTCTCCTTTTTCTTCAAAACCATAGTGCATACTGTTGTCTTTGACTGCTGTGACTTTTGCTCCTGTATCTCTAATCTTTGATCTCTTGCATGTTTTCCTTTAAAATATATATATATAAAAATATTCATTTTTAGATATAATACAAAACATCGGGAAAACATAAATAGCAACTATAGGTGTAAAACCAAACTGTCCCCCCAAACAGTAAGCAATGCAAGGGGGGGTGGAAAAAGACGAAAAAAGGAGGAGGGAAAGGGAACGAAAAGAGAAGTGTTCACTGAGCAATAATCTGGCAACCAACATGGTCCAAGAATTCCTTCCGAATTGCACCAAACATTTCGGAGCAGTTAAGCCTGCTACTTGACACTATGACGCTATGCTACTTGATGCAACTCTATATACTGCCATTCAGCTGTTCCATGGAGGTTAAATTTGCCATGTAACTCGGAAAAGGATTTAATACAGTTTCCTACTGGAAGCCATTCTACATGCGCAATGCCCATATCCATCCATTTTTTTCTACGTCAGTTTGTAGAACCATACTTCAAAACGGGATTGTGCCAAATAGAGGTCTTCCAGTGTGATGAAGGATGAAACTTCATTACATTTACCAGCTTTTTCCAAGCTTCTCAAACTGCAAAAATTGCACGGATTGGAGAGTTATTTAGGAAGATGTTGATAAGTTGAGCATATGACAGTTGGTAAAGGAAAGGCAAACTTAAGTGCTTTTTTTCAATTTCCACCCCATACAACAGGTATCCGTTATATCAGATATCCAGTTCAGAGCCTGATTTCCAAGAAGGCATTTTGATATTGTCAAAGGTTTGGAAGATGAAAGCCACACATTTCAATTGGCAATTGCATCTTTTTCGAAGGAAAGTTGAGTCCTGAGTCTCCACGGAAACTTGTTGAACATTTGATTGATTTTAACAAAATAGGATTAGGGGATTACAACAGATAGGCTATATAGCAGGTAAATTAGGCAATGTAAGACATTCATTTTAAAATATTAACATGCCCCGACAAGGGTATTCCCTAACAACTGCTCCATTTGTTCAGATCCTATGATATCACATCCAGAATTTTCTGAAACGTATTGGTCCCCTCCAGTCCAGTTGCACCCTTCTTTAGAAACCACCCTTACTGATGTCACAGAGGATCCACCTATTTCTAACTTAAAAATGAGCTTCTCTTGTTCTCAACCATCTTGGCATCCCAGCTGCTTTTGACACTCTTGGCCAGTCTGTCCTTCTCCACTGTCTTTTATCTTCTGGTAAAAATATTGAGAAGAGTTGACAGAGAGGAGGGGACTTTGAACACAACCTTGAAAGGTGCCGACAGGCAGAGGACAGAGAGGGAACAATGACCCATAAAATGATACTCAAAGAGCAGCCAACAGGCAAATCACAGTGTTTCAGAAGCCCCTTCTTTTACCTACATCATTCTGGAGCGTGCAGATCTCTGGTTTTATGTTTTCTTTTCCTTTCTATTTTTTTTTCACAGTCCCATCTTCTCTCCTTCTGTGTCTTGATTATTTCTTTGTTATTACTCCAACTACTATTTTGACTACTGTGCCTTCTCCCATGCTGGAATCCTTTAATTGATTTGTAGTGTCATACTTCATCAAAATAAATGTCATTTATCTCATCTAACGAGGACTACATAATTATATCTCCACCTACATTTCTGCTGCCATTTCCATCTCCTCCCTTCCCGCTTGGTTTACTTATCTTCCCCTTCAGCCCGACTGCTTCTAAAACCTTCTTGTTTTCATGTACCAAGGTGTGAATGGGTCTATTATTTAAAATGCTTTCTTACAGTAAGCGCTCCCTCCTTTTTGTAATCCCTCCTGTTTTGTTTTTTTTCTCATTATCACTAATTTGTATAAGCATCTTTTTCTGTACTGTAGTATTGTTTGTCTTCAGTTACTGAGATAGTAGGTACAATGCATGTTTAATTTTTGCCGTGCATGTGCATTTATGACACTATATAATTATATCAAAAGATGTAGATTTAATTTAAGATAAAAAAAAATGTGATAGGATACTTTGTGAGCCCTTTAACTGAAGCTTTGGAGCCGTTTAACAGATGTCGCCATATGTAGCAGGAAAAAACAGTTGATTTTCATTTAAAGAATGTTATTGACTCTTTTTTCAGACATTGGGCCAAGTTCTTCAATTAGCTATAGAAGTATAAATCTAACTCTATTGAAATCTGGAGGTGTCAGTGGATATGCTGTCATGGCAATTTCTTTGAAATTTGAATCTAAAAAAAGAAAAGGTGCTACACTGTCATTATTAGAAATGTGTCGATTTGACTTTATGGAGGCAGAGACTCAGTTGTAAGAGAATGACACAAGTGCCTGGTTATGGAAGCAAGGTTACTATATCAAATGGTTTGCAAAACATAATGTATGCAAATCTGTAATACAGATAAAATTATAATGATAAATATGAGAGAGAACGTATATAAACCTGAAAAAAAGATTGGACACAATTATAGAACGAGGTCAATGTATTTGTCTGTAGCCCACTGTATAAAATTAAGATAGCTAAGCATCTTCACCAAAAGTTTGAAAACTTCCGTTCTCAGATCCTCATATCTATAAAACTGTCTTTGGCGGATTATGAAACCTCCCTCTTTTGAAAAATGTTTGCCCTTGCAAAGCTGGATGGTGTCCCATGTATTGCTACACTGAATTAGCTTAAGCATAAATAAAACATAATATAGTGAAGAAAAACTTCCTGCCTCAGTTACATTGTCAAGGAGATCCTTTTAAAAAGACCAATATGCTAAAGGATCACAATTTTATAAATTTAAATTAAAAAAAAATAAAAGGAATAAATGAAGGAATAGAGTGAGAGTGATGTATAGAGCAAAGAGTGGTATGTAGGTGCTGAGATCAGTCATGACCCACATTGTAATCTAGCTGGCAGATCAGTAGGGCTAGGGACAGACATTAAAAAAGCTTGAGCCTGAATTGATTCAATCTTTGCAGGTTAGTCTAACCTGGCTATACTAAACTGGTTTGTAACCAGACAGATATCCCACACATGCAGGCAGATGCGTGCAGTGGCTCAGGCTAGAAACCGGAGGGTGCTAGAGCAGCCCTCCCTTCACTTCTAAAGTGCTGAGCTGAAGGGGGCATGGCCAGGCCCTGACAAGACTCTGTGATTAGGGAGGATCCCCTCCCCCAATCATCCCAGCAGGAAATTGATAACAGTGTTTATCACCCCTAACGCAGTGTTTATCACCCCATCAGAAAATAGCCTCTCTCCATTAATTCAAGCTCTTCTTAAACAACTTTTTCAAGGAACAAACTGGTCTCTCACACCACAGACCATCGCCAGCATGTGGTCTGCTAGCTAATGCTGAGAGTTGCCTGTGTAAGTTGGAGGGGACAGGGGACCAGTGCTTAGTGAGGGGGGGAAGGGGGAAGCCAGACAGATGCCTGCAGTCTCTTCCAGAGATTCAGCCAGGGAGCAGATGAGTGGGGGCAGCTGTGCTGTGGAGCAGAGATCCCCACCCATCGCAGAGAGCATGAAGGGGTGCTGGGGGAGTCTAATTTAACTTAAACCAGCAAGGGATCTGTGTCAGACATTGCATAAGCTGGTTTTACCTAAATCAGTTCTAAGTTTGATACTGCAGATTTATCTCACACCAGTTTCTGCCATTTTTAGATCGGTTTATCACACTAAACATCTGCTCTTTTATAGGTTTAAACCAGTTTCTGGTCACTTAAACCAGTTTATATGTAATGTCTGTCAGACGCATAAAAATGCATTGGGATTTTAGAGTGCATTGGGAGTGTAGAAGTAGTGTCAATTCAAATTTAACCCAGCAGCAGCAGTTTGGGGAGAGTTAATTAATCAATATTAGCTAATTGCACAGCAATGTACATCTAGCAGTAATATACACAGACACTACCTCCAGAATGAAGGTCCAGCCACTTTCCTAAATTTATGTTTGATGGAAAACATAGCTGCAAAAGGAAGAAAAAAAATTCTAGCTCTTAGATTTTCTGCAGATTTGACTGATAGGTGTGGTAGGGGAAGTCTTCACTGCCGATATTCAATCCATTTAGAGCCAAAGGGGAAACTTTTAAAAGTCAATAGCAAGCTGGGATTTGGCTGGTCAGGAGAAGCAGGGGAACTATAGTACACAGCCAGGAAAATCTATGGCGCATCAACTCTGGAAAATTACCATCCCACCATCATGTCACCCTCTATAATTAGGCAGGGGCAGGCAGCGAGTGATGAGAAGAGGTAACTGAGTCATTCAAGCAGATTTACTGTTCCTAATATAATTAAGGCCATTGATTAGAGAATTCCTTAATTGTTTCCCAAAGTTTTTAGACCATTTTATTATTCATTTTCTTCTGCAAGGGTACTTCCAGATGTGTGACTTCTCCTTTGCTCTCCCCCAGCTGTTTATGTCCCTCTTTTCCTGCTTAAATGTTCTCTTTTTATTTTGTTTATTTTCAGTAGGAAACTTGCATTTGGCTTTGTACATGAAACAAAAGTTAAATTCAAAATAATTATCAATAACCATAGCAGTTCCTCACCAATGGGTGCAGCTCTTGAGTTGCCAGATGACACAATGACTTTAGAAGGTACAATTAAAACTGAAAGCAGCAGAAGGTCAATAATATTTCTTATTCCATTTATTTGCTACATTTTAAATTCTTTTTGGGTTATCCTTTAAAATGTCAATGAAATGAACTTGCTTGCTGCAGGAATATTCAATTTATAAAGGCACACATTTTTCAGAGTCATATTAAATTATTTGTCCTGGACCAGAAACGCAACCTTATTTATTATAAACAAAAGAAAGGAAAAGGAGAGCATAATGGAATATGTTAATAATTCATAGTTAACATATGTGTGTTTGATTGTTTTTCTTTTAATTATTATTAAAAGAAATACATTTTCATTTATGTTAAAAAGTCTTCTGATTGGATAACAGGTTTCAAACATCATAAGAGGCTATGATATATTTTACCTATACCACTTTGTCCACTCCTGTTTAATGTTTTATTTTGAGTTCAACGTTTTTTATGAAATATAGATTCAAGCACTTGTATAAATATTGCCATCTCACATGTTACAATCAAGACCTTGTCTGTCATTTTTGTTCACTACAAACTTTTATTAACCCTGGAGTGAATTTAGTGTTCAGTTATGACTAGGGGCTACCTGACATGTTGTATATAACTGAAATGAAAAGCATTTGATATATAGTTAGAGGGTAATAGACTTCTCTCACCCAGACTGATAAGGCATTACTAGCACTTACATCCAATAAATCAGAGTTTGTTCCTAGACTGCACTGAGGTAATTGATTTGATTTGATTTTTTTTTTTAATTTTTATAAAGCTCTGGTCAGCCTCATGCTACTATATGATAGATTTAAAAGTGAAAAAAAATAAGAAATTGTCAGAATTATTCTAACCTTGACATCAGTGTTAATGTGTGTGTGTAACCCTAACCTAAAATGTAATATCTAATAACTAGGGCTATTACAAAAAATAAATAAATAAACAAAAAAAGATGAGTGGGGCACAAAAAATGACCCCATTTTTATTTGTGTGTTTGTTTTCTTACGGGAAATGATGGGGGAGGCTAGTGGCAAATGCTGTGTTTCTGTTAAAGAAATAGTAACACAGAAAATAGACCTAGAAGGGACCTTGAGAAGTCATCTACTCTACTTCCTTGCTTCAAGAAAAGATCAAATACCTAAAGCAGATATGGTCTAACTTGCTTTTATTTAAAAACAAACAAAAACGATGGACATTTTTTTTTACCTCTTGTAATAAGAAAAGCAGTGTGGTATCTTTTCCAACTACTTAACCTAAACTTTTACTGCTGCAGTTTAAGCTTATAACTTCTTGTACTTCTTGGGAGGGGGAAACTATGAAACTTAACATATAAATTCCATTTGCTTTAACATGCTGTTGAATACTATCTTTGTCCAACAAGGTTCTTTGGGTGAATCTGATATTTTTTATTAGACCAACTTAAATAGTTGGAAAACAATTATTAAGCAAGCTTTTGGGTTCCAAACCCTTCACCAGGCTAAACAAGTTTCAGCAGTTGGTGTGTGCTCTTCCTGGATGGAATAAAAAGTAAAGAAGCCGGAGGCTGTCTGGTCTGCATACAAGATACATATATTTTTGTCCAACTACATACATAGCTAACAGTCCACCAAGGAGAATAGACAAGGTTCTTTGGGTAAATGTGATATCTTTTATAAGATCAACTAAATAGTTGGAAAAAAGTGTTCTTTGCAAGCTTTCAAGCACAAGCACCCTTGTTCAGGCATGGGGAAAGCCTCTTGGTGTATTGTGTTTCCATGGTAGAATAGAAGCCAATATGGAAAATGTAGGTCGGTGAAAATGCAAATGTGTGGGAGTGCGGATCAGAGGCCATGGGAGACAGGGTGGCAGACAGGTCAGTGGAGGGGTGGCGGTGAGGGGGCAGCACTGGGGGAGGGGGCAGGAAAGTTGATGTGATGGCAGAATGTAGCTGGTAAAATGCAGACAGGTTACCTGGGGTTATTGGGCGGCAGGTAGGTTGTAATGTGCCATAAATCCAATGTTAATATTTAGTCTGTGATGTTTGGTATTCAGTAGATATATGAAATGAAATTTGTGGGCTGGGCTTTTTGAATGTCTGTACTTGGCCTAAGTGAGAATCGGGAAGAAAACCACTAAAAATACAAATATTTACTCCAGCCACAAATTAAGACTTATACTAGTTTCTATTACTTCTGATAAATTGACTGTTTACAAGACACATATATGCATGCAAAATAAGTTTTGTTGTTTTTGAGTGGAAACATAAGCAGGCTTTAGAAGCGGATGAGTTAGAAAAGATTTTCTTAACCTTTTTAAACCAAGAAAAAAGCAGACAAGCAAGTTGTTAAAAGAAAGTAAGGATTTATGGCATAATCAGGAGTGAGATTCATATCCAGAATTATATGAGGTAAAGGGGGAAATTACATATCTACAGCCAAACTACAAAAGAGTCTTTTCTGTGGCTATTCCATCTTCTACCAACCACACTATTGACTCCAACACTGGAAGTTTTAAGCAAGCCACTGGTTCCTCCAAATAGAATAAATCTTCACCGGTATGTTGCTGCAAGGGGTCTGTGTTTATTGTCTACATTATTTTTCTTGCATGGGCTATATAAGCATGATTAAGATTGTTTCCTTCCTCTTCCTCATTCCCTTGCCCTTACCCAACCATTCCTGGGAGGACAGAAATGATTTGGACGTTATATATGTTGCTAACATTTAAAAATACTGATGTCTGTTTTATAGAAAGGCGAGGGACTCTCATTTTAGGATGGGCTCTAGGGCAAACCTCCTAATTGCAGATCCATTATCAGTCAAAATTTAATTAGTGGGGTTTCCCCCTTATAGTGGTGTGGCATTTTCTTGATTAAAAAGCAAAACAAAAACAAACAATTAGCTTTGTTTGTATAGTGTTTAGTGATTTGACAGAGATTAATAAGAGAAAAAAAATTGTAGACAAAGTGTTGGGCTTCCATCTTGTGGAAATGAATATGGGATAAGTTAGGCAACACAGCTTTATTAACCTAAGATGGATATTTAAAGAATTTCTTAGCATTTTCATAGAACTGAGGAGACCAAGATCAAATCCAAATCTCTTGCAGCCATAGAAATACCATGCAGCAAGGTTATGCTGATGCTACATAGTTGGTTATCTATCAATGACCTTTAGAGGGCAATACTACATAGTTGATTATCTATCAGTAATCTATCCGTGAGACTTAGGTTTAGCTGAATGGTATTGACAGATTAGGATGGATCAGTTTAATTTGTTTTTTTATACATTTTGCTAACTACACTCTGAATTGGATTCTCGGAAAGTTTAGGTATAATGTTGGGAGAAAATATCTGAGAAGGAACAAAAAAACTTTCAACTATAAGCACAAATAGCTTAATTTTAGACACTTTCTCTAAAAAGGTTATTGCTGGTTTAACTATTCAACTAAAAGGGGATATCAGGGTGCAGAGGGGAAGTAGATGGATTTTGGTGTCTTCTACTTCATCAAAATAACGGGATGAGTCAGAGAAAGTGGGAGCATAATAGAGGTTTGGTATAGGAAGGAAAGATGGTGGAGTCTTGGAAGGAAGATTACATGAGATGAGTGGATTTTCATTGGATAAGCAACAGAGGTATGTCACGAGGGACAATATATGGGGAGTTTTGGGCAGCAAAAATGTTAATGAATTTTAGAGCCTTATCATTAAGGTATTAAGCAAATAATAACTTGGTACAGCCATTTAAACAGTCAACAAAGACATGGCCTCTGCTCTGAATCATAAGCTAAATTCTTAGGTAAGATGCCCAAAAGGTGAATGGAAATAATAGGAAGGGAGCAGTGGTGGTGGCTAACAAGTTTTGAACTATTCAAGTCATGGGACTATAACCTATGAACAAAATATTATATTTACTATATGTAATAAACATACAATCTTTACTTTCTTTGCTTCTGGCATGGTAAACTAACCCGTACTAAGTCTATGCTGCCACAGCTGTACTGTTTTTGTATCAGAACTAGCTCATTTAAAGCTAGGTTAGGTTTCTCTCTATTCAGTGTAAAGTGAAGAATTAACCATGCTGACTCTGTGAAGTGGGGGGAATTGAAGTGGGTCAGGGTAGAATAAAAGGCTGGGGGCTACCTGTTTGTCCAGATCCAGAAAAAAAATATAATCTCAGATGTTTTGGGTCCTGTGCCCCTCCTCTCCCTGTCACCCCAGGTGTGTCCTCACCACCCAGCTAAAGAGGACGTCGTAGTTAGGAACATGATTTAGATAGCATTTTCTTTCAAGTCTCAACTTATTATTGCAAATGCTATGAAGATAGCATGGCCTTTATTCTCTTCCATGTGCACTTTGCACATCTCTTCTTCAAATGCTTTGATCTTTATTTTCAAACCGTCCCATTATTTATGGGTGCCCAACGTGGCATACCTGACCTTGAATGAACAAACCCGTTCATTCTGCTGACTTCGGGAAGATATGGGAGAACTGTCATTGCTAAAAATGGAACATCAATGGTTCAAGTTGGGAACCCAAAATTAGTAGGTAGTTTTATTGAAGATAAATAAATAGCCACAATCTCCACTGGTTCACATTTGGAGTTTCTGTTAGATAGGTTACTTCTTTCTCTAAAACTGTCAAATAAAGATATAATTTCTAAAAATAAAAATCCAAAACCCACAACGCACATCAACCACCATAGAACGTACAGAGAGGTCTACTGACAGTAACATTTTAGAGTCTGCATTTTATTTCTAATAACCAAACATGCTAATTAGGTATCCAGCTTTCACGGAAACATTTCATTAAATCAAGTTCTTAAACTGTTATAGATTTGCAGAAATGAACCAACCTTGTCTTGTTATATATTGTCAAACCATGACATATCATGGCATGAAACATTAAAAAAGACATTTGTCCTATCACAAAAGACATTTTGCCATTTTGAATGATGTAAGTAGAAAAGCTGTTAAAATCTTGACATTCATTAGAAAAGAAAGTGGATGTGCCATAGGAGGGGGAAGAGATGACAGTTTAACTCACAGATTTTGTCAGAACTTGCTCATTAAGGAGGTGTGCGATGCAACTAAAATGTGAAGAAGAAAAACATTAAGAACTGCTTTTATGAAGGGGATGTTCTTGCTTCGAGCTATTGACAGTGGACAGTTCTTTCTTTAAAAGTGTCCTTTGAAAAGATTATTGTGAGTCAGGACAGTTTGTTAATCTCATAGTTTGAAGACAGACTTGTATGAAAGTGTAGACATCGATGCGATATACTATTTTTCTCTAGTATCACACATGCGCGTTGTCCAGTATAAACCGGATTTCTGTATAAATTTTGCTCCAGCCTCTCACTGGCAAAATACCTCACTAACCATTAAATATTTTCTCCCTTTTGTTTGGAGGATATCATCAAAGTCTATTTAATTTTTTTAATTTCAATTAATAATTATTTGCGTAATTGACTACTACCATGACTTTGAGTTTCCAAGCCAGCTAGCATTACAGAATGCTCATTAATTCCAACAATAAAACAAAGCTCTCTTAAAAAAAAGAAAATTACAAATGAACATTCACACTGAATTATCTGCTGAGAGAACAGTTCATTTTACCCAAGTGCCGGTGCGCGGTGTTGCTGTACGACGCAGCTGCGTGCTGAGCGGGGCTGGGTGCTGCAGGACAGTAGTACTTTGGTGGCGCTGCTATAACCAGACCCTGCCAAAAGGTTTTTTTTGTGGGGGGGGAGGCTTAGCCCACATGCCCCCAGCCTTCCAACACCTATGCTCCCAGATGCTGGCATGGGAGTGGCACTACCCCCTTCCTTCCCTGCTGCCACTCTGCTGGGCTGCAGGGGTGGCAATTGAAAAGCTGGCAGGGCCAGGACCCAGGGGGGCTTTCCCCAAGTGCTGTGAGCCCCGAGTGTGAGAAGCCTTCGTCTCAGGGCCAGGAGGAGTGGAGCAGAGAAGAGGGGTTGTTGCAGACTGAGTGTCTGTACTGCTTTCCCTCCTGGAATGACTCTGAGCAGTGTAAATATTCTACCACTAGAAATGAACATTTGGACGTGGCCTTTGCAAACAGATACCTTTACTTTCCTATCTTTTGGGTGCTGTAGTTACCCATGGGCCCTTACAGGCATGTCCTTACAAGTGGAAACATGCATTTCCCCAAGGACAAATAGCAACAGCACAGGTGCTACTTGTCCCCGAGCACACCCCTGCACGCATGCTCTGGCAAGGGGCAAGTTGGGGAAGAGGAGACTACTGGGGTTAATACCTGGGCCGGCTCCACCAACCTTACCTGGAGTACTGGGGGCCTTCTGGGGCTGCAGCAGTGATGATCTGGGTGCTGGGAGCCAGGCTGGCAGTCGGAGCGTGGCTCTGGCTGACCAGGCTCCAATTTTGGGTGGCATGCGCGGCAGCCGTGTGCACCACTCTGCTTTTTTTCTGCCTTTTTTGTTAGATACTGTGACTTCCAATGGATGGATCTACATGTGCTGCTTGCATTTTGTGGCTCCTCACAAGGCTTGAGGTGCCGAAAACCTCATGTTCCCTCTCGTGTGGATGCAGCCTCTAAGGCTATAAATCCAGTTCAGGCTGTGTTAAATGAAATGGTGTTTTATTAGTATTTGCATAGACATGCATATATATGCATGCTATCTATCTTATCTGCATACATCATATTTAGCTTTTTAGATATGTCTGAAAGGACACTATAGAAAGCATCCTGATAACATATTAAGGCCTTGTTCATTTCTAGCAGCGTGGCATTGCTGCAGTAACTCTGTGTGATGTCTCGCTGGACTCCGAGACATGTTTAGCAATGCTTCTTTGGCATGCTGTAATTACAGTGTGCTGGAGCAGACTCGATTAATCGAGTAGAGTCTGCTGGCTGGAGCGTGGTAATTACCGCACTTCAGCAGACTCCAGTGTCATGTGTATCAATGTCCCCGTGCTGAAAATGGCAGCGGGGGCTGTTTTAACTAAAGCTTGTTTGATGAGCTTTAGTTAAAGCACCCGCACTGCCATTTTTCAGTGCGGGGATGCTCAGAGATGTGACCCTCCAGGCACTTCAATTAAAGCAGCTCTCAGAGCCACTCTAATAAAAGCACCCCCCCCGCCCCAAGCATGTGTTTAAAGACCCACTAGTACAATGAATATACTTTACCATGTGTTTTTAGTGAGCCCATAAAGCTTTCCTATTTTATTCACTTTACTCAATACACTATTGTTAGGTGACATAGCAGAGATGCAAAACTATACATCTAATTGAATTTGATTATTCCTATGTATTCCAAAAAGAAAAAAAAAATCTTAAGTAAGCTAATTGATGCTTCTTATTCTCACTGGGTTAAGTTTACATCAGCGCTTGGGTCTTTCAAAAATGAATATTCCTACTTCAGCTAAATCTTACTATGTAAGGCATAGGCTTAGGTTGTTGATTTAACTGGCTCCCAAAAAGTCTAATTAGTTCAGCAGTTCTGTTTTTTTTACATGTTGTGTAACACTTGTAAAAATATACAGGCCGTGTATGGTACTTACAGCAGAATAGTAAGATTTTAAAAAAGAAATACAAGAACATGATTATTTAAATCCTCATTATGTGCGCATAAGGTAAAAATGTTATTGGGCATACAGCATACCGCTTCTCATAATTTCTTCTTTAAAAGAAAGCATGCATCTAAGTTGAGAGAGTACCGTGGATGAAAAGCTGCACATCATCATTAGACTATCTTCACATGATTTTTGAAAACCACACCATTCAGGGAAATTGCAAATCGCATCCCTGCTGATCTAGTGATGTAAACTTCTTAAAGGGTAAAATAATACTAGACGAACATTTTTATACCTGCGGCACCCCTCAGAAAATTCTGTCTCCTGGCTCTCACTCATTTTTTGCCTATAGAAAAATAGTAGAGCAATTTTTCTATTGCAAAGAGCTCAGACCACAGCAGATCAGAATGTTTTTGACACTAGATTCCTTTTTTGAAATCTCTGGGTTTATCTTGTGAATCCTGCATGGGTGTTTGTACACCTAAGGGTGCTAAAATTGAGCAGTACTCTTAGAAGGATCTTGTGGCATCAGAGGAGCACAATTTGTCCTGCATTACTCTGCCCTGTATCCAGCGAGGGGCAGTTGCTGCAAAGTGAGATTTTACATTAGTTGCACTACTCTAGGTCAGGCTTCTAGAGCCCCAAAGGAAGCAGAGATCAAATGTAGACATGTGTCTTCATTACGGAGCTTCTTCCCCCACAGTATGGACTCTCACTTGCTCCCTTTCTGTTCTTCCCCCTGTTTCATGGCATACCTGTGTCACCGAGCCCTGCTTTTAGAGTGAATAGATTGCATCGTGCATTTCAAATGGTTTTATGATGCATTGTTGACATTTTGTTCAGAAATAGTAAACCAGAATCCATCTTTTAAGGTAATGATTGCCTGGGGCAATGGACACTTTTTCTTTTTTTCCCATTCCTTTGAAACATTGCCTATACAAATAATTATGTTTAACAGGAATCACCTTATTACTGCTTTTCCCCTTCAGAGGAGGATTGAAAAATTGCCATCTTTGGTTCCCTGTTCTTTTTCAGTTCTTCAGCCCTGAGGAAGGGCATTTGCGATACCTGAAAATGTGATCATAGTTATCCAGTGGCATAGGGATGGGGAGCGGGGGGCATGCCCTCGGGTGCTGGCCTGGGGTGGGCACCATTCAAGCTCCAGGGGGTACTCAGTCCCCTGGCAGCACTTCTAGTTTGACTGGCACTTCCGGGCCTGGTGTTCGGCCACTGGGGGGCCCTCCCCCACTCAGTGATTGGCCGCCGAGGGATGCCCCTCCCCACACTCAGCAATTGGATGGGGGGAGTGCAAATATAAGCATTGGCCCCTGGGTGCTGGAGACCTGTGCTATGCCCCTGTAGTTGTCCCAATTATATGGTTGGTCCAATACAAGGTATCACAAAAAATCCTTGCTTCCCAACATTTTCTGAACCATCGTGGCTACATCAGCACTGTAGCCCTAATGACCATCTTGCCATTTCTCCGTGGTCTTTCCTCTTATGTTATTTTAAAGCTCTGTTAATTTTAAATTCTTGCTGACTTCTAGCAAATGTCATAACTTGCAGAGTGAACTCCAGTGGATGTCCCTGTGTTCTTACAGATAAGACACTCCCTGTCTAGAGGACATGCAGAACTCCCTGCCTGAAGGATGGGTGAGGGTTTTATAAGGGACCTTATCAAAACTTTTTAAAATCCTGAGTAAATTGATTCTACTAGGTTGGCTTATCTTCCATTTTATTAACTCCTTCCAAGAAGCCTGGCAGATTAGGGAGAAACAATTTTTCTTAGTAGAAATTGTGGTGGTTTGACCCTACCATCATATACTTATCCAAGCACACAGCCCTTAATTGTGCTCTCAGTCAATTCCCCTGGCACCATATCTTGTAAACAAAAGAATTCAATTTACAACATCCCCATTCCATCATGCCCAGCATCCTGGTTGTCAAGTCTTACGTCGACATTGTCTTAATTACTCATGGCGGTTGTTATTTCCACCCTCCCTTTTATCATTGTCACGATGGTCATAATACTGTCACATTATAAATAAAGTTAGCGCTTGGCTTTTCATCTTGATTATTGCAAAATAATGTTGTTGTCTCTAAGGAAGGACTTTTAGATTGTTGGATCCCCCCAAAATAGTATTCAATTATAGCCCTTGGGATGTACAGGAAAACGTGTACTGAAGATTCAATTTTTGATTTTGTATTCTAAAATGAAGTTATCGGAAGAATTCAGCGCTGACCAATGCACCTCATCAGTATGCTGCGTGGTCTGTCTCAAGGGTAGAAGCTAGTTTAGTCTTTGTGCAAAGGTCATGGTGTTCTATAGGATTCAGGACTAAGCTCCACAACTTGTATTCATCTTTTACATAGTGTCCTCTTATTAATACTGTCAAGTAGCATTACTTAAATATCCAGCCAACTCGCTGATTTTTCCTAATGTCCTGAAGCACTTTTTTTAAATATAGACTGTGTTGTTTTGTACTGCTCCTAGAAAGGTGGAGGATCGACCTCAGTGATTGTCTACTGGGTTAGTCCCTATTTGTTCCAGATTTAAAGCAAATTATTTACAGCTAGGCTTTATTATTTATTGGACTGTATTTTGACAAGAAGCCTTTGCTACTCTCTCTTTTGACTGATTGCAAACTGTTTTCTGCCAGGCTAGTTTCACAGAGCAACTGCCTGTGATAATCAAACCCATGACCTCTCGGGAGATGTATTTAAAAATAAAATAAGTAAAATAAAATAAAGCTTGTTAATTGCAACATCTATCCCAAATGACCATGTGCAGAAGCTTATATATATATAAAAAAATAAAATAAAATAACAAGCACCCCCTCGCCCCTGAACCCCCCCCAACCAAACCCACAACTTTCGAAATGGTTAACAAAAAAGGAGAGAGAGGAAATGTGTGGTAGTGAGGTAGTGTATCCACAAGGTTGTGACATTATTATTTTCTGAGCACATATGCTTTGATAGTCACCATTGGACTATGTTTATTGTGTCTCTCGTTCTCGATGCCAGAGCCTTTTTCCATCGTAGTCTTCATGTTGATAACCGTTTTAAAGTATAATCCTTTATCTTATTTATGTATACGAATTAATCAAGATGGTCACCACACTGTAGGTGGTTTTAGTGCAGAAACTGAGTGGTAAAATATTTGTTATTTTATGTTGTAACTTTGTAAGTCCTGTGAGAGAGAAATTCCAGTGACTCTGCCTTGTAAAAAAAAGAGAATAAACCGGTACAATTTTGCTTTTAAAGCAATCCAAGCATAAACCTTTAAGTGTTTCCAGACTATGATTTGTATTAAACCTGACTGCAATTAAGCTATCTAAAATTGGTGCACCAGAAACTGGCTGTTTTATAAGAACTTGATAACTGAACAGGATGACTATTATACAGTATATTTAAAAAAATAAATAGCATAAATCAGAGATCCATATAATACAGATACATATAATGCGAAATATTTTATGTGTATATTATTGCCTTCAAAGACACAGGGAATGTAAGCAATAAAACCAGTACATTCATATTTAAACATTGTTAAGCTTAGTGGTGTGGATATCAGATGCTTAAAGAAAAGAACCTTAATAAAAACTATATTTTCAATTATATGATCCACAACAAATAGGCTTCAGCTGAGGTTTTATTTAGCAATTTGTGTTTGATGTTTGCACTAGAGATGTTACCCAGTTACATTTTATTACACCTTTCAAATAAATTGTTAGGGAAGATTGGGAAGTAAAGCTGTTGATTTGTAGCGCCTCATAAACTAATGATTTGTAAACTTTGAATAATGAATATTTGAATGAAGAGGAAAAAAGATTTTGTAGTTGAGAGTATGCAGATCTTCCAAAAGAAAGAAATATGGGAACATGGTTTCTTCTTGTAATCATTCCATTTTTAAAACCGTTCCTTACTTTACATAGGTATTATTTTTCTCATCCTTGATACTTTAGCCTTATAATGTATTAGTCAAAGGCAGAACACAAATGGTATTTTTTTCCTCATTGAAATGTAACCTGGAAAAAGTGAATTTCCATTATGTGTTTAGTGACATACCTGCTATTTGGCAGGTTGACCGTGGGTTTTTTGTTTGGTTTGGTTTGAGTTGAGAGATTTTTTATTGAAAATACAGTTTATTGAACGGAAAAAATGTAAACCGTGTTTTGGAACACATTTGACACATTTTATTTTCAAGGTTAAAGTCGCGAATATATGTACATGGCTGTCCAAAGGTGTGACTGCAGCATGCCTGGAGATAACCAGGCTAGTTTTAAACTCAGAGAGCTATGACAGCCCTAGGTTTAAGATCCTGAACTTGGCCAGGGCCCTGGCTGTATACTTGGAGGAGGGCAGCTCGTGCTACGGTAGCTATACTCCGGAGCTAGTTAGTTTCCATAAGCTGCCATGACACAGTCCAACCTGGAAGTGTCCATTTCACATGATCTTAATACTTCAAGAAATAAATCAATAGACTGAAAAAATTAACCACTGAACAGAGTTGGCCTTTGGAACATTCCAGCTTTTCATCAAAAACTTGAAATCTGGAACTTTGGGCCCAAACAGAAGAATTTCCGGTTTCTGATGGAAGAAAAGAAAAAAAGTGGAAATGAGACAGTTGCCTCTGGAGGGTGGGAGTAGGGAATCTCTTTTTGGGAAGGAGAAGGTGAAAAAAAAACCCAACAGAACAGGTCTTCTATTAACCTACTTCTGGCAGGGGAGGTCTGCCCGGTGAAGTACTACAGTACAGAAATCAGAAAGCCGGGCCTAATCTCAGTCGTATTCATACTAGAATAGAACATGGCTGTGACCTGGTATGAAGAAGCTGAGCATTTTGCACCACTTAATCATCTCTTCTGACTATCATTTACATGTGCTTTTGTAGGGCTGTAGAAACAGTCCATCCACCCTGGTCTGGCAGGGAGAGGCACGCTGATACAGAATCACTCAGATGATCTGCTTGGTGTAGATAGGGAGTAGAAAAGGTGTGAGGATGTATCAGCAGGAGTTTGTAGAATAAATCTAAGGGGACAATATAGAGAATTAAAGTGCAGGAACTCGTTCTATGGGGGGAAAAAAAACTATTGATTTGAATGTATGCCAGCACAAAAATAAAATGCCATGGAATAATTAATTTTATTTATTTTTTGGCCCTTTTGTAATATCCTTAAAACATCAACGAGGTGATGATAAAATAAAATAAATTGTTTACCATAAGAAAATTTTACTTACTTGTTAAAAGTAATTGGTCCAGTTACTAGAACTGAGCATGTCATACATGTTTTAAGCATAAACATCAGGAATGTAAAAGGAAATACAGGGAAGTTGGCAAGGGTGCCCTGTGTATTAGATTCATCAATGTTCAGTTCACATTTTGAGAATGATTGTATTTTAACATGCCATTATCAGTAGTCTGTCTAAAACCACAAATGAAGTCACTGCCAGATGCAAAATTAGAAGCCAGGTATTCCTAGCTCCCCATCTGGAGTTGGATCACTACAGCAATATTCACTCTGAAACAGTTAAAAAAATATTGCAAAATATATTTGAATATGACCTGAAAATGTGACCTGAAGAAAAATATCCTGCATTTGAAACCATGTAGGTAGTCCAATAAAAGATCACCCACAAAAACCCTGGCCTGTCTCCCAGATAAGCTAACTTAAAACTCCTTATTAGGAACTTAATAAAAGGTTATTGTGTAGGTGGCTAATTTATCAAATTGGTTTCTGTTTTGTCTTTGTCTTTTTTTGCCTGCTACTTGTTATTTTACTTCCTTGTTTCAGATTTCTTTTTTTTTTTTTTATTTCCACTGGATTTGCTAACCATATTTATTGTTTCTTTTGATGCCAGTATTTTTGTGTTAAACTTTAGTTAATTTTTGCCTGGGACTGGTCTATGAATAATACTAAGGCGGTGCTACAGCAGCAGTGTGTGCTGCAAAAACAGTCTGGATGTGCCCCTGGCCATGCCGGCTCCATGTGGATAGATCAGGGCCCTGGCCGTGCCAGCTCTGGGTAGTTGAATGGGGTCCCAGGTGCACCAGTTTCTCATGGCTGGATTGGGCCTCCAGGCTGAGCCAGCCAGGCCGGCACGATGTTCTGGGGCCCTAGTCCCAACCAGATGGGCCCCCTGCCCTGGGGTATGAGCCCTGGCTGGGCTGGCCCTATGCTGCTGGATCAGGCTCATGGACTCCATCCAGCCTGTGGACTGATGACTGAAGTGTACCATCACTTTTGATTCAGAGAAAACGTGTATGCCAGGTATGAAAAGTCTGAAAAACCCTGGAAGAAAGGAATCTGAGAAAAGTTCTGAAAAGCCAAAGCAAAATAACCTTTAACTTTTCTTTCAGTGTTTTACACATGCATTTTCCAGTTCTCATGCCCTAGAATGGCGTAGTTATAGATGAATGGCACAGACAGATAATTTAATGTGTAATAGGGTACTGTATTGAAAGTAACTTCAAAGCTATGATTAAACATACTTATAATAATTAGGTTCAAAGTATTCTAATTTCTAGTAGTGTTTGAAGAATTCAGTATTTAATGAAGTAAAATAAATTACACACCACTTTGTTCAATGAATAAGCACTTCTTCTCTTCTAACTACCATTTATCAGCAGTTCTTGTCACCGGAAAACTTCTCAACACTTCTTTAAATATAGATGCTCAGTCCCAAACACACTCTTAATTTTTCCTTCTGACACGCAGATACAATGAGCTTGATTATAACAACTTCATTAGATTATCATTAAAAAAAAAAATACCTTGCTTCCAAATTAGAGTTTAGTCTAGCTAAAAGAACTTTTCCAGCCCATGCCCAACAATATATTACCAGGACTCTAGCCACTATTTTTTGAAGAGGGGAAAAAATATCACAAGACTCCCATTACAATGTCCTTGAACTTTTTAATATAAATTTTGAAGACATATAGACATTGCTGTTTATTTTACCATACTTTTCTAATGTGGGGAAACATATGTGCAGTATGCATTTCTCATTGCTGGTTTCAGTCTAGACAAAAGCTGAGGGGTCGGGGAAAGAGAGAGACTGAATAAAGGCCAAATCACAATTTCTGCACAGAATAGGACTTTACCAGTAACTCACCTGATATAATTCAGGCTGCACTTGGTATAAGGGACTGCTTAGTGTATGGCATGCTAGCCTTAAGGAAGTAGAGATTTCCAAATGTTCAAAGAATTTAAATGTAAAATATGCAAAGCCTAATTGCACACGCTTAGAAGAAGCAAACACTCGTGGAAACTGCAGTTATCCATCAGGCCAAAATAGGAGGTTTGTGAGAAAATAAACTAGCAGCCACTCAGAATAGAAAATGCTCCCTGATGATCCGAAAAGCTGTATTTAGAACCACTGTTCATTAAATGGGACTTACGCACATGCTTTTTCTGAATCAAGGCCTAAATAATTTGCCTAAATAGCTGAAACTGATTTTTTTGAGTCCCAGTCTACTCTTTTAACCCCAAGACCGTTCTTTCTCCCGAAACGACAAATCATATTACAGCCTGTTCCCAAGCCCCAAGGCCAAATACAGACAGTCAAAAAGCACAAGGCTGAATCGATTCAGTCTTTGCAGGTTAGTCTAAGCTGCAAAGATTAAACTGAGAAACAACTGGACACACATTTACCTTTGATTCAGGAAATGCAGCCACATCCCTGCAGTGGCTTGAGCCAGGAGCCAGGGTGTGATAGAGCTTGGCTCTGTAGCAGTTCATCTTCCTGCTGCCCCCTAGGTCTCTGGGATTTGCAGTCCATCATTACAGAAGTCTCCGCAGGACTCTGCAAGTTTATTCACCACTTCCTCTTCCTGCTTCCAAGTGCCTCTGGCATTTGTAGTCCACAGCCACAGCCAGCATAAATTTAGCAGGGCAGGGCATCTCTGTGCTCAGGGGAAGGGAGGTTTAACCCCCCCTCTCTGGCCCCAGGCAGGGTTTACCTGGGGCAAGGGCATTTCTTGTCTCTTTTTCCCCTCTACTTTTCTCTGCTGGAGCAGACAGCACATCCCAAGGCTGCAAAGCATGCTGGGATGCCGGGGGACTGTGATTTAACTTGAACCAGGAAGGGGTCTGGGACACAAGTTTCATAAACTAGTTTGACCCAAATCAGTCAAGTCTGATCCATTCAGCCATGTTTATGTTGAACCCGTTTCAGCCATTTTGAAACTGGTTTATGTGCGCTGACCTTCTGTTATCTTACAGGTTTAAACCAGTTTCTTATCACTGAAATTGGTGTATGTATAACTGCTGCCCCTAGCCCAAGAAGTTAGTGAAAATGACTCTTTGCCTCAGTTCTTTAATTATTTGTCTGGACAGGAGGATTAGGTTGCCGAAATGGCAATACTAACAGTATGTATCACTGTACAAGAGAGCCTGCTGAAATGTTGTAATAATATTAATAATGACAAAAAACATTGAAAAATTAATTCAGTAGGACTCTTTATGAGAAACAATATAACTTATTTATCACTAAAGGACTATTGCATATTGAAATGAGTTTTGCATGCACTTCTAAAATGTTGTTTTCCTCTTAAATCCCTGGGTAACTGGAGCCAATTTTTAAGCAAGTTTCCTCATTAATTTTCAATTTGTAATGTACGTTGTACAGGAACATTTTAAATCACTTGAGAATGGTTCATTATAGATTTCTCTCATGTGACCTAATATGTCATTGATTATAATGAAATGAACACACACATATACAACTTACTAAATATAGGGATTTTTCCCCCCCTTGCAAAATAGAAAGAATAAGTGGAGATGATATTGCAGTTAGGAGACCAGCCAGCCATACCAGGACATTAAAAATTAAAGGAAACGTACTGTCTTTATTTCTTTTAATGTCATTCTTTTCTGATTCTGCCACGTAGGTTTTTAATCAGAGACATCCAAATGCAGGGCTTGCTGTTTGTTTCTGCATTTGCATTTAGACGTATGCAAATACATTTATAAAGAATCAACAAAAAATTATTATAATTAAAAAAAAAGAAAAAGAAAAGTCTTGTTCTTTAGCTGCTTTGTCAAATGAGCACACAGAGGATTAGTGTGTAGTGTTGTGAACAAAAATATGCACTTTTCTTTCAGTTCCTGGTCTGACAAGAGCCCTTAGTTAGAAATACTGAGTTCCCCCTTTGCACGGGGGATGTGGCGCTCTTCCTTGAATTTGTCGTGTGTATTTTAACAGCCTTTCCAGCAGCAGGACACTGACCGCTGTTGTCCCCCAGCTTTCCCTGGGAGAGGGCAGGGTGCTGTGCCTTGTAGTTCCACAACGGGGTTAATTGTGCAGTTTTAGTAATAGGTTAGACAAGGACTTGTTCGGGATGCTTTGCACAGGGATGATCCTACCTCATCCAGAGAACACTTCCAGCCGTCCTTTTTTACGGTGCCTAGGCATTTTAAACTCAAGCTAACAACCATTTGTTATGGTCTGATTTTTATCCAGTATTTGATAAAGCATTTTGTTGCGGTTTCCCTGCAGACTAAATATTAGATCTTGAGCTACCTTGCAGCATTTGCTTGTGACGGCTCCTGTGACTGAGAGTTGAAAATTGGATCTCCAGTTTAAGAGTTATGCGGTTACATAGTACGTTCAGTAAGTGATGTATGAGTATGATGCCTTAATATTTTAATGGCATCTTCAGAAGCCTCTAGCTTGGTTGGTCTTAAAAATTCTTTTCTTAAAATGAAAAAATTGAAAGCGCCTTTTCAAGCGCCTCTCTGAGTCATAATGGCTCTGAAAGCAAATTTTACAGCTGTTCAAAAATAGTACATTGTCTGCAGCATATCAACACCTGAATTACAAACTAGGCGGTGATGAAACAAATTAATCTGGCTGTGCCTTTTAATTGCTTTGTTTGGAAAATAAGTGCTAAGCTATGTCATAAGCTATCACTTTGCTTTTAATAAGGAAGTCTCCAGACAGGTGTATGTTTTTTTCCTCCAAAAATGCTGATTGTACAGTATTTCTGTGGAAATGGATAGGTCATACACACACAGGTTTAAAACTTTTGCATTAACTAAAAACTAGAACATGTCTTTATCCCATATTTGCAAGGTTTTTATTTCCTTTTTTTTCCCCCAAACAAGTTTAAATTATTTTTGTGAAAGCCAATGTGCTTTTCACTCTATTTCGATGGAATGAGTTGTCATAGTCTTTATTTGCGGAGGACAACAGCCCAGGTGAGCAAAGTGAGAGAGAAAATAAAATGTTTCGAGAACAACGCCAGTGTTATCTGCAGCCATGAATCCTTCCTAGGACAGAGCTTTCCCTCGTTACATGTTTATGCAAAAGCTCAGCAAACTTTCTTTCTCCCTCTCCAGGTTTTATACTGTTGTAAGGTTTCCCTTCCAAAGGGATGTTAACCTAAGTTATGAGGAACAAATATAATAGGGAAAGAGCGAACGACTGTCTTCATTCTATGTGCACAACGTTGCTACTGGGGTGTGTCTGTATGTGTATTCTGATCTGGAATGAGTTAAACTCCCAATCTATTTTGTGGTTTCATTGGCTTGTGATGGGATACTTGATAAAATTTATATAACTGCCTTTCTTTTATACTAGAAATGAACTAAAAAAAGACGTGCATTTACTAATGGTCACAGAGGTCAAAGTAGAAAGGCATTGCAGCCTAAAGAAATGCTTTAAAATGGTCTTTTCCAGGTGATGTGAATATAGTCAGCTCTGGTCAAACACTTTTTTTCCCTTGTGTGTAGTGGAATTGTCCGTAATAAGGGTAACTATTTCTCCTATGATGGAAAGACCCATCTTGTGGCTTGATCCAAGACAATAGAAAGAACTCCCCCCAAAAGTCAACACCATCACAAACCTCA
Organism: Caiman crocodilus; assembly: GCA_030014935.1. Classification (NCBI taxonomy): domain Eukaryota; kingdom Metazoa; phylum Chordata; order Crocodylia; family Alligatoridae; genus Caiman; species Caiman crocodilus. The sequence continues at coordinate 5,967,021 of JAGPOW010001338.1, forward strand.
CCACCTCCTGCTCTGAATGCAAGGTGCGTGTCTTTAGCATAGACATGTACATGCATGCCTTTGTGTGCGTGCATACGTGCGTGTGTATGTATGTATATACCTATTTTAAATTGGGTACATTGTGGGCGTTGTTAAAAAAGTCTAGAACTGATTAACAGAATGAAAAACAAGATGTTCCACGACGCTCACTTCCCTCTTTGGGAGCGGATGGGACAGCAAAGCACATGCAACAGGTGTTGGCTGTCACTTAAAGCACTACCGGAAGGTGGTCGGTTAGACACTGTGGTGATGAACACTTCACAAGAATCAGTATAGAATAGAGTATAGAACACATGGGTTTTTCTTCTATTCCTGCTTGCTGTAGCCAACCTATTCACACTCACCAGGCATGTGAGTCTTTGGGATGTTCAAATATTCTGTATTAAAACCATATCCTTAGGCTCACTTGCTGTGACAGCTTTGGTTACCCATTACTTGGATTAGCTTTTGTAACCTCTTTGTTCCTGTGGTTTGGGGTATTTTTTGCTTGCTTGCCTCTCAGCACTGCCCCCCACCTTCCTCTCTCTCCTCCCTCCCCACCTTTTGTATTCAAATCACTGCCTCCCCCTTATGTACTGCTGCATGTTCATCCTTTAAGAGCATCTGCCGAACCGAGCTTGAGTTCACAAAAGCTTGTGCTCTGTATATCTCTTAGTTAGTCTATAAATTACATCTCTTCCCTGCCTTCAGCATTGGTTATGCCCGTGACAGATTCTAAAAACTCAAATCCTCCCACCATATTCAGCGCTGGGGAGTGCCAAATGTTCTGCCTGGCCTGGATTTATTTTGAAAGCAGGCTTTCAAAAGGCTTCAGGACCCACCCACATCTCACCCCTTCTCCCCACCAAGTTGTGTTGTAAATGCAGGTGTTAAAACTTCCTAGTTTCTTTGTTCCTAGGCTTTTAGACTGGGTACAGACATTACACTTTTACCGGGGTCAGTGATCAGAAATTGGTCTGTAGCCATAACAGAACAGGAGTTCAGAAGATATAGACTGGTTTAAAAAGGGCAGAACCCGGTTCGAGATTTGAGCCCCTGACCAAAGGGTGAACGTGCGGTCTGTTCGCTACTGCTCTAAAATACGCCACTTACAGAAAGCTGAAAAACTTAGATTGATTCTTTCTTCATAGATTTCATAGACATTAGGGCTGGAAGGGACCTCAGAAGATCATCGAGTCCAACCCCCTGCCCAAAGGGCAGGAAGTCAGCTGGGGTCATAGGATCCCCACAAGATAAGCATCCAGTTTTCTCTTGAAGGTGTCAGTGAAGGCACTTGAACCACCTCCGGTGGCAGGCTGTTCCAAACCTTGGGGGCTCGGACAGCAAAGAAATTCTTCTTTATGTCCAGCCTGAAATAGTTTTGTAGTAATTTATTACCATTCGACCTCATCATCCCTTGAGACGCTCTGGTGAACAAACGTTCCCCCAGATACTGGTGGTCACCCCTGATAAACTTGTAGGTGGCCATCAGATCACCCCTGAGTCTGCGCTTTTTCAGGCTAAAGAGCCCCAGGGCTTTCAGCCTATCATCGTAGGATCTGCTTCCCTGACCTCTGATCATGCGCATGGCTCTTCTCTGCACTCTCTCAAGCTTCTCCACAT
>JAGPOW010001338.1:5995264-6029054 GCA_030014935.1 Caiman crocodilus
TTCTGCCCATTTAGCAGGGGTCCTATTCCTCCCTGGGCCTTCCTTTTACTCCCTATATATCTAAAAAACAATTTCTTGTTGTCCTTTACTTGGGATGCCGTCCTCAGCTCCATGGTAGCTTTGGCCCGTCTAACTCCCTCCCTGCAAGCACGAGCAGAGGAGGTATATTCGTCTTTGGTGATCTCTCCCTGTTTCCACTTTTTATGTGCTCCCCTTTTGGCCTTTAGCCTGCTCTGGATTTCTCTGGTCAGCCAAGGAACCCTCCTGGCCCCTTTCCCTCTTTTACCTATATAAACAGTCAGGTTCTCCTGAGAGAGTTGCTGCTCCCCAAGAAAAAAAAAAAACCTGCACATACAAATGTTCGGGTTTGTCCTCCCACAGTAAAAAATGCCATTCCAGGAGAAAAATAACATAGGGGCAACCAAGGATATATGACTCCCAGGAGATTTTCTCCTGGTACAGAGAATACCTGTACGTACCATGGCTTCTCTCCGAAGAGAACACAATCCTCCAGCTTCTCCTCCTCCCTTCCAGGGAGACAATGTGTCACTCACTGGACTGTGCTGCTCCAAAACACCTGCCCCCCATAATCCCCATTTTGTGCTGCAGGGAAATATAGGCTGACAATGGGCAGTCTGGATCAGCCAATCAGGGCTGCCCTATGCACTGCTGATATCTGTCACCAGGCTGACTAAGAAAGCCTGCAGAGCGTGCTGAGATGAATGCAGTATAAAGGTCTTTATAGGGAAAAGGGAGGTGTAATCCTTCCCTCAGAAAATGCTGCATCTGCTCTAGCTAAGAGCCATAGACCTAAAAACCTCTCTTGATGGAAAGCAGTACAGCTGTAGACATTACAGTAGCCTCTTAGATTGAAGCAGTGGTCCTCTTTCCTTGTCCACTGAATTGTACACATGCAATAACATTTGCAAACACATTATTTCGATAATGCAAGGTTTCTGCCTTTCTTTTAAATTGTTTTACCTTAGTAATGGAGAAACAATTAGGATTTGTGTGTTTGCACATGATGAAGCTTCCTCTCACACATTGTCATGGTGGGCTGACCTTTCAGGCATTATTCAAGGAAGTCAATGAGGCTTTTTGTGGTCAATGGGGCTGAAGGATCAGGACCTTAGAAAGTAAAAGAACAAATGACATACCAGATGTGATGTTTGGCACTCTTTTGGTTTTTTTTTGTTTTGAAGTCAGAAAAACAAATACTGTTTACTTTGAAGACATAGCCAGGAATACTACTTGCAATCGTGAAATATTAATACGCTCTCTAGAAGTTTGTTTGTATGAGGTAAGTGGTGAATGGCATTAAAATGATTAAGGCCAACACATAAAGTATTCAGATATGTTTAACTTCATTGTCTACTTTCCTAAGTCCAGGATGAAGATTGTCTTGCATTTGAAAGCTCGTCTAATTTTATCCCAGCTACATAGTTGGTCCAATAAAACATGTCACCCTACCAAATTCTTGCGTCTCGCATACATTAGAAATCTTTCTTACAAATACTGTCCTTTCAATATGATCTGAAAAAAACCCACACACAGACACAAAAAAACATGATATACTGACCAAAACTGTATATTTTGGTCCCAGATTTTATTAGCAATTAAATTTAATTCTCAAGCTTAAAATTTAGCTATATAGCAAGACAAGGATGGCATTTGTCTGAAAAATAAATAGCACTTAAGAACTGATGCAGACTCCTAAAATGCCTGAAAGCACACGGTGTCTAAATGCTTTCAGGCATATGAATAGGGAATTTTTTCCCATGCACTCAGTGTTTGCAAACAAAGTAATATTAATGTGCTCTTCTGGGCTCAATTGTCTCTAAACCACTCTAATGTTACTTAGCGGGTGCAAATATGCTGCACTTGTGTGTGCTGTTGACATGGTTTGACTGTTGAGAGGGAATTAACTGCCAGAGCTGCTGAGCTGGAGGCTGTTTCACTTACTCTGCTGGTAGGTCCACAAGGAATCCAGTCTAATGTTGAATGTGCAGATGGTGAGGATTAGGTGTGAAAGGCTATAAAAATGAAATGCAGCTGGGTCCAATGAAGTTCATTATGAATTTCTGGTATATTTTTTTCCCCTAGCTACTGGATAACTCTAAAATATGCAGTGAGAGATGGTATGCTATTGCTTTGACATCGCATTATTGACAGAGGGACCTGGCTCAAAAGCAGAATATAGTGGAGAACTGCATTGTCAAAAAGAACTTGAGTTAGTTAGTTAAACTTCAGCCAATTTAGGTTTCTCATGTAACTCTCTTCTTGAGATAATTCACCTCCTGGAACTCTGCCCTGGGCCCTACCAAAATACCACATTTGAAGATGTAGTTTGACCCCAGCATGCTCAGAGTCAAAGGTGGAAACAGAATATATGAGAAACCGCTACTGGGACCAGTCATAATTGTACAGCTAGTAGTGGTTGTCATGCAGCAGCAGCAATAGCTCAATAACAACAGCATCAATAAAAAAATCACAGTCTCGGAGTCTGGTGTCATGGTCTCGGAGTTGATAAGTGTTCAGCTTGAGCTCAGAGCCAGTCAGATCCTTAGAGGATAAAGCATTGTTGCAGTCTAGAAGATGACTTCAGAACAGCAGCTTTTTGGAGACTTGTGGACACTGATGAAATGCCGAAGGCATTGAGGTGGCCCACCAGAGTCTTGGGCAGAGTCTCCAGGCTTCCCTTTCCTTGTGCTCTTTCTAATTGCATCCTTAGGTCTTATTATTGAACTTTTCTTTTTCTTTGCCTGCCACATATTCATCCCAGGGGAAGAGCAATGTCTATGATAGAGGTTCATGGGGTTACAATTGTGAGGTTTCCTGCATCAGTATGTTGGACGGGGGGCAGGGTTATATATTTATTTTTATGTCAGGGTATTTATTCTTCACTTAATGTTTGAAGTGGGGTCTTAGCCTTTTAGAAGTCATCAGCACCGTTCTTAAGAACTGTCACTCATTTTCCATGCAGCAGTAATAATAATGCATATCTGTTATTATCAATAGATTAGATATCAATCGTCACAAGAGAAGTCCCAATGGATCTTTATTGTATCAGTTTCTATTACCAAATCAGGTTTGTGCCACCAGCATTTTTCAAGCCCTCTGGAGATGATGTCGGCCCAAATGAAGGATAAATATTATGCTCTTTAGTTAACACTTTTAAGTGAGCTCTTCTTAACCTTGTAGAAGTCTTCATCATCATTCTTAAGCATTTCCACCTATTTTCCGTGCAGCAGCAGTAATAATAATGCCAGTCTGTTATTAACAAGAGCTATCTGAGCTCTTTACAGAGGAAAGCAGAATATTTATTACTGTTTTATAGTTGGGGAAACTAAAGGACAAATAGCGGAAATGTTCTGCCCAAGGTCTTTCAAAAGACTTGTGGTAGAACTGCAAATAGTACCCAAATCTGCTGAGTTTCTGTTTAGCAGCTTCTGCTTGACTGGTGGTAATGGTGAGAAGAGCAAGTTTCTGAATCACCAGTCCTTTGGACCAATGATAAACCAAGCTGAACAGTCCCCAGCAATTTAACAGGGGAAGGGGTAACCTGACCAGGGGGAGGGAAGGGAAAGAGGGTTCATTTTTGGTAAGGAGACAAGAAATTGTGTAATTGTAAGCGCCTGTCAATTTTTGGTTAATACTAGCCCGTTTCTTCTTCAGACTATATTTCCAGTAAATTTCCCCTTCAAGGTCATTCCCATTTGTCGTGTGTTATTCATCTTCTGGGCTTTGCTTTATTTACACTGTCGTTACCTGTATCCTGAGCGTTGTATTCCCTGTAAGCATGCAGTATTTCTATTGATATCTCAAAGGAAAGTAACCCTTGAACACTGGACAAAGTGAAGAGTCACTTTGTGTGGAGGTATTAAGTGCAAGAGAAAGGACCCCAAACGTCCAAGGGAAAGCAAGAAGCTACTCAGCTATTTGGTTATACCAAGCATGCAGGACAGAAGGAAGAGGCCTAAGCAGAAAGGTCAGACTCACCCAGCAAAATATGTGCTTCCGTACAGTAATTTTGGAGATGCAATGAATATCATCTTCAGGTTTTGGAGCTATCTGTAGGTAGGTGCTATACATTTATTAAATTATGTATTCAAATAATCAGTATCAGGGACATCTATTCCTAAGTCTTTACTTTTGAATTGTTCTATTATTTTACCTTTTTTTTTTTTAAAGATTCAATAATAAGGCATCAGGACATTGTTCTCTGAAGTCTTGATTGTTCAAAGATTAAACCATAGTATAGCTACAATAGGAATATAGTAGGCAAAGTCATAGGCCTTGATCCTATGACTTTGACTGTTATGATCCTATTTGTCTGTACATCCTGTGCTCAAGTAAAGGGAATAAAGAAACAGGAAGACAGAAAACAAAATTTTGAATCACAGCAATCCCATACACTGTTGTTTTATTTTGTTTTTCTCTCTTTTTTTCCTTCACATAAAGTGTTCTTTAGAAGCTCAAGGATAATAGGTGTCAGTAACAGTTTTGTCTATTCAGTATGTATGCTAAAATCAGGCCAAAGAAAGCGTGTGGCAACATGTAATTTTATGGAATCATCACTGGCTGTTACCAGCATACCTGCAGCTAAGGTCAGCACTTCCTTTACAAGTCATTGTTTTTACAGGTTTATAACAAAGCAGCAAAGTATCACTCTAGAATAAAACTTCTTTTATAAAGCCACAGCAAGAGAACATGTTTTGTCTTTTTATTAAATGAATTTGTTGAAGGGTGCAAAAATTAGTGCTTAGTAGTGTGTTGCATGCACATGCATATGCACACACACAGAATACTTTCTGTTCTTGTTTAAAAAGAAGAACATGTACAGGTGCTTTTGCAGTGGAAGATATTGGTCATAAAGACTAGGGACAGACATTCCACATAAACCAGCCTAAGTGATCAGAAACTGGTTTAAACCTGTAACAGAACATAAGTTCAGTGCACATAAACCAGTTTCAAAATGGCCAAAACCGGTTTGAGATAAACTTGGCTGAATGAAGTATCAGACCTAACTGATTTGGGTCAAACTGGTTTATGCAACGTCTGTCCCAGACCCCTTGCTGGTTTAAGTTCAGACAAACTCCCCCAGCATCCTGGCATGCTTTCTGGGCTGGGCACGGCTCTCTGCTCCACAGCAGGGCTGGCCCCGCCCCTCTGCTCCCTGGCTGGAGCTCTGGCAAAGACTGCAGGAATCTACCTGGCTTCCCCCTGCTCCCCACCCCCACTCACCACTCCCTGCTAAGTCAGGATTTCCCCATCCCTTCTGCCTTATACAGACACCCCTTAGCATTAGTTAGCAGACCACATGATGGCTACAGTCCATGCTGTGGAAGACAGGACAAAAGCAGAATCAACAGGTGAAGTCCCTCTGTTGTTTTCTAAATGGGGTGATAAATATTGCATTTTAGGGGTGATAAACACTGTTATCAATTCCCTGTTGGGGTGGTTGGTGGGGGGACAGGGAGGAAAGCTCCCTAATCAGTGTCCTGTCGGAGCCTGGCTCCACCCCGCTCAGCTCAGCAACGTGGAAGGGAAGGGAGGGCTGCTGTAGTGCTCCTTGGCTTCTAGCCTGAGCCACTGCAGGCAGGTGCCTGCATTTCTGGGATGTCTGTATGGTTACAAACTTATGAGTCAGCCTAACCAGGTTAGACTAACCTGCAAAGATTGAATCAATTCAGGCTCAGGCTTTTCGAATGTCTCTTCCTAGCCAAAAAGTGTTCCAGATTAACAGCCTAGTAAATTGAAACTTCTATCCACAGAACAGATGCAACAGTGTAGATAGCAGTAATGTAGGGCACTTTTCTATGTTAATCGATGACTTTCTCTCCAGACTTTTCAGGAGGGTATACTTTGGAAATGTTTGAGGCACAATATTGATGAAAGCAAAATTTCCCTCTCTACTGCCCCACTCCTCCCCACATTTTCCTTTAATTTAATATGGCAAATTAAAAGGAGTTAAAAATCGATTCCTATGATTAATGCTTCTTCAGCCATAGCGCTGGTGATGGTTCATCCCTGGGGATGGTTCATACATTTTTTTTTTAAAGTTCAGTCCGATTTCTCTGTAGCCAGGTTATCATTTCTGCAACGGTATCGTCTTTAACAGTGAATATGACAAAATCAGAATCAGGCTTCAAGTTTTTGTTGTATATCTAGATTCATTGTCCCTCTCTTCCCCTTGCTTTTGAGGCAGCAAAAGGAAGAGCAGGCATTTTCTCATTTGCGTTGTTTGTTGTGAACATTGTGAAGTCTGCAGAATTGAAAGTAATACAAAAATAATGGTAGTTTCACTAACACATAGAATACAAATGTGGCTGCGTTAGAGCTGGTAAAACCTTTTGGGAACTGCTATTGCCTACCAAAGGAGTCAAAATGGTAACCTGGCGAGATTTGTATGAATCATGAATCAACCAATTAACCTTGTGTTCGTACGCTCATGCTGGGAAATATGTGTTTGAATGTGAAACTGGAATTATTCAGGCAAATTTGTAAGATTTTGTATTCCCTAACTTAGAGTAAGCAGCCTGCATCTCTAAAAGGGTACCAACAGAAGAGGACCAGTAAATTTAGAATGAACATCTCTTTTCCCTTCCCATCTTTAAAGCAGTTGATTTTGTCCACTTAAGTCCTATTCCTGTCAACAAGAACTGTATTATAAAACTCTGAAATGTGTTGAAAATGCAATTTTTGGGTCATCTAGTTCTACCAAGTCATCTATTGCAGCCTGAGTAGTACTTTTGGGCTTAATCATATTTTATACTTTGTTATAAAATAAACCAAGTCACGCTGTTCCCTTGAAGAACTATTAGAAGTCCTAGAACCAAATTCTCCGTAAATTTACAGGCCACACGAAATAGTTGGCAAACTGGAACTGTGGAATGGCACAGAAATATTCCAGCTGTTATTTTAATTGAATGAGAACTTTAACGAGCACAGTGCGGTTTATGGATAACCCTAGCGTCTTGCCCCATTCGATTGGCAGCATTTCATTTTACCGTCAAATTTACCAAACTGTTGTTTTCTTCCCTGTGATAGTCCCTTATTATAAGTTCTGCAGGAGCAGGGGAATGCAATTGATATGCAGTCAAATTGCTCCTGACAGAGAGATTTTAAAAGGTTTTAGAGTGGATGTAAAGGGGGAAGTTTTGTCTTCATAGAGTCTGCTTAGCTCATCTGTCTGCATTAAGTATCTAACAGTTACACTGAGCAGATATGACATTTTAAACAAGAGTAAGTGTTGCTTAACTTTCTAATGTCATTTTTGGGAGATGCAGAATTGAAGATCGCCCCCCCCCGCCCCCACTACTTGTATCGCTCCATCACAACACTTTAAATTTATGAAAAATAAAACAGGATATCCATTCTTAATAGCCGGTTTTCTGTGTTTTATGTTGCTTTACAGAGATGGACGCCTTCCTGCTTTAGCATCTGGAGTGAAAGCATTATAACTCTTTGCAGCTTGCTTGGGTATTGATATTTGCCCTAGGCTGTGATAAAAGGGACATCAGACTAGAAGAATTGTTCTGGGTCATTGAGTCCTGTCCCTTGCTATCACCTGCAATGACTCCATGTAATCCGTAGCATGAATTTGTCAATTAAAACTAGTGGGGTTTTGACCCCACTACTCCTTCTGGAAGTGTGTCCCAGGATCTCACTTCTCAGATGCTTAAAACCCTTCATAACTACCACATTCATCTTTCCCCACTTTTTTCTTGTGCCAACATTGCCCTTGTCCTTCATTTTTTTTTTGTCTGTCCCTGGTGTTTACCTAATCAGAAACACGAGGAATTCTTTTTTCTGCCGTTTAGCTCAGGATATATCTGATTCATTCCCAGACCTGAGGATGGGCAATTTGTGTCCAAAAAAACTTTCCTGGTAATGTTTCCCAACAATAAAAGATATTGCCAAACAAATCCTGCTTCTCACAAGTAGCCAGTGATATTTTTTGAGATAAAAAGTATGCCAGTTCTCCTTTTAGCCTTCTCTTTGCTAGTCCAAATAATCCTCTTTTATTTCCCCTTATGAGACTCTCCATTTCCTTGATCATTCTGGTAATGCTTCTTTACATCTTTCTAGCTCATCTTGCTTGCAGATGGATTACCAGAATTGTGCACAATGCTCTAGATAAGGTCTAACCTGTGCCATGATTAATTCTATCAATACTTCTCTATCTGTATTGGAAACACCTCCCCTGAAGCATCTCCTAATTGCATGGTGGCTCATCATGTGAATCCGTGATGAACTGATGTACCCAAAATCTTCTCCTCCTCCATCACTTCCAAATGATAAGCTCATAATGTATAACAAATTCTTGGACTAAGTGCATGAACTTGTACTTCCTGCTATTAAGTTATATCTAGTTTTATTCTGTCACAGTCATCCAATTATCTTGGTCGTCCAGTTTATTTCGCATAGTAGTATAATCCCCCTCTGCATTGACATTTCCTCCCAATTTTATGTCAACAAATGATTTAGCCCACTTCTATTGTTTATGCAAAGGTTGTTGATGAAGGTATCACAGCTGAACCTGAATTATTCGTATCAGGGTGGCTTGCAACCTGCTTAGTTTGCAGCAGGTTCCCAACCGAAGAACGAGCCATGCTGTTGTTAGCTGCAGCTTTTACTTCAAAGAGATGCTTCTCCACTCAGGTGGAGCACTACAGTCATCCCACACAGCTGTCCTCTACGGCTGTGCAGAGCCTTGGTTGGTTTGCAAACCTCTATCTTCACCTGGAGCTAACCTAATCTAACAAATTATCGTCCTACTGTAAATAAAATAAAATCTGTTGCCAAACTCTCCACTAAGGTACTCCACAACTAACCGACCCCCTGGCATGTTAGGTACCCACAGAGATTTCAGCATATCAAAATGATGTTAATGGGCTACATATTACTGTACTTTTTGTTATCCCATCCCCTTTACAATGATGGTTATTATACTAAAACCAAGTGATGTTTCCCCTACTTATTTCCCTCTGTGTAATGCCTCTTCATGAGAGGAAAATAATACCTAGGGACTGCTGGTATGTATACAAATATCTGGAAAAAATAATATATTCTATTATATACAGTCATTAATACATAATTAAGATAAATACAGCATATAGAAGTAAATATGCTAATGTTCATTAATGACATAACATGAATATTTAATTTCCAAGTTGTGTCAAACTTCTGGACTGAGGCTGAGGAATTGGTACTGCTATTTTTGTTGCAGGATCCTTGTCCCTTTCCATTCCTCTTCTCTGGGTGCGATGCATGGAATGGTACCTGTATCCTAGGGGTGGTCAAAATGCATCCGGGGGGCCGGATACGGCCCACCAGACCATTCTTTCCAGCCAATGGGGCCCCTAAAAATTTTAGAAAATGAATATTTATTTGCCCCTGGCTGCCTATCATGTGGCTCTCGATGAATTGCCAAAATTCAGTAACTGACCCTCTGCCCAAAATACTTGCCTTCCCCTGCTATAACAGCAACTGAGATCAGGATACAAATAAATGAAAGGAGGAGCTGGACCATCCAGTGCCCTCTTCTTTAATAAAGTAATGGTGTCAGCAATCTGAGTCAGGTAGCTGCACCCAGCTCACAATACCTCATCCTATTGTGGCAGCACTCCCCAACCCTTCTTCCGTATTGCTCCCCTACCCAAACTCTGCACAAATCTTATCCCGTATCTGCCCTGAAGTAGGCTCGGGGTGGAACACTGGCCTCCGGTCTTGTGAACTGGTAGTCATCTTTCTACTTTCTACCCTGTCCTGGTGTTTTGCATTCATATTTCTAGATTTGTACCTTATTGCCTGAGCTTATACATTGGAATGAGAAGAGGGTGGGCATCATCATGGATAGACTATGTTACTTTGGACTTGGTTAACTCAGAAGACAATGTGGGAAGAGGTCTCCTGATTTCCAGCTCCTCTTCTAGCAGACCAGTTTGCCTCTAGCAGGCTAAATGTATGAAAGTATCTATTTTCTGCTCAGTAGATGTATCTACATGTGCACTTTACTGTGGAGTAGATTAATTAGCTCTGCAGTACAGCATCACCATCTATACATGTGCTGGTATTAAGGCATAGTAAACCAATTAACTTTGCCAAGTTAAATTGGGAACTTAATTACTCAACCATAATGTCCTATGGTGGAGTAATTAAGTGTGAAAAAAGTCACATATAGATGGTGACCAAGGCTGGCTGGGGCACAAGGGTGCTGAAGCGTGGGGGCTGCCTGCTGGCTAGACACATGGCTCTGCATTCTGCACCCTCATGCCACAGCCAGCCCCTCCAGCACCCAAGCCCACTGCCAACCCAGGGTTGCTCCAACCCAGCTCAAACTGCTGCTGTCCTGGATATATGTGTAGATGGTGGACTTGGGAGCAGTTGACTCTAGCTGAAACAGCTCTGGAGTTTATTGACTCACCTTAATTGCACATGTAGATGCACCCAGTATGAAGAATCCAGACACTTGCTTGTTGTTGACTTTGAAATTGCTGTAATCTAGAGGCGGGGAATTATTTTGTGTGGAGGGCACTTAGCAAGTTTTGTTAAGCTGTCAGGGGCTGCATGGGTAACCCCACCCTTTGACAGGTGCCCTGCCCCCTGGTTGCCATCTTGGAACCCAAAGTCCCATGCCTAACCTCTGACTCTTGCCGCCGGAAGTCCATCCCCTTGACCCTGGAAGTACTCCTTCAGAGAAGAGGGTTTGCTATCGTAGAACTGGAAAAAAGAAAATTATGTACTAAAATATGCATAATATTATATTTTAATTCAATTACGAAATATATTTGTTCCTGATATGTGTGTGTTTGTGCTTTATATGTAAAAGTGATTGCATAATAACTCAAAATGCAGTCTTACTCTTGTATAGTGTGTGGGGTGTGCAGGGGTGTTGGGGGGTATGGGTGGGTGGGCGAGTGTAAGGGGTGTGTGGGGGGACATTTGTGGGATGTGTGATTGTGTCTGGAGGAGGGTGTGGCTGTGGGGTTTGCAGGAAAGGTTGCAAGTGAGGAGCCATTTAGGCCCTTTCTACCCAAAGCCTTGTGACCACGTTTGCACTCCAGCAGCTCCTGCTGCCACCAGAAGGCTGGGGGCTTCCAGTAAAGGGCCTGTCAGGCTTGCAGGGCCAGCGTAAGGCTCTCCTGGAGCCAGTGGGGATGGCACAAGCTGGTGGGGATGTGGCCCAGGATGCAGGAACCCCAGGGAGATGGTGGAGAACTTGTATTGCACACCGCAGGCTTGGGGTGGTAAAGGCCTGGCTGCCCCTCCCACGGGTGGCCCAGGGTTTGCCACCACTCTGGGGGGGGGTCTGGGCTCCCCTCCCAACCCTGCAGGGGCCTGGAGACCTAACAGCAGTTTTCCCACCGACCCTGGGACAGGTGGGGAGACTGCACCAGGAGCCAAAGCAGAGCCATGGCTGCTTTTCTGCTTCAGAAGCTCCTGCAGCTTCCAGGAGGGCAGGGGCCCCAGAAAAGCTCCCGGCTGGCCCTGGGGGCAGTGCGGGGTCATGCCTGAGGCCACTGGTGGTGACACATGGCCCGAGACGTGAGAAGCCCAGGGATGTGGCATAGAAGTTGCATCTTCACCTTGGGTGGTAACCCGCACTGGACCTGGGGTCAGCCAGGAGCTTCCTGGGGCCCCTGGGTTCCTCGTGGTCACAGGAGATTCTGGAGCAGAAAAGCAGCCACAGCTCTGCTCCCACTCCTGCAACAGCCTCCCCATCCATCCTGGGGCCAGGGAGCGAGCTGCTGCTGGTCCCCTGTGGGGTGGGCAGCAGACCTTACCCCCCAGGGTGGCAGCACCCACCAGAGCTTCCTGTGGTGGGTGCAGCCAGGCCATTGCTGCCCCAAGCCTCAGGCATGGGATGCAAGTTCTGCACTGCCTCCCTGCACCCTGAGCCACATACTTCCCAACTGATACTGCTCCCAGCAGCCCCAGGTGCCTCCTGTGCTGCCTTCAGGGCCAGCAGTGGGGTTGGGAGCCAGCAACAGCCAGGCGGTGCCCCAGGGCCAGTGCCAGCAGGGCTCAGAGCGGGGTGGCAGGAGCCAGGGGTGCACCTGACTGGTCTCCATGGAGCCGGGCTCAGCTGCCCCAGGAAGAAGAGAGGAGAGCCACCCCACTCTGGGCCCTGCTGGTGCTGGCTCCCCCATGCCCCCTTGCTCCCAGTCCCCTGCCCCAGCCCCATGACCAGGCAGGAACCAGCGCATGCAGCCCCAACCCCCTCTTACCAAAGTTTCCTGCTCTGGCACAGGTTGGAACAGCCCCAAGGTCCCTCCAGCTGGAGGGACCTTGGGGCTGTTCCGACCTGTGAACAGGGCGAGCCGTTCTCTTCCAGGGGCCTGCTGTGGCTTTCCCTGGGTCCTACTGCCCCTGGCTCCTGTCACTTTTGATAGAAGCCAGAGGCAAATAATTATTAATTTTTAAAAATATTTTAGGGACCCTGTAAGCTGGACAGAATGGCCTGGCAGGCCAAATGCAGGCTGCAGACCATATTTTGGCCACCCATGCTCTAATCCAAATTTGTTTTTACATCAGTACCTGAATCCAAATATTTAAATATACATATGACCTTGCTGAAACTGAATGATACCATAAGCCCATTCCTGGTAGGAGAAAAGACTCATTGACTGTATCCAGAGTGTCAGCATGTTTGCTTTGAGTACCCCCTGTCCCCGGGATTCTCGCCTGCCACTACTTTTGATCTTCAAACAAATGGGAGGGGGGGAGGTGTTAACCACGCAGGTACCCACAGGAAGGACTATGCTGAACTGGTATATGGTAAAGGTGCTTTATTACTCTTAGTCGGGGTTACTCTTTTCTGGCCCACCCTACAGAGGTGGCAGCTCGTGGGGCTCTCAGTGGAGACCCCCTCTCTGTGAGCAAGACAGTCCCCGCCAACTTACTCGGGTGGTAAGTCTTGTGTGTTGTCCCGGTGATCAGCTGCTAATTACCTCATTAGCATCTGATTAACTGTGGCACCAGGATTCCCCAGCTGTGTCCTGTGACAGCCTGGAAAGCCTGGCTTCTCCTCCATCTTTTCACTTTGCCCGCCCCCCGCCCCCCCTCATCCTCCAGTAAGGGGTCAGGGTCCTGTCTCTTCAGTGCTGGGTCAAGGATTCCCCCCTCCCCCTTTTCCTCTTGCGTACCCATGCCACATCTTGCAACGAAGCTGCAGCTTCTCACCGCGCTGCTGCTCTGTCCCCTGCGACTCACTGCCAAAGCTGGGGTTTTCAGGTACGTGTCTATCCTGTAAGTCCACCGTTGCCTGTGAGCCCCTGCCTTGGGGTCTTCTTTGGGGCCTCTCGCCACAGATCTCCTTGCCTGCATCTCTCACTTTGCAGGTGCTTGAAGGCAACTTCTGGTGGGTCTTCTCCACTTTTTATCCCTCATTCCAGAGCCTTATGGGCTCCAGAAGGCATGCTGTCTCTTCCGGGCGATGTTAACTATCTTCAGCTGGCAACCCCTCTTAGTAACAGAGTTGCAGCCGTGTTACACAGACGAGTGAAGCCATGTGGGATTTGGTGCCACAGACCTGTCTGTAGCACCACACACCACAAATGCAGATGTTCCCCTCACCACAAGGTAGCAATGCAGGGGGATTTTTTTGACCTGAGAAGATCCTGGGATCACAAAAACCTTCATGAAAATGTGGGATGGCACACACACATGCAGTACATGCTGCCGAAAATTGGAGCCTGGCTGGCTGGAGCCATGCTCTACCAGCTGGCCAGGATCCCAGTGGCAGGAACACCATGGCTGCAGATCCCTGATGTCCCCAGAACTCTGGGTAAGGCTACTGGGATCCAGTTACCATTTTTTTATTAAAACACAAATTGTCTTTATACTATTGGTTAAATCAGGTTTATGTTGCTTGAAGCAGTCTTATATTTAAGTGGTACACAAATGGCACATATGAAATATATTGGATGTGTACATGATGCTAATATGGTGCTTATTGCCATTATCTGCTTTATTCCTTCTCCATTAACTTGATTAATATTATTCAATATGAAATAGAATAGCCATTTTTCCTGTTTTCTGTTCTGCTCAGTGGCACTACATGACTAATGAGAGTGCTTTTTTTCATCAAACACATTTGTATCACAAGATCTGAATGTACTGTACTAACTTAATAGCAGCAATAATGTTAACAAAAAGGTTGATCCTATGAGGCACAGCCAAACTTGTGAAAATTGAAAGAGTTCTCAGCAACTCCAAATACATGGTTATCTAAAATCAGGCTCAGAATAAATAAGCAAGACCATGGACTCATATGACCAACGTATAGAAAATTACTGATACGGGCACTTAGAATGCAGAAGTAATGTGATCTCCTATTCATCTCCAACCCAGTCCTTCAGTCTCCTCTTTTCTAGCCTAAGAAAACGTAATCCCCTTCATCTTTCCTCAAGGATCATGTTTTCTGGACCTCTAACTCTATTTGTTGTTCTGTTCTCTATTCTTTCTAAGTAGGCTGCATGTTTAAGAAATATGGTACCCAAAACTAGATACAGTTCTCTGACCGAGGGTGCCTATAGACATGCAGGACACCTGCTCCAATGTGCTGTAATTACAGCACATTAGAACAGACTCAATTATTCGACTCTGCTGGAGTGCACTAATCGGTATGCTCTAGAACAGGGGCAGGCAATTATTTTGGGCAGAGGGCCGCTTACTGTTTTGGCAAGCCATCGAGGGCCACATGACAGGCAGCCAAAGGCAGATAAATATTTATTTTCTAAATTCTTTAGGGGCCTCACAGTCCAGATGGAATGGCCTGGTGGGCCACATCTGGCCCCTGGGCCACATTTTGCCCATCCGTTCTCTAGAAGCTTTGGCATTTCATGTGTTCAGCATCCCCATGCTTCAAAATGATGGCTGGGGCACTTTCACTGAAGTTGGTTGGACAAGCTTTACTTAAAGAGCCCTCACTGCCATCTTGAAGCAGTGAACACTAAATTCATGAGATGCTGTGGGCACTTTAATCTGAGCTCTAATTAAAGTGCTCACTGCTTGAGCTTGTGTAAAGATGTGTTGAGTGTTTCACCAATCCTCCGTTTTTTTTCGTTTTGAGTCACCTTCTCTTATCCTTGGCTTTCCTAGTCCTTTGAGTATGTTTAGTTGGCTTCCAGTGTCACTTAAATGGTGGGTTTCTGACATCCCAGCCCCGTGATGTGCCATTTCATAGAAGTAGCCCATTCTTGTACAAGAAAGAAAGAAGAGACAGCTTTAGGTTTCTTGACTCTATAGGTGGAGCTTTTACCTGTTTGTTTATTCCTCATGTCTATCTTTTTCAGTAATCACTAAAAAAAAAAAAAAGATCTAATTTATATAATTTGAGAGTTATAGGAAATATACTGAGCAAAAGAGAGAATAACTACAAACAAGCGTTGAGCACAGCTTGCAAGGCCATACACCGCCAATAATTTGTGGGCTTGTGGTTACATACAATACAGAAAATTGCTTCTTATTCCTTTGTGCTTTGCAGACTTTTTTTGTATTCCCAGTCATCACTAATTTTGTTTTATTTGATATCTGTAAATCTCAAGTAATCGAATCGAGGCATGAAGTGAAAGGCACATCAGAAGTTAGGTCCTTTATGGAGAAAAGCGTAAATATACTTAACTAGGAAATAAATAAGCATAAATATACTTAACCAGGAAATAACTGACTTAAGTGGGAAAGACAATATATGAACTATATTTGTGCAGGGCATTTTAATAAACAGAAATATCCTTGCATTTGCCTGTTAAGGGTTTGTCTACTTAGCTAAAAGCTAGGAAGACAAATCTTTCAAATCACGCCTCTGGATCATATCCATGTAACTGTTAGCACTTTAACTTTTCCCCGTTTCAATTTCATCATCTGTAAAATGGAGAAAATATTTATCTCAGAAGTAAAATGGGACTTAATTATTTTGGCAAGTGGGGTGCAATCAAATAATGGAATTTACTATAAAAAAACGAAGTATTGTGATTCATTGCTGTGCTACCCTAGGCCTGTCACAATACAAGCTAGCGCGCAGACTTACGTGAACAAAGTCAGGAACAACTAAATTGAAACGTATCTAACTGACTCTGCCTTCAGCTTTCCCATCTCGTCTCTCCTGTTCTACTATACATTCTCCAAATATTCGACTTGAACATTTTATGTGGAACTCCATTTGTTTTATGCCTCTTTCATCAGTTGCCTTGAGCATTTCAGGCTATTTGTTTGTGTGCCCAGGCCTGAAAAATTGCCATCTTTGCTTATGTCCTTTCACAGGTGAAAGGATCTGGGCATTAACCAACTGTGAAGAATTTTCTATCATGGGCTATTTTAGCAAGATCTAAAATGCTAAGTGTGGGAGCCTCCAGTTCTTGGTAGAATGAGTTTTCCATCTCCTCTGATTAGCAGAGAAGTGATTCCAGGGGCACCATTAAACTATATGGAGATTTTTAAAGCCACCCTCGCTTGGGCAGTTGCATTGGCTTGTAGCCAAGCTGTTTCCATGTGTTTCAGAGTTCCCGGAGTGAGTTAAGAGTGCAAGTGCTTCTCCTGATCCATTGTGTAATCATGAGAGAAGAGACCCCTTCAAATATAAACTGACATCCAAACTATTTCGTTCTTTTTGGACTGCCGCAGGCCAGTTAAGTGGAGGAATTTTTATCTCTGCTTGGGAGTTTTCTTACTCTCATAGCAGTTTCAGACCGGTGGACCAGAGGCAAATGGCAATGAAAAGAGGTATATCTCACCTGGTGTGAAATCCTTCATTTTCAGCATCCTTTTTTGTACCACCCTTAGGGCTTTCACTATCTTCCTGGCACCACAGGACTGTCTACATCAATGAGGACCTGTAAGGAACCGTTTCTTCACATTGGTCACAGGGCTTAAAGCAGAAGAGAAAAAGCTAACTAAAAATAGTGCGACTGTTTTCATTTTCCCCAAGCCCTCCTCGGAAATGCTGGCAAGGAGGCCAGGGACAGCTGAACAAAGCTGAACCCTATCAGTGTTCGAACACATCAGTGTCCTCCAACCATTTTACTTGTAAGAGAGCCATTTATATCCACTTCCGACAACAGGACTCTTGGTGTTTCTGTGCTTGGTGTGCTATGTTTTCAAAGTCATTTACTGAACATAGAGTAGGTAACCTTCCAATTCAGAACAAATATGATTTCCCAGAAAAAAAAGACTAAGGAAAATGATGTTCAATCAAGAAGTAAGGGTGATGGTGGATGGAATGTTAGCTATTAAATTGCCCTGGGATGGTGGAAAATGAAGTCATTAGGATAAATCCTGCCAGTATTAAATCAACTGATTTTTGGCATTGATGTCAGATGAGCTAGGATTTCACCTAGTATGATTTGGGGCCGTATAGATAAAGGTATCAGAAGATGGAGAAATTGGATAGTTCATCTTCAAAACATGGGAGATCATGCAAGGAATGCTGTAAACATGTCATCCAGTTATGGGATGCGTCGTACCTGGAGGTCCAACGAGCTGAACAGATTCAAGAGCAGACCATGAAAATGACAATAGTATTGAAGTGAAAAGGAACCCAAGGCATGAACTCAAGAAGTCGTAGAAAACTAGGGTTGGAAGGGACCTCATGGGCACACATCTAGTCCAACCCCCTGCTCAAAGCAGGACCAGGCCCAACTACATCATCCCAGCCAAGGCTTTGTCAAGCCGGGCCTTAAAAAACTCCAACGATGGAAATTCCACCACCTCTCTGGGGAGCCTGCTCCAGTGCTTCACTATCCTCCTAGCGAGAGAGTTTTTTCTTATATCTAACTTAAACCTCCCTTGTTGCAACTGGAGCCCATTGCTCCTTGTCCTGTCACCTGCCACCGCTGAGAACAGTCCAGCTCCATCCTCTTTGTGACCACCCTTAGGTGGTTAAAGACTGCTATCAAATCCCTCCCCCCACTTAGTCTTGTCTTCTGCAGACTAAATAAACCCAGTTCCCTTGGAACTGTCCTCGGAAGTCATGTGCCCCAACCCCTGAACCATTTTTGTTGCTCCCCACTGGACTCTCGCCAGTTTGTCCATATCCTTTCTATAGTAGGATTCCCAAAACTGGATATCTTACTTCAGAAGTGGCCTCACCAGTGTAAAGCAGAGTGAGATAATTACTTCCTTTGATATGCTGGCAATGTTTCTACTAATGCAGCCTAGTGTGCTGGTTGCTTTCTTGGCAACAAGGGCACACTGCTGACTCATATCCTCTTATTGTCCATCGTAACCTCCAAGCCCTTTTTTTGCAGAGCTGCTACTTAGCCGATCAGTCCCCAAGCTGTAGCATGGGGTGGTGCATGGGATTGCTCCATCCTAAGTGCAGGACTTTGCCCTTGTCCTTGTTGAACCTCATGAGATTCCTTTTGGCCCAATCCTCCAGTTTGTCTAGGTCATTCTGAATCCTAGGCCTACCCTCCAGTGTATCTACACTACACCCCCCGCTTGGTGTCATCTGCAAACTTGCTGAGGTTGCACTCCATCCCATTGTCCTGGCCCTCAGCTTGGAAGAGGCATCCTCCAGGGGGTCCATGTTGTGGCAGCAGTAGCACAGCTTTGTTCCCCATCCCCTGGCAAACCTAGTTTAAAGCCCTCCTCACTAGGTCAGTAAGCCTATCTGCAAAGATGTTCTTTCTTCTCTTCATCAGGTGGATCTCATCTTTTCCTAGCAAGCCCTCTTCTTGGAACAACATACACCGTGATCTTAAATGATTAAAGGATCAGCTACACTAAAGTATGCTTTTTTTTTTTTTGTTTTTCCTTTAAAAAAAACATTTTAAGACTATTTTAACTCAAATGCAAGGTTACAAGGAAAAAGAATGGAATTGTTTTAAGAAGAAAAATACGTGCCTTGTTATACTTCATACTTGTGCAGGGTCCTGGGACAGTGTAAAACCCAGCATTCAGCACTTTCCCTTGAAGGACTGCTTTTACCTGTGAAGGTTACATTTTAAACAAAGATCCACCAAGAGTTCAGAAGAGACAATGAAAACCAACATTATTTGCCCAGGAAACAGTGGGGAGTGATTTGCATTGTGCCCACTTGTCTTGAAGTGCGACGCTGATACACGACTGCCCAGCTAAATTCAATGATAACAAAAAGGTAGAAAAAGAAAAACTTCAATCTGCGGTAGGTTTGTTTGCCTGATAACCAGATATCGACGTCCAGCTTAATCTGCAGTAGCAAAGTTTTGGGTGTCCGCACGTTCCATTATCTCTCTGTCTTCCCGGATTCATAAGTGAACCTCTGATGCTTTTCTAGAAAAACACATGGGCCCAATCTTTACCATTTTGAATGAGAAAGAAAGGTTTTGTTTCGGTGGTGGTAGGTAATCGCATAACAAGGGCTGTTTGAGCGTAGCACTAGCCCTGGCCCTCAGCTTGGAGGAGGCATCCTGCAGGGAGCCCATGTTGTGGCAGCCCCGTGCCAAGCTGAAGCCAAGAGCTGCCGGGTGCAGGGACTCTGTGCTACCTTTTTATCAGCTGCGTTTTCAGCAGCAGCAAACGTCAAGGCAGGCAGACCGTTCAGCAGCCAGGGTCTTTGAGTCTCGGTTACAAGTAA
The DNA here is from genome assembly GCA_030014935.1 of Caiman crocodilus. NCBI lineage: Eukaryota > Metazoa > Chordata > Crocodylia > Alligatoridae > Caiman > Caiman crocodilus. The sequence continues at coordinate 6,014,826 of JAGPOW010001338.1, forward strand.
GATTCCTACACTCCCCTCCTTCTCTATGCTCTGTACCCACTCCTCTCCGATGCTTAGCATTTCCCCTCCCTTGATGCACTCGCACAGTTTTACCCAGGGTGCAAAGCTAGGCAGTTAAATGTCTCTGAGGCAGCTTCTGTGAGTGACAAGCCTCCTCCTGCCTTCATAGCCAGGTCTCTGCAAAGCCACCTTCTCATTAAGCAGCCTGAATGAGCTGCCTTCTCCTAGGGCTGCGAGATATAATGGGCTTCCTGCCCTCACCCTGCCCTCTCATCAGAATTAATCTATCCACTTACATCCTTTCGTCATAGATGGAGAAGTGATGATGTCAGGTGACCATGTTTAATTTGCTTAATAAGGCTCTTGATTTCATTTACGCAGGACAGTTTAAGCCACTGCTGTGCAGCTATTAAAGCTGTAATGACTTAAAACAACATCAACAGCAACAAGAAAAGAACAGCTAATAAATACCAAAATTGTATTGCTTGGACGAGCAAATTAGAGCCAGAGCGCTTAACCGTTTTGGGATATGCCATGCAAGAAATATACTTAATCAAGGCTCTTGCTGAAACTTCTCTCGGTAACTTCTGATTCAGCACCCAGTTAGGAACATGAGAGCACTCCACTGGTTTGAGCAGGTGCTAGACCAGGCCCCCATTCTTGCTCTTCCTGTTTTCTGTTCACACTCGTTCCTCTTTCAAAACCTTCCATCACAGAAGACTTCCCCCTCCCCATCGTGCGCAGGGTCAGGGGGAGAGCTAGAGGGAACTTGCCAAACCCACTGCTTAATTACCTGCAATGGACAATGTAGAGTCTTGGGTTTTTAATAAGTCTCCAAAGTTTTCAGTAAAAGGTCACCAGGCATTTGGACATAGTTTGAGGCATTAAAGCTATGTACAGACGTTCAAAAAGCCTGAGGTTGAATCGATCAAACTTACGTGGGTTTCTGTACCCAGTGTAGGTTAGTTTGGGAGTGAACAGAACAGACGTTCACCCTTTGGCGGGAGGAGGATGGGGCATGCAAGCTGCCTGCACTGGCTGAGGCCAGCAGATCAGGCTGCTCCTGCATGCCTTCCAGGGGGCTTCCCGGACTGCCGGAGACTCCCAAATGCAGCCCCTCCACCCCATCATGATCAGCTACAGACATGTCAGCTGCATTCAAGCAGTGGTGGCATCTGTGGTCACCCATCTCCTGCAGCTTGGTTGTGCCCCCTGGGGCTGCACCTGCTCGTAGGGGGCATCTGGGTGGGCTCCCACAAAACACCCAGGGACCCCCATGCCTTGCCTTCTCCGCCCCACACGTGGGCATAACTCCAACTGGGCTGCAAGGCACAGTCAAGAATCCCTTCCCCACCCCGTGGGACTCGTAGTGCACCTCCCTGCAAGGAGGGGTGGGTAGTGGAGGGGATGCAAAGGCACCCGGGTTGCTGGCAGACAGTGACCTAACATGAATCAGTAGGGGATCTGGTAGAGAAGATAATTTCCATGGTCTAACCTAAATCAATTAAACTTGAGTGCATGTCGATCCAGGTCTATCTTAGACTGGGTTCTTCTGTTTTTAAACCAGTCTACATGCACCAAATTTCTTTATGGTTATGGGTTTAAATTGCTTTCCAAGCACTTATACTAGTAAAAGTGTAACGTGTCCTGGCCTAAATAAGATGGGGAAATAAGGAGAAGAAATGTATGAGAAAGTATTAGAATGTGAATCTTTCTAAGAAATACTAATTAAAATATAACAACAATTGCTGCCTCTGTGCAGCTTGACATGCACTGTGACTTCAAGTTGTTTTTTAATAAACACAGTAGAAACTAATAGTTTGGGGATGGAGATGAGGGGGAGATAAGCAAGAATAAAATACAGATTTAAATGTGAAGTTGACTCTAGAATGGATGACTCATGCTTCAATCTACATGCAAGTAATTATACACTAGAAATTCAGGATGCTGGCTCTAGACTTATAAAAATCAAAGCACCATAGTGAGTTTTATCTTCTAGCTAATATTATGGGTAATACAAAGATTTCTTAACACTGCTAATGAAGAAGCGGGGAAAAAAAATCATTGCTATTTCAAGTATCTCTTTCTTTTCCCTCTCCCCTTATTTTTTTTTTTTTTACATTTTGTTAAAGATGTAATCAATGTGCATTTGATGTGTTCGCGTTTACTAAATTATTTTGCTCTCTCCTGATATTTCCCATCAAGGCTGTTGATCACCTTTCCTCCATTTCTTTGTGCTGTCTGAGATAATGCAAATGCCTGTTTACAAGGCAGTACAAACATTCTTGGCAATCCCTCTGTTCTGTAATAGGTGGGAAAGACGCAGCGACAAAGAGAAAATTCTCAAAGGAGATCTGATGGATCTCAGTTCTTTTTGTTCTCCCTTTTAAGTCACCTGTAAGTACCTTGCAGCCATCCTGAGCGCAGCATCTGTGATTTTAAAGACATTTGGTCATCAAAAAAGAAAAAGAAGAAAAAAAAGATTTTATTAGGATTTTGTACAGATATAGATGTGTTTAGAAAGACTGATGCCAATACATGTCAACCTGCTCCCTGCTAGAGAAGTCAAATTAGTGGGAGGCTAAAAATGTTCATTCTCCATTTTTTTCCCCCCAGGGGTGTTGTTTTCTTTTTTTCCAACCTAGTTTCCTTTTCTTTTTTTCCCTTTTTTTTTTTGTTTGGTTGGGGGTTTTTTTTGTGTTTTGGTTTTTTTTGTTTTGTTTTGTTTTTTTGAGGGGGCAGAGGAGGGGAAAGAGTTCCTTCAAAAAATACTCCGCTTTCAGGCTGCATTCAGAAAAATCAGATTATCACATGGTTTATCACAAATCTAATTTTCTGAAGCCTGTTTTTTTTCCTCTCTGGTACGTCAAAGTGAGGGTATACTGATTCCATAACCTGACATGGCCACCCCGCATCGGCTTGTCCATTCAGTGGGACGGTGGAGTGGGCAGAATGGGGTTGGGGCTAGTTTGAAACTCTCATTGCCTATGGCTCTGTGCTTCCTTCCCTCTTCCTCATGCATGATAATGAGTGATCTTCAGATGGTAGGAGGTAAGACAAGGAATTACCACCACTCTGCCCCTTTATGTACTCCCTAGTTGTCATGGTGGGGAAGATCCCATTGTTGCTTCACGATTCCATTCCTTCCTGATCTACCCCTCTCTAGTATCTCCTCCATGCCTTCATACCCCTAGCTTTATACAGCAGCACTGGTGGATTAAGTGAGTCTTAATCCTGAAGGGAGACCTCGTAGCCACCTATAAATTCATCAAGGGAAGACAATAGGGAATTGGTGATGTGCTATTACCAGAGCCCTCCAGGGAATAACTAGGAATAATGGGTGCAAACTAGTGGAGAGTAGCTTTAGGTTAGACATTAGGACGGACTTTTTTTTTTTTTTTACAGTAAGGTTGGCCAGAATCTGGATGGGCTTCCAAGAGAGGTGGTGCTATCACATAACTTGGAGGTCTTCAAGAGGAGGCTATATAGTCACCTGGCTGTGGTCATCTGACCTCAGTCCTCTTTCCTGCCAGGGGATCAGCCACAATGATCCATTGTGGTCCCTTCTGACTCTGCAATCTATGAATCTTCTTCCTGCGTCATGGAGAAGTCAGCTGGAGAGGGCTGCAGGCATGCCCAGAGGAGCTTATTTCTCTTTCATGAATGTAAAGACCAGGCAGACTATCCAAGTCCGTGTCCATTCTCCACAGTGTTGGAGTCCTGGGCCTGGATTTCACCTTCACTCTTCAGTTACTTGTATGCTATGAGATGGACACTGTATCCAGGTACCTTTACTAGAGAAGAGGCAAGTAAAATACTCTGAACTAGTATGGTATGTTGCATTATATATATATAATATAATCAGTATATATTAAAGTGTATGGGGTCTTGTTATATCAAGATTTTCTGCCTAAGCCAGACACTTAATTCTGTAAGAAAAGAAACCCTTAAGGCAAAAACACTTCTGAAGGAGATATTCAACATTTGCCCTCAAGCAGCAAGTCTCTTCTTTTCTTTTCTTTTTTCCCCCACAAGAATTACACAAAGTAATTATGAAACCCAAAGCAATTAGAGGCCTATAATAGCTTTAGGACAAATCCTTAATGTGCTACTTTAATGGAAAGAACCTAGAAGCTGTTGAGACAAATGATTAATGCATCAAAAATTATATTAAGACTATTTTAAATATAGACAGTAGGTTTTGCTTGTAGTTAAAACTGCGTAACAAGCGGGATTATCATGGAAACAATTAGATTATACAAAATGGTCTGTGGCTTGAACCTGTGGCTGTTTCTTTAAACAAACAGTTGCGTGGCTTTCTGTTTCCATCTGTTTTATGCTCCTGCCTGCTCAAGAAAACTAGTTCAATGTATATAAATCAGTTTAGATACTGATTTTGTTAACCTGATGAAATCCCCTTCTAGGAACACTCTCATTTTGGATTAAGGTTGGTTAATATTAGGCTACCTTGACTCCTTATCAATATAAGCTATATCCGTGTAAGGTGCCCTTCACCTAGAATACGTATATTTGGACAAGGTGGTTGCATTTAACTAAATCAGTTTCTAAGCTAAGTTAGACAAATGGATACAATTTTTCCTGACCTTATAGATGTGGGGAATTACAGTGGGATTTAATATTAACAGCTGACTCATCCTTCAAGGTTTTATTGTTGCTGTTTTGTGTGTGTATGTGTTTTGCTTTCTCAATTTGGTTTGTTCCTTTCTTCCATGTGAGACTAAAGAAATCAGTTTAAAAGCTATTTCAGGCTTCTCTATTAAAACTTAGGTACTTACCGAGCCTTCTAGATGTGGTCATACATGAGCAGGAATTACTGTTTATTATCCTGATTACCAATGCCTAGGATTTCAGACTAAGGTAAATGGTAGAGAACCATGGACAAGTTATCGAGGTCCTTTAAAGCTTGTTTTGTTTTGTTTCATAAATCTCCCCACTGGCTTACTTTCTTGACTTCACCAGTGATTTTATCTCCTGACATCTCTGGATTCGTTTTGGGGGGTTGGAATACTTCCTATGCCCCCCGTCCCCCCAGGTAAAACAGCTACAGTTAGGTTTGCGTTACAGCTATGCTGTTTAGATTATGGATATGGGTTGAGAAGTCACCATTGACTTGCGAACCAAAGGAGAGCTGGAAGACCAGCTGTGATCGTTGATTCACAGATCTACCTAAACTAAAACACTTCTGGGCTCAGCTGAAGAGCATTTTTCAGAGGTGAGAAAGTGAGGTTGCTGCTGGGTGATGTTGTCTCTTCTTTTTTAATACAGTGAGCACTGGACTTCCAAATCCACCATCTTTCCTCTGCGCTTTTTGAACTGCATTATTCCCCTTGACCCTGATAAATGATCAAAGTGTATTACCAATGATTGTAATGGCCATATTTAGTCAGGGTAGCTGCCTCTGATTCCAGAAATACCTGGATTCAATCTTTGTATTTAATTAAGGGATTTGTACTATGTTAATATGTATGCACGTAACCATACCTTTTACAATGCTTTATCTTTACAGTGCAGTTTGCAGTACTGAAAGAGTAAGTGTCCACAATTGTAATTCTTCATAATTGTTTGGGTTCAGGAATAAATTGCACAGCCTAGGAGACCTGTTAATGCATGTCTTTAATGTAAATTGCCTCTTGTACATTCAAAGTTGAAAACATATATACCTTCAGCGCTGCATAGAGCAGGATTTATTTAGTTCACTGAAAGTCCAGGAGAAGTCTTATGTCAGCTCATCGCCTAAGCACTTTGAGTCATCTGACTCAGGCCTGTCCTGGGACATGTGCTATTTCTCTCCTCCTCCTAGTGCAATTGTGTGTTATGTTTTCACATGCAAACTTCTATGTTACTTTGTGCACAAGCTTCACTTTTGCCAGAAGAGTGGAGAAGAGATTTGGTAGTTTTGCAATATCCTGACTACTAGGAACATGGTATAACACTACGCCATTCTGTAGAGGCAGTGCTTCCAAATGGCTGATGGCTCCCAGGGCAGGTATATTTTAGAAGTAGGGAGAAGCAAGGTATGTAAGTGGCAAAGAGGATACTGGACATCCCAATGGAGATGGGTGACAGCAGTTTTTTTCACTCTTATAACATGATCCCAGTAAGTCTTTGGTTGAAGGTTTTTGTTTGTGTTTCTTGTGGTAGAAAAAACCCACATTTCATTTGAGGAATTGCCTCTAGAATCTGAAGAGCATCCAGCTAGGCAAATAATAAACTACTGTATGTATTTAACTCCAAGACAAGGGAGTCTTGGAGTCTCCCTAGGCACCATGGAGGGCAGGGGTGAGGGGGGGTCACCTTAGATTTGAGTACCTGCCCAGAAGACTCAGTTCCAGCTTTGGCCCTAGGCTCGAGGCTGAGGCCCAGGCTGAACTGCCACCTCCCCGAGACGAGCGTGGCTCATGGACAGGGAGGGGGCATATGGTGCAGGAGGGAGGGTGCACAGGGCAAGCCATGCTTTCTGCTCCCTCCACCCCTTGCTGCTTATCTTGGGCTCTGTCTCCAATTCCTTTGGCCCTAGTCTGGCTGGGTGCACAGCTGCTGTTGCTTCTCTGTAGCCACTGCCACTGTTGACTGCCTGGCACCAGAGCTGCAATCCAGCAGGCACAGTACAGGATGTGACGGGCCAGGCAGCAGGAGGTCAAGCACAGGACCAGTGGAGCGGAGAGAAGCAGGCAGGCAGGCAGGGGACAGAGAGTAGGGATAGGTAGCAGGCGGACAGGCACAGTCGTGAGAGGGTAGGAGGAACATGGCAGGGGATGGGGGTGAGTGGCAGTTGGGGCAGGTATCTGGCGGGGGGCAAGTGGCAATGGGGCTGGCAGCATGGGGGCAGGGACAGGCACAGAGGATACATGGCATGAAGATATGTAGCAAGGAGGCAGGAAGTGGGGAGCAGGGGACAAAGCACAGGCACAGGGGGAAAGGAGGCAAATGGAGAAGCAAAGGGTAGATATCTGGACCCTTTGTCCTCTGCTGCTGATTTGGGAGGCAAATCAGGGGCAAATTTAAGATGACCTTCCAATAATTAGATTCTGTACATGGAAAATTATAAAAAAAATATACATTTCCCATGCAAAGAATCTAGTTATGCGGGGGGGGGTCATCTTAAATTCAAAGTCATCTTGGATTGGGGTAAATAAGACATTTCGCATGAAAGAAATAGTTATGTACAGGACAAAAGTTTTATTTGTCGTGAACTTGTGTGAAGTGTGTTTATTGATGATGCTATTCAGAAGGATTTACTTGGTTTTAGGGTAATGGTTTAGTAGATCAGATCTGCATTTATTAGATAGATAGATAGATACATAGATAGATATCTCACATTATTGAAAGATTTGGCTGATAAATATGAATTCAAAGTCCTGTGCATATGGCATCCAGTATCGGATTAGAACAGATTCCTTTAGTGGCAGGACAGTAGGTTGAAAAGCAAAGTTAATATGACTTTGTTAATATGTTAACTGAGTACAAAGCGTCCAGTTGACATCCGGGGAGATATGAGATGGTTAATCCAGCCTTTAGGTGGATCATTATTAAGAATTCAAAAACAGCTTCTGCAGTCATGGAGGGGTCAGTTTTTGACCCTTTTTGAATCAAATAGAGAACAGCTTGAGGGGGAAGAGAGACTAATTAAAATGAAGTCTCCAAGCCTTATCAGCTGTCTGTGGTAGGCAGCTGCAGAACTTGAAAAATTGCTTTCCACTGCCCAGCCAAATTCTGGTTATTTGCTTGGTTGGATGAGGAAAGTATCCATGACCTTCAGCCATGTGGAAGGCCACAAATCGTGGTGAAGAGAGATCCAAAACCAATGGTCGGGATGGGAGAAAGGGCTGGCTGGCTTTGAATTTATGAAGAGAAACAGTGCAAATCTTTGTTCTGGAACAATGAAAAGTCTGTGGGGAAGATGGCAAAGGCAGGGAAAAAAATGTTTTTGTGTCTGAAGCGTAACTATTTAAAAAAGTCTGTACTGAAGGTGCTGGGCCAATACATTAAACAATATATATGTATCCAGAAATAGGAATAAAGCACACAGATGCAAACAAGTATTAATGAATGACAGTAGCACTGCCTGGAGAAAGCTAAGGGCTGTGACATCTTGTTAGTACTGACTGGGTTGCTCTTACCATTCCTCAGTTTAGAAGACTGGATGGGCAGAAAATTGATCGCCAGGTTCAGTGACACTGCAGTAGTATTATATAAGTAACACCTTGCGGTGGTACTACATGAAAGGCATTGGGTGTAGGGACTTTTTCCTGTCTGCTCTGGGAAATTTCAGCATGTTTCCTTGTGTGTGTGTGTCTTTTATATAGCGAAATATGATAGATAATACAACTACATCTGCCTTCCCAGATCAACAGGCTGTCCACTCTGGCATGAACTTATTCATATTAGTTTTTTTCCCCCTGTGTAATAATATCCTGCTTTAGAAATTGAGCCAGGACAAGGAATCACTCAGGAATATTTAGTGTGCAATTTCTATTTTATGTGTTTGGTAGTGAAAAACGTAGTGACTGGTGTTTCCTGTGTTTAATTACAGCAATAATTAACGTCCTGTAGATGTGCAGTACAGAAAGCTAATACCATTTTTAAAAGTCCATTTTGGCCTTTAGAATAAAGCCTCTGCTTTTTCTGAAAACATCTCAGCAACTCATCATATGAGACAGTCTTTCCTATCACTTGATTAACTTTTCTGTAGCAACAACAATTCATATACCTTGTGAGGAATTGCCTGCCTTGCTTCAGAAAATGTGAGCCCTATATTATATTATATAATACTGTATTACCATATTTTATCACATACAACATGCCTCAGGCTATAATGCACACCTTGTTTTTGAAAGGTAGAATAAAGAAAGGCCTTGCCTTGTAGTAAGTAGCTGAGTAGCAGCAGCAAGTGTTGAGCCTGCTTATTGTTTTTCTCCCTGTGGGTCCCTTCTCCTCTTCCAGTGGTGTTGACTTGTATGACCCCTAGCACTTTTAGGAGCTTGGTGTCCTTGGGTCATTTCAGCAACTTGCTTCCTGTTAAGGACTCTGCTTTAGTAAATTGGTTGCACCCAGCATTACACTCTAATAGGTTCTTTTCAATGCTGCTTCATGTTAGCGGACTTTAATTCAGAGTAATCAGCACCCATTCATTGTTTTCAGTAACCTTTTTATCATCATCAGTAGTGTGTGTTTCTGTAGATATATGGGAGTATAATTTTTTAATCTTCTTGTGCTGTGATTTATGTGCATAACTTTCCAAGCATTGAGAGTAGAATGTATACTTTGGTGTTCATGGTGAACTATTATTTAATATTAGGGATGCTCCAGTAGCATTTTAAAAATATTGTGTTAAGACACTGAATAATGAGTAATGGATGCTCTCCTTATCTAGTTCAGCAGTATGTAAAAGTATTTTGTAATATTTATCTGGATAGGCTGAGCTGTGTTATAAGGAAACTATTTGTATCACTTGTCCTTTGTCGTTAAATCACTCTTCCTTTTTCAGTGCTTGTTTCATGGAAGTCCTTTCATAGTATCTGATGAAGTAAGCAGTTGCTTATGAAAGCTTGTGCTATATCTATATCCTTGAGTTCAAACTAGCGTGGCTAACTAGGTATCACTTTACCTAACCAAAAGAGGGAACAACTATAAAAAGCAGAGTGCAATTTATTTTGGAAAGCATTTCCAATTTATTTCAGGGAGGAAAGCATGTATTTATTTTGCATGTGTGTCTATGGGAACATATACATGTGATGGACCTCTGCTCATTAGCACACTCAATAAATCGAGTCTGTTGGAGCATGCTAATTAACGTGCTCCAGCAGCCTCCACATCGTATGTATTCTGTAGCCCTGAATTTCAAAATGGCAGTGGGTACACTTTATGTAAAGCTCGTTGAATGAGCTTTATTAAGGTGCCTCACCACTGTTTTGAGCACAGGATGCTGAATACTCGTGGTGCTGCAGGCACTTTAATTAGAGCGGATCTCAGAGCTGTTCTAATTAAAGCTGCCCCCTCCACCCTGGAGCACGTGCATAGAAGCTCTATATATGTATAGCACAAACTGTGCTAATCTTCTCTAATCTCATTAAGGTTGTTTATCTTCTGTTTTAGAGTACCTTAGAGAAGCTTTGAAGTTCACGGATCCAACTCAGTTATACAGGAGTAGGATTAGGCTGCAAAACAGACAGTGGGCCCAAAGCGTTCCTATGCACTTAAACAATTTATGTGCTACACAAGCATGCAGTTAACCAGCATTTTTTTGTTTTTTGTATGTAACCAATAGCCAGTGCTGTGCAGCACAGCTAAGAAAATTATGCATTTATCCTATGTGCATAAAAATGAATTACACTATCATTTTCCTCCCCGCTCAAACATCTGGGTGTTATAGCAATAGGTAACGTAAGTACCTAGTTAAATGCGCAAACTCTTTAGATTGTACAGGATTAAAGTGAATTTACGACGTAGAAAATCCTGAAATGAAAATGGAACCTTCTTATTTTCTTTCTATATGAAAAATTAATTAAAGAACATTTTAAAGCAGAAAAGGAAAACAGACAGAGGAAAATTTTAATACAGTTTAATGTTGATCCACAAAAGAACGTAAGCTTTTATTCCCTTGGGAAGACAGGAGCATGGGACTACTGATTCCATAGACCTCTTCTGTCTTGTTTTACGCTTATAAGATGCAAAGGGGGGTTGTATATCTTTTAAAGAATAATAAAAGATATCACAAGAAATCCTTCCGTCCCGTGCATTTCTTGGACCATCGTGTCTCAGCAATACTCCAATGCTAGTTTACACTTAGAAAAATACAGTCAGATATTTCTCTGCAAGTTTAACTCTCATTTATGATTGGGTGAGGGAAGTAGGAATGATAAAAGTTGCTAATAAATATGAGATGGTAATTAGGATGTGTTATATAGCCTGGAAAACTACATCAATGAAGGTAATAAATTAATTATTTGACCTTGAAAGTTCAAGGGAGAATTTGCAGGTTAATGTGTGTAATTAGTAATGTTCAGAATTGTTGGATCTCAAGTCATCGCAGTGTTTAGGGGTAATAAATTATTCAGAAAGTCTAATGTTTGTTGTATACAAATTTGTAGCCAAATGTGTGTGTGTGTAAAGAAGCAGAAGTATGCTGTGCAGTTTATATTTTCTTGGGTGGTTTTATTAATGTATTATGATGCCATGGGATGTCACCCTGAATAGTTGGCCATATTTCAGTTATTTATATTTTCTAAATACCTGTGGTGCTGTGGAAATAATCAAGTTTAGAAATGCTTTCCTTTGAAGGGCCCCTCATCTTCTGTTGGCAACTAACTGTACTCTTTTCTTTTGCCTGTTTCTAGCAGCTGGCTTGTATTTCATCTCAAAGCCACTATGGGAATTTAATCCCACATCCCATCTATGTAGGAGGTACATATCAATATTCTCCTACTAATGCATGGGTGTCACAGTATCGGGCCAGCTGCAAAGAAACTCTGATAGGTCTGTGTGAGAAAACTAGCTCTTTTTTTTTTTACAGCAGGCATTGAACACAATGCATTTGCATATACTTTTTATTTGTCTTCAGACGTTGTAGCCAGCTATTTCACCAGTAGCATCTGCCTGGGACCTGTTAAGATTCCTAAGTGCTCATAATGAAAAATAGATGCCTGATTATTGCTTTTTCCTTCTTCTCATGGAAAGAAGGTGCTGAGTTTATTATCTCTCCGTTTGAAGAAGAGTTCCCTGAGTGTCTAGTTCCTGGAGAAAGATTCAGTTGCACTTGCAGGTAGGGAGGAATGGGCCTATTCATTTATTTGGTTTTTAGATTGGTATCCTGATGAGAAAAGGCTCAGAGCAGTCAACAGGGAACCCACATATAGGAAACATCAGTAGATTTCCCAACCAATACCCCCAAAACTAGAAAACTCAAGCTCTCCCTAACTACTGTCTCCCTGCCTAAACCCCCATACAAGCAAACTCTCTGGCCAATCCAGACCTTGCTTCCCAGCTTCCATTTACATCCAGGTATCAGAAACTTGTTCCTAATTCACTTGCACTCTAGAGGAGATGCCTCCACTTCTCCACATGCTCCGTGACCCTAAAACAAAATGCATGAACTCCTATCAGGTTGCCTTTCTGCAGCATCAGCCCAAAGAGACCTGTTGGCTTTGTAGGGCCTGTAGTCTGGCCAGGTCCTTCTCCCTCCTTTCTGGTGCTCAACGTGGTGGCTCAGCTGGACCCCAGCCTTCCTGAAAAGGGAAGAGGGGCTGGGAGTGATTGCAGCATTTTGGCCCAAGGTTGCTGAAGAATTGTTGCTCATTGTGAACTCTTGCTCGTATAAAGTCACAGTGCATTTCTGCGTGGCGTTTTCAGCTGTGGGTTCCCTCTCCCACCCTTGCATTCTTTTATCCAGTCCCTGCACCTAACTCTTATATTGCTTTCTTCTGCCATTCGACTAATACAAGTCAGGGACGCACAAAAAAAGATTTTACCCATATGCAATTTGAAAGTGAAGTGAATGTGTAGGTATGGGTATGTGTGGGAGGTAAAATGGATTTTTAAAACTGAATATTAGGAATGGGGAAAACATTTTGATAGTTTAATTAAAGCATTTGGTTAAATATTTCTATCAATGCATTTTTACTGGCTGCGGAGAATAAACAGATTTTTCGTCTCACTTTTACGTTTGTAATTTTTTAAAGCAACATTTCTGTTGTTTGTTGAGAGGCCACGGTTATACAACTGAATCCCATTTAGCTTATATTTTTAATCTAATTTGACCCCTTGACTCATATCTAAAATTCTACTAAAAGCAGTTTACACGCGGGAGCATGTGAATGGAAAGGTGTGACACTCACTGGATAAAATGAGTTTGAGTAACAGGAATACTTAGTTGGCTATCAACATATTACAGCAATCTAATATCTGTTCAAACCTGAAGTGTAATTTAGGAGTTGTTGATGTGACTCAGTAATATCTTGGTAAAATAAAGTTAATGTGTGCCCCTTTCCCGTCCCTGTCCACCCCCCAGCTCTCCCACCCCACCCTACTTTCTCAAATAGGATATGTAAATTATTCTCTCTTAGTATTTCAGTTTGGCAGTACAAGCCATCTGTTCTCTCCAGGGATGGCAGAGTAGAGACTGAACTTTCAAAACTGTTTGAATGAGGAAAAGGAAGTGGCTTTGTGGATAAGCTCAGGAACAGCTTTCCTTTCATGAGCATTGTGTTAACTATTTTTCAGTGACTCAAGATGGGTGAAACAGAATCAAAATTATGTGCCTAAACCCACTCACATGCCTAATAAATGAAATATGATCTGGCCCTAAGTGTACATGCCTGGGAGAAAGAATGAGTTAGACCTAATCCTTACGTTATACTTGTTATCCAGGATACCTAGATCTTAGGTCCACATGAGTAGGAATAAGAAGGACTTCTTATGTGGTCATTCCCTCTTCAGATCAAAATAGGAGTTAGCTGGAAAAAAGCAAGGGGTTAGAGAAGTCTAAGCTTCATACTTTTTAGCCCCTGAGCAATAATTTGATCTTGTATGAGCCAGTAGTAAAGTAATACCTCTCAGGAACAAATGGAAGCAGGAGAAGAATTATACAGCAATACACCTGTGAGCCATATCGCTTTCTGGTGATACTCCTAATAAGTTCAGTTTATGTTGTATTTTTGCTTTGGTCTGTGCCTTATTCGTAGATTCATAGATGTTGGGGTCGGAAGGGACCTCAATAGATTGAGTCCGACCCCCTGCATAGGCAGGAAAGAGTGCTGGGTCTAGATGACCCCAGCTAGATGCCTATCCAACCTCTTCTTGAAGACCCCCAGGGTAGGGGAGAGCACCACCTCCCTTGGGAGCCCGTTCCCCAATTCCCTTTTGTGCCTCCGTGATGAACTTATAGGCAGCCACAAGGTCGTCTCTCAACCTTCTCTTGCGGAGGCTGAAGAGGTCCAGGTGCTCTAGTCTCTTCTCACAGGGCTTGGCCTGCAAGCCCTTAACCAAATGAGTGGGCCTTCTCTGGACCCTCTCCAGGTTATCCACATCCCTCTTGAAGTGCGGCACCCAAAACTGCGTGCAGTACTCCAACTGCGGTCTGACCAGCACCCGATAGAGGGGAAGTATCTCCTCCTTGGATCTATTCGTCATGCATCTGCTGATGCACGATAAAGTGCCATTAGCTTTTCTGATGGCTTCGTCACACTGCCGGCTCATGTTCATCTTGGAGTC
>JAGPOW010001338.1:6039007-6064729 GCA_030014935.1 Caiman crocodilus
TAATTTTAAAATTATTATTATCATTATCTTTGCCGAAGGGGGGGCCTGATACTAAAAGTTCACCCAGGGCCACCAGGCAACAGGTGTGGTGCTGCTGTACTGTTGTATGTAACAGATCCTGTGACAGCGCCCTCCACTCAGTAGCAAACGCCACAATTAATTCTTGTTTAGTGCCTATACCTGTTGTCTATACCTTCCATTTGAGGCTCTGATGCACTGCAGCATCACATTAAACAACATTAAAGATAACAGTGGCAGTTTCTAATGATGAGAAGTACATCAGAAAACCTGTCATTAATCCAACTGCCCCTAGCCTTTCAGGTGAAATCAGAGCATCCCATTTCCCTGGTACAGCCTAATCATTTTTACAGGTGAAGTCAGCCATCAGTGGCTTCCTGGGGAAATAACATCAGCTGTCTCTGTTACATTAGTTATTGGAGGTATGTTAATAAGTCATGAAATTAAGTGCCATCTTCCACTTAAGGGAATGGATTGCAAGGAACACTTATCTAGACACTGGAACACTTGTCTAGACACTGGTTCAGCCTCTGGCTTCCTGTAGGACTTTGGGACAGGAAAGATATCTGTCACATGCCCTGCACCCACAAGGAAAACCAGTCCTACCTGTGCCCACTCACACATGCCAGCCCAGGAAATAATTCAGTGAAGTTTCTCTGGGGACACCTCTCTTGAGCAATCTGTCTGGCATGTTTGAGAGCGGTTGCAGAAAGTGCCTCCTGCCTCCTCTGTGCAAACTGGAGTAGGCAGGTGGGCACATTGCAGAGCGCCGTTCCCCAGTATTGCCGGGGACTGTGCAGATAATCTCTGTGCAAGCCAGTTCCTCACCTGGAAAATGGAGATATTAGTATTTTGTCCGCACCCAGTCCACGCACCGTGGCAATTAAACTTCAGAGAGGCATTTCTGTGATGGAATCGGTAGGCACACCATACTTAAGGGACAGCGTGATCGCAGCAGAAAAACTGGATCATGTGAGATTAATACACAGAGGCTTGTAATGCTAAGTGTAGTTGCATTTTTAAATATTAATCCCCACAGATGGTGGTGCAAATGTAAACCTGGCAAATCACTTCTTCTCAGGCTATCTGACTCGGGCCGGCAGAAAATGGTAATCAGTGATCCAAAACATTTAGCATCGCTCATTCATTTGTCGAGAGGTGAAATGGTGTTTTTCTCCCCTTTTTTCTCAGTCTTCTCTTTTTACCCTTCTATGAACTCTCAGTACCTCATCTGTTTCAAGTACAGATGAAGGTCAATTGGAGATCTTATATGCTGAATTAAATGTCTTAATAAGGCACTTCATGCCTATCAGTGAGACAAGTCGAGTGCTTGATTTGCCATTGAGTTTGCCTTTAAAATAAATTGTGGAAGGGTGGTAAAAAGGCAGCTAGCTAGATCTTTCGAAGGAAGCAATTCACAACATATCTATTGTCAAGTAAGAAAGAATTATGGGAGAAAAGGGAGAGACAGAGAGAGATAAGACTGTAGAAAACATAAAGTATCACTTCTTGAAGAAAAATGGGAAGAAATGAACGTGCGCAGGTTTTCCCATAGAATATCCAGAACAGGATTTCAAAATTATTCAAGTACTTAGAGACCTTGATGGTGAATCTGATATACAATAATGCCCACGCTGGTAAAAACATTCACCAATATTTCTATTTATAAACAGCATTTTTTTTAAGCCTACCCAGAATATTTTAGGTAGCTGTATTCAAGGAATCATGATTTCAGTGACATTATTAAAAGAGGATACTTATTCTATATAGCGTGTTGGCAGTATTTTCCCTTAAAAGAAAAATCAGGAGACTTGTGTTACCAGGATTGAACCCTCCTGAAAAATGTGTTCTGCCTACTCATTGATACATGTGGTTTTATCCAACCAGACAGAAGGGTAGTGGGAGAGTGTAGGCTGAATAGTCCTTGGGGAGAAATCCTGAGAATATGGCATTTTGTACTGTTACCTTTTGAGATCCTTTATAAATAAAACCAAACCTAGGTAGGGGATAAGTTTTGGTACTTTACTGATACCCTGGCACTTGTGTGCATTATATTTGCAGCAGAGTGGAGAATTTTCTTGCTGGCGAGAAGGGGCAGACAATTTCCACATAGGAGGCTCTCTTCTGCACTGATCCATGATTTCACCAAACTTGTTTGTGACTAGGTAGGTGCCGTTTTTGGTCCAAACCTCAGGGTAGTCTGATGTTAGGATCCCCCCCAGCACCCCTCCACAGTTTGTCCGCATATCTGTTTTAGACTTGAACACGCAATGTTAAAATCAGTGCCTCTTGCCAGATTAAGAGTGGCGTATGTACAAGGTTGTGAGCCACTGACCTGCGTGCAACGGAGGCCTGTATTTAAGGAAGTCGAAGTAGAAAACCAAGTCCCTTTCTCTCACAGTTGATGAATGTCAGGGAGTCATGATAGCTTTAAACATAAGTGTTAAGAGGTGAAAGATGCGGGAGCAGTAATTGGTGAAAGGTTCTTTGATGGTTTTGACATTTACATCTCAATGCCTCCATAGTTTGCTGGAGTCCAATACTAAATGCCAGCCTGGGACCTTGACAGTATACACTACTGTCAGTTATAATGAGAGTTGGGTTTCTAATGAAGATTAATGCAGATCAGCATGGAATCAAGGCACACAATGCTACATCCAGGGACATAAAGACTGACACACTTAAACAAGTACAAGGAAGCATTTACATTATAATGAAAGCCTGGATTCTGCCCTTCAGATACTGTGTATCTAATTTTCTCTGCCACTGACAGCATATAGGAGGAAATACAGATGAGGCCTTACGTGTCAGTGTGGTAGGGAAAGGTATGCATAGAATCACAGGGTTGGAAGGGCGATTTTCTCCCGTTCTGTATCTGTGGATTCGTTGCGTTTTTTCCTTGTTTCCCTTTATTGAATTTGTTGCCTGTGGCCTCATTTTCTAATTTATCAAGGTCCCTCAGAAATTTAATCTTAACCTACGAAGGTTTGCTACTTCTCCCAGTTTTGCATGGTCTACAAATTGGATCTTATGCTCCCTTTTCCTGTGACCACACCATTAATAAAAATGTTAAAGGATGTTAAATGCCAGCCTGAGACTTTGAAAGTATAAACTGCTGTCAATTATATGGGACCTGGAACAGTCCCCAGTGCAAAACCACTTGTAAACTGCCGTATGGACCATTGTCCTGGGGGAGGAGGGAACATGGAGGTGTGCACGGGTGGATCCAGAGGGGGTGCAGTGTTGTGCACCCCTGTTTCTCGCCATGCCATAGAGCAGGAGCCAGGGACTTAAGTCCCAAGGAAAATAAGAATTCCACCTGTCCCTTCCCTTCCCCCCCGCCATGCTCAGAGGCATGTCCCCGTCCCTACCCTCCATCACTGGGTGTTAGTGTAGTCATTGCTTCTGTCCCTGTAAGGTATCATTGATGTGATGTTGGCGCTGAAGTCTCAGGAACTGCACTAACAGCAAAAGTCACAGCCAGTAGGCTGTGCAAAATTTCACCGGCTGTTTTGTTTCAATGCTCTTTCAACTCGTTTCGAGCTCAAAACAACGAAATCAAAATGAAACGAAGCGCTCCAAAACAGCCTTGAAACGAAACAGGGCCAATCAAAACGTTTCAAAAGTTTTGAAAGGTTTCTAGTTTTCAAGATCAAGCTGGGCTTGCCTGCAGGGAAACAGAAAGTAGGGAGAGGGAGGGGAGAGAGCGGGGAAGGACTGCTCTCATATGGACTGTGTAGCTGGCCAGTGGCTGGCATCCTTCCCTGAGATCCCTTCTAACCCCAGTGCTCTGGGGGAGGGATGGAAAAGCAGCATAAAAGGCAGCTTTGTTTGAACTGGCCTGCTTTCTGTTACCCATGTCACAAGTTTTGCTGGTCAGCAAGCTGAGGTGCAGTTTCCCAGAAACCCCTGTACCTCTAAATCGGGCAAGAACTGACAAACGTATAGGCAGTTTCGTGCTTCCCCATTAAAGCCTGCGGTCAAAACATCAAAACAGCGAAACAGTGTCGACAAAACGAAATGGAACAGTTGTTTCAAAACTAAACGAAACTCGAAACAAAACACAGTCCCATTGAACCGGAAGTTGAAATGAAACGGTGCTGGTTTGCACAGCCCTAACAGCCAGGGGATCCCGTTATTAATCTTGTCATAAAGAACAACCAGAGGCTCGGTTCAGTGGCAAAGATTTGGCTAGGTTTATTGTCTACAAGCACAGCCCGAACACATTTTGCCCTAACAAGTATATTTTACCAGACATTAGTACCTGTGACAAGATAGTCATCACAACACCTTGCAGGCTCTCCTAGGCCAATACAAAGCTCCTTTGCTTTCCAATTCTCCTTCTACTCAATGATCCGAACAAATTACTTAGAATAGCCCATTTGTATGTTGAACATCTCCAACTGTCCTACACCACGGACTTGTTTCATATCCCAACCCTAGGTGTTCCTAAGCCAGCCTTATCATCCTGGTGCTGGACTATCCTACACCGTGTACCATCATCTCCTCCTCCCATCTGTTGGTAGGAACGCAGATCTGGCCCACCTGCTAAGTGTTGTTGATGCAAGAGTTCATGCATTGGTCAGGTTTGCTGATCAGGGCTGCTTTTGTCAATGCTTTATGTGAGCATTGTATATATTGATCAATGTTCCAGTGAGCCCTAAAGGCCTGCGTCCTCTACCCTTCCATTCCCCCCATCTCCTACCTGCCACAATTAGGATCCACACTGTCTTGGGGGCAAGGGAAGTTTCTGCCTACTCCAGCTGGGTTGTGCAGGGGCTGGGCTCAGCCTGGGACCCTGGCAGCGGCCGGAAAGGCACCTTCCCTTCCCTGCCTGTTCTTCCCAGGTGTTTCCCACCACTGCAGGAGCAGACACAGGGCAGGGGACCAAGCCCTGCTTCCACTGCTGCAATCACGGGTGAGTGCAGCACCTGTACAGCCAGGTTGGAGTGGGACAGGAGCTCCCCTCCTCCCCAGGACAGCATAGACACCGCAAGTGAGGAATGTGAGCTGATGGAGAGGGGAAGGAGTTAGAGAGCAAGGGAGAGGTGTGGGCTTCTTACCTTCTGTAGGTCACTGGCTGCTGCTCCTGCAACATGGTCTGCCCACCCCAGTAGGGAGGTGAAGGGGAGGAGGCTGGGAGCAGGGGTACAACCACCCCTGCGGCACTAATCTTTGTAATTGCCCCCTCTCCCCCTTTGTAAAATCCTGGATTCATTTCTGCAGGTAGGCGTTTCCTAGAAAAGAAGATATCCAGCCAGTTTCTGGCTGTGCACATTAAGGGGCCATAAAGACATTTTGTAGGAGTTGCTTTGCAGCTGTGAATTTGTGTATCCAGCGCTAGCCTTCCTTGCTACTGTGAAGATAGACTGGGAGTCTACTGCAAGTAGCCTCTCCTTCCAAAGATCTCTGACACAACAAATCCTAATGACAAACACCCATATTTTGCTAGGGTTGGCATAATTACACAGTGGTCCCCCACGCCCCTTCTGTTAGTCCCCAGCTCATTGTCATGAAAGTCAAAGCCGCTTAATTTAAAAATGAGGGTTACTTATTTTTAAATATCTGGTATTAATGCTGTGCGTGGCTCTGAACTCCAACTTGCACAGACCATTTTCGATTTCACCCTCTGCGTGAAAAAAATTCCCAGCAGACATCTGCTCTTCTTGAAATGTCAAGTAAGGGTCCGATTTGCACCTCAAAGAAATCTGTCTGCAGGGCTCCATGTCACTGAAGATATTTTCTAATAGAATACCCACTGGCTGACACAGCAGCAGATGGCTACAGTCACTGGTCACTGTTATTTCTGGCAGTGATGAGGCATAAAATAGGGAAGGTTTGGGGGTTTTTTTTGGTTTGCTTGGGTTTTTTGTTTGTTTGTTTGTTTTGGGGGTTTTTTGTTTTTTGTTTTTTTTTTGGGGGGGGTATTGGAAAGGGATAGCGTCCTCATTACCTTGCGGGTAATCTCCTCTTCTGCAATTTAGAATGAATTGGTCCAAGTTTTGCATGATCACTGCAATATCCTCCAATTGGCTTTTCTTAGTACTGGATCCGATGGGGATTCAAAACTTTAGATTCTTTGCCTTCTGTGTTACACCTGATAACTGCAGGCAGAGATGGATGTTATGAAAGTGGCAGTAAGATAATAGGAGCTTTGGTAAAATATAGATTTGTGCACAAGTGCTTTTCAGAGTGTGGGAAAAAAAAAGCAAAAAAAAAAAAACAACCCTTAAAAATGATGTGCTTAGAAGCATCTCCTATTCTCCATGGACACACACATGTGCAAACACCCACGCAGCAAAATCAAGATTTTTGTTCTGTGATTCTTTTAATTAAACTTGTCAACAGTAGCTCTTAGTTACTGGGGGGTGGGGGAAGGGGTTGTGGATTTTGGCATTGTTAGTTGCTAATTAGAATAGCTAGGCTAAATAATGTTTTAGAGTTATTTTCATGATGCCTTTGTGCTACTTTATGACTCTAGTAAAGGACTGTTACGATTCAGCAGAGAGTACTTGCAAATCCCAGACCGTATGAAATATCCTATATTTTAAACCAGCTTGTTTCTCCTTCTTGTCTTTTCCATAAGCAGTTGAAATGTTAAACAAAAAGTAGAAAAGAATATTAAGGAATTAAATTTCTGGGAAATCAAGAAGCCAGTTTGACTCTCAGTGCTGACCTGCAAATTACTGTATGTAAATCTTGTCAAAAGAACAAAGCATTTGGGGGACCACTTTAATGGTATTTAAACCCCATAAAACAAACACAAGGAAAAAGGTCCCTTTAGACTCTTTTTTAAAAGCACTTTTGGAAAATTACATCTAAGATGAGATAAATGCAGCTTCACATTTAAATTAAGATAATTTTTAGGCCACTAATCTTGTTTACTGTTTAGCAATTTTCATTCAAGTCGAGACAGTACAATTAGTGTCATCAGCCCATTGCTATTTCTCCTTGCCGTGTGACTGTATTTGCTGCTGTTAAGATAAGACTACTCAAGTGTAAAGTATAAGTCAAGATAATAAATTATTAAAGGTAGCATACATCAACAAGTACTACCAGTGCATACTGATGAGCTGGACTTCCCTTCAGATACTGCATCTCCACTACCTACATTCAGAGACTGCGTGTCTCATTAAAACATTTGGCTAACTTAAGTCTCAATTTTCACATGGAGACAAATTTATTTTTCAATGCTGTTTCTAGAGGTGTATTTTATCTTAACCAAATGATTTAAAATACCAGTATATTTTTCCAACTCTGAATATTTATATCCCGGGTATTAAAAATATAAAAAGCATCTCACTTATAATAGATTTCCTTTGCACTGCTACTGGGAACGTTGATGTTGT
Organism: Caiman crocodilus; assembly: GCA_030014935.1. Taxonomy (NCBI): domain Eukaryota; kingdom Metazoa; phylum Chordata; order Crocodylia; family Alligatoridae; genus Caiman; species Caiman crocodilus. Next base: position 6,046,375 of record JAGPOW010001338.1, read on the forward strand.
TGGCTAGTCAGACTTTTCATGGGGGCAGGGGAGTTTTGTGAAGGGAGATGCCCTTCACATGCTGAGGTAAAGAAAGATGGATGTAGTCTGGATGTTTTCGGGGTGTCAGCATTTTTTTAGGTGGATTTCAGGCATTGTAAGTCCTTGTTGGTCTCCCTGGCAGACCAGAACATAGAATGCTACCAGTTTCTGTATTTGCAACAGAAAGTCTTAGTCTTTTATATGAGCTCATATAGATGACCTTAGTCTCATATATGAGCAATTTCCTTCGCAATCCATAATGCATTAAGGACATTGCTAATTTGAGTGTAACAACCAGATGACATTTCTTCCATGCATTTTCTAGAGATTTCCCCTTTTTTCCTGGTAACACCCTCTGGGAGATTCTCCATCTGTGAAGCAACGTACTAGAGCTTTGTTCAGGCCAGTGGTTGCTAATTCACCATTGAGCCCTAGCAATTCCTCTTAGTTATTCCATATAGCAGTGTTGGTGGTAAGTGAGTTTCTTGATAGCTAAAGTGCCTTTGGGTACGTCTGCATTGCTTCCATAGCATTTTCAGGAGCTCTCCTCCTTGAGCATGCCCTTCCTGCCCACTCTCATGCTAAACGCAATGAAGCGGGAAGGCTGCCCAGAAGGTGTCTCTCAGCTGTTCCCGAGCTCTCTGTCTCCACCGTCCTTGAAAGCACCAGTCAGGAGCACCTCCAGAGTAGATGCTCTGCCTCGTTGCCTAATTAAGTGTGTGTACAACAAGAGAAGGTGGGCAGGCCTTGCTAAGAGGGGCTTTCTGGTAAATGCTGTGAAAGTCATGTCAGCTGGCTTTGTGTCTTCCCAGTGGCGTTGTACTTCCTGAGCAGTCCCTTTTACAGGGCTTCCTCTTCGAAGAACTTTTAGGTTGCTGTGACAGTTATGTTCAAGGAAGAGCAGATGAAGACCGAACAGGAAGGCGTGCATTAATAGGAGCATTGCCAGCAGTTCCATTATTGAGTCTTCTCCTCTATTCAGCACTGGGGAGGCCACATCTGGAGTCCTGTGTCCAGTTTAGGGCCCCTCACTACAGAAAGGATGTGGGCAAGTTGGAGAGAGTCCAGTGGAGGGTAGCAGAAGTGCTTCAGGGGCTGGGGGACATGACTTATGAGGAGAGGCTGAGGGAACTGGGCTTATTCAGTCTGAAGAAGAGAAGCCTGAGAGGGGATTGAATAGCTGCCTTCAACTCCCTGCAGGGGGGCTGCAAAGAGGATGGAGCTGGGCTGGTCTCAGTGGGGGCAGATGACAGGACAAGGAGCAACAGGCTGAACTTGCAGCAAGGGAAGTTTAGGTTGAATATTAGGAAGAACTGCCTCACTAGGAGGGAAGAAAAGCACTGGAGTGGGTTACCCAGAGAGGTGGTGCAGTCTCCATCTTGGAGGTCTTTAAGACCCAGCTGATCAAAGCCTTGGCTGGGATGATGCAGTTGGGGCTGGTCCTGCTTGGAGCAGCGGGTTGGACTAGATGTGACCCCTCGAGGTGCCTTCCTTCCAACCCTCATTGTCTATGATTCAATGAATGTGTTCAGACTAGAACCATTACTTCTAGGCCTGTAGTGACTACTTTTCCATGCTATAGATTATAAGACATCAGTTCATGCAGGGCACCAGAGAAGGATATTGCTTTGTATTTTCTAGCTCTGTACTCTGGCATCCTTTTACCGACCTGCTTGTGTTTGTGGTGGCTGCAGGGAACATGACTGGAAGTAGCTTGTAGTCGCATCTTGGCCTCCTTGTGCCTCATTCCTTCCTGGCCAGGAGAGTTGGAGCCATTGCTTCTCAGAGAAAGGTGTTTTCTCCTACTCCTCTACCCCCTACTTCCCACCCTATGGTGCAAGCATGTGTCTTTATGTATTTAGGAAGAAGGAAGGAAGGCAAACAGGCCGGTCATGAAAAAAAATGAGTATGAGGGGAAAAAGTCAACAAAAGAAAGATACAGGAGGTTACTTCTAGGTGTGCATACAAAATTAATGGAAAGTGAAGTGTCAAAACATGGAAATAAATGTGCAGACTGTCTTAAAAAATCATATTTAAATATATACAGATTAAACATATATTTATTTAGTTGGTCTAATAAAAGATATCACATCTACCCAAAGAACCTTGTCTGCATATATAAATATAGAAATGCAAGTATTCATGTACAACAGACAGTGAATTGAGCCAGGAATATAAAAAAGTCTCTGCCAGAAGAGTTTACGGCTATGTCGCCATTCAGCAAGGCATTTAAACACGTGCCTGTCCTTTAGCCCGTGAGTAATCCCATTGACTACAATGGAGTTGCACTGGCAGGCAAGGTTCTTTGGGTAAATCTGATATCTTTTATTAAACTAACTCAACAGCTGGGAAATTCTTCTTAGCAAGCTTTTGGGAACAAATGCCCCTTGTCAGGCTGAGGAGGCCCCTGCAGGTGGTCTGTGCTCTTCCTGGATGGAGTGGTTAAGCCAGTACCTATGCAAGAAAGCCAGCCAGTGAAAATATAAATCGAGGTGGTCAGTAGGTGAGAGACAGGTGCGGGGTGGGAAAGGGGAAATGAATGTAGCTGTAGCCAAAGGGTGGGAGACAGAAAGGAATGAGAATAGCTGGAAAGGAGGACAGGGGGCCAAAAAGGAGGACATGTCCAGGAAAACCTGAAAGTATGGTAACCCTACTAATAGGCTCATCTGTGAAAGGAGTTTTGCAATTTCCCCTTGAGGATTTGAACTGAGAGATTGGAGGGAGAGTGGTTGTCTTGTGAGAAGCGGGCACACACAGGTACTTGGGGGTATTCCTGTCTTTGATAGGTTTCCAGTGTCATTCATTGTGGGGTGCAGTTGTTGTTGGGTTTCTCCTACGTGTTTTCCAGCAGGGCATTTGGTGCACTGAATGCGATATAGCACTTCTGGAGGTGCAGGTGGAAGATGCAGGAATGCTGATGGCTCTGTTGCGGGGTTAGCAATGTGGGGGTGGTGGAGATATGTTGGCAGGGTTTACATTTCTTGTCCTGGCATGCTCTGAACCTATTTTGGGCCATAGGAAGTTTGCTTTTGACGCTGAAATTGGCTAGGTTCAGTGTTTGTTTAAAGGCTAGGCTGGGTGGTTCTCGGAAGATCTCTTTGAGAATTGGGTCTCCTTCTAGTGTGGGTTGCAGTTGTTTGAGGATTTTCTGTACGGGTTCCCGGGAGGGGTGATATGTCATACCAGGATTGTGCGATTCACGGTGGGCGGGGCATGGTTTCTTCTGTACTGCAGTTCTTCACAGGGTATCCTGGTGGCTCTTTCAAAAGTGGGATTTATCTCCCTGGAAGAATGTCCTTGTTGAGTGATGGCTATTTTGATCTTTTGAGATTTGGGAGGTGGTGATCATAGGTGCTGTCAGTGCAAATTTGGTGGTATCAGAGGGTTAGGCTGTGTAGTACAGCTTTCTTGGTGTGTTTAGGGTGATCACTGGTTCTGTTCAGATATGTATGTTGGTCTGTGGGTTTCTTGTGTATGGTGGTCTGTACTGTACACTCACAATTAAGCACCTCACTGATTCAAAAGCCCAGGCATAAGATAATATTAAGATCTCTGGCCGTGTACACATACCTCTTATTTGTTTGCATGTATTCATGCATGCACTATTGTATCCGTGCACATCCAGAATAGGAGGAGGGAGCCTGTTACAGAAGTCCCTTTCTGTATTGTAGTGAAGCAACTCTGGTTGTGGTGGTCTTTACTCTGGCTCATAAAGCCACTGTGAAGAGCTGTTTGTTTAGGTTTATAATGGAGAAAGATTTTGGGGGGCCCCAGGAATCCCAGGAGAGAATGCCCCAAAGCTGCTAGAAAGGTCTCACCCTTGCCCTCCCTCTTCACAAATAGGTAGCTCAATTTTCCTGTTGTGCATCTCAGAAGGTAACTGCTGAGGCTGCCTGCACCTGGCGGCCCAGTCCCTGGTAAGGAGAAGAAAGCTTAGAAATTGTCATGGCTCCACTGCACAGGTTGTCAGATTAGCTGGTATTTCAAAGACTCCACAGTTCTTAACTGTTTAATTAGATAGACTGTAGCAATATTTTATACCAGTACGACTGCAGGATTGTTTTTATTTAATTAATTAACTTATTTATATCTAATTACCTTGGCTGTGACTGTCCCCACATGCATTTCAAAGCTTTTCTTTGCATATTAGAATAGCTCCAGCTGTAACCCTTCGAAGGTGAAAGTCAGCAACCAAACGTGTGTCCAGCTTGAGCTGGAGTGCAGAAAGTGCCCAGCACAGGGAGCAACAGAGGTCATCAGAGAGGAAAGGTCTAGCGTTGAAGCCTCCTTAAGAAAAGAGGAGTCCCCTTTCTCCTTTCCCTGCAATCCCAACAAAGAAAAGCAGCAATGGTCAGCACTTTTCACATCTCAGAGGGCGATCAAGGCCCAAACAATGCTGAAATCCAGACCAAAGGAAGAAAACTCAGAGTAGTTGCTTCACTGTTGAAAATGACTGGGGAATTGTCCTCGCCTTCTTGACATATCCCCAGTGAGCAGGTGGGGAAGGAAAATAGTGAACTCAAAGTGACTTGGAGGTACACACTGGCTGGGGTGGCCACTGATGCATCCCCAGAATACAGGACATCCCTTTGGTGAGAGCACTTTCAAAAATGGGTACAGCACTTTAAATTAACTGTTTTTAAATGAGGGATTGAATTTGAAGCGCTATATTTTACAGCACGTTAACTACTTACGGCTCCTTGAATAACTTCTGTATGCTGGTCAAATTTCTGACCAGTGGAGAATCCCCGGAAAGCTGCAGAGCACTGCCTGCCTCCTAGCCTAGAAAGTGCAGGGGGGCTCAGATCACCCCCACTTCCCCCCCTCCAACACTGCACTTCTGTCATGTTTAAGAATGCTGTAATTTTATGGTGCTATAAAACATGCTCTAAATTGCAGTGCTGTAAAATGTGCATGGAGCACTTCTGTACTCAGCCATCTTGACAGCATTGAAATGGTAACATCTCAGCTCCCGAGTAGGAATGCAAATGACATAGGTTGATCCTAAAAAATCTAGCAATAGGAAGGAAACAGACAGGTAACACTTGTTTTTTTAATTAGTCATTGTTTCTGTTTTTCAAGACAAAAAGCATGTATGCCTGGGTTGGCGCTTTACAAGTCACCCCGAGCAAGGGACAGCATCCACTTGTGTTGTGTTTGGAGCAAAGTGAATGATAAAATTACTCCTGACTCTCCTTGCTCCCTAAATTAAATAAACTGTGCTATATGTGGAACTAGGATTTTGAAACAGGGTGTGCTGGGGCATCACCACCTAAGGCAACATATTTTTCTCCAATTAAAAAGAAACTAGAAGTTTTTCTAGTTTACTAGGAGCCCAGGGCTATATTATTCTATTTAAGATGCAATCAAAACCAGGTGTGTATGACTCCTATCATGCCCCCATGAATGCACTGCATCTTCCACAAACTCTTCACCATCACACCCCAACCCTTTAACCCCTCAGCATCCCTTTATATCTCACTGAGCCCTCCCCTACCCCTCTGAGCATCCAAACTTCACAGCAGCCCTTCTCAGCTTCTGGGCTCCTCTCCCCCACCATCTCTAGTGCCTTCACCCCCTACCCCAATCCCATTTCAGCCAGGTAACTCCCACCACACCCCTAAGCCCCATCTACCCCTATAACCCCTATGTCACTGCATCCCCTCCTTGCACCACACCCTTTATCCCCGGGGCTACCTACCCCAGAAAGCCCCTTGGTACCTCTTTGTCTCACTTCTGCAACTCCCTCCTGCCTCTGACCAGTGTGCCATCACCACCAGATAGCAGGACCTGCCTTCAACCCTCCCATCCCAGTCTCTGATTTGGTGTGGGTTTGAATCCCTAGGAACAAACCCACCGAGTACAGCTTCCAGATTCCTAGGTACCGGGACACCTTTATGGGGAGCAGAGAAATATTACCAGGATAATTGTAAAATAACCAAACACTTGATAAATGGAAGTTCAAGGGTTGTTGACACCTATGGAGTGAAGAGCTGAAATCAAGTAGATGATGATGAACCACCAAGTCAATGGACCCTGTCAGCCCACCTGAACAGAGATGCAGCTTTCCCTGTGGCAATTTGTTTTAAACCTTGGGTGGAGCAGAAATCAACTGGGGGGTCCATCTGCACCACCCCGTCCCCCTCTGTACCCATCCCTAAGCAGCGCAGCCCTGCACATGAACCTTCATTCTACTACAGCTCAGCTGCAGCAATGTGTGGTTCAGCATGTTGCAGGTGCAGAGTCAAGACTCTTATAAGAAGTGAAAACTTGGACAAATAAATAGGGAAGAGTATAAGAGCATTGCTTGGGCATGCAGGGATGAGATCATGAAGGCCAAAGTGCATTGGAGTTGCAGTTGGCAAGGGACAAGAAGTACGCAATGCCTTTTTCACCTTGGTCTTCACAGGCAAGGTTAGCTCCCAGACTACTGAACCAGGCAGCACAGTTTGGGGAGGAGGTGAGCAGTCAGCAGCGATGAAAGAACAGTCTAGAGACTGTTTGTAAAAGCTGAACACATACACGTTGGGACCAGATGGGATTCTCCTGAGGGAGTCAGATGAGCCACTGCCTATCATCTCTGAAAACTCATGGCTGTCATGAGAAGTCCCAGATGACTGGAAAAGGGCAAAGCTCCATGGGGCTGGCGGAGCCGGTCAGAGCACAGCCCTGGCTCTCCTCCACCTTGCACCACCAGGCTGCAATCCAAGAGTCTCTACCAGCCTCATGGAGCTCATCCCGGCAGTGGGAGGTGGGAAAGCCAGTGGCAGAGCTACTTGGAGCACAGCCCTGGCCAGTGGCTCTCTTCTGCCTCCCACCACCAGACTCAGCTCTGTGGGCCTGGTGGAGCCACTTGGAGTGCAGCCTGGTGGCAGGAGGTGGGGGAGGGCCAGGGCTGCACTCCAACCAGCTCCGCCAGCCCCAAGGAGCTCAGCTGGGCAGTGGGAGGTTGGGGAGAGCCAGGGCTGCACTCCAGTCAGCTCCACCAGCCCCACGGAGCTCAGCCAGGCAGTGGGAGGTGGAGGAGAGCCAGGGCTGCACTCCAACCAGCTCCGCCAGCCCCAAGGAGCTCAGCCTGGCAGTGGGAGGTGCGGGAGAGCCAGGACTGTGCTCCAACCAGCTCCACCAACCCCACAGAGCTTATCCCAGCAGGGGGAGGCAGGGGAGAGCCAGGGTTGCGCTCTACCTCCTGCCACTGGACTGAGTTCTGTGGGGCTGGCAGAGCCGGACGGTGTGCAGCCCTGGCTCTCCCTCACCTACCACCACTGGGTGTACTCTGAGCGGCTTCACCAGCCCCATGGAGCTGAGCCTGGCGGCAGGAGGTGGGGGAGAGCCACTGGCCAGGACTGCACTCTGAGCGGCTCTGCCACTGGTGCTCCCACCTCCTCCAGCTGCCGGGCTGAGCTCCATGGGGCTGGCAGAGCTCCTTGGAGTGCAGCCCAGTGGCAGGAGGTGGGGAGAGCCAGGGCTGCACTGTCTGGCTCTGCCAGCCCCGCAGAGCTCAACTTGCCCTCTCAGCATTGCCAGGCTCTTCCTGGGGAGTGTGGGCCCCTAGATCTGCCCATGGGATGACAGGAGGCTGCCACAGTGGCTTAGGGCCAGCGGCAGTACCAGTCTTCCCGGTGCTTGGCACAGGCTGCGCCCAACGCTGGTTCCAGGTGGCAGTGGCAGCCTCCTGGCATCCCCCGTGCAGATCCAGGGGCCCGCACCCCTGGGAGAAGTCTGGCACAGCCCTGCATCCCATCCTCTTGGGGGTGCAGACACCCAGATCTGCAACCGGGATGACAGGAGGCTACCACTGCTGGCCAATGAAATGAGTTTTGCTTGTCAGCACCTTGAGATGCAGTTTCCCAGAAACCCCTGCACCTATCTCTTTGCAACTTGGCAGGCATCATGCCTTGAGAAGGAGCTACCATCTCTGTAATTTCCATCTGAATCAGGCTAAAAATGAGAAAGGTAACGGTATTTTCATGATTCCCCATTATAACCTATGGGCATAATGTTGAAACGCGTCGAAACAGCGAAACAGTTTTGACGAAACAAAATGGAACAGCGGTTTGGAAATTAAATGAAATGATGACACGAAACACTTTCCCTTTGAAATGGTGAAACACAAGTCAAAACAAAGCAGTGCTGTTTTGCACAGCCCTAGTGACTGGTTCTGTGGATGTGGGGAGATGAGTGGGCTTGATTTTAGCAAGCCTTTTGGTATGTTCCCACAACAGTCTTGCAGGCAAGCTGAGAAAGTACAGGATGGATGAATGGACTGTAAGGTGCATAGAAAACTGGCTGGAGCATCAGCTCAGAGGGTAGAAAGCAATGGCTCGATGTCTAGTTGGCAGCCGGTATCAAGTGGAGTGTCCCACGGGTCGGTCCTGGGGCTGGTTTTGTTCAATGTTTTCATCAGTGACCTGGAAGATGGCATAGAGAGCACCCTCAGAAAGTTTGCAGATGACACCAAGCTGAGGAAAGTAGTAGATACGCTGGAAGGTAGGCATAGAATTCAGAGTGACCTAGACAAATTGGAGGATTGGGTCAAAAGGAATCTCATGAGGTTCAACAAGGACAAGTGCAAAGTGCTGCACTTAGGACTGAACAGTCTCCTGCACCAGTACGGGCTGGGGACTGGCTGGCTGGGCAGCAGCTATGCAGAAAAGAGCCTGGGGGTGACAGTGGACAAGGGGCTGAATATGAGCCAGCAGTGTGCCCTTGTTGCCAACAAGGCTAATGACATACTGGGCTGCATTGGCAGGAGTACTGCCAGTAGATCAAGGGAAGTGATTTTTCCCCTCTATTCAGCACTGGGGAGGCCACATCCGGAGTACTGTGTTCGGTTTTGGGCCCCTACTACAGAAAGGATGTGGACGAATTGTAGAGAGTCCAGCTTGGGGCAACAAAAATGATTTGGGGGCTGGGGACATAATTTATGAGAGGCTGAGGGAACTGGGCTTATTTAGTCTGGAGAAGAGAAGATAGAGGGGGTTTAAAAGGCGCCTTCAACAACCTGCAGGGGGTTTCAAAGAGGATGCAGCTGGACTGTTCTCAGTGGGGGCAGATGGCAGAACAAGTAGCAATGAGCTCAAGTTGCATCAAGGGACATTGAGGTTAGATATTAGGAAGTATTTTCTCACTGGGAAGGCAATAAAACACTGGAACGGGTTACCCAGAGAGGCTGTGGGTGCACCATCCTTGGAGGTTTTAAGACCCAGCTAGACAAAACCTTGGCTGGGATGATCTAGTTGGGGATGGCCCTGTCTTGAGCAGGGAACTGGACTAGATATGACCTCCTGAGGTCCCTTTCAGCCCTACTTTTCTATGCTTCTATGACTCTGACAGATACTGAGGTGGGAAGGGGTCCACTGGTACTCTGATTCTTGGGAATCTTCATTTGGTGATTGCTAAAATTTTACTCCTGCCCATTCCCAACACACCATGCCCAAATGAATTACTCTTGCCATTTAAAAATGAAGTGGGTATAAACAATAAAGAAGAAAATGCATCAAGCCAATATTCTACATTAATGAATCCTTGGTGTTCTTCAAGTGTCACCTTTAATTGAAATGGCAAATTCCTTAAGCAAGTATTTCTCCCCACTCCCATCCCTTGCTCACCCAAAAGCTGGCAGCTTTCCTTTTTGCACTACTTATTCCCTTGGGGGATCCACCGAACGGGCTGCCCTTACTCTTCTGCATAGCAGGATTGCCGGGATCACAGTGGCTGGTAGCTTTTTTCCAGGAATTGATGCTGTTTTCAGAGATTAGTTGTAGCATCATTGTAGGTTGTTCGTTCCATGTTCTTGCAAATCCATGACTGTTCCCTGCAGAACTTTGTCTAGTCTAGTTTTAAAAGTTTAAGAGAAGACATTTCACTCATTTCTCTTGGGAGACTATTTCGCTTCTAAATATATCTCAGTGGCAGCAATTTTTAAGGTTTTATACAATTCCCTAAACATTACCATTTAAAAAAAAAAAAATCTTTTCTTTTTTTTTTTCCCTGCTGGGATTGATTAGCATTACAGTTAGCGACGAAGCTGTCCTGGATATGAATTTTAAGAAATGCTTTAATAAGTCATTATTAACTTGTTTGCGCATGTATGATACAGTCCTTGTCTGTGCGAGTTCAAACTTTGTCACTGACTTCAAGAGAATCAGAACGTCACACAAAGGCCGGGTACGGACACTTTTGCCGTGCAGAACGGCAATGTTTAATTATCATCAAATATTGTATTGTTGTGTGTGCAACTTTACAACTTAAACCTGCTTTGTTTTCAAGTGGCATAATTAATAGCCAGGAGAGTGTGTTATGTGGGGGCGGGAGTTGCATCTCAGTAATCACCAGCTGAAATATTCCAGCAATCAGACTGCCAAGTTTAGGAGGGAGGACAGTCTGAGATCTGGGCAGAATCCCATTTTGTCTGTTTTCAATCAAAGGTTTCCCTAGGGCTTTCCTCTTGAATTATGATTCCAGTTCATTTAAAATATATGTATTGTTAGGATGTAAACATGTAGCCATTTTTAATTTCACAGCACTTACATTATAAGTCTGCCTCTGAGTGAAGGAGTCTTGTACTCTTATGCCTGCCTGCCAGCAAAGGAACAGCGAAAGCATCATGCTAAGCTAAATAACACCACCAAAGAAACCCGTCCTGAAATCAGTTTGGCATTCAAGACAAGCATGACTGACACTACCCATTGAATCAATCAACATTTTAAATCTTCCAAGTGGGTGGAGGAACAGTAACCTTGTTTTTCAGATTGCTTCCACCGCTCGCACTGACACCGTTTGGGACAAGCGCCAGTCTTCTGGAAAGGTTTAAGCTCAAAACAAATTGACTCTATTCAAATGGTTTGAAGCTGCACGGTGCATTTTATTTTAACTTGGATTCTTGTTCGAAATTGATGGAATCAGGTGCTCTGCCAAAACCAATAAGGTTTCACAGTTTGCGCAGCAGTTAGATTTGACAGGAGATTTATCACTACGCCACCACTACGATGTTCTCAGATTTCCATTATTCAAGTGTAATCTCCTTTCCATAAGTGGGTGCACTGTGGTCCCTATGACACAATGGGCATTTGCCAGTTGATACTATTGTCCTAGCCTATTCCAGGTAACTTATGGGGAAGGCACATGATCTCTCACATACCACACTGCAATCATTGTAAGTTGATTTTTTTTTTTTATTGTCCATTTTTGATTGTTTTATTTCCCCAGAATATTTTGGTGGGCACTTTGGTTCTGATGCACTGAAGCATTTACTTAACAAAGATGCAGATAACCCCAGGGGGTGCATATGATAAAATGCTGTACCGGATCTAGATCTAAATGCACACCCTCATGGAAAAAAAATGATTACCAAATATTGTAAGTGCATTATACACTTTGGTGCAATGGTGTTCACTGTGAATATTAACTGTGTTGCCAATGAAGGAATGAAATAAAAGAGAAAATCAGCTCCAGTAAATCAGGCAAGGAGCATTAAGGTTACTTGCAAAAGGCTTCACAAGACACATTCTCAGGAACATGCATCTCAGGTGCTTTTAATTTCTGGTGTCTAATCCAAATACTGTGCACAGCTGAAATGAAGGTGTGTCCCCTTGCATTTGAATTATGTGGTAAGATCAACATGAATCTGCAGCAGGTTTTTTCCACCTAAAATAATGCAGTTTTGACTTAGACAAAAGACTGCACACCTGCTGCTGCCAAAAAGAAAATGTTATTTGTGGAAATACATTTGCTAGAACATTTCTGATCATTTCTCTAGCTGATAATGTGTATATGGCAACATGTAGTAGTCGTCTCTTGTAAGGAGTAGAAAATCTCTGACCAGGCTGGAGGGCTGGTTCTGATGTCTGAAGATACAGGTTTGCAAGGCCTCATTAGCAGCAAAGCGTCGGTATTTGGCCCACAGAATGCAATCTGTGAGTAGATGGTTGAAAACTGTCTCTGAACAGGAAAACATCAATAAAGGACATTCTCAAATGGAGAGAGACAGAATGGACAAACTGAACGTTAGATTACATTAGAAGTTGGTTTTGCTGCATTTCCCAGCACGAGATGCAAACACAGCTGTGATCTGCAGGTGTGGATTAACCCGCCAGGTTAAAAACAATTGACCTGAAGCTGAAGACAGCCAATATTGAACCCTAGAGAATTTACCACATCGGAGAGAAGGGAGGAACTCATGCTCCCAATTAGATCTGCACAGGGGAGGGGTCAGTGATTGCATGGGGAAGGGAGGAAGTGGAAGAGCCGAAGGGAATACGACTCATCTCTGTTCTGATAGAGGTTCCTAAGGGTAAGAATAGATGTCTGGTTTGTCCTGCGTCTGTTTGTCCTAGGCTTTGTCTACATCAAAATGTGTGTGTGCATTGAGGGCAAGAGGGACATGATACTAGTCCTTTACACCAGCAGCTGGAATGGCAACGAACTCAAATTAGCTCAGGAAAAATTGTTTCTTTGGGTATTTCACCAGTACTTGAAGTGGGATAATGGGCCTGTCTCTGTAGGATCCTGGAATAAAAGTCTTTGTCCTAAGAGAAGTCCAACATCTGTTTGCAGCCAGGCTCTTACCTTCTGCGATCCCACTTCATGCTGGGGATCTATCTTCAGATGTATTTTATTGCCTCGAGCTATTCCTTGCTCCAAACTACTTCCTTTGAGTTTTATTGTAGAAGGAGCAGGCATTCAGCCTAGGATGCAGTGAAATGAAGTGTATCTCATTTACTGAAACGGTGCCTAATTTCTCTATTGTTAAAGCACAAAATTAAATTCTCTGCAGCTAGGCAGTTTTGCATAATTACCACCATTTTTCTTTGAGCGGAAAAAAATAGTGCTATTTACATTAAGGTCCAGACAGTGACACTTCAAGAGTAGAAGAGTAAGATTCGGCTTCCCTGGAGACGGAGCACTTGACAAGTTCACACCCGCATTTCAACTCTGAAGTCATTCAACCCTTGAAGGACTGTTTACAAGACCTAGGATGTCTAGAACTGGATATGAAACCATGCTACTAAATCTTAGATCTAGCAAAGGTATCTGATAGTATCTGTAAGTAAAACAATATTCCCGGTCGGTGGTTGGTAGAAGCAGCATAAGTGTCCACTCATGCAACGTTCAGCCTTTTCTTCAAAAATTTAAAATATTTTTTGCTGGGGTTTGGTTTTGGAGGAAGGGGTTTGGTTTTGTTTTGCTTGTCCCCTGGCGAGGATTTTGTATTTATTTCTTTATTTTTTTGCATTTGATGTCATTCTTTTATCTTCTGTTTTATTATTATTATTATTATTATTTATCAACAGGATGGTAGGAAGTTGTAAAATGGTACGTCTTACATACGTCAAGAAAACGTTCAATATATAATTGCTGAGGGGAACCTCTGGCACTTGAGATTAGATTGGTTAAATCAGATGGCAGGATATACCAATGTGGATTATTAATACCATAAATGTGACTTCTTCTGCGAGGGCAATTTAAACCCTGGGCTGTAAAAGGCTGGCGTACCAATTTGGGAGGGGGGTGCACGATCCTGGTGAAGATTCGGGAGCTAGACTGATGGACTGGAAAAACGGTCCACACAGAAAAGCAGCTATGCAAGGTGCATCCAACAGCATGCATAAGTGCCGATTAAAAGATCTAAAGTTCTTTAAATGTTGGGAGACAAAGAGAGTGGAATACAGTGGGAATATAGGCTGCCAGATAGGAGATGAATAGCAGATTGTGAAAATAAATGAGTGTAGGGAGTACTTTTTATCTTGTGCAATAATTCTCTGTATTGAAAAGGAGACAGAAAAAGGTTTTCAGACCCACTAGGGCTTTTATGTTGTAGTAGGTGAGACTAGAAAAGACAAATTGATTCTTCACAGGTAAAAAAAAAAAACCCAAACAACAAAACACATACAAATCCCTTCAATGCCACAGAATTAACAGCAAAGCAGAGCTGCTCTATCCCTGTTTCTCTCTCATCCTGGTATTTTAAAGTATTGATATAAAAAAAATCGTTTTAGAGGGGAGGAGGTGGAGGAAACAAATGTTTTAGGTGTATTGAAAATCGTGGGCAGGATACAACCGGGGGAGTCCTTCTGCTGATTTTGGATCACACCCATAAGACTCTACACACACCCGTGATTCATGCTAAAAAGTACTATGCATTTAATAGGCAACCTTTAGCCAATCTGGAAGGTTGTGTGTGTGTTTTACCCTTTCTATGGACCTTCACAGGAAACCGTGTATCTCTTATTAAACCTCGCTGAATAATCTGTAAAAAAACTTACAGAAGTAAAATAATCTATATTTAGGCATTTAAAGAAACATCCTCATGTTTGATGGGCCTGATTATCCCCACCTCCCATTCTCTTCACAGGGACTCCTGGTGCAGATAAATCAAGCAAGATTTGTCCTATTGCACAGAACATACAAGAGGAAAATGAATGTTCTGAAAATGAATCAGCATAGTAAATTCTGCCCCTGCTTCTACGTGTTTTGGCTCATATCCATCTTTCGACGGACAAAGGGCACATACGCTGCTAAAGTCAGCCACAGGCCATGTATATGGATTTTAGATTCTACTTGCCCTGGAAAGATGGGTGCTCCAGACTAATAGACCAGTAGTTGCATAGACTTCATAGACACTAGGGCTGGAAGGGGCCTCGGAAAATCGAGTCCAGCCCCCTCTCCAAAGGGCAGGAAGTCAGCTGGGGTCATAGGATCCCAGGAAGATAGTTAGGGCATTTGCCGGTGGATTAGGAAATCCAGGTTCTTGGTCCCTTGAAGCTAGAGTGGGGTTGAGCCCATTTCTCTCATTTCCAAGAAAATGTCCCTGCCATTAGGGTAGGGGCTAGTCATGGCAGCTAGGGAGGGTGATAAGAAAAAGGAGAACATATAAGAGGGACTTCTCTTGCAGGCAAGGGGCTGGAGTTTTGACCCCTTTCCTGTGTTTTTTCCACTCTTCAACAGAGGCAGAATCCATCCCATTTCATTCAATGATTATTAAATGCCAAATGCGGGAACAGGAGCAGGGCATTGCCCATCTCACTGACACACAGTCCCTATGGCTTGCACTTCTTGTGCCATATATCTTCCCCTCTTGGGCCAGCCTCAGCAGGAGGAGTGAAGGGTGATCTTGATCATGTCTGACCTATGACCTAGTGATTTAGGAGGATTGATTGGATTTGGGAGGTACAGATTCAAATTCTTTCTCTCCACAGATGCCTACATCCTCCAGTTTCTGAGCAAACAACCCAAGTGTTCGGCTAAAAGGTGGGAGGACTCTCCTGTTCAGCTTCCTCAAACTTACGTGCCTTCTCAAGGAGAGCAAATCCATCATTTTTATAAGTGGCCAGAAATGTCATTTGTACAATTAGCTAGCTGCATAAGTGCTATTACCTGTCAAAAGGTGGAGTTGGATTTGGACTGTAGTGTCTTTAAATTCACAGTGCCAAGTATGCCAAAAGGCTGCAACCAAAATAAGTGTTTCCACATTTTCAGCAAATATTTTCATTTGGTATAACGAATAGTTAGCTGTTACTGGGCAATGCAACAAAATGTGTTTTATTTACTTGTTTTATAGTTATTCTTAACATCACAATGCTGAGAATAAGAAACTACCGAGCTTTCCCCCTGAGGATTTGAAACCTCATTAATTATCTGAGCTTCACACCGCTTATAAAAAGCAGCTTACTCATAGTTGTTACCTTTTTTTTTCTGGTGAGTAAACTGAAATACTTGGTAATCAAGTGGCTTTGACTAGACCTCAGTGAAAGTCAGCAAGAGCGCCAGATTCAAATCCAGGAGTCCCAAGATATAGTTCATTTTAAATGATAGGCCTGCCGCATAAAGCTGTGCTCTTAGTGTGTTTTGTTAGGGTTTATTATTTTCCTCCTATTATCATGTATTAGAAAACAGAGGCTGTAGCATGCAACACAATCAGCCTGTCCATTTTTTTCCCAGTGGACAGCTCCCTTCATGTTTTAACCTTCAGATGTACCTTAGCATGCACATTGCTGAAAACATTTGCATCTGATTACACATGACGAGGCTACCGATCTCATGGCCATAAAAATGAAGGGTTTTTTGTTGAGAGAGGCGGGTTCGTTGTTGTATTTTTTATGCAGAGGTGTAGGAGCTCCTTCAGCATCTCGGCGGGGAGGGGACAGGAGCAGTGTGCTGACCTCTGGAGACCAGAGAAGGGTCAGGCGAGGGGATAGCAGGGAGAATGGTGTCTTGCCTGCCCCACTCTGCCTTGCAGCAAAGGCAGCTCCTATTGCTGCTTCTACAGCTGCAGCATCATCAGATGTGGCAGCAGCAGCAGCCCCATGCCTGGGGAGCCAGCCCTGCTGCCCTATTCACTGCCCTCCCCTCCTACATATGCTTCTGGGTGTGGGGTTGCAACAGCCACTCCACTGCTACAAGGTTACCCCTGCTTGGGCAAAGACTCCTGGGGAGCATTTTGACACCCCCGCTATAACGCTCAGGGCTAGAGCACCGCTTGCCCCTCCCCTCCCCAGTTTTACTACTGACCAAATATATAGTTAGGGGACAGATTAGACAGCTTTCAGATTCTAGGATCCCTGAGAAAGAGCAGCAGCAAGCTAAGCTAAGTAACAGAGGAAAAGGAGATCTGTGTTTAACTCCAGGGAAGTGCAAACACGCTGCTTAAAGGACTGGAGGAGCGCTTTAATCTAGGGGTGAAGAGATGTTATCAAGGGTGGTTATAAAATGAAAGAAGTGCTGTAGACTAGGCCATCTAGTTAGTGAAAAGCAAAGCCATTCAAGTGGTTGAAAAAGAAAAAAATTGGCCCGAGACCTTTGTGCTCTGTAATTTTTTTACACGTGAACTGCAGGCTTGTATTTATTTCCACTTTAGATGTATATAACTTTATGTAATCCAACAGGCATAGATATACGCACATATATTCATGTACACAAATGCATTATTTATACACATACTGTACATAATTGATATTTCTATTTGATCTCACCACTGCTTATTCAGGTACACACAACTACAACTGTCAACCCCTGTATTGGTGCAGAAAAACACGCACCAATAGCAGGCAGATTCTTATATAAAATGAGATCTAAATTGGAGATATAAATTAGTTCCCACTCTATTGAGTTACTGTTTTTATTCAAATATATGTTTGCATTTGGTCAGATGCTGGTTAAGAAAAATGGTAAGCTCTGTAGGGGAAAATATTGATTTGGTGGAAAATTTGATTTGTGGGAAGATTTGTAGTCGGCCTTCTGAGACGATATATGGGGCGGGGAGGGGGGTGAAAAGAAGTGTGTCAGCAGAGGTGGGGAAGCCGAGGAAAAATCCCTGCTATGATGCAAATTGAAGGAATATGTTCTCCACTTTATGATGCTTATAAATGTTGTTCAGCTTTTGTCAATGTCACCGAAGCCATTAGGATAGCACATCAAAAAGTTCAGTCATTTAAAAATCAACTGAGCTGTTATTTATGGATATGCATTAGCAAAGAAGAAATATTACACCATTGCCAAGGGTGACTGCCATCTCGTATGGATTCCCATCAGCACATTCATTACCTTTAACAGAGTCACTCCTATTCTATTGATTTGTAAAATTTAAGGAAAAAAGAAAAGTCTATTGTGATGTTTTAGTCTCACTTCTGACATAGCATGTAACATAGATGTTTACCCAATAACTCCTGCATCACGCCCAACAACTGGTGGTTGGAACAGAACAAATCTGTTTGGAAAGACATGTAGTCTTGACGTAAGAGTCCAGATGATAGTGAATCCGCTACATCTCTAGGTAGACTGTTTCAATGGCTAACTTTCCTTGAATACCCCTTTATTTCCACTTTAAATGAGTCTAGCTTCTGCTTCTAGAAATTAAGTCTTGTAGTCCTCCACTATCAGCTTCCTTATATCAAATGAATAGCTCAGAATCTCGATTGAGATCTTTCCTTGTCCTTGGCGGGTCACGTCATTCCATGGTGAGCAAGTTGAGAACCTGCTTTGAGCAGGGGGTTGGACGAGATGACCTCCCGAGGTCCCTTCCAAGCCTCATTTTCTACGATTCTGTGATTCTGCATGAATGAATGAAATTCTTCCTGCAGTGAAAAGGGCCTATGGAAGGAGCAGCATACTATTTAATTCTGCGTATGGCTTTGCAACATGAACAGAGAGTGCATATAGTGCAGGTCCCTTCATTTGAATATTTTTTTACAGCAACTATAAACATCTAAAACATGCTGCGTGAAAAGTTTGTAAGCTATCAGGGAATGTCATCTGCCCATGAAATGTATTGAACTCAGTGACCATAGGTATCCTGTGTCACAGATAATATGCTTATTCTGTTCTGTATGTACAT
>JAGPOW010001338.1:6064829-6114331 GCA_030014935.1 Caiman crocodilus
TTAAGCACCTGGATGTGCCCACTGAATCAAGTGTAATCAAGTAATATCTAGTTGGGCAACTTTTGCCCACTTTATATAGGATTTATTTTATCAAAATTGTTCCCTACTGAGTTCAGTAGGAATAGGCCAGGATCCTTACTCAAACTTTGGTAATCTGCTACGCCAGAAATGTGAGAGAAACATAGTGGTTAGTATATGTTCATGAGCACTGATGAGGCTAGCAAGATTTCACCAGTTAAGTGACGCTGCTCTCGATGATTATGAAAAAAATGAAATATTTGACATAAAATGTCCTCTTCTGTAAGGAGGATAGTCTTAATAGAAATAACACTATAGTTTAAGTTACCATATTTCACGGTGTATAAGTCGAGGCTTGAAGTTCAATCTGTGACTCTTAAAATTCAACCTCAACTTACACACCGTATCACCATCCCCTGTGAGTGGCACTGGGCTCAGCGCTCGGCTGGTGCAGCCCCTTCCCCTGTGAGCAGTGTTGGTGTGGCCCAAGCAGCACTGCTCGAGGAGCTAGGGCCACACCAGCTGTGTGCCGAGCCCAACACCGCTCACAGGGGACGGGATGGTGATGGGGCTGAGCTCAGCGCTCGACCAGTGTGGCCCCATCCCCTGCGACCACACCAGCACTGCTTGTAGGGCACGGGGCCACAGCAGCCAAGCACAGAGCCTGGTGCTGCTTGCAGGGGTGAAACCATGCCAGCCAAGCACTGAGCCCAGCCCCGTCCCCTGTGAGTGGCACTGGGCTCGATGCTTGGCGCTCGGCACACCGCTTGCAGCAGACAAGGCCAGGCTCTGTGCTTGGCTGACACGGCTCCCATTTCCAGGAACCAAGTGCTGCTCATGGGACAGGGGAGGGGACAGGGCCGGGCTCAGCACTCGGCTTGCATGTCCTCATCCCCTGTGAGCAGCACTGGCAATGCTGCTCAAAGGGAATGGGGCTGAGTGCTGGGCCCAGTCAAGCTCAGCCCCGTCCCCATGCCCTGAGAACAATGTCAGGCTTGGCTCTGCTTGCAGGGTCAGAGCCAGGCTCAGTGTAGGCTGGGGATGCACCGCTAGTAGGGGACAGGGGCAGGGTTGGCACTTGGATGGTACGGCTCTATCCCCCGCGAGCGGCTCCAGTAGCACCGCTCATGGGGAATGGGGCCGTGCCAGCTGAGCCCCAGTCCTGGCCCTGACTTATACACTGTGCCTATGAAAATCCTTACCTTTAAAATCAGAAAGCAGGGGGTTGACCTATACACCATGTCAACCTATACACCATGAAATAGGTAATCTAATTGTTTTTAATATAGCTGTATAGTAAATTTGCTACGTACTGCTGCTGCTTAATTCTACCAGTATTCCTGGAGAAGATGGGCAATACAAGGATCCAGCTGGCCTGAAGTCTGACAGGGTCAGTGTTTCCCAGCTTCATAGCATTTTGTAGGGTCAGCTTAGGAGTGGGGTAGGCACGCTGATGGGGAACCAGGCACTTTTCGAAAACAACTCTGCCTGACCAACTAGAACCTGCCCGAATTTTCACTTCCTTTCCTTGAATGAGTATATTCTGATTAAAAAAAAATCTGTTTAAAAAAAATAAAAGCCTGACATGCTCAAAGTTGAACCTTTGTGCCCCTTTCTTTCCTTCCTATTAAATAAACAGCTAATGGATAAACAGTGCTATAGAAGAACTCATAGTATTGTTTTATTTAGTTTTAGTAGTTTAAGTGGCTTTACTTATTACTTCTGTCCTTGGTTAAACGTATACAGTTCTTTGACGTCAGCGGGAGTTGCATCGTGAGGACAAATTGAGCCTTAGGTTGCTTCTGTTTTGTTTCTGTTTGCTTGCTGTTTTTTTAATCATTAGCAATCAATGAAAAGCTCCCTTTATCTAAGCATTGCAAAAAATTGTTACTTCCATGTTTTAACTGAGATAAATTAGTAAGATAGTCAGGATGCAAGCTTTTAGTATGCTTCTGAAGAGCATTAAAATAAAGATCCCATCACCTGTAAAAATAAATGTATAAAATAGTTCTGTCAAAAGTAATGCAAAACTCTAAAACTCTTGATTCAGAGGTGATACCTTTTATCAGACCAATTAAGAAATAGCAAAAAAAAATATCTTTCTTTGCAAGCTTTTGGACAAACACACCTTTCTTCAGGCTGAGAGAATATTAAAGATGGTAAAAGTCACCAAAGATAGAAAATAAACTTCATTTTGCACAGAGGAGGCTGAAGGTGATTGTCTGGGTCCACTAGTTCCTTTGTGTGACTTGCTCTTTGATGTGCAGATAAGGCAGGATTTCTTCCCTGGTGATGGCAGAAAGGCAGAGAGATGTAGAAATCTTTCTTTATTGTTTAGCAGTGAAGTTTATAAATACAAAAGTCAAAAGTCCAAAAGTTTATCGTTCCATCTGTCAAAAGTAATACATTTTAAAGGAAGAATTAGGTCATTCTAATTCTAATTAATATATTCTGTATTGTCATGGTGGGATGTAACTAATGGTGTCCCACAGGGTTTGGTTCTTGGCCCTGTGCTGTTCAGCATCTTTATCAATGATTTAGATGAGGATGTGGAAAGCATGGTGACCAAGTTTGTGGATGATACTAAGTTATGGGAAAAAGTGGTCATGCTAGGGGATAAGATGTGGATCCAAGCAGACTGGGACAACCTGGAAAGGTGGGTAGAGCAGAACTGGACACAGTTCAATAAGGATAAAGGCAGAGTGCTTCATCTGGGGAGAAGGAACCAGTGACATGAATATAGGTTAGGAGGGGATGCCCTGGCCAGCATGATGGCTGAAAGGGACTTGGGGTTATGGCTGATCACAGGATGAACATGAGCCGCCAGCATTACACTGTAGTCAACAAAACAAATAACATACTGGGATGCATTAGCTGATGTGTCGTGAGCAGGGTTAAGGAAGTGATACTTCCTCTTGACTCTGCATTGATGAGACCCCAGCTGGAGTACTGTGTCCAGTTCTGGGTGCCGCACTTTAAAAAAGACGTGGACAATCTTACAAGGGTCCAGAGAAGTGCCACAAGAATGATTAAGGTCCTGGAGGACAAACCTTCTGAGGAAAGATTAAGGGATCTGGGACCATTTGGCCTGGGGAGGAAAGACTGACGTGGAGACTTAGTGGCCATCTGTGAGGGATGAATTTTGGGAACTGGGGGGGAAACTGTTCACTAGGACACCCCAGAGGAGGACAAGGAGCAATGGTCATAAAGTGCTAGAGGACGGTTGCAGGTTGGATGTATGGAAGAACTTCTTTACAGCAAGGATGACCATAAACTGAAATAGACTTCCCAAGCAGCCTCCAGCCTTGGAAGTCTTCAAGAGGAGTCTGGACAGACACCTTGCTGGGATCAGTTGATCTCAGCAGTATTCCTGCCCAGAGCAAGAATATGCAGACAATTGATTGGTCAATTGACAATATTTGACTGGTCAATTATCTGGCTTGCCAACTCTGATGTGTGCTTATCTGAATATTTTTCAGTGGTGTTTGTCAAACATCTCTTATATTTGATGTCCCCAGTGCTACTACCAAAATAGTACTACCAAGTCCTGTTTTTTTGTTGTTTTTTTTTTTATTATCTGATCCCATGGTTATTTCCCCAGATAAGTTACAATCTAGTTGTGTTACTTTTCTTACACAATAAATCAGTGAACTGCTAGGGTCGAGACTACATAGTTTGATTTCTGAGACAACAGCAGGCAGTGCCATCTTTGAAGAAAGGAATAGTGTGAAAAATCAATTGCAGAAATTGTTTCTGACGTTTTTCTTAGTTGTAGAACCGCCAGGCTGGCTAAAACAAGCTCATGCTCATTCTCACTAGCCATCGCATTTTATGAAGCACTGACTCCAGCACGAACATTTAAGGCCGCATTTTGCTCTTAAAAAGAACTTCAAGCACCTTGTCATTAAAGAAATCAGGGTTCTGCTCTGCCTTTCAGAGCTTCCACATATTATTACTGAATCCTTATAATTGCCTTTCAGAACTGTCTTAATCCAACATTCGGTCATCTTGAGTTTCTCTCATTGACAAGATAATGTGTTCGCAGATGAGCTTATTACCAGATATTCTCACAACAGGACATTCTTGTTAAATGTCCTCTCAAAGATTAGTAATACTGGATCTTTTCAGGAACTAGATTAAAAGCTATGTAATTAATATTCTTCTGTATATTCCATCAATTTAAGATAAGTGCTGTACTTTGCAATCAGAATTTCTTATTACAGAAAAAATATATATTTATCACATGCAGTAGTGGAAGTAGAGCAAAATCTCTTCCGGGAGTGGAACCAGAACAAAATATTCTGCATTGATGGACTGGTTATGAAGCTGTTTAATATAATAGTGTCATAATATGCTGCTTTATGTACTTTCATGAGGCTGGTTCAAGCAAATGCCACCCACAGGTCATTTGTTAATTGAGATTTCAGAACATATAGCTAATTTATATTTCCAGGCCCTAGTGATATTGGAAATGGTATATTTTATTCAGGTGACACAGATAAATCTACATAGCTACCTGAGATAGTAAAAATGCATCCTTCCTTTTGAGTAAGAGAGTATTGAACAAAGAAAACTACCAAGGAAGACTGATTTTTCTTTCCCAACATAATGAGAAATGTCTGTACAGCCAACAGCTACTTTTAGCTGTTAATAATCTCCCTGTTGACGAATTATATTTAATCAACATAACCTGTGGCTTCAAATTTGGGAGGTCACAAGTATGCCTTCCATCTTTTGATGGCATGAGATCTTCCTTCTCCATGAGATATTACTCCTTTTCACACTGAACAAGAAAAGACTGCTAATGGCACCAATTAAGAGATGTGAAGGTCATGTACAGCTCTCTCTCTGGCGCGTGTTTAAGCCACCAGTGGTGGGCCAGAGACAGGGGTAAAGTCCAAAGCAAAAGCCAGATCAGGGGCCAGGAATCAGAAATCCAGGAGTAGACTCCAAGTCGCAGACTGAGTTGAGGTTCTGGAGTCCGAGACTAAACGAATAGATCCAAGAGGAAATCTGAGGAGTGAAATAAGTGTTGGGGACCAGGATGTGAGCTTTTAAAGGCAAGACCCAGACTGCAGTGCTATGTCCAGGCAAAGACTCAGGGCATTTTTAGATGTGTGAGCGATGCAGCACCAGGCGCTTTTGAAAGCACCCAGTGCTGTGTCACATACATTTATAGAAATGGTGAAATGCATATCAGTGCTGAGAAAATGGCAGTGGTGCGCTTCTGAACGAAAACACGTCGAAGGTGTTTTAGTTCAAAAGTGCACCGCTTCCATTCTCCCAGTGCTGACGTGCATTTCTCCATTTACACAAAGGCATGTGGTGCAGCACTGGTGCATTAGCTTGCGTGCAGAGAAGACTCGATGAATCGAGTGTGCTCCACCATGCTGGATCTCTGGCACGTTACAGCATGAAAAGTTACGTGTATAAATGCCCTGAGGTATTTGTTCCTGACTCCCATGTGCTTTCTGGCTTCACTTATCAGCTGCTGATTCTGGTTTTGACTCCCAGTTTTCTGGGAACTAGGCCCTTGGTCTTCACCTGTGTATGAGATGATGGTCTCCAGCTACTCATTATCACTGACATCAACATTTAGTAGGTTCAGGTCTGCTCTGGTAATCCTCTCTGGTTCTTTGGTCTCTGGTTTTCTGACCGGGCTTGGCTCTGTTTCTAGATTCTGGCTTCTTGGATTTCCCCTTGGTTCTGGTAACTCTGTCTCTGACTCCTGAACCTTGACTCAGTCTGCAACTCAGACTCTTCCCCTGGATTTTGCCCTTAGATCTGTGTGATAAGGGGGCCATCACGAGGCTAGCAACAACTTTGGCCTGCCCACCTGTCTAGGGCAGCCTGGCCTGTCTCTCCTGCCATGACTTAATGAATAAAAGAAGATGTCATTATGCAGGAGACTACCCGGTAAGTGCCCCGATGCCTAGGGTATTATACATAGCTCTGACCTTCCCTATACCATGTCCCATGCCTCACACATGGCATCCAAAATAAGTACTCTGCCACAATCTGATGACTTGGTATCTGATCCTAACCCTGATTTAGCCTGTGTTTTGGACTTCACCCCTGTTTCTGGCTGTCCACTGGGGAGTCAACCACTAGGCCATACCACCCACACCTCAGTCCTTACAACTTGGCTGGCCTACAGCCTACTGCCACCAGTCCTTTTAAATGAGAAGCACTGGGCTACTGATTGGCTCTCCTCAGCAGCCAATCAGTAGCCCAGACTAGCTGGAATTATTAGCCATGGTAGGGCAGGCAGACAGGGGTGACCGATAAGGCTGGGCTGGGCTGAGCTGCCTGTTATGGCCCCTGACAGTATATAATACATACAGGGCACTTTTACATGAGACTCTTTTATTAGCAAGTACTAAATAAATGCTCGGTAACCAGAGTTATTGCACAGTAGCATCAGGGAACATCTTTTACGTGACACCCTACTGTACAGTAGTCTAATAATACTGTGCAGTAGAGTGTTAGCACTGCTGTGCTGGGATGCACCACTGAATAGTATTTCCTGGCTACTGTGCAGTCAGCGTCTCATGTAGACACAGCCAGAGAAAGATAAAGGATATCTACCTGCTTTAAAACCACATCAGTGACAGAGCAGCCATCTTGTATGCAAGCCAAGAATGGAATTATGATGGGCTTTCTTGATTTGTCTTTTGCAATCATTACTCTGGGCTAAATCTGACTGTCTGATGCCACATGAGCAATCCCTACACATAATTTAATGAAAGTATTTGAATAAAATAAGCCTATCAGATAAAGTTACAGTGAAAAATCTATTGCTGAGCCTCTTCTTTGCCAGGTATTGTTGTTGTTGTTACTATCATTATTCTTACTCTTATTATTTAAGACTATACCCTGTGATCTTCATTTATCCTTCACAAACCTGTTGATTTCTTTATAGTCTCATTGACCCAGGTTTTGGCATGTAGAGAGGAAAGACTCTAGTAGTTCATCCAACTTATTAATTTCACTAGGATATAGTCCACACGTAATGATGAGCTGTTAATGAACATCAGCTCTGGAGTGTCAGCCATGACCACATCTTCAGTGGTTGAGATAAACATCTCATCCTGTTATATTTATAACATTCATCTTATTCATTTAAACATCTTGTTTTAATTATTATTATTTTCAAAGCCATCTCCATCCATTTGGTTACTCTGAAGATATCTTAGTACTATTCTGCATTAGTAATTCCATTTTCTTGGGTTATCATAGGAGATGTTCTTAGCTGGGGATTCAAAGTCTCTCTCTCACATGTCCAGGCCCAGCAGAGTGCAACTGGTGATAGCACACCCCCTTCTACTGTCAATCTCTATCTGTTAAAAGCCGCCTTATTTTACCACCACAACTCTATGGATTTGTTAGCATGGTTTCCTCTCTGCCCTCCCAAATTTATGGCTTCATAGAGTAGGGACAAAGCATGATCTTCACGTCACTCACTCACCCTCCCATTCTTGATTAACCAATAGCTAAAACCCTAGTTGCTGATGAAAACCTATCTCCATCAGTGGATAAGTTTTGAAAGGAGGTAAAAAGTATAAGGCTGTGCAGGTGGAGAAGACAGACCAGGAGTAGCTAGCAAACAGCAACATTTCTAGGGAAGGAATTAGCTTGTTTAGTAGAATACTTAGACCATTAAAAAGGAAAGAGGATCATTAACATCTGTGGGGTGAAGAACAATGACCCTTTAAGTGAATTGATTCTCTCAGCTGCCTGAATAGAAATGCCACTGCTGCTTCTGGGCAGTTGGTTTTGGAGCAGAAATCAAAATGGGATGCTTCAATTCAAGCATAAAAGCCCCTCAAAAACCTGGTTCCCTCACATAAGACATGCACCCCACGTTTGGGGAGTTGATTTTTGGGAAAATAGCCTGTGCAGTATATAAGAAAATATGGTAGGTGTCTCTTGTGATGCATTCCTGATTGTCTTGGTGTTTAATCAAAACGGGCATGGTACAGTCATGTACAGATGTCCAGGTTGTGTTGCTGCTTCTCCACAAGTAGTTCTCTAGCAAGAGCACACAGCCTAGCTGTCTGAGCTTGGGAATGATCAACAATAACCTTACAGATGCACCCAGCCATGTCCTAGGATAAAGTGTTAGCACATTTTATCCTTTGTACATCAGAGGGTCTTGAAGCTAGGCAGTGGGTACATCGGTAGGATCCAGGGACAAAAGACTTCCTTCTGTGACAAATGGGACATCTGTTTACAGACTTTTAAAATGAAAGTGGTTTAGGGGAAATGATTGAAAACTGAGAGAAGGAAAGTAGGGAAAGAGGAACAAGAGGAAAACTGTTAAAGATAGTCCATTTTTCCTGTCTGTAGAGACTTCAGTCGATGAGTTTTCTGCGAGGCTGACTTAAAATTGGCAGCCAGTGACATACTTCATTCATTTTGGGTTTCTGACTCTGATGTGAACTCTTACTATTCAGAAACAGGCAGCATAGTCTTTTAAGCCAAAACCCTGAGCAGGATTTTCAAAGACATTTGGCACTGTTGTATATCTGTTACCACTGACGCTACTGCTAAAATGCCTATTAGGTCATTGCACGCCACTGTTATGTTATGTTATGTAACATATAGAGAAGATGCATCCACATTAGCATACATTTGGTATTTGAAGCAACACGTAGAAACATAGAATCATAGAAAATTAGGGTTGGAAGGGATCTCAAGAGGTCACATCTATTCAAACTCAGTGCTCAAAGCAGGACTGTCCCCAAGTATGTGATGCAACAGACCAGTATATGCATTTATGAGCAATTACATATTGCATGGCTGCTCCAAGCAGAATTGCCTGTTTTTCCAAAACCAAAACGAACAAGTTAGTACATAATGAAAGGAAGAATCAAATGTAGAAAAGGAAAGACATTCTATCATAATAATTACTAAGCCGTCTATTCTCCTCAATCTTTAATAATGGTAATGGTAATATTTCCCATAGTTTCCAACATAGCAGAATGGTACAAATGAATTGACAAGTGAGAGCGACTGTATTTTGCGCGGAGAAAGCTTTTGTTTCATTGTTTACTAATGATCATGTTCAAAAGGCATTTTCATGCAGAAAATGTTGAAAGAGATTTGGCTGAGCGCGAAACAATGCGGTTTCCGCGTGTAACCTCTAACTTTCTCAAATGCTCATGTCACGAAGTTCTGATCAGTCATGCTAACTGGATCAGTCCAGAGTAGTAACTTCTTATGGTAAGCGCGGCAATGACCACCGTGCTTAAGTTTTCATTATAGCTGCTATTTTGACTCTCAGTTAATACTTTTTGAAACATTGATTTTTTTTTTCCAGTGGAATTTTTTATGTTTCATCTCTACCCATGATATTATTATCTGTTTACTTAATTCTCCCTTTTTTTTTTTTTAAGTCCCTACTGTGCCCAAGATGCTCTGTGAGACATAAAACACAGATAGTCACTGCTCCAGCCTCCCTGTAGTTTAAGCAACAAGGATACACAAAGCTAGGTTCTCAGTTGGTCAAAGTTAGTATAATATAAATTCATGACCTTTAAACTATGATAATCACTAGTCAAACTCTGTCTAAAAAGAGCTAAATTGTTTGTCCTGACTATTCCTAGTGGAAGCGCCTTGCAGAGCCTGGTGATTTAGGTGCCTTATTTTGATTTCTAAACTAAATGTGTTTGGGGCTAGTTCATGCACATTGGTTCTCATCCATTATCTAAAATAGTTCTTTCTCCTTTCTGGTATTCATCGTGCTTAGCAAACAGTGAGCATATCACCTCTCAGCCTTACTTTGCTAGGTTCCTGCGGGCTCCTCTGATGTGATTGACTGTCTAGTCCCCGGTCATTCTAGGCACATGCTTTACCGTTTTCTGTTAAGAGTTCATCTCCCATGAACACGGGCAACTTGACTTGTATCAGTGCCCTAGCTGAGGTTGTACAAGTGCCATGGATAATGGTGTTAGCACTTCCCTGTCTCAGTGGGAGAACACTTCAACTGAAGCATCCTAGGATTGTGTTTGCTTTTTCATATGTTGGCTTCAGAACACACTGCTGTCTCTGAATAACTTTATAGATGTCGAGTAGCTCCCGTTTTGAAGTTACCAGTTTACCACAGCTGCTCATCCAGTAAATTAAAACCAATCTTCCAACTGCACCGTTCTTGATGCCACTGCCAGCAAATTCAGAAGTGAGAGACAAATTAGCAGCCTTTCAGCCACCGCAGAGGCAATATTATTTCAAACCTGCCAAGCCTCTGCTTCCATTTAGTGCTGCTGCTGCAATCTAGTCACAAAGAGTATCGCAGCAAAACATCAGGGAACAGGCTTGTTGTTGTCTCCTTTTCCCTTAGAAATGCGTGTGTGTGCATGCACACGTGTGTGTAAATGAGGACAGTGTGACTCGTTGGCATAGGTTTATTTCCAGTTGTTAAAAGAAGTGCATTTTTCTTTCGCTTTACTAGCAGTATCAGCTCAGTTTAAAGAATCAAGTACCTGTCAACATAGATAAAATAAGAAGTGCTCTCTGTGCATTCAGGAAACATAGTATCTATAAGCTTGAGAAATAAGAGGATCTGAATACCATGAGAAAAAAAAATATATATATATAAAGAAAATGCTAGCCTGGGAGATGTTATGATCAGTCGTTTCATACCGTATATAGAAATATAGTGATAGATGACACCTAGTGGTGTTTCAGTTTAATTGCAAGCATGTAGGCAACTGGGAGACTAGGAGACAGAGGAGCACAGCAGCTTTCACTGCTTCTGCTTGGCTTTCCAGAGCCACCGGAAACTGGTTCCTGCTCACAACGAGGGCCGAAAATCACGAAACTCTTCTGTGAAGAGAGGGATTAGGAAGCCATTTCAAGTGATCAAGAGAGGTTCAGGATTAGGAACTCCCAGTTTCATGCTAGATGTAGTACTTCGCGTTTCAGAGTTGCTATTATATATCTGTTTTAGGAGAAAACAAAAAAATTGAGGGGCGGGGGGTGTTCCCGATGAAGAGCGGTAGCTACATAGAGGGCACATATGCACAAGCCATTTACTGTAGAGTAGACTAATTAGCTGCTGAGTAAACCTCTTACCATTATACATGCAGCTTTGTTAGGCCACAGGAAACTAATAAATGCTGCAGCAGGAGGGTACTTGTAAATGCAAGCCCTATCTTGCTGACTAGTTTTTTACTCTGCATCAGTGCACATGTAGACACTGATGGAGCTGGCTGGGGCACAAGGGTGCTTTAGTGTGGGGGGCTGCCTGCCAACTAGCCCTGCACTGGAGCATCCTCATTCCCCAGCCTGCCCCGTCACAGCATGCTGCGCCAGATTGGAGCAGCGCAGACTCCTGGAGATTGGGGCTGCTCTGACCTGGCTCAGTTTGCTGCAGTCCCAGGTGCGCATTCAAACGATACGCCCAGGAACAATATTGTCCAATGTGAAATAGTTTCATAATAGCTAGGGTCAGGAAGGACCTGAACAGACCATCTAGCCTGACCCCCTGCCACAGGCAGGAATGAATGCCGGGTTCACAAGACCCCAGACAGGTGCATCCAACCTCCTCTTGCATTTGCGCAAGGTAGGGGTGAGGACCACTTCCCTGGGAAGTTGGTTCCAGATTCTGGCCACCCTAACTGTAAAATATTGCCTTCTGATCTCTAACCTAAATCTGTTCTCTATCAGTTTATGACCATTGTTCCTCATCACCCCAGGTGGTGCTGGGGAGAAAAAGGCTTTGTCTATTTGCTGTTGATGTCCCCTGATGAGCTTGTAGGCAGCCACCAGGTCCCCCCTCAACCTCCTCTTGCTGAGGCTGAAGAGGTTCAGGTCCTTCAGTCTCTCCTCATAGTCCTGTCCTGCTGCCCTCTCACCAAGCGGGTGGCCTCCTCTGAACCCTCTCCAGGCTGGCCACATCCCTTTTGAAGTGCGGCGCTCAGTACTGGACACAGTACTCCAACTGCGGCCTGGCCAAAGTCACATAAAGGAGGAGGATCACCTCTCTGGACCAGCTTGAGATGCAGCTTTGGATGTATGACAAGGTCTGGCTGGCCTTGCTGGCTGCGGTCTGGCATTGGCAGCTCATGTTCATCTTGTAGTCAATAATGACTCCAGGATCCCTTTCTGCCTCTGTGCTTTCAAGAAGGGAACTACCTCCCCAGCCTGTATATGTGCTGTGGATTCCTTCTCCCAAGGTGCATGCAAGGTGCAATGCATTTGTCTACATTGAACCCCAGCCTATTCTCATCAGCCCACTTTTGTAGTCTGTCTAAATCTAGTTGCAGCCTCTCTCTCCCTTCAAGTGCGTCCACCTCATGCACCAGAGTTTATTGCTGCATGCTGATAGCACGTGTAGACATGCCCAGCAACTTTTAAAATGAATTGTTTGGACTCATGTACTTAAAATTGGAGATTATTTGCATATAATATTAGTGTGATCTTACCTAGAAGTCTCTTTCTATATTGTTACATGTGTACATTATATTATAGTAAAATATTATGATGAAGAAAAAATTCTAATGTATGCTAACCCAAGACCAATGCAAAGCTCAGCATGTTTTTTTGGGAATGTACTGTCATTTTGTACTACTCTTGGAAGGGCCTTGGTGTCATTGGATCGCAACACCCCAGATGACAGTAACTGTAATTTGCTAATACAGCAAAACAGCAGAAAAAACATGAACAGTAATATTTCATTCTTCTTAAAGGAAGTGGGAATGGGAAATGGGCATACGTAATGGGCAGCAGTCTCCCTAATAACATGACCAATTCAATGCCTAATCCAAAAGAAGAAAACATCTTTAAAATAAATTCACAGAAATCTCATTATCAGAGCCAAATATACTGTTGGATGCAGCCACTCTCTACATGCAGAATTGGTTTTCACTCATATGCACATGTGTATGCCTAGCCAGCTGGAAGCTGTGCTTTTCTTTGCTATACATAACATTGTTTTTGGGCATGGGCTGAGTTATTTGCCTATACTTATGCAAGGTGTTCTTTAAAAAAAAAAAAAGAAGTCAAAGTAAGGTCTGATACAGTTTTCTTTCTACTGGGTGCATCTATATGAGACATGTACTGCAGTTGCCTAATTAGGTGTGCAGTAAACCCTCAGCATCTTCACATGGAGCCCTATTAGGCCACAGGACACTAACTCCGCCATAGGCTAATATTTGTGAATACAAGCACTATTCTATGGCAGCATTATTTAGTCTGCTACAACACACATGTAGACACTGGGGGCTGGGTTGGAGCAGCCCCGGGCTGGCCCTCCTGCCACCCAAGGCTGCTCCTACCCAGCGCAATGTGCTGCGGTCCTGGGCATGTGTAAACTTGGTGCCCAGGAGCACTAAACTGTGGTGCAGACTGTGCCAGGGTTTATTCAGTTACATTAATAGCACGTGTAGATACACCCAGTGTATAATACTGATTTGACAGAACCTTTAGTTTTTAGAAAAGTCAGACATGCCATATAAGAAAAATGTGTACGGCAGAGAAGGGAGAGCAGGCTCCATTTATATCCATCTGTCTGGAGAGAGTTAAGTATGCAAAAGATGCATCTAAAGTGAAAAACAGGCAGACGCACTTCTTATACTTTATCTTCACTGTCCATCTTTCATGGGTACCATGTGTGGAGGCCAACTTTAATTTTATTTGGTTTCCAAATGAGTCACAGACGGTATAAACTGAATCAGCTTGATCCCAATGCAGGTTATACCCATTCATTTTGTGGACTGAGTTAATCACATCTCACCATTATAGTGAAGTAGGATTTGCTACTGGTTTATTTTGCTGTAACTTCAGCCTGACAAGACTAACCTCTTGGGGCCAACACCCTGCCTTGTACATAAAAGTGGACTCTAGGGATTGTTCATTTTCCACATAAATGGCTCAAAAATAGGACTGATGTCCTTATTTCCACCTCACCCAATGACATTCATTCCTAAGGTTAAAGATGCACGCTACACATATAACATACTACGGGCACTTAAATTGAAGTGTCCACATGGTAAGTTTTGTTTGACTCATGCTGAGTGCCCAAGAAGCATCTCATAGTTATGTCTCTTCAGGCAAGGGTTAACTCAGGGCTGTGCTACCTAACTTGTGTTGGGGTAAAATCAGTCTGCTCCACAGATAAAACAAGCAACCTGCAGTCCTCTGGGATCCCAAGATGCACTGCTCCTAGCCCCCGCCCAAGAGGGATAGAACCCGGGGGCGCATCCAGACAAGCACATTTGCAGCGCCACGTACCGCACAGCCTGGTGTTCCCCACGCTGCGTGGGCACGCTGCGTGAGTGTGTGCTGTATCAGGGATTTTTCCTGAATTTTTCTGGATATCCAGGGGTCAAAAAAAAAACATAGGGGGAAAAAATAGAGCAATGCACGCTCAGCCAGCGTGCACTGCTCACAAGTGGAGCCAGGCCACCCAGAGCCACATGCCACTGTCAGGCAGAATCACCACGGCTGCAGCCCCAGAAGGACCCCAGGTAAGGCTGCTGGGACCAACCCAGTACTTGCCCCAACCTCCCTACCCCACCCAGGGCAACGTGCTATACACTAAGGTATGTGTGGCACAGGCATTCCCTGGGGATAAGAAGCAGTGGCTCACGGTGCACTGCCGCTACTTGTCCTCGGGGAACCAAACGTCCACGCACATCTGGACACACCCCTGGTGTCCTGGCTCCTGGCCACACTCCTACTCACCAGCCCCCAAGTCAGAGCTAAGCAGACAAGAAACGGTACGGACCCTCAACATATAACTGCTCACGGCACATTGCACCTTTAACACGGCTTAATATTCCACAGATTTAGTATGGTCCAAGTGTAATACGTAAGTTCACCCTAACATTAACTGCAGTCGAAGGCCAGATCTTCCCACACTGCCCAAGCAAAAAAACCAAAACAGAACAATCAAAAAAAAACTTTGTCAGTAGCGAACTTAGGGGCAGTCTGAGTTGCAAAGCCTAATTTGCTAATTATAGATTAATTATAGGTGCACTGCAGAGTTTTCACAGTAAATTTGAACAAGTAAATTGGATCCCTTTGTGATTCGGAAATGGCTTCTCATTGTGCGCCTCTCCATTATGCACTCAAGCCCCGTAAAGGAGCCAATTTAAAATGGGAACTCAGACAAGAAACAGTAACTGTTCTGGTACTGGTTCAGTAGTATGAAGCAACTGTAATATGTTTATTGGATTCAATTTCTAAAATCTAGGCAAACTTCTCCCCACTATGCACCTTTGCCAGCCTTTAAATGTGAAACCAATCAAAAGTAAAGCCAGCAATGATTGCTCACCACTACTCTAAAAATAGAGCACAGTGAAGCAATCATCATGCCTTGCACTGTGATGCTACTGCTGAGTTTGAAATACACGAAAGACACCTTTTCCTTGGATGAGCAACATTTGGGTGCCTGCTTCCCAGGGGTGTGATATTCCGACTGTAGGCTTGTTTGCCCAGAGATGTCTGCATGCAGTAATCGAACACATGAATTCACAGCACAGTGGTTGTTACAGGATAATTCTTTGTATGGATATTCTGGTGCAAGGGGGGCCTGCCCCACTTTTAAGATGGAGGGAGAACTGCCTACACAAAGACACTTGTTGCCTGTGCACAAATGGGTAGACGTGTGGCACTATCACGGGAGAGCTAATGTACTGTAAATCCAAATGCCAGGATACTGAACACTGACTTTCCTGTGTCAACGCACTCAGCTATGGGTAAGAAAGATCTATTTGAGGGAAATCAACTGATTAAGATTTTGCTGGGCCAGACAGATCTTATATGCCTGTCTACCATTTTGACCGCTAACGAAGTTTTGCTGTGGGCAAAGACATCGGACTCCCTTGATGTCCTGCTGTTGTGTGATTCCTGAAATTGTGTTCATTTTTCTCCTTCCTTGAAGACCACAGAGCAACAGTAACCACTATCTTCATGTTGATGCTTTTGCTTTCAAACAAGCCAGTTGACTTGACCTGAACAGATCTTGCGATATAGTTAAAATATGTATATATGCAAATATATCCATGAAGACCTCTTTGGCCTCGGTCACATCACACATCTATCCAGGGGTATTTATGCTAACTTTCTTTTTAGCTGAAACAAGTTGGAGTCTGGGCTTTGACATCAGTGAGATCAGTGTGTTCCCAGTGATTCACAAAATTGGGCTTTTGTGTGTAAACTTAGCAAGTCTCTCCAATAAAGTTGGGGTTTCAGCCTTTACATAAACCTTTTTACCTCACATGACCCAGTATGACACAGCCACTGGGAAAGTACCTGAAGAGTAGTGCTGTGGAGATCCACCTTGTTTGCCCATTGGTGATTTCTAAAGGCTAACAAAAAATGCCCTTCTGCAGGCACTGCTTTCCCACTGGCCCCTGAACAGTCCCAATTAGGGATGTATTGATTGTGATCATCTAACACAGGGGTGAGCACTTATTTCAACTGGAAGGCTGCTTAATTAATTTAGTGAAATGTTGAGGGTACACATAAAATCTTTTACAAGATCTCATTCTAACAAACTATAAATAAAAAAGAAATCATATAGTTAAAATCAAACATCTACTATAACATTTTAATTTTATTTTAAAAAGATTTTTGTTTTTATGTTTTTTTAAAGTAGTGTATATACAGAGGATTACATAATAGCTCAGAATAAAGTCTTATTTGGGGGGGGTATGGAGGTGGCTATAGGCTATGTCCTGGGAGCCGGCCAGAGTTGGGGGGTGGGGGAAGGTAGGGATGTGGGGCAAGGGGTGCATGCAGCAGAGCTGTCCTGGGCAATGCCGGTGCATTCTTCCCCCCATCTGGTCCACAACTACCCATGCAGGGCCTGCTCTGCAGGGGGCCAAGCCCCTCCAACTCCCACCCAAGGCAGCCCATACCATGCGACCATCATGCATAGCTTCCCAGCAGGGTTGCTCTTCATAAGCCTGCAGCTGCCTGGATGCTACTTGGTGCCTTCTCCTCCTCCTGCCCCTGCAATGACACTCCAGGTGGGGTGAAAGCTGCAGCCAGGTGCAGTTTGGTGCGTGGCTGCTTTCTACCCACTCAGCCCCCCACGGGCAGCTGCTCATTGCATTGGGAAAGCAGGGTAGGTGGAAAGTGGCCAAGAGGTAGAGCCGGAGTCCTGCACACTGGGGCATGAGCCATCTGACTGCAGCTTCGCTGCAACCTGGAGCAGCACAGCAGGGACAGGTTCCTCCTTCTGCACCAGGACCACCCCCACCAGGAAAGTATACTGCAGGTAGTGTCTGGGGCCGGGGCCAGGGCCAAGATTGGATGCAGGTGGGAGCATGGCATGGGCTTCCCCAGGTGGCAGCAGGTGGGGCTCAGCCCTATGTGGAGCACCACAGGGGCAGCCGTGGACTGGATCCAATCAATTGATGGGTGCCCACCCGTGGGCTGGAGTCAATTAGTTGGTAGGCTGGATCCATCTCACAGGGTGTGTTTTGCCTACCCCGATACAACACTTACTGCTGTAGGTAAACATAATCCGGCCTGAGATTTCTCTTTACTTCATGCTTGCTAAGAGTCGGACCTTCCTTGACTAAGCATTTCAAGATAGAGCATGTAATGAATATTTATAAGGTCGTTACATTGTGCCTAAGAGATATGTCTTGTTGAGAGGACCTAAAAGCTGTTGGGTGAACAGACTAGAAAGTGGATTTCTTGTATGTGGACTGGCTGAGATAAACCAACTTGCTGAGTTAAAATAAAATTAAACATCTTGTTACACTATGAACCACTCTCAAAAATTAATCTACAACAACCCACATAGCACTAAGGGCTTAAATACTTTATTAACCAAACTGGTGTTCATAACCTCCTTTTTTTTCAAGATCTAGGAAGGCCTTGTATCAATTTATCTTTCCCACATACTGTGCTTGTAGTCATAAATCTTTTTCGTCCGGGTTTTTGAGCATTGAGAACAGGCTGAGGTCTCTGCATTTATTTGTGTTTTATACACATAAAATCAAAGGCTTTAATGTCCCATAAAATTCCTATATGTTGTACAGAGGCATAATACGGTAGCACACGTATGATATGAGTAATAACGCTGTCCTGTGTTTAACATTGCAGAAAGGAAATTGCAGTATTTCAGAGTTAAATCTAGTTACATCAATCAGCTGTGATCTTTGGAAGCTGCCCTGTGAAATATTGGTGGTCAGACAGGCCTCTGTGCTGTATTGCTTCTTTTCTCCAGTGAAATATTGATTTTCTTCTTTTGCATTACGTGCTACAGCAGTCCTCCTAGACAGAACGGGGCAGCAGCGATGTGGCATAGGGAAAAAACGCGTGCTAGGCAGAGAATAGAAAAAAGCAGGAGGGGAAGCTGGAGAGTGTAAAATGCTGGGTATGCAAAGAGCAGATACAAGAAAGACATTTGTCAGAACAGCTAAAGGGGAGATCCCTCCAGGGGGAATTTATGATACTAACCCAAAGAACCCAACACTACAAAAAGGCATGTTGGATTTGACTTCTAAATGCTGATTGCATTTTCCATAGAAATATTGAAATCATCTCTCTCCTCAGCGCGTTAACCTGGAATTCCCTTCCCGCCCCTCATGGGCAATAGAGGTTAGGAAATGGGGATACTTTTCTGAAGCTTTGTTTTGATCGTGAGAGTCTTAAGGCTGAAGCAGCTGCAGCCCTGTATTCAAGATGAAGATATTTCATAAAACCACAGTTGGCTGCTTTAGCATCACCCTGGTATATTTACTGTGAACGGCTGCTTTCGAAAAAGTCTGTGCAACCTGCCTTTATTGTGGTGTTTGGTCTAGTTTAGCTTCTGCTGTCATAAAAGAGGGAAAAGTGAACAGCTCAGCCTTAAAACATAAAGAGGTCTGTAGTGGTGAGCGTTCCATTGCCGTTGTTGAAATGGCTTGGAAACAAAAAATATTACTTCTCCGAGCAGTTGTAAAATGACCATTAACTGTAAAACTGAGCCTAGATAATCAGACAGTAAAAGAAGTAAGTTTGCCAGCCCAGAATTTATCTTGCTCATCTTTGTGTGGTATCAGGAAAATGGAAAAAAAAGAAATTGTTAGAGTGAATCAGTGTTAATAAACTGTTATAGGTAATATAAATAAGCAGGAATTCACACGATGGGTGAATGACCTTTAAGGGCACGTCCAAAGGAAAGGTCATGCAGTATGTATGTGGTGCTGCAAACGCGTTTGCCATCTACCTCACAGTCCGGAGTTCTCCGAGCTGCATGAGCATGTTACCCGAGCGTGTGCTGCTCCATTTTTTTTCCTGTGTTTTTGGTTGTTTTTTTTACCACTGGATATCCGGGGGTTAAAAACAACTGTGGTTAACAAACCCCAAAGCAGCGCACACTTGGGCAGCATGCGGTGCTAAAAAGTGGAGCCAGGCTGCTTGGAGCTACACTGCGACTGCCGGGCAGGCTCCACGAAGCAGGGTCACCGTGCCTGCAGCTCCAGCAGGCCCCCAGGACGCTAGGTAAGGCTTCCATTATGAATGGAGGGATGGGAGTATTCAGTAATCGTGACGTGTACATAAACCATTTATATCAGCTCCTCCCACCAATAGAGTTGCTAATTTGGTAAGAAACTTACCTGGAGTCAACTGACGTCATCAAGGCTCTTCTCAGGGACTACAGTTGGGTTTGCATGAGTGGCTAAGAGCCTTCAGGCAGAAAGCAGGGTAGATTTGCACCTTTTAGACTAACTAAATCACAGATGTAGAGGGCTTGCTTCATCAGACACTGCGATGCCCTTTGCAATGTCTGATGAAGCGATCCTTCTCCTTACAAAAGTATCTCTGATTTAGTTAGTCTGTAAAGTGAAAATCTAACCTGCCTTCTGCCTGACTACAGACTAAAATGGCTACCTACCTCTCCAAGGTCCTTCAGCTACCTTCTGGCTAAGATCCTTCACCTTTGCACTCATATCAGTGATCCATTGGCTTCAGGGGAGCACTGTGTCATGCTGTCTTCTGTCACAGTTGTTATTTGCTTTAACAAAATCATGTATTCAGAGACATTGAGGTCAAAAAGGACTATTGTGATGATCTCCTCTGACCTTTGGTATTCTCTTGATGAAATAATTTCACCCAGTAATTTCTGCATCAAATTCACCATTTCTTGCTAAGCTGGAACACCTCTGTAGAAAGAGGTCTAGTTTAAAGAAGTAAAGCAATGGAAAGTAAACCACACCATTAAATTAATTGTTCCAGTGCATTGTATCCTCATCTCGAAGTAAAGTTTTTACCTTCCAGTTTTGTAGATTTGGCATTGATCTGTTCATGCCTTTGTCTGCTAAGTTAGACACTGATCCTACAAAAGCTTACGCATGAGCTTTACTTAACTTTTACTAATATGAGTAGCTTCATTGAAATTAGCCTTGCTTTTAAGTGTTTATAATATGGTGGCCTTAAAGAATTCTTTCTACCCATATTGTGTGGTGCATATACAGCCCAAATTATGTTGATTTTTCTGCCCCCTCCCCGCACATTACTCAAAATATGTTTTATGGTTTCTTCAAAGCCCTCCTAATGTTCCCTCTTTGTGTGGTTTCCCCAAGTAGTGAATGATATAAAACAAAAGAAGTCCTGTCTTAATATCAGTTATGATTCCCAACATGCACTGTCTGCACAATGTGTATCTTTAGACTGTAAGCACTTTAGGGTATTTCTATAGTGTCACATTATAGCTGCAACAACCTGCATGAAACTTGAGAGAGGATCTTAGGTTGCAGGAGCAAAGAGTTTGGAAAAAGCAACAAGAAGTCAGTCAGTATGCCTATGATAACTGCAGTTGTAGCACTGCCGTTAATCGTTGTCTTGTAAAGAACCTGTTTAGTTTTTATCAGCTTGGAGACCTTTCGTATTATTGCCTTTTCATGGTACATAAAATTGGATGGCAATGGTCAGTATAAGGAGAAGCACCCCAAGAAGTAGAGGCAAACAAAGCTCCTAAATAAGAGGCAAACAAAATAGTATCTAGAAAGAGCGCAGACAGGAAGCATGGAGTAAAATGAGTCTATGGGACTTGTAGCTTCCAAGAAAAGAAAAGAAAGTATGAAAACAATAGACAACAGATTTGGATTTGTGTCCACAGTCCGCAATAAAATATTGAGGGAAAAAATTAAGGTCAGCTTTTTAAATATTTAATAGGCGTGAATAAGTAAAACTCTGGACCCAGAAATAACACCCCAAACACCAGAACAGTCAATAAGAGAGTTAGGAGGACTGAGAATGATGATGGAAGGATATTGTCTTTCACCTGAAACTGTGAAGCAGATAAGGATATACTGTAGATAATTATGTTGCAGAGCTGAACTCAAGCAATGATGTGTAACTTTGAAAGGTTAATTAGAGGCAAGATCTTCTGAAGGAAATGTGGATCTAACTTACAGGAGAGCTTGTTGATACAAATCTAATCATAGAGAACTGCCTCCGAACAGGATGGGCAGCTGAACTTTGCAAGGAATTGGTCACAGGAAGCCTACCACTGGCCGTAATAAATCAACAGGCAAAATTATCAGTAAACATTGCCTAGATATTATTGGCAAAGGAAAAACAGACTGGATAAGACCCATACGTGGCAACACTGGGCCATCACCATGCATTTATAATCACCTAAGCTAAAGCAAGTTGGGCTGAAGAACCAAGACTTTTCTTCTAGGATGGTCAAGCTGGTCCAGCTTCATGAGCCGTACGATAGAAATGGGAAAAGGGACTGGTCACCGCTGAAGTGAAGCACTGGTCATATGAACTATTTACAGAGTCAACACAGGTGTGGCAATGAAACCAAAACCAGCCACAGCATATACCCATCACATCCAGACATAAAGGCTGGGTTCAGGAGGACCTGAAAAGCTGGCTGGATAATTGAGTCAAAGGAGGCAAATATAGGAGCAGTACACAGAACCAACGGAACAAAGACGGCAAGTCCAAACCCAGCTGTGAAAGCACAAATAAGAAGAAGATGGGTTCAAAAACCCATCTAAAGAATATTGAGGCCTGAGAGCCTGCGAGGTGATGGTGGTGGGGACCACATTCTTTGGGTGGGTTAATACGGACAACTTCTGGCCCCAGCAAGTCAGAAAAGTAGCATATAAGATCAATAGACATGATTAAGGAGGTTTCTCAGAGAATCCTCATCTGTTTGTCCGTAATGCTCATAGAGCTCTCTGATTGATTGACTCTAAACAACCAATCAGAGTGCTTCTCAGAGACAGACAAGAGGTGGCATTGGAAGAGGTGATGGAGTAAGGGGGTGAGGCCAGCTGGCCTCTCCCCACCACCCCCCGGCCCTGCTCCTTGGAACTGGTAGTAGTATGGGGTTCTGGTGGAGGGGGGCAGATGCAGAATGGTTGGTGGGGGGGGGATGAACATGGGGTGGAGGGTGGCACGCAGCTGGATGTGGAGCAGTGCAGGGCAGTGGGTTGCGGCGCTTAGTCCCCTCCCTCCCCTGTCATTCTTGATGAGCAATCTGCTAGTATACTAACATGTATGTAATGGAGGGAGGGGCGCTGCTTACTAGAAAGGAAGGATTTGGCAAGATCAGTAGGAAGCTGCTGAATGTGCATGTGGTTGGAATGCTAGCGCAGTTTTTCATTCTTAAAAAACCCCCAGCAAGTTTACTTTTAAAAGCATGGTATCACCCAGCATGCTCTACACAGGGAACTAGGTGCTTCAATTAAAAATGAATAGACTTTTTTTCTGGGGGAGGATGAAAGGAAGGAATTTTCTGGTTTCATTTTGGAAATTTGAGCCCTTTAGGTCTGTGTGATTTGGGCATTTTCAAAGCGAGTCAGTGTCAGAACCCACGTCCTGACTCTCATCTTTGCGTTCTCAGGCCTTAGCTGAAGGCCAGTCATGTTAGTAGGAGCCACCCAATGTCTCCAGTGGACTTTGGTTCGGGTCCGTAATGATGATAACCTGCTAGATTCTCGGTGAAAGTACGGTGAGGAAGGAAAGCGGCTGGTATAACTTGATAAATAATATACACAGGAAGCACATCCTAACTGTCTACTTTTATGTTTGACAGACTCCTGGACATATTACATTTTTCCATTTTCTGAGTCTAAAACACAGAAAATTAAAAACCAAGTAAGAGATTTTCCACACTGCTGAACCTTGAAAAATGTTTTATACTTGACTTCCTGTTGTGAATTCATTACCTGAGAAGATTGTTTAGGTTTGGAAAGCTGTCACATCTAATGCAGAGAATTTACCCCTTTCACTCTCTTTAACTTACTGTGAATGTTATGCAAAAGATGCTTTGCTTAGAATTATGGCATTGCCAGCCTCATTTAACTCCATGCACTTAATTTACCTTATTACCATTTTTATTAGGTTTCATCGTTATCGTGTATATGTAGCATATACTTGTTGGGCTTCTCAGTTTTGGCTAAGCATTTCTGTAATAGAGGTTTTCAACACATTTTCATACTGGATTGAACAGGTAAACTTTTCAGGTATTCTAATGCATGTGCAATTGGCAGAAGATTACACTAAGGTATGGCACACTGGGTGCGTTTATACGTTCATTAAGGTGGCATAATTACTGTGCATTTCGTTTAGTACTTCGTTAATGAAGGACTCATGGAATGTATAGTCCCTACATTTACTGTGCAGTAGCTCTAGCACATGGGGGTTTTTGTGATGGTTCCTGTACAGTGCCCTAATAACACCGCACGGTAGTTTATTTGCATGTTTTTATGGCGCAGTGGTATTAGGGTACCACGCAGTAAATGTCTCATGTAGATGTGCCCACTGGCAGTGAAATTTCTCCCAATTTCAAAATCGCATTTCTATCCCCCGATAATAAGCTAGAAAGAAAAATGGTGTGTAGACCACAGGACCAGTATTTGATTTCAGGCTTTTATGCACCAGTACTCCAGTGGGAAATGATCTTGATACGATGCTGTTTTGCAATTTGACCTGAGACAGCATAAGAGTTGTAAATTGCCATAACTGATGTTTACTCTTGTTTGCTACTGAAAACGGGCGGGTAAATTTTAGAGTGCATTTATGAGAGCGTATTGATTGGGACACTGAAGGTCAGAGATACAGATGAAATGGCTCTCTTTTTAAAAGTGATATAGTAAAATGGTAAATGAAAAAAATGTGAAAATACAGTCGCATGATGAATACTTAATAAAGAAATGCAGTACCTGTATGCAGAATTTTAAAACGTGAAATAAAGTGCAAGTTTAGGAAATACAGTTCAGCTGCACTCCTTTTCAACATCTGACATTATAAAAATTATATATTTATTAAGTTAATGGTTTTTGAACATAACACATGCATAGCTGATTGAAATTTTTAACTTCTCCTAAACTGTTAGGAATTTAAGCTCATGCTGTATGTCTTTCAGAAGATATTTCCCCCTTAATTTTTAACATGTCCTTCAGTGTCATCTAGACTCTGGATGCCACAAGGTAAATTAAAGAGTTTCACATAGGAAATACGCAAGGGAACAAAAGTTTCATTTTTATACAGAGCTGTTCATTTACAGGGTGAAACTCAATTTGTAAAATATTAATTTCTTGAATTCCATTTATTTAGACTATATCAGCTGTATCAAATTCTCAGTCTAGCAAATGTACTAGAGTAGAAATAGTGTACCCTACTTCCTTTGAGATCTTGAACAGAAAGTCCACAATCACTTTGCTTATGATTTCATAGTTTCATATCTGGTAGGGTCAGAAGGGACCTGAGCAGATCATCAAGTCCGACCCCCTGCTGTGGGCAGGAAAAGATACTGGGATCAAATGACCCTGGCACGGTGATTATCTAGCCTCCTTTTGAAGACCCCCAGGGTAGGAGCGAGCACTATTTCCCTGGGAAGTTGCTTCCAGATACTAGCCTCCCTGACTGTGAAGTAATGCCTCCTGATATCTAGCCTGAACCTACTCTCTGTCAACTTATGGCCATTATTCCTTGTTAGTCCCAGTAGTGCTCGGGGCAACGGGGACTCTCCCATTGCCTGCTGATCTCGCTTGGCCAGTTTATAGACGGCCACCAGATCCCCTCTCAGCCTTCTCTTGAGGAGGCTGAACAGGTTCAGGTCTCGTAGCCTCTCCTTGTAGGGCTGCTCTGCTGACCCCTGACCGTGCAGGTGGCCCTCCTCTGGACCCTCTCAATGCTGTCCACATCCCTCCTGAAGCGCGGGGCCCAGAAATGGACGCAGTACTCCAGTTGCAGCTGGGCCAGCCTCACATAAAGAGGCAGGATCACCTCCTTGGACCTGCTCGTGATGCATCTGTGGATGCACAGCAAGGTATGGTAAGCCTTCCTTACTGCATCCCCATATTGGCGGCCTGTGTTCATCTTGGAGTCTATAATAACTCCAAGATCCTTTTCTGCCTCTGTGCTGATGAGACAGGAATTCCCCAGCCTGTAGGTGTGCAGTTGGTTCTTCCTCCCCAGACATAGTACCCTGCACTTGTCAGTATTGAATCCCATCTTATTCTCATCTGCCCACCCCTGTAACTTGTCCAGATCCAAATGCAGCCTGTCCCTCCCTTCTAGCATTCCCACATTCCCCCCACATCTTAGTGTCATCTGAGAATTTGAACGAGGTACTTTTCACCCCCTGGTCCAAGTCGCTTATGAAGATGTTGAACAGTGCAGACCTGAGAGCCGAGCCCTGGAGAACCCCACTGCCTACATCCCTCCAGGTCAGAGATGACCTATCCACCACTACTGTCTGGGTGCAGCCCTCCAGCCAATTAGCAACACATCTGTGTGGGGATCGACACCACAATCTCCTAATCTTTTAATGAGAATGGGGTGAGAGACAGTGTAGTATTGTTGTAAAGCTAGACATTGGGAGAAATAGTGTTTGTGTTATGTGTCCAAAATCACAGGTTTGTGTCCAATGTGACATAGCTTACTGCAAGGAATAGTTTAGTTCTGGCTTTATTAGGAGTATCTGCTTCTCTTTTTAACTGGATGCAGAATTGTTCATCTAATTCTAACTAAATTTATCTTCTAATTTATTTACAAGTATTGCTATTTGTTTATATACAAATAGTGCCTAGAGAGCAGTCTGAATTAGGAGTCCGTTGTCATAGTTATTCTACAAATATAAAGTATCCTGGCCTGGATGAGCTTTCAATTTAAATATGCAAGATGGGAGACATTGCGGGAAAAGCAATATAAAATCATAAGGCGTGACTAGTATACTAGTCTGTAGTGGTCAGCAAACATTTTAATTTTATTATTTTAAATGTATTTTTGATTGAAGTAAAGGGATTGTTAGTGAGAGATTAACAAACAGAAAGGAAGGGAAAAGCTGCATTGAATTTGGGATGTTGAAGATAAAAGAGGAGAAAGCATCGAGGGTGGGTGGAGCGAGAAAACCGTGCAGGAGAAAATAGCCAGTTCACATGGGAGAAAATGATTCCCAATAGCGGTTTA
Source organism: Caiman crocodilus (assembly GCA_030014935.1). Taxonomy (NCBI): domain Eukaryota; kingdom Metazoa; phylum Chordata; order Crocodylia; family Alligatoridae; genus Caiman; species Caiman crocodilus. The sequence goes on from JAGPOW010001338.1 coordinate 6,091,230, forward strand.
AAATACCAGTCCATTTTAACCCACTTTATCTGTGCTAGTAACGGTTTCTGTGATACACCCGTGGGAGCTCTCAGAAATGTTTCCCAGACCAACGAATTTGTATTATAGCATTCAGCTCCTTCAAGTTTTTCACCCTAGTGTTTAAACTAATATAATCTTTATCATTATTACAATTGTGCTGGATAGACAACATCATACTTTCTTTCAGTCAATGCAGAATGGACATACACTGTATTTTAACTTCCATGTGAATCCCATTATTTTTTTCTGTTAGCGCTGATATATTCTTCCACCACTGGACGTCTTTCACCGCAGCCTTCAGAAAGAAAATGAGATTCAACTCCCAGATCTAATTTACCCTAAATCACTGTTTGTTTATATGCAGGATACTCATTTCCCTCAGGATTATATCCACATCTGGTTATCGCTCTCCTTTTATGTTTAAAATTAGATATTATCTCAGCCTAAATCAATGATTTCTAGCAAGTGTGAAATCCACATTATTTAGGGTACTTCATCCCACACAAGCTTAAATGGGGAAGATATAGCTAGGTCTGAGGTTTAAGTGCATTATAGATTAATTAAATCAGGTTTTAATTTGGGTGATATACAAGACTCTCAGTTTGGTTGTCATCCAACTGCTTTGGTATTTTTTGTTTATGTTGGCAGTTTTGAAATGTCTACGTTAAAAAAGCTTGCATGTGCATTTATGGATCTAGAAATGTGTATTAATTATTGTTGCTAATCAAGATCAATTAGGGATCAGTATAGGGCTCCCTCAGGAGCCCTACATTGATCCCTTCCTGCCACACTCTTGAGCTGGTAGGACCCCACTCACATCTTCACAAAACACAGTGCTGAGGCTGAAGGGATGGTGCCACAAGACATGCTGTTTAAGATGGTGGTGAGCCCAGCCGAAATGGTGGGAAGCAAGCCAAAGAGCTCTCCCCCACAACCCAGCCCGATTATGTGAGTGGCAATATAAATCAAGGAGCTCTTCACTTCTCATCAGCTGAAACAGGGCAGTGGTGGCCTAAGGGACCTGATTATGTTTCCATCATGCCCAACTCTTGGGTTCTCCGGTAAGCTAGGAAAGAAGGAAGATCTAGTTTTCTTGTACAGACATTAACTTCATTTTGTCCAGTTGTACTAAAACTGGGATAGATGATGGAAACTTAGAGGCCCCACAGCCCCCAGGAAAAGCTGAAATGGTGGCTGCTTCTCAGGAAGGTCCTTCTGAAGAACGCTCAAAAGCCGGCCACACAGCTTTGCGTGCGGCTCCGTGGCGTCAGTGGGAGCTGTTGGAGGTAGAGGCAGGCACCGCTGGCAGCGTGGTGGTGGCCGGGCCTCCAGGTACGCGGCAGCGCCGCATGCAGACTCGAGCCCCGCCCCCCCTCCCCATCCGCTTATAGTTGAATCTGTGCAAGTTAAATGCGCGTATGATGCGACGTGCCTGTATTTCCCTTTATTCCCTATTGACTTAGTTCCTTTCCCCATACAATGAATATATAGCCTACCACATGTTTTTGGTATCGTATTTGTTGTTGTAAATTCTTTACTTTCTGCTTTCGAGGGCAACTCACAAATTCTCCTTGGTGTTTAAGATTCCTGCCTCATTCTTCTGCCAGAGGAAATTAAGGATCCTTATTTACTGGCTCAGTATGAAAGATTCTGACATTTTGCCTCACAGTAGCACGCTCACTGAGCTTCCCTAGAACGCCTGAAGGATGCCAAGAACTTGAGCAAATTTGACCTTTTTTTCCCCCCAGTACCTAATATCTGCATTTTAACCATTTAATATTTTCTTCTGTTTTCTTCAGATTACATTCTTCAAAATCTTTAAATGAGATATATATGTGAGTGAGTCTATATATACATACTAATGATATCATAATTATGTGTTAAAGTTCATAAATTCATGTCAATTGAGAGATGGCATTTTCCCTATATATGCATAGAAAGAGAGAGAGAGAGAGAGAGAGAGAGAGCGCGATCTAGGGAAAATGCCATCTATATGCCATATATATACATATCTGTGTGTGTGCATATGTGTGTGCATATATATAATATGTATATATAATAATGATATCCTAATGTTGTGTTTATATATACTTTCCATATATATATATGGAAAATGCCATTTCTCAATTGACATGAATTTACAACCTTTAACACAAAATTATGATAGCATTAGTATCATAAGCAGAACGATAAATCAGCATTACTCAATCTTTTCTTTGGATTTCATGTTGATTTAGCAAACAGAAATCAATTTAGTCTCCAGGTTAAAAACATTATAATTAAGAAGTAAAGTTACTTAGCTTATTAAGACAATATTAATATGAACGTAGTTTTAATAGCAATAGGGGAAATTATGTTTAACTATACAATGTAGCATGTTTCCCTTGATGATTGTTTCATTAGAATATACTCTTTGGCCTCTTAATATATTCAGCTTTTAATAAAAGTAACCAACTGGTTCCTTTAGTTATGCTTTGCTTTGTACTGTGGCTGGGTAGTATATACATTTCCAAGTATATATTTTTTCATATATATATATATATTTCTTTTTAAATGGGGTTGGTTGGAAAACAACATTTTCCCATCATGAAAAATGTACAGTGTTTCAGAAATGTCCATTCCAATGTGAAGTAAAAGAAGTGAGAGTCTCACCAAAGATAAGCTATTGTGGGGTAGGTGTCACCGTGCGATACCTAGCCCATAATAGCTTAGCTGTTAGGTCATCCAGGGATGTGAGTAACTCCAGTTCAAGTCTTTGTTGTACCTAGTTTGGAGTAGTGTTGGGTGTTTGACTAGTCAAATAAAGTTCAGTTAACTGATTGTCAAATATTGGTAAAAAAGTATTTAAAAATTGCAATAGAAAAACACAGAACACAGCAAACACACACATTTTCCTTCAATAAAGGTGTCAAAAAACAATGAAAAATTGTATTTCTGTCAAGAAAACTACAAAAAAATAGGGGTTGTTTTTGTTTTGTTGTGTTTTTTGGTAAAATTGCAATAATCTTTGATCAGTGAAAAATATGCAGTCAATTGACAATGTTTGACTGGTCAGTTGACTAGCTTGCCGACCCAAGTGTGGAGTATGGCATTAAACCTAGGTTTCCTACATCCTGGGTTTGCTTCCTTAGTACTAGACTCACCTGGTGAGTCACTCTCACCAGGTAACAAGAGTCCACTTTGTGTCAAGAATGAAATATTTTTTTGGATGAGCGAGAAGGGGACTACCACTGCACCCTGCTCTACGTATCGCTTTCTCGCTGAAGAGTTCTTTCGGGATCCCACAATCCTAAACTTCCCCACACCCATGTACAAACATACTCTCAAACCCTATGTAGGGCTGATAGGAAGGATGATGAAAATAGCCAAGAGCCCGTTGATTGCTGATTTATCATTCTGGTTACGATATTAGCAATACCGTAATTTTGTGTTAAAGGTTGTAATTTTATGTCTATTGAGAAATGGCGTTTTCCCTATATATATGTATATATGTGTATATATATGCATATGTATATGGAAAATATATATACACGCAAAATTAGAATATCATTACAGACACACACACTCGCGCGCGCGCGCACGCAGAGGAAATCCTGAATATGGGAACTCTCCGCTCTAGACTTTTAACAGAGTTGGGATGGAGCCATTGGCTTCATGTAGCTGAGCTGCCCATTGACCTTATAGACTTGTTCTGATGCCAGGCACTGGACGGGGTGGGCGGAATAGATTTCTTTCCCTGTGGAATTTACTTGGATCCTTGGCCTTGGCGTGGTAAGGGTGAAAGGGCTATATGCATGATGAAGTAGATTGCCAGATCTACCCACAGCTGAATTAACCTAGGTATAGAATGGAGCCACAAAGATTTGATTGCAGCTTCCTGATTTGGGGGCAAATATAGATTCCTCCACCGTTTTCTTCCTGAAGCCCTCCCTAGCATGCTACACAAACACTGAAGCCCGTCTGTGCCACTCCCTGCATGGGGGAGGACCATTCCAGCTCCCCATCCTGCCTGCACGGCCCTGGGTGCAGCAGGTGGGGTTTGCTGGTGGGGAGCCCTGGGGCCACATTCACCTGAGCAGCAGCATTGTACAGTCTCACCTGCCTGGAAAATGGGGGTAGTGGAGCCAGGTGTGGTGGGCCCAGCCCCAGCCCTTCCTTGGGACTTGCCTCAGCCCTGGGGAGCCGAGGGGGCTCCTAATCATGCTGGGCCAAGCTGGGCTGGGCGGACCCCCTGGAACCTGCTTGTGGCCCCCCAGGTGGTGCGAACCCCAGTTGAGAATCGCTGGATTAAAGCATACTCTCTTCCTGGGAACAATTAAGGAGATAGCATTAGCTAGGCCATAATAGGAATATGAGAGGCCCAATCTGGGAAGAAATCATTGATGTTTTTACTCCTTCTTCCCCAAGCAGGAGTATGGAGGCAGGCTACTTTGTCCCCTATCATAGACTACAAGTGCTTTGGGCCAGGTATCATTTCCTCACTTCTGTACAGTACCTAATGCATTGTGGGCAGTAAAGAAAAGTTATTAATAAGGGCACTAACAAGTTAGGCTATGAACTCAGGATAAAGTTTTGTCCTGCAGATCTTTTACCAGATATAATGAGTAGATTAAGATCATTCAGTAGCTCGAGTTGCACATGGGCACTCTGATTTTACTGTTTTTCACTGCTTCCTATACTAATTAATCCTAAATGAGCACCATATATACCCTGTAACTAATTATGCAATGCTGATGGCTTTTTTCCTGATTGATTTAATTATTTTGTTTATTGTGGCAATAAGATTAATGTGTAACCAGCATATACATTAAATGCAAAAACAAAAACAACTCCCTTTGTGGTTTCAAAGTGAAAATTACAAAAAGTACAAAAATTCCAGTTACCATAGGATTATCAAATCAGCACTGTGCATGTGTTTTGCACACCTAATTATATACATTTATAACAGATGCAGTATTCTTTCAGGCTACATATTAACCAGGAAAATGAGACTAAGAATATTAACTTGTGATATGGCTGAGTTAAAGTGCATCCTAAAAACATAACGCCAGTGTTTTCTTACTTGTTATGAATGTCAGGTGCATAATCTTAATTCTACAGTAACAGAATTTTGCATAATTAAAAAAGAAGTGAGGGTAAATTTTGTTTGCACTGAGCAATGTGAATGTTTTAATATTTCTTGCTACTCTTTGAAATTTGCATCTTATTGCTGCAAGTGACATGCAGAAAAGGAAGAATTCCTGCCTTCCTTTCACTGCGGACAGTATGTTCCCAATTTTCAAAGAACAACCTGGAATCCGCAACATTTTCGAATGCACTAGAAATTGTACAACAGTGTGATATCTTTTATTGGACCAACTGCATAGTCGGGATGGAGTTAGACTAACTCTTGGACGCAAGACGTTCTTCTTCAGATTGAAGGAGTAAAAGCCAGCACAGAATAAACGATATATCAACTATATATGATCATTGCCTGTGCAGGGAGATCTGATTCTCAGTCCCACAGTCATGCCTCCTGTTGTGCATGTGTGGCATGACAGGAAGCGTGACTGTTGGGGTCACCCATCAGATCCCATTACACCTCATTTGTAACATCCATCAGTGGATTTGTCTTCAAAGAAAATCTCCACACAACCTTTACAAGACACGAGTGGGACTAGAAGTTAACCTTACTGATGCTCCCTAACCCCTGCACTTCATAGGGAAGAGGACCATACTTAACACGCTTTTGTTGCACCTGCTATTTAGCTCACTTGTGTCTGCTTCTGTCTCGGAGGCCTGAGGTGGTGCACCGCAATACCCAAACCCTTGCCAACCATACCGCTCTCTCAGTACAAGAGACCACCAACAAGAGTTCTTGCCGTTCGTATTGTTTTTACAAGACTTTGCTAAATGTGTTTGACAAATGCAGTTATAATCTCCTTCCTAAAAAGGTGTTCCATCAGCAGCTTGTCTGCTGTATCCTAAGATTGCATTTCTCTCTTAAGCAGTCATATCACAATGATGGTTCATAGCTTTCCTGTCACCAACTATTTCACCCAGGTTATTTCCTCCTCAGCTGTTTCCAAATTGAGTTACTGGTTTGTTGAGCAGAATTCGTGTTGTTAGCGCCTTGAGTACTGGGCCTTGCGTTTTGTAATGTCAAATGTCATCCTACTTGTATTATGGCAGCCTTCAAGTTACTTCAGTTCTTCACATATGATATTAAAATGCTCTTCGCCTTTGGCGACACTTGGTTCAAATCTCAAATCTCATCAGTGCATGCCTCCTTTATGAAACAAAGTCATTAATAAAAATATCAGATGGGAGTAGGACTTGAGGGCAAATTCATAATGGAGGACAATGGTTTGCTCAAGTAGAGTCTACTTGTACCTTTTCTAAGGATTACAACAAGAGATTTTCTTGTCCAAAATCTAGTTTCTAGGAAGATGTCTTTAATGTGAATTCTGTTATGAAGTCAGTTCTTTGAAGCTGGTATCATTCGCCTCCCCTCCTTTTTGTTCTCTCCATTTATTGTAAATGCATCTTCCCACTTCCCCTCACTACCCTCTTCTTTTCTTCACTTTCTTCTCCTTTTTTTTTACTGTCTACTATCATCCACCTTCCCAAGATTCCTGGCACCATGCCCTGTGTATTTGCTGATACATACTATTAAATGGCGCATATGTGTGCATATATTGTTAAACAATATATTGCTTATGGTGTTGTAGCCTCTTTCAAACAACAGCCACAAGACAGTGAGAAATTATAATGTGATTCTTTCATAGACAGGGATGACCTTGTACCTCAATGAAGGGACTGAAGGAAATGCAACATGGTGTGTGCAAACTCATCTCTTTTGAGATCAGAATATTTCTTGATTAGTATGATCTCTACTTCAGCCCTCTTATATTTTTTCCAGATTCATCTGAAATGATTCATTTGTCATTTCAAGGGAAAAGGTTGTTCTGTTTTTCTACGCTGATTTGGCTGCAGATGTAGTAAAGGGTCTTTTACTTTTTGCTGTCAGTGAGTGGTTTGGTGGCCTGGGAATGAACAGGGAGTCAGAGTGCTGAAAAAAGTATATATATGTCTTTCTTCTTTACATAAAAGAAAGTCTGTAAAGCCAAATCTTATATAAACCCCACAAAAAGTAGAGGTAAATCAGTATTTTTATGTTGAAATACTACTTCATTATATGCTCGCCAAAGGTAAACTGACTAAAAGAGACAAATGACTTGTTTCCTAATAGTGTGACATGATTGATATAGTTTCTATCACATTTTTTTTTGGAACTTCAGCTTGCTTTGATCTTTTAGTTACATATTTGTATATTGTATTATGCTACCAGCGTATAAAGATGACTGAGTGGTTCTAGCAGATTATCTAAACCAGGAAGTTCCACTTCAGGGACTAATGCACTGAAATTGCCTTTCTCGAATAAAATAAAAATAAAACCAAAAACCCAGTGCATGGTCTGAACATGTCCTTCCCTAGGTATGTGGAATCACAGATGTGGGGCAGTTTTCCCCAGCATCCATGATGGAATTGCTTTCATAGTTTAAATGAAACCTGTGCCAGCGTATTGATAATTGTATAGAAGAGTTGGTAATTGTTGTTGCAACAATTCAGCCAAGTATTTTAAGTGTATGTCTAAATCCCATTAAGTGCATGCTTTAAGTACATGCTTAATGCTAAGAACATGTTGGTATACTTTCCTAATTGGGACTTCATCCAGCAAAGAGTAGTTGCAATTTGTTATGTCTGATGATAGTTAATGAGAAATAGTATGTTAACTGGAATGAGGCTTGCAGTGCAATAAAAAAAAAACTACACGAAACCAGTGGAGTAGAATCAACATGGTAGATTACTGTCCACAGTCCCCTGCTGCTATGAGCCTCTAGCAAAATTTAGCCTTGTGTAGGGGGGAAAAAAAACACTGATCGGTTATCTGGCTCGCCTGCTCAGCTCCTGTGATAAAGCAGACCACATCCTCTGCCCATCCTCAGCAGCTTGAAACCACTGTCAAAGCAGGGGAGGGAATCCTGCTTGTTCACACACAGAACCTGTGGGCCTGTGCCTGCTTAGAAACTCCCTTGGTTGCTAGAGGAGGGGCATTAAACATATAACTATTTGAGTACTGGGAACAAATGAGAAAAACAAGTCAAAGGTTAACAATGATGGTTTCAAGGAAGGACACAAAGCAGGGAACACTAGCCAGTGCCCACGGCTCCTTGAACAAGTCTAAGGAGACTCAGGGTGCAGACCAGTGAAACTGCCCATAAATGTTCATGGTAGCGTAATAGCAAATCAGCTCCATGATTGCTTGGGTTGCCCTCAGCTACAGCTTCCTGTACAGGTCTGGTAGAGGGAAGGTTTGGCCCGAGCCAGGAGGAGGTTGCTCAGGAGGTCCCAGTCCTTGGTGTAGCCGTGGATAGGGAGTGCACCAAAGAAAAGGTGTGGGGAGAATTGCAGCCAGAACCTCAGGAGGAGGTTCCTGAGGTGGCAGTGGAAAGGCTTCAGGCTGGTATACTCAAGGTAATCATATATCCAAGTGCCTCACTGCTGTCAGAAGGGGAAGATGTTGGGAATGTCAGTGAAGAGCACCAGATGCATACCCTTGAAGATGGCTTTGTGTAGGATCCATCAACTCAAGTCTTTATCCACTAAGTCTGCAGAATCCCCCAGCCCTCCAGATCTTTTCTTGGGGACCCCTGACTCAGCAGTCCCCATGGCACTCCCCACCTCAGCAGGCTTGAGAAACAAAGCTATTCTGCTTCTAACCAGTCCATCATTGCCATCTCAATGTGGGCATGCATCATCATCCTGTCTTCACATTCTGCCTAGACTCCAAGTGGTGGGACATGCTTCACAAATGCAAGGGTCTCTGGTGGGCCAGCCTGTCTTCCACCCTGATTCCTTGAGCCACCAGGGACTTAAGTTGGTGGCTCCTTCATGAAGCCAAGGGCATCTCTGACACTAGCACCACCTTCTGTACATGAGCCTCTTCAGGGCCTGACGGCAGAAAGCATAAATCTGGCTGGGGATGCAGGCTTGTCCATCTTCACACAAAGGGAGACTCAAGATATTTGCAGAGACTTAAGTACCCATCTCTGAAGACTGCCCCAGTTCCCTGGTGGGGCAAGATGGCTGAGGAGCAGGTAGACCCCCTAGGTAGAACAGCAAGCTTGTGCTCCATTGGACATCTTGGAGTGTGGTTGGGAGTCAGTCCACTTGCCTCCTGTCACCCGTTGTCAGGCCAGAGGTCTTGACCCAGTTGACCCATGCACAGAAGAGACCAGTGAGTAGATCCACCTATGCCAGGTCACCTGGATCCTGGATGGTGAGGAGCACATGATCAGCATACGCCAAAAGGCCCACTCTCGACCAGGTCCCTGAGCACTAACCCTGTTACCTTTTTGTGCAAGAGGCAGAGGAAGGGTTCAGGGTGACACTGTAGAGCTGGCCTGACAACAGAGAGTCTTGACATACTCCCTGCCCAGAGGACATGGTCGCATTAGGCACAGGATTGATTTGGAGGCTGGATGGCAGAAGTCACTTGTAGACAGGAGATCAGTATATAAACAGATAACAGCTCCTGCAGTAGATCTGGAATTACTTCTTTTGTCTGAATAAAAGTGGGAGAATGGGTCATTCTAAGTCTCATAGACATCCACGCAAAGCCAGTGGGGATGGAGAAGGGAGTCCAAAAGCCCTGTTAAAAATATTATATAATGTCTTTCCTCGTGAAATATATTATAAAATGTCTTTAAATATGTTTGCATTTTGTTCTTTTTGCTGCATAACGTTACTTTTGAACCTTTGCTGTTGACACTGTTGTGTTATACTATGCATTTGGAGGAAAAATCTCTCAAGTGGGATTAGTGCTAAGGTAGAACTAACTGTTCCAGTCTAGATCATCAGCTGATATAAAAGCAGCATAAAGTGATTGAAGTTAGCAAGACTGGAGCACTTTACATCAGCGAGGATTGGATCTGTGGAGTTTGATTGACACCCTTGTAATTCCATCAACTTAATTGGGGTATTTCTGGTTCACTTGATTGTGAGATAAGGATCAGGTTCATTTGATTCAGGATGCTGCTGTTTAATTCACATTCACTTATTTTCTGAATCTCATTTGTTCAGTTTGTTGCCTCCGAACAGCAGTTTTCTGTGTTTCATAATTGTGGTAATGTTCTTAAATTTGTCCTCAAATTATCAATATTTTAAAAAGTTCACTAAAGTCAATCTCACCAAATACAGTACATTATTTGGCTTTTTCTTAATTTTGTAATGCACTCTGTATGCATATGTGCATGTGAACACACACATACACACACCTTCATTTTACATTCTGGAACAAGATACTCAGTTGATTTGCTAGATGGAAAATGGAAGCCTCATTGGATAATTTTCTGTTATTTAGTATTTTTCTTTAACCTGCTGGTTCACCCTCTGCAGCTGCCTTGCATTTTATAGGTGCAGTAAATTTGATGACCATCAAGGGTCGTTAAACAATATACTGTGATAAAAATAGTTTCCTGTGCTGACATTAGATGTTTTCTAAAACTGGCTCCATAAATTACACCAACAAAAAACTATCCAAACCCTTTTCAGAAGTCTGAACGGTCAAGTTAACGTGAATATTCAAAAGCAGGAAAGAGAGTAAAAATATTCTGTATACAAATTATGCCCCTGACTTTCCATCATTTCTCATGTGAGTAGTCCTTGGCCTTACAAGTATGTCTGTTTAAAGAGAGGGGGCTTTTCATGTAAGTGTTGCTGGATTGAACCATATGCCTGAAACAATGTTGTTCAATATATTTGTGACAAATTCTTGTGCAATCCTAATATCTCACCAAGATTCAAAATTGTTAGTACACATTTCAGGCTCCGGGAATTGATGTGATGCTTAAATGAATCAGAACTGTTAGCAGATGCTGATATTTGGGAGGACATTTCCTGCATTGAAATGGTTATAGAAGCACACAGTGTGAAGAGAAGCAGCTATAAAAATGAGTTTGATTTTAATGGTAGACTTTAAATAGAATAATTTAAATTAGAGTTAAACATTCCATTATCTTGATCATATAGGTCAAGGAGTTGTATAAGAGTTAGTATGCTGGGAAATACTGAGAATTTCAGTAGTAGAAAAAAAATTGGTGAAAAAAAATCCGTGTGAGTCAGAGGAGAAAATACAATAGAGAGAAGAATATTTAAAGGCAAGGCAGTGTGGGGGAATGATAATCAAGTATATCCTGGCAGGAAAGGTCACTCAAAGAAACAATGGCTTGATTAGTCAGCTAATCAAAGGAATCAGGAAGGCTTTTCTCTCTGGCAGTTTTATCTACTATTGTTCCTAAACTTCACATAAAGCCATATAGTGTCTGCTAATAAAAGTGTAGTAATTACATGAGCACACCTTACCCCGCCCCATCTAGATAGATAGATAGATACGGTCATCAAATGTATAGCTATAGCTCTAGACCTATATGTAGATATCTACATATAGAGCTATAGTTCTAGATCTATATGTAGAGCTATAGATGTATATCTCCAGAGAATAATGGAAAAATAAAGTGAATGGGATTGTAAAGAGTGAATCCAGCTAATCAGACATTTTTTTGACTACATTAATAAGGGTGGGATTTTCAAAGGACATGAAGGGAATTCTAGCCTTCAATATAATTTTAATGCCCAACAACAAAAATGCCTTTGAAAATACCAAGCTAAAACATTAGTGGGTGAAGGGAATAAAGTAGAATAAATATGCCCTGTGTTTTTAGTAAAATGCTTGATACTGTGTCACGTAATATTTCCCCTGAAAATACCATGTCGAATGACTAGTATAGGAAATGCTCTGTGAGAGGATATGAAAATTAGAATGAATCAAAAACAATCACTGCCATCAGTGCCTTCCCTCTTTATTATACACCAGAATCTCTGATTAAGCCATGAACTTTATCAATAATCAATTTGTTTTCTTCTGTATCACTGATAAAAAATGTCAATTAGCCTAGGAATAAACACTGATATTTGTGTGGTCCCACAAAAAACATGTGCTCAGTGATGATTGCCCACCTATATTTTGGTACTTAACAGTTAACCAGTTTTTAATCCTTTTTTATATATGCCCTGTCGATTTTACATTGTTTCGGTTTCTTATTTAAATTTCATTTGGTACCAAGTCAAGTGTCTTATAGAAATCAAGGCAGAAAGCAGAGTAGATTTGTACCTTTATAGACTAGGTAAATCAGAGATTATAAAAAGAGGTCTTATATCATCAGATGCTATGAAGGGACTGCAGGAAGCAGAGCTGCTAAATAGGATATGAAGGGTAATAAAGGGGAAAGATATAGGAGGGAGCAGTGCTGAGAGAGAGAAGCTGGGTAGGAAAGAAAAAAAAAACGAAGCAATTAACCCACTGAGTGACACAACTTTTAAAAACTAATCCAGGTAATGGGATAAAAACCCATAGTCTTGGTTTAGAGGATACTTTACACATCCAGCCTATACATGATTTCTTGTTCTGCAATTTCCCATTCAAGTTTGTTTTTATAGTTTTATTGTCTAAGAACAGCCAGTCTTGATGTCAACACTTGAATGTCAGGAGAGGCTAAAATGTTCTGTTGCAGTCATGTCTTTGTTTCTGGGATAGATGTCAGATCAGTGTTCATTCATTCTTACATGTAGGGATCAGCATAGACAACAGAGGGGCACTATGAGCAGGTGTATGGCATGGGTGGCGGTGCAGTTCAATGAACTTCTGATGCTGTAATCCATGGTATTTGTTTGTCATTGCCCGGGATCTAAAAGACATCTGCATCACCTGAGCTATGCTAGGAGCAGACGGTTGCTGAAGCAATTACCAACTCATCTGCTTGGTTATTTCACTGAAACTGGCTCGCAAGCGATGGCTTCAGTAGAAGCAATGCCAATGGAAGATCAAAGTTGGAGGGCTCAGGGACCCAATCAGGCAAGACCACTTCCATTAGTGCTTCAACAAAAATCTGGAAAATTCCAATCAACAGCAATGTTAGTAGCACTTGGAGTGCCTGTGAATAGACACCTGGATTATCTACCAGGAAACATGAAGAATGGCTTGATAAGAATGACTAGAAGATCCAAGAGTTGATCAACTGCCAGGTCTTCAAGGTATTTTGTGCTTGGCAGAACATCAACTTTAAGCAAAACAGATTGAATCTCCAGCAAGTCAAAGCAGAGGTCCAAAGCAGGACCTACAATATGAAAAACAGATGGTCAGAAGATAAGGTGAAGGAGATTCAACATCTCGCTGACATCCAGGATTTGTATTTTTTTTTTCCAGTACCACCAAAGCCATGTACAGTCTGAGCACTTGGGGACCAACCCCCTTCAGAACTAAAGATGGAGAAGACCTGATCAAGGCATGGGGAACCATCCACACCCCTTGAAAGGACCATTTTGAAGACCTTCTCAGTTGAGATTCTATTGCAGATGACAGTGCTCTCAACTCCATCCGGCAACACTCAGTCAAAGATGATCTCTTAATCCCTCCAACCCTTGACATGATGAAGAAAGCCATTGAGCAATGAATAATGACAAGACATCTAGAATGGAGGAAATCCCCATGGAAATCTTTCAGCAAGACAGAGAAGAGATCACATCATAGCTCCATTCCCTCGTCTTAAGGATTTAGAATGAGGAGGAAATCCCAGGTGTAATTCAGAGTCGCATGATTGTGACAATCTTCAAGAAAGGAGACAAGTCCAACTGAAAATTACACAGAGATTGTCTTGCTGTCCACTACAGGAAAGATCATTGCAAGAACCCTCCTAAACCATTTCCTTCCACTTGCTGAAGAGCTTCTATAACCATAGTGAGGTTTAAGGACATCAGGAAGTACAACAGCCAAGATCTTTACAGGTTACCAGCTGCACGAAAAATGCCAGGAACAGTATAAACTTTTCTACATGGCTTGCTTTGACCTAGCAAAAAATTTCAACTCTGTCAACTGAGAAGCATTGTGGAGGATCCTTCTGAAGTTTGACTGCCAACCAAAATTCATCACCATTCTTTGCCTGCTGTATGACGATATGCGAGCGATAGTTTTCAGTAATGACTCTATTACAGGTTTCTTTGAGATTAAGATAGGAGTTAAGCAAGGCTTCATCACTTACTCCAACACTCTTCACAATATTCTTTACCATGATTTGGCTTCTGGCCACCAAAGAAGTTTCCAGTTGGAGTAAAGATCAACTACTGACTGCATGGTAAGCTGTTTAATCTCCACCAACCCTGACCCAAAACCAAGATCACCCTAACCTCAATCATTGAGCCCTATATGCTGATGATGCTGTAATCTGTGCTCATTCAGAGGCAGGTTTTCAGGCAGTCACCAATGTCTTTACCATGGCATACAAGAAAATGGGGCTGATGCTTAATATTCAGAAGCCTAAGGTTTTCTATCAATAAGTTCTTAATGGGTGGTCCCAAACTCCAATAATTCAGATTCATGGTGAGACTCTTGATAAAGTTGAGTATTTTTCATACATCAGAAACCACCTCTTGCAGAATGCTAATATCGATAAAGAAATTCAACATCACCTCAAATGTGCAGCCTTTGGACATCTGAGAAAATGGTGTCTGAAGATAACAACATCCTATCCGAAACCAAGCTCATGGTTTATTAGTTATGATCCCCACCTTACTGTTTGGAGCTGAGACATGGGCAATGTACAGGAGATGCCTCAAGTCAATGGAGAAGTACCATCAATGCTACCTGTGGAAGATCCTTTCAGTCCAGTGGGAAAATAGATGCACCAACAGTAGTGTTCTCTCACAAGCAAATACCAAGAACATTGAGGCAATGATCATCTGACATCAACTCACCTGGGCCAGCCAGGAAATCCTGATGTCCAACTCCTGACTCCCAAAGCAAGTTTTATTCTCCCGGCTCTGTCAAGGCACATGCTCCAAAGGAGAGCAAAGAAAGGACAGCTTCAAGGCCAACTTGAAAAAAGGTAACATTGACATCAACTCGTATCACCCAGAACCACTCCAAATGAAGGAAGAGTCTGCTGTGAAAATCTCAGTAGTCTGAAACCTCACAATGACAGGAGGAGACGGAAAAGCAGAAGTGGTAGAAAAAAAATTTTATGAACCAAATCAAGAATCTAGAGCCATCCACTTTGCATGGAAATACAGCAAATGAGGTTGGGAGGATGCCCGTGAGCCAGGACAGTTTTGTCCCCGTGCCTACCTTGAGATGGCCATCATTAGTGTTGTGTTTGAGCTGTCTGGGCTGTAGGTGACAACCAGAGGGATTCTGTTGCTCTTGTCTCAGGGTTTGATATGGTCAAAGCATGGTTTGAGACTGGCTATATTAATTTGGGCTTCAGTTTTTGGATTGTAATGTAATTGTTGGAATCTCTGCTCCACGTCCTAAAGGTATGTATCCCAATCAGAGTGATCAGAGTACATATAGTTGTAACGTAGAACTTTTCTGTAGACAATGGATCTAATGATGTGCTTAGGATGAGAGGTGCCACTGCGGAGGTAGTTCTGTTGGTTGGTTGGTTGCCAATATGGTGTGGTGGTAATATTGGCATTGTACGTTTTCATATGGGAACCAGTAATTGAATTTGCTGGGAAGAGTATTCCAGAGTCAGCTACAGAAGTCTAAATATATTCAATCAGTGTTAATACCTTTATCCACCACCACTACAGTCTCAAAAATAATTAAGTCAGTTTGACAAAGCATTTCCATAAACCTGTTTAAAACTCTTGGATACTTCTGATTTTTTTTTTTTAATGTCTGCTTTTAGTACAGGTTTCCCTTGCTAATCTTGGAGGTTAGGTTTCTAAAAGTTTCCGTGGTTGGCATAACCATGGTTGGCAAAACTGGCAGGGCTAGGGGAGAAGGGGCTACGGGTACGCGGTGAGGGGAACCAGCAAGCTGTGGGGGGTGGAGGGTGGGGAATGATAGACATGAGCAGGGCAATGGAGGCTGTGGCTGGTATTTTCAGACTGTATCCCTCTCCCCCTCCCCCACCTGTCTCTGAAGCATGGATACTCAAAACCGTGGTTGGCAAGGGAAACCTGTATCTGCTATTTACATTTTTCCTTTTAGTACTTTCAAAAAAGTAATGGAAAGTATTTCAGAATAATCATTATCTAACTTTTTTTTTCTAAACACACAATAGAAATATTATTGAACAATCCTTCCTTCAGTTATTATTGATGCTATAATGGATTAATTTGTACTGTCATTTTTACTCCTGATAGCTTCAACATTCATAGAATAATAAAAGATCTGATTGTTCAGCAGCTTCTCTCAGAAGTAATCTTACAGTGGTTCCTTCAGACACATTTTTTTTTTTTTATGCTTGCATGAAGACTATAGCAATACAAGTCCAAAGTACTCTTACGTATCACAAATATTGTCGGTCTCAATTAATGAATTACTTTGAAGCATACTTTGAGGCACTTTGGGCCTAATCTTACATTCAGTAATGTCAGTGGAATCTTTACATTTACTTCAGTGGGCTTTGAATCAAGTCTTTAAGAAACATGAAGGCAAATCCTTAGGCTTGCAGTTAGAGTCCAAAGCTCCACCCAGAATACTCCTCAACTCCTATAAACACTGCTCCTGGTCATCTGACCCTTTACAAACAGAAGGGTCATTAACACTTCTGGGCATAACATGAACCTAGATATGCTCTGCATAATCCCAAAGTGAATGTGTGCAATCCTTAAAAGCTTTCTGCATTATACCTTGTCTCTCCAACAACTCCATCCTTAACTGTGACTAGTTTCACAAAGCTCCGTAATTTGTCAAGTCATGGGTCCTTACAGTCTTTGCCGGATCAGGATACAGATTAACGTGACATGTAGCAATACAGTCTCTAAACCTGCAAATAGCTCCAGTGAGACTACTTACAGTTGTAAAATTAAACACTTGGTAAGTGGTGGAACAATTGGGACCTTGGAAGGAAGTGCTAGAAGGAATGGTGGGAAGTCGTTACAGCTGAAAATAAATGGGGTTTTGAAGTGTTATTGTGGAGGTGTTGAGAAGGATGTTGACAGAGATTAATTGTAAGCCTCTTCCAAGTATGTAATGTTTAGAAAAGAAAAGGGACTGTTGTTCTGATGTTCCCCAGTTGTTCCTTTTTTTGTGCTTTGTCCACGGTTCTTCAGTGCTTGGGTTGTTGCATCCTAATATATATTCACAGCTGCACAATAAATGTCCTGCTTGTTGCTGCAAGTGTGAGTATAGAGAGAGATGAATTTCTATACATGTGTGTGAAGAGAGCTAATTTTGGAGCTAGAGTAACTTATATTTGTTGAAATAATATTTTAATTGCCCAAGAGAAAAAGGAGAGTCTGCATGTCTGCAAATCTTGTGTGTGTGGTAGGGGAACTTAGAGTTGACTAGATAAGCTTCCAAATCAACACAGCAATGAAGTAAAATCTTCTATCGGCTGAGTTGAGTTACAGATGAAAAATAATGTGGTTACAGGGGGGATTCACATCGAAACTGGTTTCCATTTATGATTACTGGCTTTGCGGCATGAGTGGGTCAGGTGTATATTTTGTTTTTATGTCTTGAATCAACTATTGGACCATGTGGTATCATGTTTTAAAAAAAGATATGACTAAAAGCCACTTCATTTTAATATTTTAAACTAGTTTTTGCTCATGGAGCAGTATAGGCATATGCGCCTTCCATCCTGGTAGCTATTGCAAGGTAAAGCTATCATAATTTGAAGGTAATTTCCAGCTTTGTAGGCATGTTTCAAGATGGTCTGTGTTTGTTTCTGTAAGTCTCCTCATCATATTCTTTCTATTATGGATAAGAAGGGGGGAAAAAAAAGGAGGTAGGACAGGCATTATTTGTCAAAAGCTCTTTTGCTCTAACTTGGCTTCATTGCCTCTCTTCCTTCAAGAAAGAAAATTGAACACATTTTTCATACATCTTCTCACTACAGTGGGCCATTCCACCCTTCAGAACAAAAGGGCAAAAAACAGCCTTGCAGAACGAAAGGGCTAAAAGGCCACTCATGTAATTGAGGTAAGTGTGGCTGCAACAAGTCCTTCTTCCTTTGGTTCTCTAAATTGAGTTCCTAATAATTTGCTATATGACAGTTTGGAAAGTACTCAGTTATTATCTTTGGTAGGCCTAAGGTCCCTTAAAAGGTTAGTATTACCAGGTATTTTCATCCTGCCAGGATAAAACATAAGGGACTAAATATTAATCCTTTGTCTAAGCAACAATTGTGGGGGACATGATAATTATATGTATATAATAATACACACAGTAATTGAAAAATGAAAACCTTGTACTTGATAAATAGTAATTGAAAAGCAAAAATAGTAGGGAAAATGGGGACTGATTTATGTCAGGTATGTAATTGCTTGGTTAGCGCTACGTAATTTTATGGAGACCAATAAAATGCAGGAAAAGAAGTTTAAAGCTGAATAGCAGAAAGTAGTCTTAAGGGTGAAGGACTTGAGCCTCAGTGAGATATTTAGAAGAAGTCCTGTGATAGTGTAGTCTAGGTAAAAATGTGTTAGTGTTGATGGTATGGGATATAATCTTCCATTGAAATAAATGACAAGGTTTCCAGAGACTTCACTGAGATTTGAGTCAGGCTTTAAATGACTTTACAAGTCCTAATGATTATGGCAAGTAGGCACATCAGTTCATGCGTATCAAATAAACATACCTCCTGTAAAGTCTTCCCATAAAGTCTCTCTCCTCACCGTCCAACCCTGAAATGCAAAGGTGAAGCAAATCTTATTTGCTTATTGCTGTTCTGCTCTAATGAAGAAAAATAAGCCTCTACCTTCTCAGATCAGAATAATTTGAGGACTGTTGCTTGTGATTAGATCAACTTCTTAATTAAAATTATGTCAAATTATCTAGAGCGATGCAGTCCTTCCAAATTCTTCTGGGCTGGAATTAAGGCTTTCTCTAGATGCTGAGGAACTAGGCAGATTTCCATGTACCCCTACTGAATTAGGGAAAGAGGATCTCATAAATTTACGGACAATGAATTTATCTGACTTTTTTTTTTATTAGATATTACTAAAACACTCTACTCCAAAAAGCAAGTAAGCAATCAAAAAGACAAAAACCTCTCAGTCGAATGCTGTTTTTTTTTTCCAAAGGTTTCTATTGCTTCATCAATTTCTGTGAAAGTTAATGTATCTTCCTCTAATACTTCAGAAAAAGATAAAAATTGGTCTACGGAATGAGCTGGAATTCTTTCCTTGAGGGCTAGGCATGTTATTTGTCACCCGAGCCTTGTTAGTCTGGCTGCAAGATAGGTCAAAAGGAAAAGGCTATATTATTAAAAACTATATAAAGATTCCAGAAAGAAAAGGGTTGCTTCCTTTCTGCAGAAGCACGCTTCTTTGATGAGACTTCAGATTTCTTTGGAACATTTGCCAAAACTGTGACTGGTAAAAAGCCATAGTAAGGCTCTGCATAAGACTTATTACTTTGAGAAAGTCTAGATACAGTAATGATGACATCCTGTTTATTTATTAATCAACAGGAAGAGAAAAGAACTACCACCTATACCCTAGCTCTAGGGACTTTTTTCTTGTTCTTTTTTCTTTTCTTCTCTTAAAGACCATCTCGCCATATTTTTTCTCTTGGAGACCATAAAACAGAACACATCTTGCTGCCTATAAAAGTGTCGTCATTAAACTATGTTAAGAGGCCTCAAGAGAAAGGATCATTAGGTGGATGGGGGAAAGCACTGGATGAATGGGTTGAATGACTTTGTTGTATGAACTTGAAGCCTCTGGGTGAAATCCTGCTCCCCTTGAAATCTGCAGGAATTCCAGACATCATAAAAAAAAAATATTTTCACAAGTGATTTTAATGGAGAAAAAGTAGGAATATGGCATACTGTAACATGAAGGTTGTTTCAGAAATAGGGTCATAACAAAAGAAGCCCAGGAATGTGAGAAAGAAAGGAGTCATGAGGCTTCTACTTTTGGCCCAGCAAAGTGGAAGGGCAAAGCTGGATAAAACTAGGTGGGAGAGCTGGTTCTTAAAATTGATAGGAAGGGAGATAGTGGCAACATTAGTGCTGAATCCCAGATAAGGATAAATGAATGGAAAGCGGCAGTAGTCTAGAGAAAAGACAGACAAGGAATAAACAAGTATTTTAGCAAAGGGAACAGTGTGAAAATACTGTTTGTGTGTGCTGGAGGAAGAAGCAGCAGGATTTGTTGACATCTTGGGCATAAGGGTTTGAAAACAACCCCAAAACTCAAAAGAGCTCCACGGTTGCAGACCTTGGTGGCAGGGAATATGACGTTTTGTGACTAGCTAGATAGAAAGCCAGACAAACCGGGAAGAACATGGGAGAGTTTTTAAGAGTAGCTCAGTAACTCTATTAATCTAAGTGCTGATCTGGGCAGATACCTGGGGAAGTTGGATAGAGCAAAAAGTGGGCAGCCTGATAAATCTTAGTTCATCTGGCGAGCCTTAGCTTGTCCTACCCCTCCAACTGTGACTGCGCTGTTTTTAGCCTCCCAATCCATTACCCCTAGGAAGACGACCCCCGCTGCCCCATGGACCCATGACCAGCCAGCCCTCCCCCACCCGATCCTGCCAACCCCTCCCCCCTGGGCCCTTCAAAAGCCCTGCAGACCCACCAGCACCCTCCCAGGCCTGTGTGGTCTTCCTGACTTACATCAGGTTTGGCTTCCAGCACCAGCAAATATATTCCAGAGATGCTCCCAGTCAACGATTTCACGGTTTAAAGCAAGCCATGTGATTGTAGGTCAGGTATGGCAAATGCCTGCAGGTATCCTGAATGTGCAGCTCTGATTCGGATGCACAAGTTCCAAGGAGGAGTGGGAGCTAACACATCCCTCTTCTCCTTGCATTTCCTACTGGCTTAACTGTAGGAGCCTCTTTTCTCAGTTCCTGTGCAATCTGAATCACCGTTGGGAACTACCTAGGTGTTCCCATTCACTGTACAGAAAGTTGAGACATCTAACCCTGTTGATTTTGATCATCCTTGTGATGCAAGCACCTCATTTTTACCTGCTGCAGTCCCAAATTGGAGGTTTGTGATGAGGTTGGCTCGACTCTTCCCCAGTTCCCTTGCCTAGGGGTGAGTTTCCAAATGCAAAATTCTGGCCCCAATCTTGCAAAGATCTTTGCTTGTGCCTAACTTTAGGCAAACAAGTAGGCTAATTAAAATCAAAGTGTTTACTCGCATGCGTTACATCAAATACATGCATGTTTTTTAAAGACTGGGGCCCATGATGTTTACTGACTAGCAATGGACTAAATCTCTTACATAGGGAGAAAAGGAGAAAATGTATGCATGTTATTTCTTTTAGTGGGTATCTTGGTGGGAGGAACTTAAGAAGACTCGCAGTTACATGAGTTTTTATTTATCATCCCCTGATAGGACTATGCTAATGTGTGCAGTAAGTGTAGCTTTACAAAACAGGAGGATCTGTTCCAGCTACATGATTAAAATGAATCTATGTTAGTGCATAATGTTTTACAAACTGGGAGGAATGTATGAACATCTATCTACATAGTAAGCTTGAGAGGTAAAGTTAGGTGTTTTAGAGTCAGCTTACATTATTTGCCCTAGTTTGAAGATGGGGTGATGGTGGAAAGGGTGTCAGAGTAGTTTTGAGGATGTGAGTTTGAGCCTGAATCTCAACCAGTCTGTGGTGACCTGTTATCAGACCAGCCGTATTGAGCACCTGGCCACTTGGACTGAGGGATCAAAGGCAGTTAGGTGAATACTATACTCCTTGCTCCTTTATGTGCCATTGGCTACAGAAGCTTGCGTGTCTTACCCACTCTAACCCAATGGGCTCAGAGGAGCCTTTGACCTGGGAAGGTGAGATAGTAACCTCTGTTTTATAAAACTTCTTATTTTTCTGCATCCAAATATTTGAAAGGAAAATCAATCAAACAAAAAGTAGAGAAACCCCGAACTATGATGAAATAATAGTCACCTCATGACATCATGTTCAAGTAATAAAGCATGAGCACTCCGTTCTGTCTTAACCCTCTTGCTTCTGCAGCCCATGGAAATTTAACATTAACCTCTGGATAAACAGTATTAGGTCAGTCCTGAGCATTATAAATCCCCCCATGATAGTAGATAGCTTTTGCAGCAGCAGATGTATGTGGTAATACTGTACTTAGACTTATATAGAAAAATGGAAAGAGAAGCATACGTATGTGTGATGTTGTTTATATTAACACTTGTTATAAACTTTTTGCAACCAATATTTGACTGCCTGATTAGACTTAGATAGGCATATACACCTTGTAATGGGCTTTGGTAATTAGCTACTGGAGATGGCTCAGTAGCAAACACCCATAAAAATTATTGACTTCTACATGTCATCCTTAGGGTGCAGGTTAGTTGTTCCATGGAAATTACCTTAATCCAATTTATTGACTTCATTACAAATCAGTTTGCATGCTGTCAAGCACTGTCTACTATATATTTTACATTGGTTTGCAAGCCGCTTTAGCTATTTGTAGAAAGGGATGAACTGGTTTAGCTAATATAAATTGATGGGATGAAAGTAATTGAGAAAAGTCATAATCTTACAGTTGAGAATATTATATGTGCGTGTAGTTCTTAGCCAGCAATATGACATGGATAATTATTTGAGAACACCCAAATCCATTCAGTGTAATAAATAGTTTACAATCCCAAGGATTCCTATTTTTTTTTTTTAAATAAAGACCAGTTCACTATAGGCAATTGAAAATGTATTTATTTTTGTATAATAATAGAGGAAATAGATGATGAACATTTATAGCCTTTTACATTTACCCCTTAATGTGTATTTGCTATAGCAACATTGTCAGAGATTTGTCAGTTATAAAAGCAAAAGGGATGCTGTGATCATCTTTTCTGATTTCCAGTAAAATACAGGCTATAGGACTTCCTGAATTAATTTCTGCTCACTTATAATGTATATTTTTAGGAGAGGAAAAGCATCCAGTCTTGATTCTAAAATTTCTAGTGATGGTAAGTCCATCAGAGCACTTGCAAATTTAAAAAAAAAAGTTAGGCCTAAATTCTAATCTAGTATCAACTTCCAGCATTTGA
>JAGPOW010001338.1:6114431-6141490 GCA_030014935.1 Caiman crocodilus
CCTACTCTACTTTTCCATTCAGTTTCTAGTATCAGTACTTGAAGACTGTGATCCAAACACTTATAAGCCTTTTTATTAAGCTAAGTAAGTTTTGTATAACTTGCAGCATGCAGGGCATATATACACGAGATGCTACAGCAGAGTACTACTGCGGCATAACTCATTGCTTTGGTGCAATAGCACCATTGGGCATGAACCATGACAGTGATTGTGCAGAAATAACGAGCTACTGCACAGTAGCGTCTAAAAAAAAGCCCTGCAGCAATCATACTGTGCAGTAATCGTCCTTGCTTGGTTAGGTAAGTACTAAACGTGCAGTAACAACTGTGCAGTCCACTGCTCATGTAGATATGGCCACGGTGACAGAGATTCCCCAAATCTCCAAACTAACCTGTTTCTATTTTTATATATGTTTATAGTTATTTGACTTAGGGTTTTATTTAGTTTTTCCTCTGATATCTAGCCTGGTTCTCCCTTACTTCGAAATAACCTGATTACTTCTTGCCCTGCTATGGGTCAACAAGAAAAACAGTTGATTGCTTTCGTATTAATATTATTTCGAGACTGTTTTCATTCCATTGTACCCTAGTTGTCTCTTTCATAGGATCAACAAAGCCACCGTTTGTGGTGGGGGTTATGTTTTTTGGGGGGGAAAAGGGGGAGGGAGTCCCATTGTAGACCATGAATTATCTTGGCCGTCACATCATTTTTGTTGCGCTCACTATTTTTCTACTCTTGGAAACATGCTTGTGGCTCTTTTCTTAACTCTCTTTACTTTATCAATGTCCTGTTTTTCAAATTGGGGACCCCAGGACTGTATCCAATATTGTAACAGCTGTCTCCATATCTATTACAATAGCATTAGTGATCCAAAGAGCTCCTTATCTAGGTCTTTCAAAATTCTTGGATCCAAGTTCTCCAGACTTGTTATTTTAAATGTGTCTTACTTCAAAATCATCTATTTAACATCCTCTGCTGTTGCTGTTCAAATGGGAAGTACTTCACGAGCATTATATGATATGATATGAATACATTTGGCTTTTTCCTAAATAGAGAATGAAAAATTCTATCTATATTACACATGTCTTTGAAACTCCAAGTACTTTCCTTTTTCAATTGCAAGGTTTTGCAGGATCCAGGAAATCAAACAGTGCGAGCGTGTGATGTTCTGTGGGCTCAGGAGATACGTTTGTGGATTCTACTGAATCTGGAAATTGTTACAATGAAGATGATAGGCATACTGAGCAATCGATAATATGAAAAGAAATTATATTATTATACTTACTATACAGCGAGCTTAAGTATATATTTATTGTTGCAATGCATAGCCGTCAGCAGGAATAAAGTATGGAATACTTATGAATATACAGGCCCTTTCTACTAATCTTTTAGTCAGTTTAAAATGAAAATACCCAATTAGCTTTCATTTAGCCACTAGATAGTCAGGTGACAAAGCATCTGATATAAATGGCAACGGTGCATGGAATTCTTTAATCTTGTGTAATGTTAGGCAAAGTCTTTTTTTTTTTTATTGGAAGGGTTACAATATCAACAGATAAGTGAAATGCATCTAGACTAGCTAAGCGACGTATCTCAAATTGATCAAAATGTCACCCCTCATTATGGAGGCACAAACAATTGTATTTGCTTATTTTATACCCACACTGTATTAATTCAAAACCTCTTAATGCTACAAACAGTCAGCCCCAGCCTGAGAAACGTACCATCAATGGTTAGAATCCTCTTCCTTTCTTTTTCGTGGTTTGTAAGTTAAGCGGAGGTGACCTGTAAAGGTGAAACTGGACAGCATCGTAAATAGAGACTATAGTGATGGGCAAGAATAAAAGATTATTATTGAGGTTCACCCAACCCTTGATAAAGTGATGTGTCCAACAAATATTATCTTCCCTTTTGCCCTTCCAGAAATACCCCGGTATAGTAAGGACTATCAACACACTTCTGTCACCACGAGGAGTAAAATATGCCTCAGACCTCATAACTCATGAGATAACAGTCACTTTGTGACACTTATCTAATTTTCAATCACTTACCTCACTATGCCTTCCTATACTAAATCAAGAATGTGACCAGCTATGTGACTTGAATCAGCAACTGCCTGGGACAGCTCCATCCCTGTCATTGTCCTCATAAGATTGTTCATCGTAGAGTCTCTTTGCTTACAATATACTTGGCTCACTCAAAGTTTGTGTGTGTGTGTGTGTGTGTGTGTGTGTGTGTGTGTGTGTGTGTAGGGGATCACTGGAATTTGTCCAAATCCCATCTACCAGGATTTTTATATAAAAATACTGTACAATGTGATACGTGATCCATGTTTTTGAGGAAAGAACTCCTACACTTTAAGTTGGATGCAAACGGCAACTTCGCCCTGACCCATCTTTGATTAATGCTAAACTAAGTAATGAATCAATACCAAGCATGGAAAAAGCAGTTCAGTAATATCATCCATCTAAATATTGGTAATATATGCAACATTGGGAGACTAGTACTGAATTAAGTCTTGGACTTTTAATCTTTCAATAACTACAAATTTAACCACCAACATGCGAGACCTTTGTATGTGAACACTTCTACCTTTCGGTAAAGGTTGTGCAAACAAGAACATATAGGTAGGTTAATGAAGGTTTATTCCAAATACCAATCAATTATTGCCTTGTTTCCTGTGTCAGTTGTTGCAGTAACTGAAGAACCTTTGATTATTGAGTCAGGCATTTTGGGGATCCTGGGTTTTATTATGTACTTCTGTTCGTTGTAACTCAAGCAATACAGTCAATAGGACAATATAAAGGGCATCCCAACAAAACATGGCTTGGAGTCCTAACCAAATATTTAAGAAACCTATTTTTGTCTTTACATATATATGCCTATATCTGTTATCTCTCTTATTTACATTTATTTAAATTGTTGCGTTGCTTTTAAAATGGGCTCAGAAAAAAAATGACTAAAAAGCACCATCACTTTCCATTCAAGAATGGGGAAATACTGCATTTCCCCAATAAGTCATACACTTTTTTTTTTGGGGGGGGGGGAAGAATGAAGAAAAAAAGGGTGTTATTTCCCCTCGCAGAGTTACAACTGCATACCGCCCCCTTCAGCTCACTCGCCATCCCTTTCCTGCTCTGACAAAACCTACAGCTTCAACCTCTTTATAGCTGAATTGTTAGCATCTCTTGGCTGCTCAGCCAAAAGGTGAAATTGTAGCTGCTGCTGAAGACTGGACTCCATGGGTAGATTTAGCATTTTGAAAAGAGTTAAAAATGGTCTTCAGGGCTGTGAAAAAGGAGAAGTAAGACCAGGAATAACCGACAGAAGAAAATTGCTGAAAAGATGATAGCTTGATGGAACGTAGAACATCTAGCCCATTAAAAAAGAGAGTTATTAACACCCGTGGAATGAAGAGCAGTTAGCCGGAGTCAGGCAGATTATAATAATCCATGAAGACATGTGTGCTACTTGCACAGAAATGCCTGTATTGCTGTCTGGCAGATGGTTTTAAACCTTGGGTAGAACAGGAATCAAAAGGGAGTGCAACCACACCATTGCACCTGGATCTGCCCTGGTGTATTCTGCCCCTTCCTCCATGCAGCTGATGGAGGGAAAAGCAGGATAAAGATGCACCACCCATTTTACAGCCTCTCAGTACATCTGTTCTGGGCTGAAAAATGTATTTCCCTGCTTAAGACACCCATCCCAATTCTGAAAGGCAATTTTTTGGGGGGGAAAGGTGGGTGTGGTATTTGTGTCAATACAGAATTGCTCATGCCTATGTAAGCGTCTTTAGGCTTTCTGGTACTGGTTTCTCAGGAATGTTATACTACATCCCTTGGGGGGTGTGCATCTGCCATGGAAATGTCAAAATGGGCAGAAGATTTTGGTTGAAGAGTTTTCAGTGATATAGAGCTATCAACATTTTAATTACCTTTCAAATAATCTGGATGACTGCTTTTCAGGCTACATCAACAGTGTAGATGAGAAATAAGAGTTTAGATGAGAAATATTCGAGCCGGGTGTGCTCTGTTGGACCATACTTACTAAAAACCATATATTTATTGTAACCGTTCTGCAACATCTCAATGCTTATAACTTAGGAATGTCTGGAGCTATTTTGTATTGTAATGAAATGCTTTAAGTCTTCTAATATGCAGTTTCCTTAATTTTGTATTTTTCTTTAACATATCAGTCTGTGCTTAACTATAAATAATAAACTGCTTAGTTCATACATATCAATAAGAACGCCTGTTAGAAGTGAGAGATTGTTTGCTTGATACCAACAAGTACTTTGGAGAACATCAAATCCCTTGACAGATGAGTGTTGCCACAAGGATTTATTTTCTTCAGGCTTTAACTAAAATAGCTTCAGTTGCATTTTGCTATTTAAGGATATTGAAGTAGAAGGTTA
Organism: Caiman crocodilus; assembly: GCA_030014935.1. Lineage (NCBI taxonomy): Eukaryota > Metazoa > Chordata > Crocodylia > Alligatoridae > Caiman > Caiman crocodilus. Next base: position 6,118,849 of record JAGPOW010001338.1, read on the forward strand.
TAGCAAAATGATTTACAGATAGTAATTGCATTTCCTAGCTTACCTATTTCCATAAATGAGATCACAGCTTCAATCTACAGTTGGGTCTTAAGCACAACGGTGTCAATATTTGTCTATTCATCAGTTGAAACAGAATGTGGCCTTCTTTTGTTTCTGAAATATGTATATATTTAAAACTTTTATAACACATGCTAGCTTTGGGGTTTTTTTTTCTTTTTTCAATATAAAGTGTACAGAGACATGTTTCCACTTTGTTGTTAGGAAAGAGAAGGATTTGCATTTTAGAAGCATTGTAGGAGTCATTGCAAAGGTAAACGTTCCCATACTGTATTTTGCCTGCAGAAATTGGCAACCCACAACAGATGAGTCAGAGTGAAAAAAAAAATATCCAGTCCTACATAGTATCTTGAAGTGGAAACTTAATTAAGTCTTCTTTAGAGGTAAAAGCTGCACTTTCACCTGCATCTGGAATTTGACCTATTTGATTAGATAAACCTGTGTTAGGTTGCAAGGAACTAGAGTAAGAGGACACCTTAATCAGAGTTTGCCCTTCCATCCTAGGGATCTCAAAGAACTCGACAACTATTAAAAGTGTCACAACCTCCCGGGGTAAGATAAGTAACTTTTTAGCTCATTTGGCTGATGGTGAACTGAAGACCATAGAGACTAAGCAACTTGCACATGGCTGTTTAGCAACTTAATTGTAGGACCAGAGAGAGGATCCAGTCCAGCAGTGTGTTTAAGTGTGTACCTCATTCTTGGCACAAGAAGATTATGGGACTGTTATGCTAAAAATTACATCCGCACTTCAAGGATGTCGCTGAGTCTCAGGCAGCTTCCAGTCCTGTGCTGGAACCAGCTGAGTGCAACTCAACCAAAATGGTAACATTAGTTCCTAAACATGAAACATTTGTGATTAAGTGTGTGTGGGAGGGGGAAAGAGGAGGTGTTATTTCCTAATTAATAGGCTGAAAATTCCTTGCCAGTTCTCCATCGTTTTCCCTGTGCACAGACCATTTAATGAGCGAACTCTCCTTTCCCACCTTCCTCATACTGCCGCTTGCTTCTCAGACTCGTTCCTGCGGTAAGGGCCCTATGAATCCTCAGTGGGCTGCATACCACAGATTGAGAGCTGTTGCTTTATCAATTTAATGGCATCGCTATTTAAGACACTTTAAATGGCTCTTAATTACACAGTCTCCTTGGTATCTACTACAATGGTCTTCTAGCCAAAACAAGCACTTTAATCAAAAATACCAGTCAATATTATTTGCATGGTAATTGCTTAGCAGTGGCTATTAAATCTGTTTTTGGCTTAGCTGCGCAACAGCAGAAGCAGAGCTATTAATGCACTAGGACAATGAACAGCTTTTTCTCTCTCTCCTTTTTTTTAATGTATTAGTGTTCTCCCCAAAGCCATAAGCAGTCTGCCATTTGGGTGCACACTATATGGGGGTATGTTGCATGTCACTGGGGTAGGCAGGAGCATGAATGGTGAAGATGCACATTTTGGGGTGACGGAGCCAGGGCTTAGAACTGGTGGAAACATTCCCACGGATTTTAATAGGCCCTGGATCAGCTCCTAATTGAGAGCATGCCAGAAGCGATGGCTGTCTCATGACGGGAAGGGTTTGTTATTTCTATGCAGGCCTGTTAGTGGGCATCATAAAAGGAGTATTTCTGTAAGGGGGGGAAACTATCAGCAGCATCTTCACAGACATCCCTTACAGTTGAGCAAGGTTGCATGCCTCCACTTGGCCGTAGCCCTGCAATAATTTCAGTGGAAGCACTGAGTATACACCAGGATCTTGGGCTATAATTGAGGAAAGTGTTTGGTTTTAATGAACATAAGTAATCCCGCTGACTTCAGTAGTATTACTCACACACTTAAAGTTATGTCCGGGCTTCCTGTATTGTGTCCCCTAATGCATATCTTGTTCAGAAGCTTTTCTTGATATTTGAAATATATACTCTTGAATATTTTTCAGAGTGATTAACACAATGCCATTAACTATGGTAAGCAAAAAAAAAATATTAGCTGGTATGTAAATGCATATGCAAAAGAAAAAGCATTAAGTTGACATTTAAAATTTATTTTTAAACAATGTTTAGATCTGATCAAATAATAATCCTTGAATAAATAATCCAACATTGTTAGTCACTTCTAATAATTAGTTAGGAAAAAAGTCTGGAAGGGACCCTCCTGGGTCCTCCAAACTAATCTGGATACAATGATAACACATTTCTGTTAATATGTGTGCAGTTCTCCTGCAGTTTCATTTTATATTCTAAATAGGTTTGTAGGGGGGAAAAATGGGTATTCAGAAATATTTTACCTTCTTTTCAATTCTCATCAGAGGGAAACAACCAGAAAAAAGCCTTTAGTTAATCAGCTTGAGGATGATTTTTATGGTTTTTTTTCTTTATGCATCTGTTTGTTTTAGGGTTTTTTGCAGACGCCTTCAAATTAAAGCTCTATGCCTAAAATATATTTTTAATAGAAAATGCCACAATTAAATAGTATTAAAATAAAGATATCGCATACATATTCAATATGTTTTTAGTGCTGGTTTCTTCACAGGTTCCACTGTAATTTATAGACTGAGTATAATGAATTATTAGTCATATGTAACTGTCAGTTGATAATTTGGATACTTTGAGCTCCACAGTTTTGGGAAGTAGTTCAGCTTATGAAGAATGAAAAAATATACCATTCCATCTGTTAGCCATGCCAACTGGCACAGAATCATTTGGGGCATAATTATGTGCTTGGCAAGAGTTTCAAAAAATGTTATTTCTAAAGTTTGAATCCCCACACATGCTTTCTTCTATGGTTGCATGTCTCTGTTAATGCAACCATAGCACCCGCTCTCTGTTTACTGCACTGCAGTAGAATGAGTTGTACTTGCTTTACACAGTATTGCTTCAGGAATGACCAGCATAGGGACCAAGGCGTTGGAAGAAATGATAATGAGCTAAGTAACCATAATTTAATATACAGAAATATAGACTGCTGATAGCATAAGTAGCACATCACATGCTTATTCCTGCAGCCTTTCTGAGAAGGAGCTGAGAGAGGTTTGGGCAACTATAGCTGGAATACTCTTCATGCATGCCGTTTTACAGACTTGGGATATTTGAATCATAGAATCATAGCACATGAAGGTTGGAAGAGACCTCAGGAAGTCACATCTAGTCCAACCCCTTGCTCAAAGCAGGACCAGCCCCAGCTACATCATCCCAGCCAGGGATTTGTCTAGCCGGGTGTTGAAAATCTTATCCAGAGATGTGGAGATAACACCACATCTCTGGGTAACCTGTTCCAGCATTTTACTACTCTCCTAGTGAGAAAATTCTGCCTAACATCTAACCTAAACTTCCCTTGCTACAACTTGAGACTGTTGCTCCTTGTTCTGTCATGTGCCTCCACTGAGAACAATCTAGCTACATCCTTAAACTCCCCTTCAAGTAGTTGAAAGCTGCTGTTAAATCCCCTCTCAGTCTTCTCTTCTCTAGACTAAGCCCAGTTCCCTCAGTCTTTCCTCATAAGTCGTGTCCCCCACCCCCTTCACCATTTTTGTTGCCTTCTCTGGGCTGTCTCCAAGTTGTCCACATCCTTTCTGTAGTGTGGAGCCCAAAACTGAACAAAGTACTCCAGATGTGGCCTCATACATGCTGAATAGAAAGGAATAATCACTCTCCTTGACCTACTGACAACACACCCACTAATGCAGCCCAATATGCCATTAGCCTTCTTGGCTAAGGACAGACATTCAAAAAGCCTAGGCCTGGATTGATTCAGTCTTTGCAGGTTAGTCTAACGTGGCTAGGCTAAATCACTTTGTAACTTCACAGACATCCCAGACATTCAGGCAGATGCCTGCAGTGGCTGAGGCTAGAAGTTGGGGGTGCTAAAGCAGCCCTCCCTTCCTTCCACAGTACTGAGCTGAGGAGGCCATGGCCAGGCTCTGGCAGGATTAGGGAGGAGTTCCTCCCCTCCCTGCATTTATCAACTCTGTTATCAGCATTTATCACCCCACCTGAAAACGAACAGCCTCTCTCATTAGTTCAAGCTTTTCTTAAACAAAGAAGGAACAGAGGAACATTACCAGCTGATCTGTTGATTAGCTCCAAAAAGCCCTAAGCTGACATTGCTGTCTGCCAGAGCACAGACCATAGGCAACATGTGGTCTGTCTGCTAGCTAATGCTGAGGTGTCTATGTAAGAGAGAGGAGATGGGGATCCCTGCTTAGCAGGGAGTGGTGGTGGGGAGGGATGGGGGAAGGAGGAAAGAGCAGGAGGAAGCCAGGCAGATGCTGCCGTGCCTGCAAGTCTTTGCTGGATCTGCAGCCAGTGAGCATAGGGAAGGGGCTAGCTCTGCTGTGGAGAAGAGAGCTACACCCAGCTCAGAGAGCATGTTGGGATGCAGTGGAAGTTTGATTTAACTTAAACCAGCAAGGGGCCTGGGACAGACATTGCATAAACTGGTTTGACCCAAATCAGTTAAGTCTAATACTACATTCAACCAGGTTTATCTCCAACTGGTTTTAGCCATTTTTAAGCTGGTTTAATTACACTGAACATCTGCTCTGTTACAGGCTTAAGCCAGTTTCTGATCACTTAAACCAGTTTACATGTAATGTCTGACCATAGCTGTTGGCAACAAGGGCACACTGCTGGCACATATTCAGCTTACAGTCCACTGTAACCCCCAGGTCCTTTCCTGCAGAGCAGTTGCCCAGCCAGTCACGCTCAGCCTGTTCTGACACATGGGATTGTTCTGTTCTAAGTGCAGAACTTTACACTTGTCCTCGTTGAACTTTACGTGATTCCTTTTTGGCCCATTTCTTCATTTTGTCTACATCACTCTGAATCTTAGCCCTACCCTCCAGCATATCTACTATGTCCCCTTGGTGTAACCTGCAAACTTGCTGAGAGTGTACTCTTTGCCATCTTCCAGGTTGTTGATGAAGACATTGAACAAAACCAGCCCCAGGACCGACCCCTGGGGCACTCCACTTATGAACTGCTAACTAGTCATTGAGCCATTGATTACCACTGTCTGAGCCTGATACTGCAGCCAGTTTTCTTTCCACCTTACAGTCCATTCATCCAGCCCATGCTTCCTTAGCTTGCCTACTAGAATGCTGTGGGAAAATGTATCAAAGGCCTTGTTAAAATCAAGGTACAGCCAAGTCCATAGACTTCCTGTACACTGGAAATTTTATTTCCTGTTCTACCTTCCTATCCTCCCTTAGACCTTCAGAGAGACTAAGGTAAGGCGGGATGCCAAGTTATGACATACACAAAAGTTTCATGAAAGGTGTATGTACCTTTCAGGGCATTCTAACTTCTGCTTTGATCCTATGCAGCGGAATCAAGGGGAGTTTGAAATAACAAACTGAACGGTGTGCTAGATTTGCAGACTAAATACCTTACCCTGTAAAATATAAAACGGTGGTTCAAAGGACATGTTCCATTTTTTTGTCCATGAATTTTACAAAAGGTCTCCTAAGACGTTCAGAATCGCAGACTGAAAGGAAAAGTGTGGGTTTTTTATAATAAAAAAAAATGATTTATGTTTTGAAATGGTTTACTTCCATCTGGTAGAGCTTTGTCATTACATGTTGTAGGTTTGGGGAAGAAAGCATCTTTCATTTTAATTCTTTGCATGATTAAAGGCATTCAATTACCATTCAATTTAATTAAATAGCTTTTATGGTTTAATTTTAGTGAAGGGAAAAATGATCATCCATTAAAATTATGATTGAATGATGATTTTTTTTTTGATGAAAATCTGAGTTGGGACTTCATCTGCTCTGAGGACAAACCAAAGGGAAGACTGTATTTTATTTCTTGATATAGCCAGAAAAGAGAAACAGTATCTCACTATTTTTCAACAGTTTGCTGCTAGTTTCTTACGAGATAGTAGAAATTAGACCAATAAATGCATTGTGAGTGAAATTTGTAGGCAGTTTAAAAGCAATTATTATTGTTATTTCATTTAGAAAGAGGCATGATGAGTTTTGTTTTCCTCTATATTAAAAAAAAAAAAAAGAAGTTTTGTTCCGTTGGCAGACTAGGATAATGTACCATTCAGGCACTTCATGAGCTTGAAACAAATGTTCCCCCTATACTTAAATCCTACCCAATGCTCACATACACTAAGTCACACCCCACACATGTACATCAAGTTATTTTGGTGTTCTGATAGTCCCTTGTGTAGGTGGTTGTGAAAGAAAGGCCTTATATCTTCTTAGTGGATCAGAGGAGCTTTCTTCTTTCTACACTGGTCTTTAGAATCAATTTTACGTGAGTTTATCCATAAATCTGCCCTCCTTATACTGCTCCATCACCATGGTACCTGAGTGCCTTTCTCTCATTTGCTTCATGGTCTGTAAAATTCCTTATGGTTTTCTTTAAACCCTGCCTTGACACAGCCTGTTGTAAATACAACCATGGTTTGAAATTGCATCAGAAAAGGAAAGAGTCTTAAGCCTTTCCTGATTGGAGGGGTACAAATCAATTCACTGGTTGTAGGAGGGGACAGTGGATGATGTCCTTGTGAAAATACAGTCGGGGGGGTGGGGGCAGGCATTGCTGGTTTCTGAATATTGTTAAATAAGACAGAACTATCTTCCTGAAAAAGCTGAAGCTTGTGTTTATTTCTGGAAGATTAAAAATGAAGAGTCTTAACTACTATGTAATTTCTTCAGTTTTAGTGGAACAAATTAATAAGAAGTTAGCATGCAGAGCATAAAAGCCCATTTAATCTCCTGTCATGCTATTGCAGAGCACATCAGAGAATGGGGCTAGATAGGCTGAGAACCGCCGGTCTACAGGGTGTCTCGGTTTGAGGCACCCCTCTGAAAACCTCAGCACTTAGTTTTGAGCCTTTTTTTTTTGGACTGTAGAAAACTACTAGAGCAATTCTTCCGTTGCCCAGAACTCAGACTACACCGGGTCAGAACATTTTTAATATTATGGCTTCCCATGTGAAAACTCTGATTTTTGTCTCATGAATCATGTTTGCACACCTAATGGGGTACATACAGGTGGTGCATTTAGGTCAGTGGTCTCCAACCTTTTTAAGGAGGAGATCACCTTTGGCATTTAAAAGCAACCCAAGACCTGCTATGTGCTGTCTCCCCTCCTCCACTCCCCGTGGGGAGGGAAGGGTGGACACAGATCGAAGCAGAGGGAGAAAAAATGATTTGAGGGCACACCTCCCCAGTAGATAAGTCCTACTTGGCTGGGACTCCACTTAACTCACTCCCTGCTCCTGCCTCTACCCCACTGTCCCTCACCGCAGGGCCTTGATCTCGCCCCCGCCCCTTCCCTCCCCCACAGATTGACCTGCTAGGTTGGGGTGCACACGTGCATGCACGCGTGCACTCAGCCCCCAACCCCAGCTTCGGATCGGCTCCAAGATCTACCGGTGGATCAAGATTAACTGGTTGGTTACCACTGATTTAGATTGATCTAAACAGGGTTAGGTTTATGGAAATGGCTAATCATGCAGGTGTTCAAGAGATTTCATTTATTCCAAAAAAGGTGCCCCAATCTAAATGAATGCATCTCCTGAGGTGGGCTAATTTCTATGGAGAAAAGGTTAACCCAGTCTAGGAAAGGGTTAACCTCATGTCCTGAATACCGCTCTCCCGTTGCAGTGCTAATTGCTAATCCCACCTCCCCCTTCCTGAGCAATGCCTCCCGGTAGCCCTTGCCCTGACATGCCAAACCCTCCCTCCTCCCCCTGGCAGACCTGCTAGCCTCCCTACTCTCACCTGCCCCTTCCCTTCCCGCAAGTTACTTGCACTGAGCCACCCACTCTGCTCCCAGCAAATGCGGCTTGGGAAAAGTCTGAGAAGTTTTGTTGGTGGAAAGGCAATGTGCCTGAGGCGTGGTCTGAGCATTTCTGATGGATGAACCCTTGGAATAGATATAGCAAGAGCTCATCTTGCAGAATAAGCTGCAGAAGTGTTTCCCCTGGTGATATATCACTCTGACTTCCATCCCAGAGTAGCTGCCTTATCCCTCATATATATATATATATATATGTATTTTTTTTTCCGGTCTAATATTTTCATTATGTACATGGGAATGATGGGTGATCTCATTTTTTATAAAAATATCAAATGTCTCATCGTTTTTTATTTAATTCCTATGGTGTTGTTTCTTGTTTGGTTGATTTTTTGTTTGCCTTCTGGTTTTTTTTCTCCCATCAGGACTGCTTTGTAGCAGTGAGTTCCACTGGGTATTTTTTTCCTATTTCCTATTTGCACTGTGGCAGGACCCCTGCACCAGGTACCATATAAATATAACAAAACAGTGGATTTTAACATATAAGTAATAAGACTAGAAGCAACAAAGGGATCCAAAAAAGTTTAGGGAATACAGTGTAACAATAGTATTATACTTAGACTGAAAGGCAGTGGTCAATTATGCTTTGTGTGGGGAATAAAAGTCTTTTATTTTATCGGTATCCAATTTATATTTATTTTCATGGCTTTTTTTTTCCCCCGGTTTTATAATAACCTCTATGTAGACTGGCCACTAGAGGGGGAACGGATACACACTTTGCAAGCTTGATACATAAATAGCTCTTCTCTCTCTCCCCCTCTTTCTCTCTCTGGTCTCTCTCTATATAGAAACTTTCCCTGTCTCATCACTTTAGTCACCAGTAGCTTAACCCCATCTGTTATCTTCTTTTCTGAGATGGGAGGAGCAGAACTGAAGACAGTATTGCAAGCGAGGACATACCACTGACACATACATATATGCATATAAGCATTATAATATGGTTTAAGTTATCGGTGCATCTTTAAATGTTGTTACCCTTATTTTGGCCACGCTAACCAGAGGTTTGCATTGAGCTTTGCAAAATGATGCACAGGTCCTTTTATAGAACTATTACCGATAATGTAGAAGTCAGTACTGTGGAGACATACAATTTCCTTACTCCCTCCCATGCGCATGTGACATTGCATTTGACAACGCTGAACTGTGATAATTTTACCTATTCACATGCCTTGTTAAACCTCTTTACAAAAGATTGCAGTCTTTACTGCGTTGAACTAACCTGAATATTTTGTTACTTGAAAGTTGTACCACTTTTCTGGTCATTCTCGTTTCCTGATCATTGACAGGAAAAGTTTTCAACTAGCAATCATCATGCCCCAGTTCAGCCTCATAGGCTATGATACTTTCACTGCTCCTAAACAACACCGGTCCTAACACTGAACTTTGGGGCGCTTCGCTGTTAACCTTGTTTGCTGTGTTTGAAACTTTATTCTTGCTCTTGGACTGCTTTCTAATCTATGACAGTACGCTACCTCTCACTTAATGACTATTTCGTTTCATAAGCGGCTTCTCTTGAAGGACCTTGTGAAAAGTTGGGGGTTTTTTTAGGTTCAAATCTATTCGAGTTTCTTTTACCTACCACTACGCTGCTTGCATAAAAAGAACAGGTGCTATTTGTTCTGTCTGTTGGCACTATAGCTAATTGTAGTGCAAGGTTGCATATTTTCCATTCATTTAGCCAATTTATTCGTAAGTCTGTTTAGAATGGTTTTTATATATGCTGTGTAGCCTTAGGTAGTTGTCACTGCAAGCTATTTGTTCATTTGAAATCCTTTTCTTCTGATACCCAAATTGCTGATAGTGCCTTATCTTTATTCCTTGGACTAAAGAGGTCTGGGATAGATTTGAATTTACAGATTCCTATTAGGGTTGGTCATCCTGGCCTTATTCACTTAGCTCTCCAGTTAGGAATTGTCATTAACAGCTGCGGTATCAGTTTCTACATTGCTAATGAACAGTGACAGGTTAGGGCCAGGTTGGTCTATGAAACAAGAAAACAAGACCATGAAAAAAGAAAGGATTAAAAAAAAAAAAAAGTAAGTAAATTAGGATGAAGTTTGAAGGATAAGCCCTAATACTCTCCTAAAAAGAATCTAATAAAGGTCCACCGTTTGGGGTAGAGACAGCTCAGCTATTCATCAGATTAGGCCAGCTGTGTTTTATGACACAACACCCCTAAGAAGAGTCCAATGATGTAGAAACAGGGCAGCTCCACTGGGTCGCAAGCCACCGAACAAGATCATTCCCTTTATGGTTCAGCTTCAAATAAGCTATTTTTTCCTTGACTATTTATATCTTTCTGTTATCCTTGTCCCATGTGAGCTTTCTCCTTATGAGCTTCCTTCCCCTGCCAAACCTGTTTTTACTGGTCATCAAGTTACACGCCTGCTTTTTTTTTCCCCTCTCTTATGCATGGACTGTCCTATTTGTATGACATTATTGGGTATTAGCGAGCCATTAGCTCGCAGCAGCCCCGTTAACCTTAGTATGCCTTCATTCCCGGCACACTACAATCCCCTCAATATAAATCTCCTTTTTTGGTCTTGTAGATTGCTGAAATCAAGGAAATACATAAAGGAATGTGTGGGCATGACTTCAGAAGAAACACAGTAGGTGTCTACATTAGGATTGATGCCTGCAAAATAATACCAGTATTTTATCTTGCAGGAAGCAAATTCTGGTTTTATTACGTGTATATTAAATAGCATGAAGACACAACCTTCTGCATCAGACAGATTGGAGCAGGGTAGCTCTATGGGTTTTTAGGAGTAGGAAAATATAAGTTAGGTCCTTAAGGCTGACCTCAAGGAGTTGTGGTTTCCTCTGTGCCAATACTGATTGCTTTCTGCTTTTAATGATGTGTTTGGGTGGGTGTCATGTCCCCTGATGTGTGCCATCCCCTTAATGGACTCCTATCATGTTCTGCGTCTTTTTTGGGATGGCTAGTCTGCTGGGGGCATCATCCACTTCTGTCAGTCAACTGTCTCAAGTGAATTTACTTCCCCAATATCGCTGTGCATAGTCTACCTGTTAGCGGTGAATCCAGTATGGATTTGAACAAACTGCTCCCAGTCTGAGCACTCCCACAAACGCTCTTTGTTTGGTTTTCCTGCATTAAATAGGGTCATTTTAATTCCTGCTACCCATTACCTTTCTCTGTACCATTGCCTTATTTTGCGTTAAGTAATCTTTGGGAGATGAGGTCTTCCCCTTACCTTTTCATCTTACTTCTGATAGGAATCGGAGACATATTATATTTCTGTCATCTTTGCCAGTTTTCTGGCCTTTTTGGACAAGTTTACGCAGCAGTACGTCTCCTTTGGCATTCCTTCCCCTATTGACATACAATCAGGTTTTAAAAAAATGCATGCAATGTATTGGATTGGTCTCATTCTGCAGTGAGCTAATCCAAATGTCATTAAAACACCCGGGTGAATAGCACGGGCCACTGTTACTGTGGTGACTTACAAGGGAAGCAGAAATGCCTCGCATTAAGCTTTGAGATCACGGGTCTGAGCTGCTGCGGCTGCTGGAGTAAAGGAACGGTGTCCGATACAATATGACATTTACATGAAGTTGAGGTACGCGTTTGACATTCAGTGGCCTCTTTAGCACAGGATTGAGAACCTTTTAGCAGCAGCCTCAAATTTATGTTTGCTGTTGGAAAATTGCTTTGGGAAATGATCTGGATCAGAGAAGTAAATTTTCTGTCAAGATAAACTTTAGTAGCGAGCCAAGATTTTTAAAAAAAAAGCAAATCCCTCGGTGTTTTATCTCATTTTTATTAACATTCTTTAATATTTACCAGAGTCTCTCTTAGCGAGCCAACCTGTCAGCAGAAGCATTGAACTACAGAGACAGATTCAGGTTTACTCTAGAGGGCTTACTTTAGCTCTAGTCTTGCAAACAGGAACCATTGATAGCCTTGCAGTTTAGTGTTGGATTTTCAGACACCCCCCCCACCCCTTTTGATTCTCACGCTGCTTCATGATTTCTGGGAATGAAAATACACAGGGGGGAAAAAATAGGGGAAATAAAAATAGAGCAGGCTTAAAACAAACAGAAGGAAGGTCTGTGCTTCATAAAACTGTTTCTAATCCGAATTCCACATCTATTAGCAAGTTGTCTGCCTGCACCTCTTGCTAACCATCAGCTACAATGAGTTTTTTTCTTGGCTGCCTTGAGTACCTTAATTGGATTACCCTTTCCACCGTCCATTTAATACACTCGGGCATATTTCTTATCAGAGACGTTATTTAACAAACAAGATGAGGTCCTTTATTAAAGTGCTGCAAGAGCTACTGGCAGTTACTAGAAAGGAGAATGATATGCTGTGAGAGGAGCAGAGCAAAAAGTGTAGCAGTTGGAGATGCAGGTTGTGCAACTAATGATGCCACCCGATCAAATCATCTGCGTTAAAGATGGAGGCTAGATAGCTCTACTGTTTGGTACTCACCTGCCACTTTCAGTTTCTGAGATTCATCTCCTGACTTATGTTGCAGATGGACATGGTCACAATTGCATAGTGCTATACCTCCCTTGGTGATACCTGCTTTGCATGGCTAGGATCTGGACAGCATTCCTAGCTTGGACCACTGCCAGTCATCCCTCTTTTCCAGAAGCACTGAGACTCGCTTTTATTTCTGTAAAGTAAACATTGGTTCTTTACCTCTCTCATGCATACCTGCTACACATTTGAACTGAGAATCCATTCATGGCAATGTGCTGCATTTAAGTAGATCCCTCCCCACCATGTTGTTTCCCCCCTTTTTTCTTGATTTTGAAATTACAGTGATAGGAATGATCAGGACTAAAGAGGGTACATAAGAAGAGCAATTGCTCTAAGGACTAAATAATTGTGTCTGAATGCCAGCAAGTTACATTATCTTTATAATAATAATAATAATAATAAAATGCTTTCCTTGCAGAGTAATATGAATTTCCCTGCAAACACATTCACTGGAAAGCAGACACATTGCAATAAAATTACAGTGCTCCTCAGCATTCAGCTAGGATCCTTACAGCCACCCACCCAATTACAGTTGTGGTCTTGCCAGCACAAACTAGATTGTAGCTTTGTTTCATTATTTTTTGTGGCCATCCTCCTCTTATTTTATTTTATTTTTCTTGACAACTTGAGAAGTGCACAACACTTACCCCCTTTCTTTTATCATGTCTTTCTGCTGTAGCAAAGTCTGATAGACAGTCCACATGGGTCTTTGCAGGGTTTGGATTGGTTGATTTTTATTTAATGAATACGACAGATGACTGTTTTTAAGAGCTGAATGATTGTGTTGCATGTCTGAAAGGTTAACCTTTTAGAGTACTGGCATTTCCCCCGCTGCCAGCCACATTCAGGCTTGGGAAGGTATGCATGAATGTCCGGAATAACGAGACGGTAAACCTGTTGACATTAGGTAGGTCTGGACAGGTCACGAATCTTAGAAGAGCAATTGATAACAATACACGGGAAAATAACTAATATGTTTGTAGTAATAGCTGTGACCACAGCTGCTGAACATGAGAGAGATTGCATACAGTTGATTCAAGAATTGTTGAGTCTTAGCTGCAAATATGAGGCTGATTAAAGTGCTGGGAAATCAAACTGTTTGGGGTATGAGTATTTCAATGTCTAGATGCTCTCTACTGCTAAGAAGTCCAAGCAACAAAAATCCAGGAGGTTCATGATGTTGAAAGTCAGGTACCACGGTTCTAGAAAGGCAATAGTGTTGCATTTCTTGGTTTGGACTCCCTTAAAAATGGGACACACATATAGGAACATGCATGTGGGTGGGTGTGTAATAGCGTGCGTGTACCTGGGCGACAGTCTTGGACTCCCTGTGTTTTACCTGCCACGACTTTAGCACTAAACATAAATCACTGGAAAAAAAAAAATCTGACTTACCTTGTACGCCTGTTTAGCCCCTCTGCCTTCCCATCTAGTCTTCTTTCTCCTTTCATTATGCCCCCCCATTCTTCCTTTCTATCCTGCTGTACAGCAAATCTACATTTTCCGTAGCACCCTCTTTTAGCAGAGCCCTCTCATCTCTGCTTACACATTCTGCATAACTCTCCTTTCTCCACCCACCTCAGCCTTGGATTATTCATTGCTAGTCCTGCTTTTTCATGTTTCCTTTTAACCTGATCTAGTCCTCCTTACTTCAGTCTTTTTTCCCCTTGTCTTGTCTCTTCTTTCCCTCATTTCCTCCTCCTCCTTTTTTTTTTTTTAATTTGAATACATTTTAGCACCAGCAATAAGCTTGCTAATTGAATACTGCTTCCCATTTGCTTTTCTGAATGCCATCTGATATAACTGTTCTTTTTCTTAATTCGGTAAATCCTTTTGCTACCAAAGTAAAATGAGACCAGGGGGGGAAAAAAAGGAAAAGAAACGAATTTAGTACATCTGGAAAGCAAATGCTAAGCTTTTTTTTTTTTTTATCAGAACTGAAGAAAATGATCCAATATATGCATTTCAAGGTCCCTCAGTACCCTGACCACATAACGTTACAAGATGCATTAAACTGTACATAGTATGCTTAGGTATCATTAATGACCTTTCCTTAACAGAAATAAGCAAGGAAATTGAGAGTAGTATCTGGGATCTCATCATCACTTCAAATTTTGGTGCACATATGGTATAACAGATCACCCACTTTGTATAGACCCCTGCAGTACCTAAGCTTAAAGGGTAAAGGATGGAGTTTACAGTTTTAAGACACAATTTCTTTGTATTTATATATTCAGCCCAGAAACAGAATATAGTACAGTAGCATGGATTCTCTGATTTCATATCACTTTTTTGCAGTAGTACAGGAATGAAGACAGGGGGAAGAAAAACAGGAAGAAAAATAATTCATCCCTCATATACATTCAGAGCATACACAGCAACAGTCCCTTCATTACTGGGTCCACTGTGAGTGTGCATTGAGGTTTGGAGCAAGAGACTTTATATTAAGGATCCATAACACTGATCGTGTATTAACAAGCCTCATAAAAGGTAGTTTTCATGCTTGCCTTCCACCCTGCCTTCTAGTTGAAAATGCAGAGAAAAATAGCTTTTGCTAATTCCCTGGGTGTTCAAAGGGAGACTGAGTTTTACTGAGTGCAAGATAAAAAGGGCATTGATAACCCTGTGACCTCCCCCAAAGTATCTACCAAATAAGAAAGCGTGTGGCAAATTTAGTCCAGAACTGTATTTTTATAGCCATGTCAAAGATTTCAGAAAAGGGGCCCACAATTGAAACACTGGCATCTTGCTGGGCAGTTAGGTGAATCTCATACCTGAAAGGCATGGTGACAAGTTAGAGCTTTTTTCCCCCTGCAATTGCTATATGTATGCTATAAATGTAGTAGCGTGGAGACACACCAATGCAAGCTGCCTGGAAGCAGGATGGAAATAGCTGGATTGATGTTAGCTGGATTGAAGCACAAGAAATGCTTTGTCTTTCCATTTGAAATATTCATGTGTTTCTCACATTAAGTTTCATAACAGATGTGAGCAGTCTGTAGAATACCACCGTGGCGTGGTACAGCATCACTGTGATGGCAAGGGGCCATAATAGCAGTTAGCAGGAACCCTGAAAGGATACACACAGGTGTCCTTTGGGGAGCCTGGCATACTTGTCTCATGATTGTATGACTCTCATTTGTCTGTTTAGAAAGGGATAGTTTGTAAAGTTGGCCTTTTTCAATATTTGAAAGTTTAATAAATGCCATCCTGCGTATAGTGAGGCCATCCATCATCCTGCTATGGGAAGCAAGTCATTGGTAGTCACTACTCTTCTTTAGGGGAAATGGCAGCAGTAAATAATGAGATTAACTCTTGCTGTAAAAGTGCTGCACCTTTTAACAATCAGATTCGCCGGTTTTAGTTTGCTTAAACTGTCAATGTAAGATGCATGAAGCAGCGCAAGGTGAATAAATCACAAAGGTGGAATTGCTCAAGTCTCTCAAAACCTCGTTGGATATTGCTAACACCAACAGACAGCCTGAATAATTCTGGAGGAGTGTGCAGTCACTTGTGTGCAAGAAAACGCAGCAGACACGCATGCTAAAAATACAAAGAAATACAACCGCGGGATGTATGTTTGTCTGCATCCGTTTTGCAATGGGTTTTACAGTTGCCAAAACACCAAGCACATACATGAACTCTGGAGAAAAAAAAATGATTATACCAACACTTTTTTTATAGCAACAGGGATCACTGATGAAGTCAAGTCAGTTGAATGTGTTTTTACATATATAGATAGCACTTAGCATTCTCGGTGTAGTCTTTGACACATTCCAGTAACTGGTTTAAACCGATCTCTGTGTGTGGGATGACGGTGCTACATTTGGATTTGAGGAATGTGTGGCGGTGTTCAAAGTTTGAGAGCCAGATGCTCCAGCCCTTCCCTAGGAACCTCCCCCCCACATTGCACTCAGTGGTTTTCATGAGTAAAGAATATAAGTTGTGGCCTTGGATTAACTCTGAGGGAGTATATGCTCTTAAAATGAGCAAACTTGAAAACCAGCAAGGGATGCTTTCCTGTTACCATCACTGCTGGACTCATTTTTGTATACTGAGCCACTGGTGTCAATGGGAGTTTTGCCATTGGCTGCCGTGGTGAAAGGATCAGCTTTGACACGTCATAGCCCAGAAAGAGAAATGCACTTTTGCTCACACCGAGGAGTCACAAACGAGCTATAATGATGTTAGCAAATACTGAAACAGTGGGCAGATTATAAGTGCTTTCAAAATAAAAGCATTGCACGTGAGGTTTAAACTTTGCAGTAAAGAAAAAGAAAGAAAAACAACAACCCCACAACAAAACCAAAATCCTGTGCCAATGCAGAATATCTTGGGTTTCACTTAGAGCAGTCTCCCTAAATCAAAAAATGTGGTTACAGTATGTCAGCACCCTGCATATCCTTAGTGTGAGATGTGGATTTGCAAAATGTAAAATTTTCCCAAGTAGAGGGGGAGAAAAAACTAAGTTTGAGCTGTCTTAAGGAGGTGCTCGTCTAACACAGAAAAAAATCATGTATGAACCGATTAGCTAAGATGAAGATGATGGTATAATCAGCTACTTTTTCAGAACAACATGGATTGATTCATGCTTGGTCTACATTTACAGGCGTGGTTTCGCCTGTTAAGGGTGATGCTACCTCTACCCCTTTTTTAACAGCTAAGTTGCCATATAAGAATGTGCTTCTTCTGGGGCATTTCCTGCTGTTGATAGCAAGCCCAGCATGAAGACATATGTACAAAGTATATAAATTTTACAAAATCCTTCACGTCTAACAGTTTATTAGAATGGTATGCTATATAAAGGAAATTTCAGAAGATGCACTGCTGGATGCTAGAAAAAACATAACAGTCTCATTTTCATCGACACGAGTGGAGATGTTCAAAAGAGCAATTGGTCACATACTGGCGTGAAAAATCCCAAATACAGGAAAAGCAAGCATTTAGAGAAGGGCAGAGAAATAAAGCAGCAGTGGGACTCTGCATGAACAAGTATGTGCATATCAGTACTGTCTGTGTCAGGAATTAGTGGGAGAGGGATCCTACACTATTTTTTTCTCTCCTCTGCACATACTTTTGGAGGAGAGGTTGTTTGTGAAAGATGCCCTGCGATGGACGTGAATGACAGGCTAGGCATTCACAGCAAGAACAGGATTTTCTAAGTTTGCTATGTAGTCTGCTCGAATCCCCCTCTGCCTAAGGTGCCTGCAGTATTACACCCAAGGTTTTACTCTTGAAACACACAGAGCTTTCACTACTGAAAATTGGATGGCTGCCTCCTCAGTCCTTTCATCACTGCTCTACAGTGCACACAACAATGGTTTCTTTGCTTTTAGCATATTGCACAAGAGCAGGGAAGTGGGAAATGCTAGGAGATTTAGAGTGAAGCCCTTAAAATATTTCTTTGCAAGGAAAATGATAAACTAGCACTTTTTTTTAGGCAGTGTTTCAGTATTATTTTTTTTAGGAGACTGCAATGTGGTCCATTTAGATACAGAACGTACTAATGAGCTATGCTGCATTTTTGTGGTTCTCAAAGCAACTTCCAAGTGAGCTGCCTTTAAAAACCCTCAGAAATATTCCCCTAGTGACACGGTTGGGACTTCAGCCTTTCTCCGGGGCATCGGCCCCTTCTTCTAGTGATACACAGTCCCAGGTAGCGCATTTAACACAAAGATCATTTCAGTGTCATGCTTTTTTGGTTTTTTGTTTTTCTTTAATCTTCAGCATCATGACATAAGTGAACGTGTCATAATTACAATGTGAAGCCAGCTGGTGAATGTTACTCGCTCTGTTTTATGTGGCTTCCTTGCTGCTAGCCTTCCCATTTCAACACTGTATACGAAGAGGAGAGAGGTTAAACTGTTGCATTTTGTATACAGGGAGCAATTCACGTCATATACACCAGTCTGGAAAAACTGTAAATGCTATTTTTTTTTTATTTTAAACAGATTTGTTTTGTTTTTTTGTTTTTGTTTGTTTTTTTTAGTTTACAAAAATCAATAATTGGTACCTTTTTTTTTTTTTTTTACACTCTCAGATTCCTGAATATTGACAGATCTTCAAAGGGAGTATTACCATATGAAATTTCAAGATAGACTGTCCTGAAGATTTTTAAGACACAATAAAGCTAAAATATCAAGTCTTTTTTTTTTTAGACAGATCCTCGTACAATTTCAGCAAAGAAGTGCATCAGAAATCATCAGAAAAGCACATTAAACCCCCCATCCAACTGTCTCTCTGCCCATGGTTATTTGGTTGCACACTGTTTAGATCCCCAATGAAAATCACACCTCGCATTCCCTTGCTGGCTGCTGGTGACAGGAACAAGATCCATATTCATTAATGATCACCAGGGCTCCTTCAATGTGGTTGGGTTTGTAATCAACATAATACTCCTGGGCCGACATGGCAGCCATTTGATGCATGGTCTGTTTCTGCTTCTGCTTTCTGCGCTGTGTCACAAAGCACTGTCTTAGTTGCCTTAGGCTGGCTGGGAAACACTTCCATGACACATACAACACTAAAACCACTATGAGAAAAGAGAAAATCAGCGCCATGGTCCCTGTCACCACCTTGTGAATCTGCACAGCATTCTCAGTGTTTTCACTGGGCATAGTTATGGTTATGGCATCTGTCGTTCTTTCCCCTTCGGTATCCTGCACGTCGTACGTTGTCGTGGCAGGGCTATAACTCAGCACTTGGTCACTGTTGTTTGTTACTGCCGAGAAGGTGTTAACACTTGTTGGGTCTGCTGCGTCTTCGCACAAGTGAAAAGCATAGACTGCATCTAAAACATCCTCGCCCTGCGCGTACTCGGGGGTGGCACAGAGCAGGTTGCTGTCGTAGCGCCCCTTAAAGTTGCTCAGCCAGGAGGCCAAGGCGCAAACGTTGCGGCTGCAATCCCAGGTGTTTGCAGAAAGGCTGATGCTAGTGAGTGATTTCCAGGAGTTGAGGATTCTCGGGTCGATGTAGGTTAGCCGGTTGGAGTCCAGCTGCAGTGACTGGAGGTGAGGTATGCTTTCAAAAACGTGAGGCTCCATGTATTCAATCTCGTTGCCAGAGAGATCCATTTTCTCGAGTTTCCATATCCAGTCCAAGGTATTAACTACAATAGTGACTTTATTCCTTCGGAGGCAGAGAGAGTGCAGCGAAATGAGCCTCGGAAAGTGGGCAAAATTCACCTTCACCAAATCATTGTGCTCGAGGTGCAGTTCAGTGAGTTTAAACAAGCCTGCAAAAGAGTTTCGAGCCAGGCTTTTCAACTGATTGTATCCTATGTCTAGAAACTTCAGACTGCGACAGTCCTGGAAAATTCTCACTGGCACAAACTTGATGGCGTTTGACCGCATGTGCAAAGTTGTTAGCTTTCTCAGTCCGTGAAACAGGTCTGGTTCCAAAGACTGCAGGTTATTATATGATAAATCCACACTGCGCAAGTTTGGCATGGGTCGGAAAGTGGTGTTGGGCAGTTGGGTGATTTTGTTGGAACTCAGGGTGAGTTCTTTAACTCTCCGCAATTTTTGAAAGGCATTCCCCTCCACTGAGCAAATGTGATTGTGATCCAGATAGAGCCACGTGAGCTGCATTAACCCTGTGAACTGTCCATCATGCAGCTCTGAAAGGCTGTTGTACCGCAGAGACAAGCCCATCATGCCCGACAGGTTGCGAGGCATCTCTGTAAGATTCAATGATTCACAGTACAAAAGCCTGCCCTCACACCGACATAGCTGTGGACACCCACTATTCACGGCTGGAAGCATTTTAAAAAAGATACCCAGCGTACACAATATCAACCCTGGGGGCTTCCTCAGCAGCCAGTTTAAACAGAGACCAATAAGAAGGAAATCCATTAGCAAGAATATTTCCAAATAGGCTCGAGAATGTCCATTGAATCTTTTTCAAATTCTACATCATATTTTATTTAAAGGGGGAAAAAAAGACACAGAGCCAAACATTTCACTTTACAGCATGCAGAGGCTGTGCAGCATTAAAGTTCACAGGCATTCAAAGGTAAAAGGATAGTGATTATGTTCATGTTAAATGCTGCAACAAAGAAAAGAAATCTTTCTTCATGAAAGAATTTAATTAAAAAGTGTCTTACCCACCCTTTTCCAGAGAGTGACAACCTCCATTCAGTTGCTTCCTTTGTGTTTGGACTAATTATATGCAGAGCTAAAAAAGACCCCTCTGTGCTACAAATTCGGTCCCTTTCAATGTTGTGCAAAGCTGGCAAGCTCACAATGTCTTACTTTGCTTCTGCTCAAAGAGCTGAAGGGTTGTCCAGCTAGCTTTTTAGCTGACTTCTAGGACCTGCAAGTTTCAGAACTATGTGCATGAGCTTGATCTTCTCCTTCTCCCTCTGTCCTTTTCTCTGCGGTTAATACTGTGGCGTGAAAAAAACTCCAAACTCTGTCCTAACGACTCCACAGGATTTGACAATCTGCTTAATGTCCATCATTGGAAACGACCATTGACCGGCACAACCTTTACTCCATAGAGAAATTCATTCACTGACCGGCTAAGGATAGCTTTATTTCCCATTCTTTGTTCGGTTTGCTTGTTAGGTGATGCTTAGAGCAGAGAGAGAGACAGCGAGAATCCCTTCCCTTCAGCTGAGCAGTATGTTGCTAGAGCATGCAGAGGCACCTAGTGCTCACTGAGTGTCGTAGGCTACTCATGATTCTACGCCTGCACTGTGCATCTCAGACATGGGCAGATTGAAAAGGGGTGGGCATAAAACCAACATTTTAGTGAACCAGTAAAGTAATATATGTTCTTTGATGAAATGGAAAATACTTTAAGCCTATCTCTCCATTTCTCTCTCTCTCTCCCACACACACACACACACACCATCATCATCAGCAAGGCATTTCTAAGTAGGAAGCTATACAATTATATTTCTTCCCCCCCCCCTCCTTTGTTTAAACTGTCTGAATACATACGGCATATAAGGATTAGATGGGGAGTGCGGCAGGGGAGGGGGAATTTGCCTTCTTATTTGGAGGGTGAGCATAGAAAAAAATATCGTCTTGGCTGTCTTCTGGGTTTGAAAAGCAGAATCCGATCCCCAGAACGATTTCCCGGGAACGTGTTTTCCTTCGGACCCTCTCTAAACGGCGCTTGCTTGGGAACGCTGTGCATTCTCGCTCAGAAATGCAGCCGGAGCTCTGTAAATATGAATGTCTATATTCATACACGCTTTAATTACATTTGGCTCTTTACCGCCCTGCATATATTTTTTTTTTTTATACGTACAGCACATGCTTTTCCTAATGGCTTTTTTTTTTTTTTTTTTTTTGCAGTATAGGCTATGGCACACAAAACTATTATTCTTGCAGCATAAAGAACGCTGTGCTTTTTGAATGAAGTCAGCCTGAGGGTTACCCCATCGGTGTGTCTGTGGTGGGGGGGAGAGAGGGGGTTTAGAACCCAATTGGGTTAATAAGTTGTCCAAATTGTTCCATGCAGCAAGAAATCCTTGCCTGGTATTTTTTTTTTTTTTTTAAACTCGTTAGCTATAGAAAAGGCTACTGACAAGGAGCTATCTGTGTAATCTTTACTGCCCGAGAAATACACAGTAGCGCTGTCAGGAAAATGTTAGCCATCTTTTTCTGTTATGAAATACCATCAAACGTCTGGGTGCTGAAGAATGCTATCAGAACTGACAACTCTGGGCTCCGTGTCTGGGTGTTAATTCTGCATAAGGAAGTTTGGCACGGGAACATGAGTCTTGCAAAAGGAAGCACTGATCTCCCATTAAAGTTACCGTTGATTATTACATGGGGCGGTGGGCGGGGGGGGGCTGCTTTGGGTTTTGCTGCAGGTGTCTCGACCTAATGTGTCTTCAGGTATTTGATAAAGTAGTACAAGGGACTGTTTCTACTCGTTGGATCAGAGTGTGATTGGCTGGTTTGAGTGTAGCTCAAGGAATGCAGTAATTTGATGCAGTAAAAAATCATCTAGCAAGGGACATCCCAGAAAACTTAGACGACCTCCTCCCACCTCGCCTCACCTCAAAATTGTAAGAACAAACACGAGTGTATGAGTGAATCATTGCAGACGTAGTTGTTCAGAAAAGCCTTCTCAAATAGATGGAAATGTTAAAATACCTCGATGGCGGTCTCAGAACTAGGAATGAACAATTCTTTATCCTCTGGGTTCAGCTTATTCCAGTGTACATATGCATTGCATTGTAATGTGAGACGTTGGATTACCTAAATGTGAAGTGCTTGTGCTGGTTAGACCTTTGCTGTGCTTTTTTTTTTT
>JAGPOW010001338.1:6148611-6163827 GCA_030014935.1 Caiman crocodilus
AGGTACTTGGCTGGGGTCCTGTGACCCTGGCACTCGTTCCTGCCATTGGCGGGGGGGTCAGACTAGATGGCCTGCTCTAGGCCCCTTCTGATCCTAGATGCTATGATACTATGATTAAATCCACTAGCAAGTGGATCATGTGACTTAGTGTACAGCACAGAGTTTGCTAAGGTCACACGCTTTGCTGAGCCCTAATTAGAGTGAATGCTAGTTAGGAACTAAGTTGAGAAGTCACTGAGGCTTCTTCACTGGTGACGGTTTTATTTTGTTGGAGCAAAGAAGCAGTAGGGACAGCAATAGGCTGAAAGCACCTTTTTCTCAGTGTTCACCTTCCCTTGGTTCCTATGTATCAGCCACGTGCACAACAGATTTCTTATAATTTATCCATTTAAACTAACATCACAAAACTCACTACTCATTCAAATGAATAATTTCAAACCTTTGAGCCATCTATTCCTCTAACATTCCCCCATCAGAAACATCCATAAATACTTCCCTTCCTCCATTACAAAAATAGTCTTTCAAGAGCTGTAAACTAATGGGCTAAGTACAGACATTCAAAAAGCATGAGCCTGAATTGATTCAGTCATTGCAGGTTAGTCTAACCTGTGTAGATTGAACTGACAAGCAAGTAAATAGACAGTCACTTTTGACTCTAGAAATGCAGCCACATCCCTGAAGTGGCTCAGGCCAGAAGCCGGGGGTGCTAGAAGAAGGCCTCCCTTCCCTTCCACAGTGGCCGAGGGAAACTGAGATGAGGGGGAAGGGGCATGACCAGGGCCCTGAGTATGACTGGGGAGGGGTTTAAACCCCCTGGCCTCCAGGGACCTCAGCTGGGGTGTGCCTGGAGGGGAGGGGAGAAGCAGCCCTCGCCAGGCTTTTGGACTTTGGGGGAGGGAGCATAGCCAGACCCAGACCCCTCCGGTAAGATGCCAGCCCAGCAGGGCGCCCTACAGCAAAGAGGACAGAGAGGGCATTTATTCCTGCCCCCCCCTCCTCTCTCCCCCCGAGGGACCCCAACCTGGGTGTGTCTGGCTGAGGTGGAGCAGTCCCCGTCAGGATCCCTACCCTCATCGCTCCAGTGGCGGGGGTGGGGACATGGCCAGATGTCAGCCCAGCATGGCCTCTGTAGCAAAATGAGCAGGGAAGGGGTTTATTCCTTCCTCCCTCCCTCCCCTCTCCTACTGGGGGACTGCAGCTGGGTCTGCAAGCTTTGACTGCCACCTCTGCTGCTCATCCCCAGCCAGGTAGACCCCAACTGGGGTTCCCTGGTGGGAGAGAGGAGAGAGGGAGCAATAAATCCCCTCCAACACCATTTATCTCAGGGGATGGTGCTGGCTGCCACGCCCCTGCCATTGGAATGGCAAGATTGGGAGGAATTCTGATAAAGGCAGCAGCCCCTGTCATGGTGTCCCGGAGAACACAAGCCTCTTCCTGGTGGTGGGGCTGCCTTATGGGTAGGAGTCAGGCAGGCAAAGCTGTTGCAGCCTGTGTATGGCAGGTGGTGGTGAGGCTACATGGCTAAGCTTAATTTTGGGGTGGTCAGAGCTCCCCAAGCTCACTCTAGCGGTGCCACCATCGCTTACTCTGCACAGGCTACAGCAGCTGTGCCCACCCGCCCTTCTGCAGTACAGCACAGCCCCCCACCGGGAAGAGGCTTGCACTCCCTGAGACTCTATGACCGGGGCTGCTGCCCCTGTCAGGGTCCCCCCCGCCCCTCCCTCATTGCTCCAGAGGCAAGGGCTGGGGCATGGCCAGATGCTAGCCGGAATGGCCCCTTGAGGTGAAGGGGGCAAAGAGGGGGTTTATTCTTCCCTCCCTCCCCTCTCCCACCAGGGAACCCCAGTCCCTCTCTTCTCCCAGTTGGCTGGAGGGCTGTACCCAGAGGGTCATGGTGGATGGGTCATTTTTGGCCTGGAGGGATGTGGGCAGAGGGGTCCCCCAGGGCTCAGTCCTCGGGCCCGCACTGTTCACCATCTTCATCAGCAACTTGGACGAGGGGGTGAAAAGCACCGTGTTCAAATTTGTAGATGACACTAAGATGTGGGGAGAAGTGGGCATGCTAGAAGGGAGGGACAGGCTGCAATTGGATCTGAACAGGTTACAGGGGTGGGTGGATGAGAATAAGATGGGATTCAATACTGACAAGTGCAACGTATTGCACCTAGGGAGAAGGAACCAGCAGCACACCTACAGGCTAGGGAATTCCCTTCTTGTCAGCACAGAAGCGGAAAAGGATCTAGGAGTCATTGTAGACTCCAGGATGAACATGGGCCACCAATGTGGGGATGAAGTCAGGAAGGCTAACTTCACGTTGTCATGCATCCGCAGATGCATCATGAGCAGGTCCAAGGAGGTGATCCTCCCACTCTATGTGGCACTGGTCAAGCCGTGGTTGGAGTACTGTGTTCAGTTCTATGTGCTGCACTTCAGGAGGGATGTGGACACTATTGAGAGGGTCCAGAGGAGGGACATGATCGGGGACAGCAGGGCAGGGCCTACGAGGAGAGGCTACGAGACCTGAATCTGTTCAGCCTCCACAAGAGAAGGCTGAAAGGGGACCTTGATGGCCATGTATAAACTGGCCAAGGGAGACCAGCAGGCAATGGGAGAGTCCCTGCTCCCTCAAGCACTACTGGGAATAACAAGGAATAACAGCTATAAATTGGTGGAGAGTAGATTCAGGCTAGATGTCAGGAGTCGCTACTTCACAGTCAGGGTGGCTAGGATCTGGAAGCGACTTCCAAGGGAAGTGGTGCTCATTTCTACTCTGGGGGTTTTCAAAAGAAGGCTAGGTAAGCACCTAGCCGGGGTCATTTGACCCCAGTATTCTTTCCTGCCATGGCAGGGGGTCGGACTTGATGATCTGCTCAGGTCCCTTCCAACCCTACCAACTATGTCTCAGGGAGCTATGCTGGGCTGGGATCTGGCCACACCCTTTCCCCCAACCCTGCTCCAGCTATAGAGTAGAGGGATAGGGCCAGCCTTGCTGTCTGGAGCAGACAGTGCAGCCCAGCCCAGGGCTGCAAAACATCTGGGATACTGGGGGACTGTGATTTAACTTAAACCAGGAAATGGTCTGGAACAGAAATTCCATAAACCAGTTGGACCGGAATCAGTTAAGTCTGATACTACATTCACCCAGGTTCATCTTAAACCCGCTTCAGCCATTTTGAAACTGGTTTGTGCACTGAACATCTGTTACCAATTTAAACCAATTCCTGATCACCTACACTGTTTTGTGTAACCTCTGCCCCCTAGCCAAGATGGGCAACTAATTCTCTGTCATCAGAACCCTCACTTGCGTATGCCAAAGGTTCACTCGTCTCTCTTGTTCTGCTCGTTATCTTTATGTAGTCACCAAAGAAATTCTGAGACCCCAATAGCTTAAACTCCAGGAGTATATAGTATGTAATTTATACACACACACACACACAAACACTCTTCCCATTATACTCTTTCAGTGGCTCCCAATCTCTTTTTACTGCAACTCTAAATCTGGGTTTCAACCCCCACCCCCATCGCCGATTTACTCATGCCCAGTGGTGTCAGCAGAGCTCAGTCCAGGCTAGGATCATGGGGGGCAGCAGTGGTGAGAGCCACATGTACCGAACACCAGGAGAGCCCTGATTTGGGTCATGCCCTAAGTTTGGGAGCCACTGCTTTACTGTATTTGATTGATAAATATTACTTGTATATCTGTCCTCATATCATTAAGTTTGCCTGGAGCCCCTTCTAGCTTTCTTCTTGACACTAGACATTTACACAGCTTCAGTTACAAAAAAAACCCCACCAAAACAATTGACAAATGGTGGTGGCTAGAAACATATGCCTTGTGTTGGGGTTTCCTGGCCTTCATCCTACAAGTAGTTGTAACCTTCAGTTTTGAAAGTGACAGTACAACATATCTCATCTTGAAAATATCAGATTTGTCACGGCTACAACTGATGAACAGGGCATTAGCCTCCTTCTTCAGTAGCACTGACTTCCAAGAATACATCAGCGCCTAATACTGCTTTTTTTGCTAGCATCCTTTTCAACAACAAGTCAAACATAAAGTCTCATGATATCCTTTTTCAGACCTTATATTTGCTTAGGAAGCCCCAATTCCTTTTTTCAAATTGAGTTATGAACCTAAATATCACTGAATTTCTTTGGAACTTCTGCTTCTATTTCTCTAAGTCACTTTTGAAAATGTTACCATCGATCCTCATTTTTAAAAACATCTTTTTTTTTTTTTTTTTTTTTACTTTGGGATGGGTTTATGATAAATAACCCACTGCTCATAAAAGGAGGTCATAGCGTGTGCATGTGTGAAACCAAACCACCAACCACAACACACAGACATCCTTTTTCCTTTCAAAAAGAATTAGTAAAATGGCTTTTTGGGGGCAAAATTGGGATGGGCATTACACACAAACTGTCTTAAGTGATCAGAAATGGGTTTAAATCTGTAACAGAACAGATATTCAGTGCACATAAATCAATTTGAAAATGGCTGAAACTGGTTTGAGATAAACCTTGTTGAATATAGTATCAGACTTAACTGATTTGGCTCAAACCAGTTTATGCAATGTCTGTCCCAGTTTAAGTTAAACCAGACTCCCCCAGCATCCCATATCCTTTGCAACCCTAGGTGAGGCTCTGCTCCCTGCTCCAGCCCAGCAGGGCTTGCCCCGCCCCTCTGCTCCCTAGCTGGAGCTCCAGCAGAGACTGCAGGTACAGTGGCATCTACCTGACTTTCTCCTGCCCCCCTTACCCCCTGCCACACAAGTGTTGGCTTAAGGCTTTTTGGACTAATCAACAAGTAGCTGGTAATGTCCCTCCATTCCTTCCTTGGAAGAAGTTAAGAAGAGCTTGAACTAAACAGGGAGGCTTTTGGTTTGTTTGGGCTGATAAATGCTACCAACTCCCCATGTTACTCCCTGCAGTGGAACTCAGTGCTCTGGTACCAACTCCTTGCTTGCTCTCTCACTGGTCAGGAGTGGGGAACCCCTTCCTAATCAGAGCATCCTGCCAGAGCCTGCCCATGCCCTCCTCAGTTCAGTACCCTAGAAGGGAAGGGAGGGCTGCTCTAGCACCCCCTGGCTTCTAGCCTGAGACACTGCAGGCATGTGCCTGCATTTCTTCAATTCAGAGGGGACGTCTGAATGGTTACAAACTGGTTCACCCTAAGCAGGTTAGGCAATCCTGCAAAGATTGAATCAATTCAGCTTTTTGAATGTTTGTCCCTAGCCCTGCTCTACATCTTTTAGGACAATTAGTCATTTGACCTCAGTTTATAAAGCATTTGTGTGTACACTAACATCTGCAACAAAGTGATTAGATTTATGAAAATGAAAGGGCCAAATCCTGCCATCGTTACTCTTTTATTCTGATTAGATTTCCAATTATATCCAATTGTGTATGTATTATTATGTAGGTTATGTATTATTCTATTCTGGTAGATGAAAATAATGGACACTATGCCTTTAAAAACATTATTTATTGATTGGCTTCTGCCATTTTGCCCGGAGACTAGGGCAAAAAATAAATTGGATCTTTTCAGGGACTGTTAGAGAAATACATCATTTTTCATAATGTTTGATGACTTGCTAACAGTACTTGCTTTACTTAAAACTGCAATTAAGGATCACCCTCTGGTCAAAAGAAAAACATGAGAAAAATGTGACTCAAAACTCAGCAGAAAAATTTCTCGGGCCCCTTGGGACTGACTCCAGCAAATAGGCAGCCCAGTGTTTTGCAGAGAAATGCTCCTTTGTTTCTGAACTTCATTAATCATAACAGCGCTAGTTTACATGTCAGATACTTTGATCCTGTCACTTCGTATAAATGAAGCGTACTAATAAGCATATTCTGTAAATGCTAAAATATAAAATGTGTTGTTATTTTTTTCTTTTAAGGAGATGGCTCGTGGCTTTGGTCTTTCCCTTTTGAGGCGTGGTGCGGTCATTAGTGTCAGCTGCTCTTGCTAATTTTTAGTGTCCATCCAGATGACTGCACCCAATTGCTGGCTTGTTGGAACCGGTGCAATTTTCCCCTCAGCATTTTGTGCCTGTTTTAGATGCACTAATCGCAAATTCAGATACAGTCATCATGTGAACTGAAGTACTTCTGTGCTGTGCTTTTTGCTTCCCTTACTGTTCTCATCTGTGTGGGAAAGGTATCTTTTGTCTCAGGAACACTTTGTTATATGAAGTGGCTTGTGAAAATATTTTATTGAAAAGCTTTGAGTGGCATGCCATCTATTAGACGAGACATCTAAGAAGCAGTTTCCACTAAGAATCTTATTTGAATAGAAAAGAATAAGAACTTTTTTTCTTCTTCTTGTACATGAAGATGTTGCATGCGATTGCAAATGCACAAAAGACAGTTGAGCAACTGTGCTTAATGATAAAGCGCATCTACGACTTTGCCAGCCTTAAATATCTCATCAGCTAAGGATTTGTCGTAAAGTTCCTTTACATTATAGATTAATAATAAATCAACAAGTCCACGATGATAAGGGACTCATGTCCAAAGCATGCATCATTGCCTTCTTCACAGCTTCTTTTATTACTTTCTGTTTGTGCAGCTTGGGGAAAAAAAAATAGAATAAGCCAGACTGAGATGGAGTGGTAAAGATAATCTTTTACAGGGTGTGGATAAAAGGCTTAAACAAATATGATCATTTTTAGTGCAGGCTCCTGATGTATTTTCTGAATTATTCAAAAACTGTCACTGGAGAATAATTCCTTCTCTTTGGAGAATCCCTTTATACTTTTTTTTATAATTCTGTGGCGGCATGGCAATATTGTTCAAATATACAAACTATTATTGTGACTAATGATATTACTGCAGGATTTTCTTGTGTGTCAGTTGTCATTCTTTGCACATTCCAGTAGATGGCAACTCCAGTCTTGTCATTTGATCTCCATTCAAACTAGAAATATTATGTTCTCCCCCCCCCTCCCGCCCACTGCATCTCATCTATATAAACAGCTAAGGTTTCATAGAAATGTGATCTGATTTCATTTTTATTGGAATCACCTGCTAGCATCTGATTTTTAGACCAACCAGTCAAAATAAACCCACCCCAGAATTATAAATTGCATCAGGATTCCTCGGCCATCTTTGTTTTAAATAAGAAGACGTGGCATAAAACAAGGATTGATGCTGGCAACTTTTTTTGTGAATTACATGAATTAGCTGATTGCAAGCATACCAGACCAGATCCTTTCTATTTGAGGATTTGACTGCAAAGCATATTTTCCCTTCTGCTCTGTTAAAGTGGATGAATTTACCCGGTGCAAAGTAAACACTTGGTTCAGCCTACAGAAAAGGTGCAACTTAAAAGTAGATTAAAACAACTCTTATAAACATCTCGTGATGCTGGGCCCGATTTCGACCACAGGGAAAGTAGCATAAATCTAGATGAACGTGGCTGGCTTGAATGGGACAACTCCCAGCCAATACAGATCAAAATCTGGCCCTTTGTCCCTCTTCTGCTGACAGAATTGCTTTACCCAGACGCTGCTGCTTTGCTTTTTTTTTTCATCTTTTTCCTCAGCTGTGTCACCAACATATTAAAATAGGAACCGTTTTGCTCAATTTTCCCCCGCTGACTTTCATGACTCTTAAATACTTGCCTGCAAAAGTTGAAGAAAGAAAGAAAACATCGTTCTGTGAATGAATTGCAGAGATAAACAGGCACAAAAAATTGTCTTTGCTCCGCCTGGGCTGGAGACTAATGATCATAACAATCAGACAAAGGATGCTTTCTGTATCTCTCTGTATTGAGACTGTTGTTTAATTTTGAAGTCACTTCCTCTGTCTAAGAGGGTTTTATTTTCTAACTGATGATTGGAAAGAGGACGGGGAGGGGAAAGTTATTAAGTTCAGTCGTTGTTTATGACATTTAGACTGAACCTTGCAGAACAAAGTTGTTCATCTGTGTCTTTGTACTTACCTACCCCAGCGGTAGGTAGCTGTAATAGTCGCATCGGAAACGTCCCAGCTGCAGTCTAGACTTGAGCATCCGTGGTGTAACGTGATGGTAGATAAAATGATCATAGATAGAAGTAAACCTTTTATTATTTATTTAAGAAGGAAACCTTTTATTATTTAAAAGAACACAATTTTGTAATGCTGATTCATTTTAAGCCCCCCCCCCCTTTTTTTTTCATACTCTCCTTTGTACTGCTCTGGCAAAATCCTGGGTTGTCTACCCAAACTTGTTTACTATGAGGATATTTTGTATTTTGCAGACACAGTAAAATAAATTATGCTCATCTAAGACAAGCAGAATATTGGTCCATTTAAGCCTGACTGAGTTTTATGTAACAAATTAGTGAGCAAGGTAATTAAATCTCTTTTGGATGTCTGGTCATCTCTGGAAAGAATCCCAAGAACCTTAGAAACGGGACTTTTGGGTTGTATACAGGTCCAGGGTCTATTGCAACTAAGTGGCTTGTTTCTCATTACTGCATTTAGTGCTACAGAAACTACTCCACCAGAGTCTTTATTAAAACTTGCTTAAGGCTAGCATTTTCCCTCGGGTCAATAATGAGTTTAGAGGAATGGATGCTGAAGCTGGATTTGTTCTAGCTACTGGAGTGAATTATGTCTCATTGGGGCCCCCAGGCTAGTATTTCAAATTTGCCACAAGGTACTTCATCAAAAATCCTATCCCGGTGTTGAAACGGCCATGCGCCTGTAGTAGCAAATGCATTTTAAGATCTTTTTTCTAAGTTATGCCGCTATATATTTTTCTGCACTAAGAGCCCATTCAGTTGCCACACACACCAATGCAGAATGCATTTCAGAAACGTATCCTTAAGATGTCATGCAGTGATGAAGTGTTTGACAGCTATGTCTGCTTAAAATGCACAGCACAAACAAAACATCCAGCTGAACTTTCTTCTTTGGTACTTTTAGTGCTAATAGCCATTAAAACCCTACAGCTCTTTTTGGTTGTTTGAGCACAGTGCTTACGGAAACGGTAGAATGCAAACACCATTCCCCGCTGCAAATCCTTACTCCTAGCAAGTCCTGGTGAAGTCGGTGCGAGTAGGTTGTATGAGTGCATGCTCATATGGGTAAAGGTGTCTGTAATGTGGGGTTTTCCTAATGAGGAAAAAAGCTGCATTTTGTAAAATCTTTTGAACTGTCTTTTTTTTTTTTTTTTTGCAGAAGGAAAAAAATGGAGATAAAATACTGTACTTTCAGATCTGTATTAATCTAGCCAAATTGGTAGTTGTAATCATTAAGGCTAGTAATTGGCACTTCTGTTGGTAACCTTCATTTAAAATAATTGTTTTCAGGGTACAAGGTGTAACCCTGACATATATGTAATATCATCTTATCTAGCAAGGCAGCTTGGCCCTTTAAGAGGGGCAGGGAGCCCTGAGGTGGGACCCAGCTGTTGGTGATTATCTGGCAGTTAGAAACCCAAAGTGAGAGAGAGCAAGCGGCTTGAGTCGGGAAAGGCTAGGAGGCAAACTCAAACCCAAAGGAGCTTGTTTCTAGGAAGGGCTAGACGTAGAAATCTCTATCCTGCTACCTAGAGAAAGGCACAAGGTTTACTGTGCTTGCTTGCTTGAGTCATGGGTTATTATTTGGGTTCTCAACCATTGTGTGGAGCGGTGGAGGGATTCATTAGAAGGTATTTAGAAGGCATGGCAGCAGGCATACCCACTTGCTTATACCTTGTCACTCAGGTTTGCAGCCTTGAGGTGCCCCCGATTCTTCTGCTGTACCTGGATATTCAGGTGGCAGTGACGGGGGTGCCTTTCACCCACTCCATCCGGTGAGAAGTCTGCAAACCCTTTTTTCCACCCCAGCTTCTAATCTAACCATTATCATCCATGCCTTTTTAACCCCAAGGCTAGACCGTATACAGTAGTGCACTCTACATGAATCTGCCCTCCAACTCTTTGGAGACTGCAGCTGATGCAGAAGTTGCTGGCTTGCCTTCTGATAAGGGTAGCTCATTAGGAGCACAAAATGCCAGTCCTCCAACATCTGCATTGGCTCCCTGTAGTTTTTTTCTGATACAATTCAAGGTGTAATTTCTACCTATAAAGCCCGAAATGGCCTGGAACCTGCCTACCTATAGGACCGTTTACTCCCCTTTGCTCCATCACAATTCCTAACAGCAGCCAAGAGCAACCTCCTGCAAATGCCATCAGTGCCCCAAGTCAGTTTGCCAAAAAATGTGTATCAGGTCATTCTCCGCAGTTGCTTCCTCAAGAGGCGGAGGAACATCCAAGAACATCCTCCCTCCTGAGGATGGTAAAACCTGATCCTGGATGCTTTTTGGAAGTATTAGAAGACCTTTCTGCTTGGACATGGATTGAGCAACCAAAACTAGGCCCAACTGTTATTTAGTGGGTCTTTTAATGTTGTTTTATTGTCTTGTTTTGTCTTATTTATGCTAATTTCCCCTTTAAGTTGTTCTGCTTCCCTTGCAATAAGCTGCCCTGAGCCTTTTTTGGGAAGGACGTCATACAAATCGCAATTTTTTTTTTTATTAACATGTCTTATGAAATTAAATGCTCCGTGGGAGGTAAAGTTAGTTTGCTATTAATATGTTTCCATAGTGGAATAATTGACGTGTGGGAATTTGGTTTTTCAGTATCAGAAAATAAATGTTTAGCTTCATTTGGGGCAGGACTCAATGATCTCCCGAGGCCCATTCCAGCCCTAATGTCTATGAAATCTATGATTTTTTTTCCACATGTAGAATATCTTTTCTAAAACCTTAATCAAAATAGGAAAATCACTGAACTTTAACCAGTATACATGGTAGCCTTATATTTATTATACAAATGGCATTACATATGCAGTAAAACTTTCCTTAAGATCATTTTCACTTTTATGAAAATGGTCTTCCTAGCACTTTCTTTCCAATGTATCATTTTCAAATATTTTTCTTAATATTCTTATTACTGTGATATCTACCATATGTCACATTTCTAAATCTGTATTCCAGAGCAAATGTTCCACTTATTTCTTTATGGAACATAGAACAGATCAACTTAGCCAGATTAGAATTGCATTTATTCCCTTGTGCGTGCGTGTACATGCATATATGTATATGTATATGTGTGTGTCTGGCTAAGTTGGTCTATTCTGTGAGTGTGGTTGGGGGGGAGGCAGTAAAGTATTTTTTATCATCGTGGTGATAAGTATAATGCTAAGTTTTCATGACGATTTCTTAGGATCAAACAGTGTTTCACATTATTTTGTTTCCCTTTCTCTCTTATTTAAAAACTAACCTTCATATAAATTCACAATTGAGGGAACTTAATCAAAATACCAGTATGCACAACCCAATTCTCATAGTCTATATTTGATCCCTAGAAATGAAATGCATAAATAATATAGCAATGCATGTCACTTGGTCAATTTGTAATGTGTAATCTTTGCATACCCTATTTCCATTTAACTGGTCTTTACAGTCACGGTAGTCTAACATTGTGAATCAGTAAAATAAGGGAACTCCTTTCTTTTAGGTGTTCAGTTGTGGGGAGAAAGCCCATAGGCTATGAAGAAATGCCTCAGGCCATTTGATTTTAGGTGTTTAATAAAATGAAGTGTTTAGCTTAAGGGTTTTAGAGTTGATTAAGTATTTTATCCCCAGCACCCTTTCATTTTAACAGGAGTTCCATGGCCAAATCTCTTGGTCATCTTTAAAAGCATTATCCTTTTGCCAAAAGGGGGAAAATAAAGTTGTAGCTTCCCAACGGGCAGAATCATGTCCAGATCCTCAAAGAGTATTCACCCTCTTTCAAGCACTCAACAACTACACTGGAAACTTTTTTCAGATAATTGGGTATCTCTACGGAGAGAAGATTAAGTGACTCTCAAGTGTCTGTCCTGTGGTTTTGTTCTTGTTGTTTTACACCAAAAAAAAAATCCATAATGCTTCAGCATCATCCTGCATGTGTGATTCTTGGACAAGAAATTGGACAAGATGGGGGCATAAGGGAAATCTTTGTCATTAGGCAATCAAAGAGGCTTTTTGTATCATTTGTGGTTAGATCAAGGGATTACTTTAGCTTAATGTATCCAGGTAGACTTTTGGGGGCGGGGTGGGGGGTGCGGAGAAGTCAAGCGGAGAAGCAGCTCATCGGATCATTATCATTATCGTTATCTATGGCTAACAATGAAGGCAAACAACATTTACAGTGTAAAGGATAATAGCTCCTGCAGTTTCTGTTCCCAGGTTTTAAGTGAACTATAGCTAGTTTCCAGAATAAAAGAAGAATTCTAAAATGTAGATGGAAATACCTACTAGATCTTAAAAGGGAGGAGGAATGGAACTACCCACCACAGTAAAAAGGTGCTGACCCCATAGACTCTTCTGACTTTGTTACACATTACACTATAAACTGCAAAATTGTTAATCAGCTTAGCACTATCTTGGAGTTTGGAGCAGTCACACTTTTAGTCTAGAAAAGTTTGAGTGCACCCCTACCTGCATAGCTGTGACTTTCCAGTAGAAGGCTGATGAGCAGGGAAGTCCCTTCCAGCCTGACTTCTCTATGCTTTGGCCACCCCTTGCCCACCGCATCAACAGCATCCTAGACTGCAGGGATAGGAGGGAGGTGGTGGGGTCCCCTTGAGAGAGGCTGACGGACTCTGTGGGGGGATCTTTGGGGATGTCCCTGCCCACCCTACTCCCACCTTTGATGGCAGAGCTGCAGTGCCAAGAGTCTGCAAGTGGGGAGCCCCAGGATCTGGCTGCCCTACGGGGGGAAGCTCTTTTGGGGGAGGATCACAGCATTGGGTTCCAGCAAAGCAAGCAGCAAGGGGAGGTTTCCTTAAATTGAGGGGTGGGGCTGAAATTGGAGCTGGTCTGGTCCTTGCTTCATACCCAGTGCTTGGCAAATCCCAGTGCCCAGCTCTCGTGTAAAACTCAAACCACAGACAGCATGTAGGGCAGGGTGAAGATGCTGCCTGGTGCTGGAGTTTGGATCTTCCCTGTTTTCAAACCCCATCTATCCCTCAATCCCAGCCCAGCCTGAACCTTTGGATTATCTTGTCCACAGATACTCCCGCTAAGCTTGCTCCCTCCATCTCTGCCTCTGCCCAGACCCTCCAGGCCACAGCAGTGCCTTTATAAAAAGCTGTGCTTTCATTTGCCTGTAGCCAAAGAAACAGGAGCTCTGCAAACATGCAGCTCTGGGTCCCGCACACCAGCTCCTGCCCCGTTCAAGCTCCCTTCCTAATCTGCAGTCATCGGCACTCCTGATGAGCTGCCCAGTGCTGGCACTCAGCTCGCTCTCTGTCCTGGAGACAACTGCGATCACCTTCCAGCCACAGTGTTCAGCTCTTAACGTGGTTGCCAGGGGTAGGGAGTTGCTGCCTAGGACCACGTCCCTGCGCTAAGGGTGCTCACTTGTTTGGAACTGACCTGGACTTGTCATATCCCACAGGGAGATCTGATATCCACCTAAAGCCAATCGCCTTGGGTGAAAGCAAAAAGCTGCAGCAACAGCAGGAGGACAACACCTTGTTTAATTCTGGCTTTCCCAGATCCCTCCCTCCCTCCTGTGGGGAGATTCTTCACCTTTTGCCAGAAAAATAACACCTCCTACCGCTGGTGTAGGATGAAAAAAACTGCAACAGATGGGAATAGTGTTAGCAGAAGCAGCTGGGGGTCCGAGAGCCCACAGCAAAGGAGGATCTGGGAGGGGCTACTGCATCCTGGGATGCTGGAGGTCTTTATCTTGGATGGAGAAGTTATAAGGAGTGGCCATACCTTAATGGAACAGGAGCAAGTTTATGCGGATTAGAGATAATCCTCCCCTGGAGTGGCGTAACTTGAAACTGAATAATTAGAGCTTTAAAGGTATTAACGTGCAGCCAATCCAGAGGTTAAGAGCTCCAGAAGCCACCTAAAATGACCGTGTAACAAGGCCCTTATGCAACTGTGAGCCCAGTTTTTGGCATCAGAACTGCACCTTCCAAAGACCCCAAATACTAAGCAATCAATTACAATGGCATTTCATCCTGCCACACCAACCTTTGTTTTAAATAGCATGTTTTTAAAACAAAATTCAGGATGTGGCTGCATCTTAAGACAAATTAAAAATGTCATGGAAAGATGCATGTGTTTTTCTTTACTTTATAATTCCAAATACTTAGAAAGAGGCAATACTACTTTCAGATGATTTCCCCATGTGCTGGACATAAATCTGGAATCTCTAATCTACCCAAACTGTGTGTAAAAGCTCATGGAGTTAAACAGCAACACATTTGAGGCGGTTCATAAACATGCATTATTTCAATGAAGATTTGGAATAAATTATATCCTTTAGGCTGCCTGTCCCTAAATTGTAGCCTTCCAACTCTTCAGACAGCAGTTGACACACATGCAGAATACTTTAAAATCTAGAGACTATACAAAGTGGTATTAAGTGGCCATAACAGAAGTAGGGTCTTTACAATTTATTCAACTAGAACTTTTTTCAGAGGTAGCAGCGTAGCTAAAGTAAGGGGGGCAGAAAGGTAATAAATAGCAGCTACTGCTCTTGTCCTTTATGCCATGACCACCCAGGATACAGAGCTGCCCTGTTATTCCTCTACTCACAAAATTACAGGCAGTCCTTGGACTTAGGATACAGTTGGCTCCTGAAAACTGTGTCTTAAGTTGAAACATTGTAGCTTGGAACCAATTTCTCATAAGACATGGGAGATTGGTTCCTGAACCAAGGCCTGATACCCTATTTTCACCAAAAATATCCCAGAATTTTGTACTCTGTCAATTATAGATGAGTAATATAGCTACATTCATGTATTTGTATCATAAATAGCAATCGTGTTGATTTGGAAGGACTTCTGTGAGGTGACTTTGCTGGACTTTTTGAAGGACGCTTGGTCGGACTTTTTGAAGTGTTCTTGGCTGGAGTCTTCTCAGGAGTCTTGGCTGCAGGATTTTCTGGAGCCTTGTCTGCTTTCTTCAAGAAGTGTCCAAGAAAGTTTGGACAGATATTCTTCAGGGAGACAGGCGACAAAGCAAACTTGCTTGCTAGCGTAGTGTCAGGCCAGATCAAGCGTTGTAAGTCAAAACCAATGTCATAAAGTTGGAGCAAGGTGTCAATTTATAAATGTTGTGAGTGCAAAACATTGCAACTTGAAACGATGTAAGTGGAGGACTGCCTGTACACTAAAAGACTCTCGTTTTGCTTTGCTTATATGTTTGTCTACGGGCACACACAAGAATGACAC
>JAGPOW010001338.1:6170679-6187993 GCA_030014935.1 Caiman crocodilus
CCACCTCACTGCCAACACCACTGGTGGCATCTGTGGGTGGTCCGTGATTGCTGCCATCGATGCTGCTGGCAGCGTCTGCAGCTGGTCACCACCCCCTGGTTGGTGCTCGCCACTGACAGCGCTGGTGACATCTGCAGAAGCTCCATGCTTACCACCACTGTCATGTTCCTGCCACCACTGCCACACTCCTGCCGCTGCCAGTGCAGCCATGTCCCCCCAGCTGCCAGGGCACATGTCATTCATGCCCTAGCGTCCGCACACCCAGCCAGGGATCCCCATGCCCCTGTGCTTGAGCACAGCCCCACAGAGCCAAACTCTGGCTCCCGCACACTACAACTCAGAGGCCAGAAACAGGTACCCTGGCACTTGGACCCCAGCATGGCCCCTCCAAGCAGTAGCCAATGCAGACCACTCACCTCTGGTGAGTCCGGGTGGCAAAGAGCAAGACATCTGTTCTGTGCCTTCACAGAGGCAATCTTATGACCTCTGTATCTCAGCTACTGCCCACAGGCACCCAGACCATGGGCATCTGGGGTGCTGCAAGGCTTTTTTGCCCTGCATCTACAAGGTCCTGGAATACTAGGGTGAGGAGAGGTGTGGAAACATGTACTTAGCCTCAGTGTCTCTTGGAACAAAAGCAGTTCATGACTTCAATCCCCTTTGTAGGTCTCTGTGTGCGACTTGTGATGGGAGAAGTGAGGGAGCATATTTGGGAGTAGGGATCATTGGGTAGGAAACAACACAGTTGGAGTTACAAAACCAGCACTCTCTAGGAAATCACATTGTCTTCTTGAAATGAATATGAACAGTCTACCTTATTTTACTTCCCTGGGTCTACTGCTGTGCCTTGTGGAGCCTATGAAACCCCAGACAGGCTTAGTGGCTTTTTAGAGACAGATTTATGTAAAAAGAAGGGAAGACCATTGCCAAAGGGGCCAATGGGAATTATTCGTATTTTGATATAATAAAAGTGTCTTCTAATCATAGGCTAGGTGGCAATCAGAGATTCTTTATATAAAAGGAGGAAAAGCAAGCAATAATGATTAAAATGCAAATAATAAAAAACAAGTCTGAGTGACTTTTTCATATGTGGAGAAAAAGACTGAAAGTGCATGTGTGTTTATTATAGGATCCTTGCCCTTCAAACAGTTGTCAAAATAATTACTTTACGTGATAGCCCATTATTACGCTGTTTCTCAATACCATCCCCACCCTCACCTCGTCTGTCATCTTGTTTTTTCTGTTTGGTTTAATTAGAGTATATGCTTTGGTGGGGAGAAGGGAAGGGGCTGTGTCTATCTGAATGGTTATACAATGCCTTGTATTTATTAGTGAATAAAACCTCACCAATTCCCTTCTGTGCCCCCGTGATGAACTTAAAGGCAGCCACAAGGTCACCTCTCAACCTTCTCTTGTGGAGGCTGAAGAGGTCCAGGTGCCCCAGTCTCTCCTCATAGAGCTTGGCCTGCAAGCCCTTAACCATACGAGTGACCCTTCTCTGGACCCTCTCCAGGTTATCCACATCCCTCTTGAAGTGCGATGCCCAAAATTGCACACAGTACTCCAACTGCGGTCTGACCAGCACCCGATAGAGGGGAAGTATCTCCTCCTTGGATCTGTTCATCATGCATCTGCTGATGCACGATAAAGTGCCATTAGCTTTTCTGATGACTTCGTCATACCGTCGACTCATGTTCATCTTGGAGTCCACTAAGACTCCAAGATCCCTTTCCGCTTCCATGCCACCCAGCAGGTCATTCCCGAGGCAGTAGGTGTGCTGGACATTTTTCCTCCCCAGGTGCAGCACTTTGCATTTCTCCTTATTGAATTGCTTTCTGTTGTTTTCTGCCCATTTGTCCAACCTGTCCAGGTCTGCTTGTTCCCTGCCCTCCAGCATGTCTACTTCTTCCCACAGTTTTGTGTCATCCGCAAACTTGGACAGAGTACACCTCACCCCCTCATCCAAGTTGCTGATGAGTCCTCAATGTGATGAAGCCATCAGAACAGCTAATGGCACTTTATTGTGCATCATACATTGAAGAGTATCGGTCCAAGGACTGAGCCCTGCAGGACTCCACTGCCCGCACCCTTCCAGGTCGATACCAACCCATCCACTACGACTCTCTGGGTGCGACCCTCTAACCGATTCGCCACCCACTGGACTGTGTTATCATCTAAGTCACAACCTCTTAACTTGTTCACCATTATGGTGTGGGATACCGTATCAAAAGCCTTCCTGAAGTCTAAGTATACGACGTCAACACCTACTCCTGCGTACAGGTGTTTTGTATCCTGGTCATAAAAAGAGACTAGATTAGTCAGGCATGATCTACCTGCTATGAATCCGTGCTAGTTTCCCCTCAGCATACTTTTTCCTGCTGGGCTCTCGCAAATGTGAGCCTTGATAATTTTTTGATGAAGATTGACGTATTAAAAAATGCGTGGACAGGTTAATGTTAAAGTTGTTCATTTCCTAAATAAGTATTTGGAGATCATCTTGAAGAAGCAATTTAGTTACCTCTCAGTTTCTGAAGAAGCACAAAGTTGAGCTTGTTTTCAGTACACTCATCAAAGATATTCCTATATCTGAATACTGATTTTTACAGTGTAGTGTTCTGTCAAATACAATACGCTTGTCAGGCTGAATAATTTACATCGTGTAACCTTGCAAGAAAGCACTAAAATAACATTTATTCTTGCCTATATTTTAGGTAAATATATACCACTCAAGTTAAGACTAGGGATATTGATTGCCTAAATCCAGATTCTCACTTACTGATTGATCTTTTTAATGATGTCATTGCTTCGCACCAATACTCAAGCAAGTGAAACTGGGAATTTGTTAAATAAACACTCACCATCTCTGCACCCTTTATGGTCCAGCATCTAGATGCATATAAATTGCTATTTGTGGACAACTTGCTAAACTATTAGTTTAAATAGCTGGACTTTCTGTTTTCTAGCCAAGAGAATTGAGCAACAGAGTTTGTTAATTGTAATCCTCCAGTTAAGCTAGAAAACCATTGAAAGAAATGTCAGTGCACACAAAATGTTGATGGGTTTTTAGATTATGGAAGACTGATATCCAAGAAATACTTTCCACTGTGTTTCAAACTGTCAGGCTTACTGTAGCCTTTTCTTTTGGCAATATAGTTTACAAACTTCATGCAGCACAGAATGGTTGCTGCATCGTTAAAGACGTTAGATTCCCAACTTTACTATTTTGTGTGTTTCTGTGTTTTTCTGTGAGGTTCTCCGAATGCTCACAGGTATGCTGTTACCTGGTTAGCAGTCTGAGCCCGTGAGCTTTGAATCACTGAAAATTTCTGTTGACTAGCAAACTTTGAATTGGGTCCAGACTGTTCAAAAAATCATGCCTTTTATTCTTCATGGAGGGGGACATGCACCGTTTTTCTGCTGCCAAGCTTTCTACCAACATAAATCTACTCAGGCTACATAAGTTACATATCCCTGTTCTCTCTGAGAAGCACCATGAACATACCTGTTGTTTTATATGCAACGCTCACTAAGTGATATACATATGTGCAAGCCTTACTTACAATGTTTTTAAAACAGAATTTTAAAAGTAACAATAAAACAGTTCAACCTGATGCATCAACTCCGTATTCAAAATAGCACAATTTAAATGTTGATATTTTTGCTATTCTCCATCAAAAAGCCACATGAGTATGAGGTTCTTCCTTCCTGACAGACACTATTTAATTAGTTTACTGAGTAGGAATGCCAAGAAATTTTATTTTTTCATTTCCAAACATCTGAATAACATCTCAGCTCCTCTCTTTCCATCATTTCTTGGGATCTTCCTATTATTATGAAACAAAACATTGTAGTTTGACCAGTTACACTAAATACACTTCCTTTTGGGACTTCCCATAATGTTGTTAAATTCCCTGTTAGCTCCATCAGAATAATAAATTCTTCCTATCCACGTTTCTCCTACAATTTCAACTGCAGAAAATATTCACTAGTGTTGTTTCTGAACACCTGGGTACTCTGTATGCTGCTCTTAAATGATATCCTCACTTGTCTTACGAGGCTGCTGAAATATCTAGGAACATTCAAAAACTCCTATATTAATGTAGTCAGTAGCTTTCCTCCATCTCTAAACATTTCTGCAATGTAGCCAGGGCCCCACCCAGAGGTGTGAGAGCCAGGGTCTGTGGCCTGGTTGACAGGGGAAGCCACAGTGGCTGGATCAGGTGCAGTGGCTGGGGCAGCTGGGCCAGCTGCTGCAACAGCTGCATTTCATGCTCCCCCTCTAAGTGGGAACTTGGGCTGGTGCCCTAGTCACTAACCACTTAGAGGGGGATCATAAATGCTATTTGCCTATAGACAATCCTGATCCTGCTCACTTTGTGCACCGGACAAGGCAAGGGTCCCGGGGGTGGAAGTGATTGTGTAAGTAAAGATTGTGCCACAATGTGCACATATTATGGGAGCCAAATCAAGGTTGCACAGACAGCCATACTGGTATTTTGTAAATTTGTAGTGCTTTACTCTGCACCTTCAGCAATCTTCTGTTATGTTTTCATTATGTAATAGGTGAAGAGAGAATAAAAAAAAGAACATGGCGAACGGCTTAAACACAGTATACCAAACTGAATCTTTAAATAATGGAAATATTAAATATTTCCATCAAGAACTGGTGCAGTGCGCAGATGGTTGAGTGAAAGGGTGAAATGCATTAGCTTCACATTTCCTTTGGTTTGGGCTATTTAATTTTGATTTATTTTGATTATCCAGAAGTCAAATACAATGGGCTAAAATTATAAAAGCCCCATTTTATGAAATGATAATCTCAAAATACATCCTACCTGCCCTCCAGCTTGCTTCTTGTCATGTGATGAAGTCTAGAGTTATTTGAGATGAAAAATAGCCTTTTGTGGCAAAGCCTCGTTCTTTTGCATGCTATTGCAATTTGTTTCTGATGTCAAAAATGTATGTTGCTAAGAACAGAGTGGCATTAGAAGGAGATGACTTTGCTATGAGAAACTATTTGTCTTTTTAACTGCCCTGAGATCCATCAGTCAACAAGAATACTGGCTCAGTCAGTCATGCTGCTGTCCTCATTTTTAAAAACTGCTCTAAACCCCCACTTAAAATTTGTGCTCTTTAACTAAAGTGTTAGATGAGCGATGGTTACACTTCTCTTGATTTAGTTAGCTACCTACAAAGTGAAATTTTATCCTTGAGTTAAAGGCACTGCTCAATGTAAGGCAGAATATTTCTCTTGCTGCCATTGAGGCCACCGCATTTGAAG
This sequence comes from Caiman crocodilus, assembly GCA_030014935.1. Taxonomy (NCBI): domain Eukaryota; kingdom Metazoa; phylum Chordata; order Crocodylia; family Alligatoridae; genus Caiman; species Caiman crocodilus. The sequence continues at coordinate 6,175,961 of JAGPOW010001338.1, forward strand.
AAACTAATTGATTAATTTTTTTTCTCCTTTTAACTGTTAGTTCAGCTAACACCGTTATGTAAAAAAGTGTAATTTAGTTGCATTAGTATTTCCACCAAACTTTACCATAGCAACCAACAGTGCTTTCGTGCCAGTGATGGAGCAGGAGTAGAAGTACAATAATTAAATCGTAGTCCGATATCTCGGGCCATTCTGAATCAGCAAAGCTCTTTGAAATCAATGAGATATACAGGTACTTAGGATTGGATCCATATGTACTAGAGGTAATGGCAATCACCAGCAAGCAAAACTTGTAACTTCATAGACCACTGAGGTTATGCTGTCCGAATAAAGACTGGATTACAGTGGGCAGGGACTGCAGGCATGAGAAGGGGCAAGAAGTATGTTGAGTTCTGGGGGCAATTCAGGTTTAAGGACTGGTCTTGGTACAGGTTTGTAAGTGAATCTCTTCATTTGGGGCATGGGAGGTTCTTTTATCTACTGGACTCCAGGACTCTGGTCTTTAACATCTTAGTTAGGGAGAGATATTCAAAAAGCCTGAGCTTGAATTTGTTCAATCTTTGTAAGTTAGTTTAACCTCCCTAAGCTGAACCAGTTTTAACCCTATAGACATCCCAGAAATGCAGGCATATGCCTACAGTGGCTCGTGCTAGAAGCCGGGAGTGCACTAGAAGAGCATTCTCTTCCCTTCCTCAGTGCTGAGCTAAGGGTGTGTGTGGCCAGATCCTGGCAGGATGCTCTGATTAGGGAGCAGTCCTCCCCCCCGACTGTTCCTGGCCAGTGAAGGAGTCAGAATGGAGTCACACAGCATGGTGTTACACAGGAAGTTGTTAGTATTTATCATCCCAACAAAACAAAACAAAATTTACAGAGCAGGGTGTTACACACAGAGTTGTTAGTATTTACAATCCCAACAAAACAAAACAATTTTTTTTCTCATTAGTTCAAACTCTTAAACAGCTTTTTCCAAGCAAGGAGCGGAGGGACATTAGCTCCTGTTGATTAGCTCCAAAAAGCCCTAAGGGGATACTGTCTTGTCTGCCTTTGTCCTGTCTGCCTTACACAGATGCCTTTCAGCATTAGCTAGCAGACCACATGCTGACTATGGTCTGTGTGGGAGTGGGTGGCAGGGGTGGGGGTGCTGCTTGAGTAGGGAGTGGTGCGGAGGAGATGGGGCAGGGAGAAGCCAGGCAGTCCCTGCCGTCTCTGCAGGAGCTCAGCCAGGGAGCAGAGGGGAGGGGCCAGCCCAGATCTGTGGAGCAGAGAATCTCACCCAGAGCTGCAAAGCATCTGGGATGCTGGGGGACTCTGGTTTAAGTTAAACCAGGAAGGGGTCTGGGAGAAACATTGCATAAACTGGTTTGACCCAAATCAGTTAAGTTTGATACTACATTCAACCAGGTTTATCTCAAAATGGTTCCTGTCATTTTCAGACTGGTTTATGTGCACTGAACATCTGTTCTGTTACAGGTTTAAACCAGTTTCTGATCACTTAAACCGGTTTACACTTAATGTCTGTCCCTAGCCCTTAAGTAGCCCAGCCACATATTTCTTCCTCCCTTCTCTCGCTTCCCCAGAATACTTGCATGCAGAAAACTGAATAAACATCAATATGGAATTAGCTAAGAGTAAAAAGAACATTTTAACTTTGTTGTAATTTGCTTCTTATCAAGAGTCAATGAATAAAATGAATGCACATTCACAAGAGTAATTGGAAAAGAATAGAAATTATTTTTCCTTATTTTTGCTGTGTTCGCTAATGGTGATGTCCACTACATAATGTGTATTTTAAGTTAGTAGGTGCTGTGCAGATGGGGGGCAGGCGGATTGCAGAAATGAAACTAATTTATCTGTTCAAGCTCTGTTTGTCTGTCTGTCTGTTTGTTTAGTTTAAAATTAGGTCCACAATTGAATCTATACATTTTCATGCAGTTGGATGTTTTGGCACTTAGGGTGACATCCTGCCAAGAAATGGATGTCTGTGCACACAAAGGGGTCTATTCAACACTAGGACTTTTACCAGACAGGAGTTTCCTGGGCATTTACACATGGAAGTGCTCTTCTTCATGTGTTATTCTGTTCATAGATTTGGGGGTGGGGATTTAAGAAACATCCCTGCATTGGCCTAATTCTACGTCCCCTGAAATCTGTAGAAGAACTTTCAGGACTTTCCATGAGGGTTGTTTTAGGCTAATGCTTAACTTGGAATATAGCTCCAAATGCCTCATTTTTAGAAGGGTATTAAGCAGACAGTACTCTACCGTTAAAACAATGTGGCTGCTCTTCCTGCTTGAGGTAACACTTTCTGCTCCCAGAGGACAAACTATAAACGGTATTGCTTCAGCAGAGAAAGGTCTACAATATGTAGTGACAGGTGTGTTCTACATAGTTAGAGACTGCTTTGCAAAATCCATTAAAAAATACCACCAGTTTACATGCCTTTGTTTTCTGAAGTTCTTTCAAAGGTCAAATCTGGAGAATTGTTCCAGGAGATGAGCCAAAATGGATTTTCTTTGTTATTGGGCTGTTCCAAAGTTTTGATCTTTCTCATAAACAGGTCACTAAACACCTAAGTATGTTATAGACTTAATAGTCAGAATCTCCTGGTGCCTGCGATATTATTGAACATCTGTTTGATATTTAATCTACAGAAATAATTTTCCTATCTCTTTGGGATCGCTCTCTAGTGGATATTGTGCCCGAAATACTCCAGTATATGTTGGTATTTACATTGATGGAAAGGTCATTAACTGAAATGTTTTCTTTAAATTGTGCCACTAAGCCCTGAACTCAGATGGACACTTAGCACAGTTTTCTAACTCTACATTTTGAATCAGGGTTGCAATCCGCATATGCTCTGCCTAACAATTTTAGCGTGCATGTAAATAACCTTATCATTGACAGCAGCATTTTAATAAGTCTGTATCCACAAGTTGTTGCAACCAATTGGTGCTGCCTTTGTCCTCCAGAATCTTCTTTCCCCCCATCTCATTTGCATTTGTCCTCTGACCCTTGCTTTGTAGCTGATAATAAACCTGACCGCCTTATTTGCACTTAAAAAAAATACACTTGTTGGTATAAATTATATTTTCATGGCACATCACTGCCACTTTTGCATCCAGACAATAGTTGAAGAAAAAAACCTCTCTGATGTGTTGTCTGTGTTACGCGCTGAATTCTCATCTTCACTATAGAAATGACCTGTCCCGTCATTAATGCTGGTTGTCAGTTTACCCACTGGTGCTCACCCTGGTTTAACTGCAAGTGAAGAAACATATAACAAGTGGGTTGGCAATGTTTTCGGCCAGAATGCCAAAAACACCCCGTCCCTGACCCACGCCATGATTTGGTGTGCCAGGGGCAGATCACGGGGGAGCCGTGAGGGGCCTGATCCTTGTCGCCGGTGGCAGATGCACATGCGGCTCCAGGTGGACAGTGGAGGAGGGTCCAGGGTTGTGCTGCCCCAGTCCCTTCCCTGCACCCCAAGCTGTGTGCGCACATAGCCGGTGCCAGGTACAGCTGTTTGCAGCCTTCCTGCCACCACCTACAGCTGCCCAGAGCCAAGGCCAGCTGTGGTAAGCAGCCAGGGGACTGAAAACAGCTGAACCAGGCTCCAGATCTCCAGCTGGGGTCTATGGCAGTGATGGGTGCATATGCACTGCTGGGGGGGATGGCAGAGGAGGGGCCTGGGGCAACGCAGCCCCAGCTCCTCCCTCACCCTCTGCCCAGAGATGCACATAAAGCTGCTGCCACCAGAGCAGCCTCTCGGCTACAACCTACCGGGGCTCTGGGTAGCTACTGTCAGCCACAGAGCCTGGGTTATTTGCAGCAGGATTTGCAGCCTCCTGCAAGCAGGTCAGACTCTGTGGCCAGTGGCAGCTGCCCAGAGCCGTGGCTGGCTGTGGTGTGCCAAGCAAAATGGCTTCATAGGTCATCTTCTGACACGCATTTTGGGGGTTGCCGACCCTTCGATAACCTGTATTTAGGCCTGTTTCACACTGTTGTACCTCTTAGCTTTCCTGAAGTGGCTAAATCTCTAAATGAGTAGAGCTTGTATGCCCATCATGTATCAGCAAATAAAGCAAGGAAGTTGTCTCTTCCAGCATGGCATTGGGAGAGTAGCATTTAGTTTTTTTTAACCTCTGTCTACTTCTCTACCGTTGGGGTAGGAACTCTTTCTTTCTCTTTGTCCAGGAAGTTCTCAGTATTGAATGGGCATTGCCCTAAACCAAGAGTGTCAGGATGGTTTGGCGCCCTGGACCAGATCCAGTCTGCTGGGCTCCTTTCAGGTCAAGTGTAGACCCATTTTCTGTAGTAGCAGTAGTGGGGCAAGTGGTGTCAAGGAGATGTGTGAGTTAACACACCTGTCATTTGCCCCCCGTCATCAAAATGTATCCCAAATAGGACGCCCTGGATTTTGGTGAAAGACTCTGCCCCTGCTTGCCTCACCCTCGAAATTCCCTGCCCCCTCCAAGATCCTGCAGGCCAGATGACATGACTCCTTGGGCAGGATCTGGCCTATGGGTCATATGATTGAAACCCATGTTGTAGACAAATACTTCTAATATACCTTTCCTGAGAGCCCTCAAGGACAGCACCCCTTTCCTCCTGGGGACATTAGTGAAACATCACTCATCTAATATACATGACAGAACAAATGACAAAATATATCCCAGATTGCCTAGCTGAGTCATTAGGTTGTTCTCCTATGCAAAAATATAACAACAAAATAAAGTTTTCTTTTCTTTCCTTCCTCTTCCAAGAAAAAAGTAGATTGATTACTGTGTAAAACTACAGAGGTAATATGCATTGTGGCACTGTTTTGATGAAGGATATTTCTTATCCACTTTACACTTTAGAGTAATTGCTTTGCACAGCACAGCCCCTTCTATTCATGGTAACTTTTACTTAGTAATTTACTTAATAGTTATGCAGTGAAAAGCACCACGCCGTGTGGAAAGGTACAGAGCTTCTCCTTGCAAGGGCCTTCTTTTATTTTCTGAAATGACTTGCTGCATTTGGTCAGCTCAACTGGAATTTCTGCATCTGTGTAAAGCCAATTGGTATATTAAGGGAAAGATCTCTAATCACAATCTGAGAGAGGCAGCATTGTTTTTGCAAACTGAGTTTGGGTCCAGCCTGGAGGTTAATGAATTCAATTCCCCTCTCAGTGACACACTGACAGGAAGACCCTGGGTAAGTTGTTGAACACCTGTAATTCTTCCTGTTTTATTGAAACAGCAGGTTACAGTGGAAACACCTTTTCAAACATAATATTATGATCCACTCCCACTGGAAATTATAAAGTACTGTGTATGTGAAATGGAATAATATGCCACAGGAAGTAGAAAGACTCTTCAGTACAAAATGAATAAGCGGTCCTGAGAGCAGGGTCTGGAACTGAGGTCTTGGTTCCTACGTGCATTGTCATCTGAACCCCAATCGGCCACAAAGTGATTTAGGGGTATAGGTTGTAGCTGTGTTGGTTTAAGGACAGAGGCAGATAAGGTTGCTTGGGTAAATCTGATATCTTTTATTAGACCAACTCAAAGAGCTGGAAAAATTCTTCTCCGCAAGCTTTTGGGTTTAAGTACCCTTCATCAGGCTGAGAAAGCATCTGCTGTCGGTGTGTGCTCTTCCTGGACTGAATGGATAGTAAACAAGGCAGAGGCTGGTCTGCAGGCAAGGCAGGCAGGCAGCGAAGATATAAATTGAAGAGTTGGTGGGAAAGAGACAGATTGGGGTGGGGAAGGAAGGGGAATTAATGTATCTGGTAAATAGTGGAGAAGTACCTGGGGAGCCGGATGTCAGGCAGGTTATAATGTGTCATAAATCCAATGTCTATGTTTAGTCCATGATTTTTTGTATCCAGGAGGTTGATGAAGTGAAGGTCATAGGCTTGTCTGTGAAAGGAGTTTTGTAAGTTCCCTCTGAGGACTAGAACTGAGAGATTGGAGAAGGAGTGATATTTTTATTGTGAGAAGTGGGCACCCACAGGTAATTGGATATTTTTGTCCTTGATGGATTTTCAGTATGTGTTCATTCTGGTACATAGTTGTTGTTTGGTTTCCCCTACATATTTTCCATCAGGGCATTTGGTGCACTGGATGAGATGGATTGCATTTCTGGAGGTGCAGCTGTAAGATCCAGGCACACTGGTAGTTCTGTTGTGGAGTGGTGGAGAGATATTGGCAGGTTTTACATTTCTTGTCCTGGCCTGGTCTGGATCCATCTGGTGTGTTTGGGGCCATAGGAAGCTTGCTTCTGGTGATGAGGTTAGCGAGGTTCGGTGCCTGTTTGAAGGCTAGGATGATTGGTTCTGGGAAGGTATCTTTAAGAAATGGGTCTCCTTCTAGTATGGGTTGCAGTTTTTTGAGGATTTTCCATATAGGGTCCAGGGAGGGGTGATATGTCCTAACCAACAGTGCACAATTCATTCGGGTTTTTGTTCTATACTGCAGCAATTCTTCACGTGGTATCTGGGTGGCTCTTTCAAAAGCACGATCCATCTCTCTGGAGGATTGTCCTTGTGAGGTGGTGATCATACGTGTTCGCATCTGTGCAAATTCAGTGATATCTGAGGGCTTGGCTGTATCTTACAGCTTTCTCGGTGTGTTTAGGGTGATTGCTGGTTGTGCGCAGAGATGTATGCATGCGCCGCAGTGCCGAGTGCTTTTCAAAGCGCCCGCTGCTGCAGCGCGTGCAGGTGTACAAATGCCCTCAGGCCCTTTTGAAGACTGCATACATTTTGTCTTACTAAATGAATTTTCAGAAGCGTCTTAGTGACTTCGCAGCGCAGGCTGAGAATTCCAGTGACGCCGAAAAGATCTAGGAACCGATCAGTTACAGGATGTTAATGAGATTGAAACATGCAACTCCCCTCAGGCTCTTTTGGAAAACCAATCAATTACATGTCATTAATGACAGAACTAAGTTGGCCGCGCTTAACAGCTCTTTTAACCTTGTGGCAAGTTTTGCCAGAGAGCCTTATTTTTCATTCTGGTATGATTTCATGTGATAGTCTAGTTAGAGGCCTTTGTGGCAGTGATGGACTCTGATCTACAAAAGATGATTGTTTTGCTTTTAGCCCCTTTCACTTAAGGTTTAGCCTTAGGAGGAATATGTACCCGGTGAAACACTAAAAATAGCTACCCGGCTTTCTCACTTTTAACTTAAAAAAGGGCAGAAAGTAAAATGTTTTATTGCGATTATGTTTTTGCTCATCTCCTGCAGGTTTTCCTGTTCCCCTTTTCATTCCGTGTGATACAGGGTGAAATACAAAGCCTTCTAACATGCATAATACCACTTTTTGTCAAACAGAGCAAAGTTAACTTATTCATAGTGTACAGGCAGCATAATGTGCCACTTGGCATCTGACAGCAGCAGCAGTTTGTGTAGGAATATGAGCTTTGTGGAAGAAGCAGCTCATTACATATTGACTTTTTTAGTCACTGGTGCACGCGCCATGTCTGTTTTGCATCCTGGTTGCATCGGTACCACTATCCTTGTCCTCCTCAAGGTGCAGGCATCTGTGTGATAATGCAGAACAACCCTCCAAACCATGAATCTGGCATTATTCATTCATTATTTTTCGTCAATATCAGCCCAAGTGAGTGTAAAGTGGTACCACCAATATGAAAATAGGTGTTCAAATTTAAAGATAAGTCCTCAGTTTTTCATGTTTCTTGGTGAAGTTAAGAGAACCCACCTCGTCTGCTGTGTAGGATGAATCAGCAGTGTAGCTCTGCAAGGCAAGGACATAAGATCTCAAGAAAGTAATACAAATCTTCTTTCTCGGTGGAGGGTGTCAGCCTTTATTCTTTCCAATAAAAGTCCTACCAGACTTTTGTTATTTTGATGAAGGATCCAGATAGCTTGGACAACATGTATTCTGCCTGCCTATGTGCTGTTCCAAGCCTTTGGCACAATACTTTTATTGACAGTATGTCCCATTTAGGCAGTTAGGATCCTGTGCAATAATTCACAACTACTAATTTTCAAGACTACTTTTAATAATGGAATCAGAGAAACGTAGGATGAGAAGACCATTACATGATAAATGCCATCTTCTTACAGCTACAAAGAAGACAACAAAGAAGGGATGCGGATGCTGTGTCTAAAAAAAAACAGCAGAGGGAATATTAATCATAACAAAAAATGTCTTTGAAAAACACATTTGTATTGCTTAGAAGTGGGGAAGGAGGGTTGAGATCAGAGTCAGGTGGAAGTGCAGATCACACCGCAGTTCTCACCGTGGTAGTGGTACTATGACCCGCCAGTTAACACGATGATAGACTCCTTAAGTCATAAGTTGTGTTAGGACACAAGTACCCACCTGGACGAAGCTCACAAAAGAGGTGTTCCTTTCACGTTCAGAGCTCCCCTGAATTCAGCGAAAGTTTTGGGTGTGCTCAAATGGAGCGCAGAGGAAAGGGAGGCACCAGGGTGGTGGATGGGAGAGGTTGTCAAAAGGGACCACCTCCTGCGCAGGGAGCAGAGGTATCTTTTCCTGTGTCCTGGCTGGAAGGGATCTGCACAGTGGTCCTCAGTCTTCCAGGCTGCAGCCATTTCCGGTCCGCAGTTTGCTGGTCCATGGCATAGAAAGGTTGGGAACGGCTATCTTAGGGCCCCACACTGCCATAATCCAGCCCTGCCTGCGGCTGCTGCTCCTGCTGCAGGCAGATTACTGCGGGGCTGCCATTCTGCCACCTGCAAGTTGGTGTCCCCACACCTAACCCAGGCATGCTTCTGTATCAGCGTGTACAGCATTCAAAGTCTTTTGGAAGCTGGAAGCAGTGGGACAAATTATTCTAGCATTTGTGGCAATTGGTTCAAATGTTCTATGTAGCGTGCTTGAGTTAATATTTCAGTAAAAACCTTCCGCCTCCCCCTTGTCCTGTGTTTATTTTACTTAGATTAAAAACCTAAAAGCTGAAAGAGCAATTGGGGTTAGAAGGTTTTATTGTGTACGTACATATGTATTTTGGCCAAATGCGAACATAAAAAGCAAGACAAAAATTGTAGTCTACAAGGAAATATAAGGCCTTTAATTAGTGCATAGATTAAAAACATTTTTTATTCATTATTACTTTACTATGCCTTTTACAAAAGCGCCTTTTTCTCGCACAGCATTTTAATAAAGATTGTTGATGAGAATGTCATATAATCAGTGACTTTCTCCCGTTCTTTTCTGTAGCTATCCCAAATGGACCTTTTGCTGTTTGGCGCTGGCTTTTACACAAACGCCCTGTAATGGTCTTTCACTTCCTCTAATTAAACTGACAAGTAATTTGAATTGATATCACTTAGCACATTGATTTGAGGAGGTGACAGGAATAGACTGGAGTATTTCTACATGGAAGCATGGAGAGCCAATCATTTCCTATTGCATGCCTTGGAATGTTTCTTCCTTGGGCTTAATTAGACCCAGTTCTTTTCTTTTTCTCTCCTTTTTATATTTCATCTGCTTCTATCTCCTTGCTGATGGCCTAGAGAGAAATAGTCAAGTACAAAGAATCAGCCAATACTTAATAGTGATCCATTATTTACATTAATTAGGACAAAGTCCATTTTTTTTCCCAGGCTTTCCTCCATCTCCATTAATTCAAAATGATAGCTAAAGTTACAGTATGTGCCCAATTAATTCTCACACGCATTGTTTGCTTGCAGGTGGGGTTTCCACTGGAGATGTGCCAGATTGGAAAGGCTCACTGCCAAACACACAAGTCGCTGCACTCAGAAATGTTGATGCGTGCACTAACCCAGTATTATGTAGGCAGTACAGTACTGCCAAGCAGTATGTTAGCGATAGAAAGTTGCAATGACTTCAGTGTTAGTAAGTCCACATAAAACCAAATCATTTAAGAATATTATTTCTATGTAATCTGCAGTTAAAAGTGGCCAGAAGGATGGGTGGGCCGACAAACAAAAGTAATCACTTAATGTTGTGTTGTAAACAAGTTTGCAACTTCCAGAATTAACAGACTTTTGCCTTGACACTGGATTTCAGTTTATGTGTATATTCCAGTCATTGATGCACAGTTATTTGGTGGGTTATAAAGAAGAACGCCAAGGCTTAGCACAGATATTCAAAAAGCCCATGGAAAAAGTGTTCTAACTATCTTGCTTTACTTAAAGTGCTCTAAGTTAGAGCCCTTTCAAACTGAACACAAGTTTGCTGTTCAGTGGCAGGGGGGGCTCACACTGCTTGAGGCCAGCAGGGAGGGGAAGCACTCACATGCCTCCCAGCATGTGGAGTCCCCAGGCTGCTGGAGACTTGTCAAATAGGCAAGCCATCCCTGATTGGTTGCCTGGCATGGCGGGTGGGGGCAATCCCAACCTTACTGCTCTGTCAGTGACAGGAATCACAGAGAAGTGGGACTAGAAGGGAACTCCAGCCTGGACTTGGGATGCCTGGGGTCAGGATCCAGATGGGAGATCCCATCTGCTGCATGCCTGTGGGGTAAGGCTGGGTACCAGCATCTCTCTGGAGCCACGATGGGGGCTGGGGGTGCCTGTCCCACCTGGATCTAACATAGATTGGGGGTGAGGAACAGAGAGGTGCAGGGCAGGATGGCTCAGGGCCAGGCTGGACACAGACACACTCACACCTGCACACGTACCCACTAGCCCTGCACCCTACTGAATGCCAGTGGCAGCAGCTCCACTCCCTGCCCTGCTGAGCCATGACTCCACTTGGGGCCAGGCTGGAGATCCATGAGCACACAGTCATGTGCACATACTCTTCCCCCATCTCCCAAGCTCCTCTCCCTGCAGAAAGCCAACCAGAGCAGCAGTATGGGGCTGCACCACTTTACATGGTGCATGAAACTCTGTTGGGAGAGTAAAAAAGGAGCTGTCCTGCCATGGGGTTGGAGGGGGAGGTGGCCAGGCCCCCAGCTGGATCTGAGCTGAGAAACTGATAGGGCCCACCCAGAGGGGGGCTCCTTTCCCCCAGCTGTGCCACTTCTTGCTGCACCCAGAACTATAGTGGGGTCGAAAAGGAGATCACCTGCCAGGCAGCTCTCCCACCCCTGCAGCTTCCTGGCTTGCCTCTTGGTGGGGGCTAAGGTAGGCCTGCCTGGCAGGGGGGCTCCTTGTCCTCCCCTACCTCACCAGAGTTCTTGATGCAGTGAAAAGTGCTGCAGTCCTGTGCTGCCACTTCTGGCTGCAGCCGGGAAAAAGGAGCCCCCCCAGCCGGGCTGTGGTGTGCTGTGGGCTTAGGGTGGCTGCGGGAACAGAAACCTGTCTTACCACCCCCGCCACCCCCTGGCTGTGCTGCAGCTCACAGCTGGCTGGAGAGAGGACATAGGGCTGGGATCTGTAACTATCACTGATGTGAGAGGACTGTCATGATAGCTGAGAGGGCTGGGCTGGCCCAGCACTCAGATAGAGCAGATGAGCTCTGCTTGAGGCAAACTAGCCACCCTGAGAGGGGCCCCTGCAAATACGACCTAGCTTAACGCCTGATGGGATGACGCAGACTTTCAAAAAAGCACTGTAACCTAAAGCGCTTTAGTCTAATGACACATCCACTGAGGGTTATATTAGAGTATGATCCATTTTTCAAGCACTCTGTACGCTCGGAACATCTGTTCTGTTACGGCTTTGGAGTGCTTTCTGTGTGCTTGTAGTGCGATAGGTGTAACATCTATCCCTAGCCTGATTGCTCAGGGTTGCCCAAGGAATGGAAATAAAGTAAGAAAAGAAACCGAAATGCCATATCAGGCATAATCATCAGACTGTGCGGCGTAATCAGCTGTTCTGTATAGTCTGAAGGGTGGGTGGGGCTTGCTTAATAATTCAAAGAGAAATTTCACCAATTTTTTTTCAGAAAGTGTAACAGATAATTCAGTGAGTGAGACTCATAGTTTTATAGTTATAGTTATTAAGGTCGGAAGGGACCTATTAAATCATCGAGTCTGACCCCCTGCCCTGGGCAGGAAAGGGCGCTGGGATCAGGTGACCCCAGCCAGGTGTCTGTCCAATCTCCTTTTGATTATTTCCGAGGAAGGGGACAAAACCCCTTCCCTT
>JAGPOW010001338.1:6191777-6205520 GCA_030014935.1 Caiman crocodilus
TGAGGCACAGACACAGCTTAGCAGATAGTGAGGGGTTGTGACCACTCTAACAACCTTCCCCATCACCCTCAACCAATCAGTGGGGGTTTCAGGGGCATCAGACCTCCCCAAAAACAGTGCCAAACCAATCATTTCAAAGGGCACACACACAAAATCTTTCAGAAGAAATCATTTTAACAAAGTATAGATAAAAACAAATTATATACTAAAAATCAAACATCTACTATAACAGTATAATTTTATTTAATAAAATAATTAGTGTCCTGATTTGTGTGCATTTGAGTAGTGTATAGAGGCAATTTCATAATACATCAAAACAGTTTTACTCCTGTACATTGTGTGTGTGGGGGGGACAGAGGAAGAAGAACGTGTGTGTGTAGGGGGGATGGTATGTGCTGGGGGGCAGGTGTGTTTGATGGGGTGGGCTGTTTGATGGGGTTTGTGGTAGGGCATGTGGTTGGGGTGTGGGTGTATGTTGGCTGGGGTGGGGGTTGCTGGCTCTGAGTAGGGGGGAAGAAGGCAGGGCAGGGGATGCTTGCAGTAGAGCTCGCCTGGGAGGTGCAGGTGCGGCTGCTCCCTGGCACGCCACATGGGGCTGAGCCACACTTGTTCCCACCCAAGCCAATCCATGCCTTCCTGCCATGGCTGAGATTCTGCCTGCAACTTTCCCAGCTCCAGCAGAGTGGGTATAAGATATCTGGGAGCTGGAACTGGAGCCCTTCATGGTAAAGCAGGAACTCCTGGCTGCAGCTTCTCCCCTGCCCACTACCATTTCTGTTCCTTCCACTGCCGCTTCCCCTCCCTGGCCCCAGACCTGGCCCCAGCCCAGCCAGTGCACACAGCTTCCTGGCTAGGCCACCATCCACCCACTCAGCAGCTTGCAAGTGGTTGCTGGTCACACCTGGTGGACAAAATGGGTGGAAGGCAGCTGGGAGCTGGGAGCTGGAGCTTGAGCCCTGCACACTTCCCCTCCACAAGTGGCTGCTTCCTCTCCCTATCTACAGAGCACTACAGCAGGGACAGGAGGAGGAGCCACTGGAGGTCTCCAGCCGGATAGCATGTGCACTGGCCTAGGCTGGGGCCCTCCAGCAGGTGAGGGTGGAAGTGCAGTGCACACTGCTCCAGGTAGGCTCAGCCCCATGTGGAGTGCAGCAGGGGCAGTTGCAGCCCAGATGCAATTATTTGGTGGGTACCTGCCTCTGAGCTGGATTCAATTATCTGGTGGGTCAGATCTGGTCTGTGGGCTGTATTTTGCTCACATCTATATAGACATGATGTATGATACTGTATGCATATAATATTTATAATATATTTATAAAATATATGAGGTGTGTGTGTGATATATATGCAAACAATAATGCAATGATAAGGTATGCAGCCACCATTATTTATTCAGTTATAGACAGACAGACAGAAAATTTCTGTGGTTAATTAAATTGGGGATGTGATTCAATGACCTCTTGAGGTGCTTTTGAACCCTCATTTTCTATAATTTTGTTCTGTGTTCATGTTCCTGAAATATCAATGTGTTCTGCTCATAGTTTTCGTAACTTCCATTACCTTTATTTATCCTGCATGGCAAAAGCAAAGATGCTTCTAATTCATTTTTGTGATGCTGGATATAGTGATATAATTCATGCTATTTACATGACCTTGAAACCAATTATACTACAAAGATAAAAATATTTCATATTACTGAAAACCTATGTAGCCATTTGTTTACTTTGAAAAGAATTTCTAGTTGATGAACAACTCTCTAATGAACAATATTATTGAATTGGCATTCATCATAGAGAATCCCTGACTCAATACTATAGCTAGGGACAGATGTTACATATAAACTGGTTTTAAGTGATCAGAAACTGGTTTAAGGCTGTAACAGAAAATATGTTCAGTGTGCATAAACCAGATTAAGAGCGGCTGAACCCAGTTTGAGATAAATCTGGTTGAATGTAGTATCAGACTAAACTGATTTGGGTCAAACCATTTTATGCAATGTCTGTCCCAATCCCCTTGCTGGTTTAAGTTAAACCAGACTCCCCCAGTATCCTGGCACACTTTCTGGGCTGGGAGAGGCTCTCTCCTCTGCTCCCTGGCTGGAGCTCAGCAGAGACTGCAGGTGTCTGCCTGGCTTCTCCCTGCTCTCTACCTCCTATCCCCACTCCCTGCTAAGCAGAGATTTCCTTGTCCCCTCTACCTTACACAGACATCTCTCAGCATGGTCTGTGCTGTGACAAAGGCAGAATCAATAGGTAGCTGGTAATGTCCCTCTGTTGTTTTCCTAATGGGGTGATAAACACTGAGCTAGGACTGATAAACACTGTTATCAATTCCCTGCTGGGCTGGTTGGTTAGAAGTGGGGAGGGAAGGAACCCTTCCCTAATCAGAGTGTCCTGCTAGGGCCTGTCCATGCCCCCCTCAGCTCAGTATTGTGGAAGGGACGGAAGGGCTACTCTAGCACCCTCCCCCAGCTTCTTGCCTGAGCTACTGCATGTGCCTGCATTTCTGTGCAGTTACAGACTAATTTAGCCTAGACAGGTTAGATTAACCTACAAAGATTGAATCAATTCAGGCTCAGGCTTTTTGACTGTCTGTCCTTAGCCTACAGGTCAGAGTTAGACTGCAAGGAGGCAATATTGTTTGCATATAGTAATTGTTCTGCCTCATCCTTGATGCTGTTTTATTCAACTGAAATCGCCTTCTTCTGTGTAAACTCTTCTAAATTATCAAGAGTATTAACCATAAAAGTCTGAGTTAAAAGATTACCAAATGACACTTCTTTCTTATTATGCAAAGCCCTCCTCTCCTTTCTCCCCACTTTCCTCACCTCCCCTTGATCATGGAAATAGGCATGTGGCATACAAATCAATGAGATGAATCACTAACAAAACTGGATCTGACTTAGGATGGAATACAGATGAGTGCAAACTCTCAGATTCATTCTGTGTTTGAGAGTAAATATCCAAAAATGAAAACATTTTCTGGTGCAGCTACAAAGTATGAGTGAAATCCTAATGCTGTTCAAATCACTGGCCTGGATGATTTGAATGGAACCAGGGATTCAAAGTGACCCCTTGTTTTGAAGAGTTAATAAGTAGGAGGCATCTGATATCTTTGGGTAGAATAATTTTAGAGACGAGTGAAAGGTTTTTGCTTTAACTGAAATTGAGGAGCGTACACAGTACACAGTCGAATGAAATAGAGCTTTCTAAGAGCTGGACATAAATGTGGACCTTTTTTCCCAATGTCAAGTTTCATTCGGGCTTTAAACTGTTGCTTGTGTGTGGTTTTGATCCCGCACTCCCAATCGTTGAAGGGACTTTAGCAAATTGAAATGTTGACACACATTGCGAATGTTGTCTCTATATGTTATTGTCCCAGGCACAGTTTTAATTGAATTTAGCTTTTTTCCAGTCACAAAAGGTGGTAGCTCTACTGAAAATGTTTCTTGTGTGAAGCTCTCCTGCATCATTATCACTGAAGATCTGTTCCTATTCTGATGTGGATAATTAGATTAACATTGCTTTCTAGACTGTTGATTTGCAAAATATATACAAATTCTTCTTATAAATATCTAAATTAGCCGATAAAGTTTTTCTGTCATGTTTCAGTCGGGATTTTATTTTTCTTTCTTGCTTCATCAACTTTATCTATAATGTTTTAATTGATGCTAATTGGGTATTCTGAACAGTTTATCAATAAGGCTAACCAACGAAATAAAACATCCCCTGACCAGTTTTGCCAGCTGATTTTCCAATCCCATTGAAATTCAGACTCTGCCATTATCTGCTTGGATAGATGATATTTCTTTTTCCTGGCTCCTAATTTGTCTGCTTTAATTGTCAATAGTTGAATATGCTTTGGTTTGTCTGGCCCCATCTTCCCACTTTAAAGTGCTACCATTGCTTGTATTTGTTTAAACAATCTTCCCTCTTAGTACTGCATTTCAGTTTATCACTTTATAAAGAGTTAGTGAATACAACCCCCATTTTTAAAGAATGATGTTGTTCAATACTAAAAAGAAAATATTAGGACTTATATTTTTTAGAATAGTAATTTATACCTTAATAAAACTCTGTGGTATTGAAGTTCTGAATAAATTGTAAGTAATGGAGCCATCTACCTGGGTGATGATGGAAAAAATAAAAGTATTTTAAGGTACAGTAGCTTTTGGATCAATAGATAATCTTTCCACCCGTCTCCTGTAGGCTAAATGACTGGATAAATGACAATGAGGATGTCATGGACATGCAACAAGTAATACATTACTAGTCCAAGCTCTTCTCGCTGCTTTGGCTTTTACTTATATCAATGAAAATGGTCTAAAGGAGTCCAAGTGTGAGGAAACAATGGCATCTTCTTTTACCTTCCTGATCAGAGGGTTTTATAGGCTTCTATATACAACTTCATAAAGGAAAATGAGGACAGTTCCTTCAGTGCTTTTATTTCAAGGTCTTTCTGTTCGTTAACTGTAGAAAGTGGTGGTTTTTGTCTTTGAATGTCGTAGGACAGTCACTGCAGCCAGTTTAGTGCTTGTCCGAACTAACATCCAGTAGCATAAGGAGGGGTGGGTGACCAGGGTACCAGACCCAGGCACACGCTCACTTGGGGTAGTGGCCGGGAGCTCAATAACCACTGCCACAGCTAGCCTGACCACTGCTGCCAAGGGTGTTACAAGGCTGCTTCCTTCATGCCTTTTGTGCATACATTACTATCTACTATATGCTGGTATCCATTACCACAATATCTAAGTACCTCCTGTAATAAAAAGAACTATGTGCAGATTCAAAAAGGGGTTTTTTTTTTTCTGAATTTAGGTTCATAGAAAAGGAGGGCTGGAAGGGACCATACAAAGTCATCCAGTTTAGCCCCCTTTTCAAAGCAGGGTCACCCCTGACTAAACCATGCCAGTCTGTCTAACTTGGGCTTGAAAATGTCCTGTCTGTGGATGGCAATTCCACAGACTTCTCTAGGTGGCTTGTTCCAATGCTTAACCACCTTCATAGTCAGAAAGCTCTTCCAAACCTCCAGTCTAAATTTCCTCTTTGAATATTCACATTTTGTATGTTATGTTATGCGAAACCAAGAGAAGAATTCTGCTGTAATTCTTCTGATGAGCCTCATCTCTCAAGCCTGATAGTTTCAAATAATCTACAGTACATCAGGTCTTTGTGTTGAATGGCTTGGAGCACATTCCTCTTCATCATCTCTCCCTTCTCTAGGGTTGCAGAAGACCTTCTGTAAAAGCCTAACAAGGTGCTCAGGCTGGCCAAGGGGGGTTTTCATTCCTGAGCGGGTCTGGAGCAGAAATGGTCTCAACAGCTGTGAAAATATTTTAAGGAGAGCGTTTGTTTTAATTATTACTATACTCTCATGAATAGCTTATTAAAAAAGACATTTTTCAAAACATAAATATTACTTAAGTTTAGGAGACCACATTTTAATGTCGGGTTGAATTTCTTACTACATGGTCCCCTTCTTTAATAGTGGATTGTTTCTGAGTATTTGTTGGATTGTCTATGCTAAGTAAGTGGCAGCACTATGTCAGCCTAGATCTGGTTCTGTGGCCATTTGACTTCTTACTTACAATTTTTCTTAATATATGGAGCAAGAGATTTCTTTTTTCTTTTTCTTTTATTTATTTATTTATTTATAATCTCCTTTATGGCTCAAGAAATATTTCTGACTATTCTTGAGAGGAAAAATACTGAATATAACCAGAGGGCCGCATACTTCATTGCGTATGTAGGCCAAGCGGTATGTGTTGTTCAGCTTTTAAGTGCAAGTGGCTTTTCAGGCTTATGGACCATTTGAGAAGGTATCTGGAGGGCAGAGGATCTTAGATTGGCTATGCCACGAAAATGATAATGTAGCTGTGCAGGCAGCTACAGACAGCTGTGCTCTGACAGTAACGGAAAACCCATCTTCAGCTAGTAGGCTCCACAGAAGGAAAACTATAGAAACCCATTGACAGTGGCCCATCCTAGTAGACTCGGAAGAAATCAGTCAGGGAGGGAAATCTTGAAGATTTGGGTGGGAGTAACATTGACTTTCATGCTGGCGTGAAAAATCTCATCTTGGAAAAACACTCTGTAAAGAGTTAAACTTGTATTAATGGATGCCATGTACCTGAGACTGTTACAACTGATGGGAATGTTCCCCCAGTTACTTCCATCCCTTCCTCCTCCTTACAAAGGTCTCCATGCTGGTAACTCTGTGTACCCTCTTTTTTTTTTCCTACCCCCACAGAGGTTCTTTGCACCCTCCTATTCTTTCATCCCCATGCCTGTGTTTTTCCCACTCCAAAATTATCTTTCTTTCCCTAGGACTAAAAAGGATAAATAGAGAAATTAAATAGGATCTCACTTTGCACAGCTAAAACCTTCAAAGTATTTATTTCCTTCTATCCCTTACAGAAAAAGTCTCCCATGGACCAATTTTGAAATATAAGAGTATTTAAAGACTTTTAACTTATAAATAAACTTTAATAAACATATTTTCAGCAGACAACAGATGTCATTTGAAAGAGCTACCTGAAGCTATGTGACATCATATGCCATATTATTTATTTTTCAGTAATAATGTCTATTAGATGTATTCCTCTTCCCTTTTTGAAATTGCTGAGTGAAGGGGCTTTTATAGCCATTTGCAAATATAAAAAAAGTAAAGCCTGCTTTAGAAGTCGTGTTTTGATATTATGATGATGTATGTTGAAGCTGAATACCGCACAGAAATACTCTGTGTGAGCAGGCATATTAGACATCAGAACGCTTTCTAAAGAGACATACAACACTGAATGATAAAGGACTTGAGCTAACTGCAGAAAGGGTCTTCATACATTACCTTCAGAGAATTCCCCATTTTCTATTCAGAGCAGCTTTATGGCCCTTGTAATGGGTGTCTTTTTTAAGTATTTGATCCTTGATCCTCTATGTCAATGATGAATAAAAAATGAACATGCCCTGCTCAGAACTAGTCCAGCAATGTTCATCAATTGCTTTGTTTGACTATTATAAAGATTCTTCCCCATGTGGCTTTAAATTCTATTTGTTTGCTTCTTACTTAGAGTTTGCTAATATTCAGTGTAATTTGAATTTTGCAGAGGCTCTTTTTACATAATAATGTGGTATTAACCTTGCCCCAGCAATTCATGCATTAAAACATTTCATATGGTCAGGCTCCTGCTTTCGTTCTGTGAGCAGAACTTAACCATATAGTGTCTGGGTGAAGGCTAAGAAAATCCTAAATAGCGTTAGCAGTTGCTTGAAAAAAGGAAAGGAAAGAGTCATTGAACATGAATGTCACTAAGATCCCCTGTAACATGGTAATTGCAGCATAAGTGGCAAGGTTATTACTCACACATCCAACTGAAAGTGCCATAAAATGGCAAACCAGCCATAAAAATGTTCTGTGTAGAATGGCTGGTTTATATGGCGCCTTAAACTGAACATTTTGCAGGTCTGATCTTGGGATAGGTAATTAGCTCTAGTTCTGGGACTGCACCGGAGTTTCAAGCTGCTGTGGTCCTGGGGCCAGAGCCAACAATCAGCTGATTGTCAGTCCTGGCCCCGGACCTGAAGGCACCCAGATTTCACTTCCCAATACAAGGGGAGCCTGAGATTATGGTCATGCTCTCAGCTTCCCTCCAACACTGGAAAGTAGAAAGGACACAACAGGAATCTGATCCCTGGCTGTCTTTCCTTTTCCTTGGTGGGCCATGTCATTCCATGGTGATCTAGTTGGGGATGGTCTTGCTTTGAACAGAGTGTTGGACTAGATGTGGCCTCCTGAGATCTCTTCCAACCCTAATTTTCTATGATCCCAAAATTGTGCTTCCTGCCATGAACCTGTGGTATGTTTGTAGGCACAATTTTAGGATTGAGGATCAGATTCCATGACCCCTTTATGTGAACATGTGCCAGGGGTGTATGAATCATTAAGGGTCTATGGATCACCAATGCAAACATCTCACAATACCTTTAAGAAAGCAATTGTTGTTGTTTTTTTCCTGATAGTATGCCTTTGCATTCTCACTTATGCTAGTGATCTGGTGGTACGTTGGTGTGTTACCTACATCTCATTTGACAATCCCTATTCCCACATTCTGGATTTATTTTGATTACATATCTTCCCTGCATAAATGGCGCATTGCATTGTCACATGCAGTTTGAGAAAATATCGACTGACTATGCACAAATACAACAGCTGTTTTGGGGCTCTCACACAGGAAAATGAGGATATCCCAGATCTTAAAGCTTGAGCTGCTATAGCTCGAGCCAAAGAGCCAAGCTTCTGTGAACTGGGGGCTATATGAATTCCTGTCCTCAGTGAAGCCCTTATAGGTGTAGTACACATACCCTAATAGGTAACACAGACTTCCCCTGCTGTAACATAGCAAGTTTTTACTGACCCCAGTCTTCTGCACAGGCATAGACTATTCACGTCGTTTGCTTTATAATTTATTCTTTTTCAAATCCAAAGAGTAAAATTGTATTAAATTTTAGTTCTAAGGGCATTTGGTGTTTCAGTGTTTGAGCTCCTCGACTGAATAAATCGGGAAGAATTTACAAATTCCTAAGCATTCATAAACACTTCGAGCCATATATCATAATTAAAATCATGCACAGCAATACAGTTCAGGTCTTCATTCAGATAAACGATTAAATCAGAAGATTAGGGAAAAGGGTCAGTCTCCAAAGTGGCCATGTAAAGCTGAAATCACAGTGCTTTGTATCCGAGAGATCATTATAGAAAGTCTAGGCATAAAGAACCTTTAAAAGTGATTTTTTTTCACGAGACGCCAGAAACATGCTCTCAGGCTCTATTGGAAGTACAGAATCATTGATAATCATATGCAAACAATAGATCTAAATATGCATATTTCAGAGCACAATTGGTAAAAGAAATAGGATTCCAAAGAAGGGCTGAAGACAGTCTTGATAAAAAAACGATTGAACAAATTCTGATACAATAAGAAATTTAACAGATCTTTAGAGAGGCCGTCTTCTCTTAAAAGAAAGCTAAGGCAGCTGACAGAAACGCTTAAAGCATTTCATACCTTGCAACCTTAAGCCATGTCATTCCCCCTGCCCCCTCCATTGGCTGTGAACTGCAACCCCTCCCCTCCCTAATTTTTTTCCCAATTTTCATTGAGGATCTTTGCTTTGAGACTTTCTGCAGGAGAAAGTGTTTTAAGTGGAAGTCTCTTTTATACTGCACCTAATGCCTGCCAATATGATTCTTGTTACAGATTAAAACCCATTTTCCTTCTGTCCTCAAGCTGTTTTGCTGCTTATTATCATGTTTAACATACCCAGTGCCTGGCAGGACAGAGATTAGAAATTCTTAATATTCATTTTATAGTGTGAGGTCTTGCCAGAATTTTGGAGCGTGGACTATATAGGACGTGAACATAATGTATCAGAGCAAAAGTTCTGAACAATCCAGTAAGCCACTCTAATATCCCTTTTATCCTTTTATAATTTATTTTAAAATAATATGCTGTACTCAGCAGTGTCCCGTTAATAATGTGGTTGAAAACTTACATTGAATAGAAACCTCGATTTTTTTTTTTTTTTTTGCCATGATGGATGCAAACAATGGAGAAAGAGATTTGTTGTATGGATATGTGCATTTAATGAATGCTTCTTTTCATATATTTGCTTTGTTTTAAAACCGGTATATTTGGACTATTTCTTTTCTAACTCTAGTTATGTATTTTTTAATAGACTGGGAGGAAGGAGAAGGGAGACCCGCTGAACATTGCCATTGACAAGATGACCAAAAAGACAAGAGACCTACGACGGCAGGTATGCTGTGTTCATCCTAATGCATGTTGAATGTCAAGTAAGCAGTTACACTTCATGCTCACAGTGTCATTGGTAGAATTATAAATATGCACAATCTGATTGAGATGTGTTACTACGTTGTAATTAACAGCAGCCAAGATGATTAACTGAGGCACGTAGCCTGAATTATCTAGTGTTCCTTGGTTCTGAGATGGTGGAAAAATACACTAGGATATAGTTGTCTACAACCAAAGGCCTCCATACCTACAAACACCGACATGTGTTTATTTTAGCTAATATGGACAGTGGCATTGAAATAAATGAAACTCATTGTATGATTTAATTTACAGTATTCTGTCAAATTTATATAGCTTTGAATTTAACATGCATCCAAATTTTCTGACTTTCAACTTCAGAAAATA
Organism: Caiman crocodilus; assembly: GCA_030014935.1. NCBI lineage: Eukaryota > Metazoa > Chordata > Crocodylia > Alligatoridae > Caiman > Caiman crocodilus. Next base: position 6,201,988 of record JAGPOW010001338.1, read on the forward strand.
ATAAAGCAACACGCAAAGACATTTTCAAGGATCTATTTTTTCCCTCTTTTAACTCGAACTTAAGACACAGGTTGTATTTAGAATATTTGATTTAAAAAAACTGCATTATACTGAAAGGAATACAGTAGCACATGTGTTGGCATTTGTGCTTTTGGAGAGCTCAGTTCTGTGACAGTATGTGGCTACAATACTGTCAAAGTGGACAAACCAGCAAATCAGAAAATAGTTTTGGCCATGATATGCAAATATACACACCTATCTATGTATTAATTCCCAGGAGAAGTAACATGGCTTTTAGATATGCTGGGCAGCCAGAGTTATATGCAGATGTTAGTGCTCATTTCTTGTGACATTCAGGTTTTTATTTTAGATACTTAACTTCTGACAAGCTAGTTTGAAAATATTGGCTTCAATGCAGATTGTTATCCTTTAATAATAAAAATATTGCAGTGGACCACAGGTAACATGAATCATCATCATGACTTTTGCAAACAAGCTAATGTTACCTGTATTGCTAAAATAATGAGAGCTGAAAGATGCTGCTTCCCTGCAGTTCTGGGCTCCAAATTTGGGGACCTCAAGCTGCCAGAATGGGGTTCATGCTTTGGCCTTGTACAGACATTCACTTTCTCCTGGGAGATGTACTGCTCTCCCAGGAGAAACCATGAATGTACAGATGTTCAGGCTTTTTCCTAGGGTAAAAATGGTCACTGCAGGAAAAAAAAAAATAACCTGGGAACAACCAGCCTTGAATCAGTTCCAGGAGAATTTCTCCTGGGAGGATGAATGTCAGCACATGTGCCTTCTCTCAGAAGAGAACATAGTCCTCCAGCATGCCTTTCTTCCTCCATAGGAAGTCAGTGTGTTTTTTAGTGGACTCTGCTATACAAGTAGTGAGCAGAACACATCCCTGTTACAGTTTCCATGTAGTGCTTCTTGGAAACACAAGCTGACCATGGGCAGTCCGGGTCAGCTAAGCAAGGCTGCCCTATGCACCGCTGTCATCTGTCATCAGGTAGACTAAGGGAGCCAGCAAAGCACCCTGAGATGTGTGCACAGCCCCATTGGCTGCAGTGCCAAAGCTGTCCATTCTTCAGAGCTTCAGCATTTCAATGTCAGTACATATAGCTCTGGGTAAATTTCTCTACCAGGGAAGCAAACCTGGGAGAATTCTCCCAAATTATTTGCATGTGTATATGCAGGCTATGTGTTGCCTCCTACACTGTTTTCCTAGCTTGAAAGAAGTTTCAGGTCAGTATGAGTTGCTCTTCCGTATGGAGCTCCCAGTAGCTGCTATATTGTCCTGGGTCAAGTTCCACTCCCAGACCTACCTGACTTTGTAAAAATGGCACTTACTGGTCACATCTAGTCTGTGTATATATTCAGCCTCATGTTTGCTGCCGTTAGTCCCCAAAATGGTCTAGAACTATTTGCAAAAGAAATGTAAAACACACATGCAAACATTTATAGGGTTGGATCCAAAGTCTGTAATATTTTCATGGGCTTGTTATTGTTTTTAATCCTGAAGAGTTCATTGCTTATTAGGATTTTGGCATCAGCCAACACCCCTAGTGAAGGTCAGGGCTGTACAGATACATGGGACAATAGCATCTGCATCCCTAAGATTATATGTCAATTATACGCCACCACTTCCAACAGTGAATTCTGTTTCATCTTGTGCATCATCAATGGACTGTGTATTAATCTCCAGTTCAGTGCATTTAACTAAACCTTTTTTTAATCAATGGTGTATCAGGGGAGTCACTGTGAAAATAATTTGATTCCAGATTTGATAGGATTTGTCCCGTAGATACTTTATGATGGGCAATGAGATTCAAGGAGAAATTAACCAATTGAGACTAGATAGCTGGCAGTTTGCCGTCTTTTACTTGTGAACAACTAGCTTTAGAAGTGGACACTCTTTTGAGAGAGAGAGAGCGAGAGAGAGAGCAAACATGGAAGCCCATAATGCCATTTTTAGAGAATTGATTTTGAAAACAACATGACATGCAAACTTCTTGTCCATGTGACTCCTCAAGCTCATTGTTGCTGCCATAAACTGGGCAGTGTACAAAATGCATTTGTAAGCAGGAATGAGAAGGGTTATCCTCCATCTGGCAGACAGGCTGCCCTCCTAGGCGTCACTGATCTTTCTTTTTCTTCAGATTGCACTGCTCAGTTCTGCCTTTTATTTCAGTTGCACAAAGGAGCACATGCAGGCATGCAAAGTGGTTGTGGTTAGGGCATATGGCACAAAAAAAATCCATCTCATGATTTATAGCAATATTAGTTTTCCCTTTTTGATGGAATTACATATTTATAACCGTCACTTAGGATCTCTTGTGTATTTGCCAAGTATTATGGAGATCTAATAATGGACCTTCAGATCTACTGTCAGTAAGATGAATATCAAATCAACTCAGTGTGAATGAGTGCATGGATGCATGCACGTCAGATCAGCCCACTGCTTGCTGCTACCACTGACTTTGGTTTGAACTATTTGGGAAACGTGCAGTGTTCACAGGCTGATAACGCATCGTGCCAATTGGCAGGCTTTATTTTTATATTTTTTTTGCTCTTGCCTGCACATTGGCCTAAAAGAACAAAAATAAAACAAAACAAAAAACCCCCAAACAACACAAACCTCCAGCATCAAAACCAAAACATCCTTCACGGTGTGCTACAGCAGGCAAGAACAATCACAGCAGCAGGGTGTTCTCTGCTGCCAGTTATTTTGTTTGTATGTTTTATCCAGTTAGGAAAAAAAAAATATGAACACTATAGTTAAAGTACTACAAGTAATCACAAAGCAGCATGGGCGTGCAGTCATTAAAACATTGCAACCTGGTAGTGACATTGAAGCAAAGATAAGCAGGAAGGACACACCAAAGAATTTGGCTTATACACAGCCTGGATGCACAGTGAAGCCCAACGTGGTCTATAGATCATTTGGAGTCAGGTTAGTAGTATGCCAGCTGTTCTGCTGTCACTACCACTGGTGTCCCACCTGTTACTGCTGCTGCCTCCTGCCACCGCTATCAGAGTCTCTGTCCCACAGATGCTGTTCCACTCTATCAGTTTGTATCAGACAGGACACTTCTCTTTGAGTTCCAGTAACCAACCCACTAACTTCCACCGTGAAGGACTAAATAGCAGATCTGATGTCTTTACTGATATTAGTATTAGCACCGTAGTCTATCAGCAATGTTCTGCTTAGTGCATGTAAGATACAGGACTCTTCCTACATGTTTTCTCTCTCTCTTAAGCTCAATATGTATAGGGTGACCATAATAATTTTAGGGAAGTTCAGGATGAGGGGGACATGCCACATATACGTGCACCCAAGCTGTGTGTGTGGCTGAGGGCAGGGCTGGAAAAGCTGTTAAAATATGCTGGGCAGTGTGCTGTCTTTGTCACAGCTGGCACTGTGGGCTGGGACCAGGGATGGGGTGCCAGCCACGCTGGGGGTGCTGCGTGGGTTCTGTCTGCCCCACACTGACTGACGGTTCTGGCCCTGTCCTGGCATCTGTGGC
>JAGPOW010001338.1:6238050-6268979 GCA_030014935.1 Caiman crocodilus
AAAAAAAAAGTATTATAGAAGCAGAATAAAATATTAAAATGAGAACAAAAAACCCTCCCCCTGCTCCCAAAAATCAAATTTGGAAGCAGTCATAGTAGTATCATAGTATCATAGTGTCATAGTACCTAGGGTCAGAAGGGACCTAGAGCAGGCCATCTAGTCTGACCCCCCGCCAATGGTCAGTCCACCTGACCTGTTGCTGCTCCCCTTTCTCTGGCTGAGAGTGTCCCTCCCGGCTCAATCCAGCCTTGTTTCCTGCATTCAATATCTCCATAAAAGAAAAAAAAACTGGTTCACCTTCACTGTACTCCCTCGCTTCTCTTCCTAGCTCCACTCCCCAATCTCACACAAGGGACGCCATCTATCTCTACCATCCCTTCCAAACTGGTCCCCAAATCCATTTGTTGACCCCTTCTCCACAAGAAAAGCCTATTGTCCCATTCAACAGAAAATAAATAAAAAAAAACCACACCCCATCTCTGTCTCCAACCAAGACCAACACCAAAGGGCACCCTTGAGCATCATCCGCCCCAGGACACCCCACAGTTCCCTTTAAAGCCACAGGCCTTAAAGGAGACTGAGGCCTTCTGTTTTCAGCTTGGCAGACAAATGTGGTTTTTCCACTCAGCCTCCCAGCCCTTCCCCTCTTCCAGATTCAGTGACCACAACCAGAGCGGGATAGGGGGAGAGTGGAGTTGTAAGCAGCTGCTGCCACCCTAGGGGCTGCTGCAGTTGATGTGGTGCCTTTGTTACACCTGTGTAACAAAGAGTAGATTCTGTGCCCCAATGTATAGAAAGGATAGATGCATAATGTAAATCCAGTGGTTGCATTTCCAAGATAACAAAAAAAAAGTAATTACTGTAATTTTTACATCTGATTTTTGTTGAGTGTGTGTAATGTGAATGGAAGAGGCAGCACAAGAATCAACCTCATCCATGCCTCTGTCATGACTTGGAAGTAGAGTGATTAGCACTGAGGGGGTAAGCCAATCTCCGCTCATACTTAGTCTTTGAACTCCCTGACAGGACTGTCCATAAACAGCAAGGTGGTTAATCTGATGTCAGGCAGATGGTAGAGCAGGGTGACACATTAGGTTGAGGTTACATATTTCAGTTAGCATGTGCTAACGCTAAGCTGTGTTAGGCAGTGCTGAAGTTAGAACGCGTTGTGACCAGTTGCATGTACAGGGTTAATACCATCTCTAATGTGCCCTGCTCTGACCTGTAGCTAGATGGCCAATAAGCAGGAGCGTGGCTATGGTCTCCAAGTCTTCTCCGTACGTGCCCTAGTCTCTGGCTCTCTAGCTGCCCTCTAGAAGCTCATATAAAGTTTATAAGCTCCATCACTGGGTTCCACTACCCCAGAATGTCCCCTATTGATCCCCTGCCACCCCAGATTAGTCCATCATCCCAGATCACCCCGTGGTGTCCTGGCAGCTCCCCATGGACAAAGGGAGGCGGGGGGAAGATGGCAGGGCATAAGGAGCTGCCAGATAGCTGCAGGAGGGGGTTGATGGGGCTCAGCTGCTCCTCACTTGCCCATATTGAGCCTCTACTTGCCCTACTGGGTCCCGCAGAAGCCTGGCACCTCCTTATCCCTCACTCTTCTTCCCCACCTGGAAACCTTCTTGGTGTTGCAAGGCCTCATATAGGCACAAGGGGAATTTCCAGGCCCACCAGCAGCTGCTTGGGAGCAGTTCATCTACCGTCCTCCTCTTTGCTCATGCTCCCCTTCTCTTGTCTCTCTCTCTTCCCCATCTACTCCAGCTCATCTTCCCCCCTCCACTCCTGCCTTCCTTCCTTTTCCCCCACCCCCTGGTCCCCCTCTCTCTGCACCCCTTGACTTTTCCTACCTCCTTCTCACTCACATGCTGCCCAGCTGTGCCCAGCTGTCAGGCTAGGGCTGTAGAGTCCAAGTGGGAGCACTGCCTCCTGGAATGGTGGCGAACAGGAACTTGGTCATTTCATCTCCATGGAACAGCCAGAAGTTCAGGTAAATTGTGCTGGGTAGCAAGGCTCAGAGATAAACCTCACTTGAAGTGGCATAACCTTAAAATACCTGGAGGGTCCTTAACAGATGATGATCTTGAATTTGTAATTTTTCACATTTTAAGTGCCTTTTCAGTGGTCTAATCTGAACATGTAACCTAACCATCCAAAACTAAGTGGCTCAGAGAGGTATAAGCTTTCATAGGAGCAACCTAATTCATCAGATAGTCTGAATGGCCTAGCAAAAAGAAAGTGCTTTGTATAGAAAGAAAAGGGATGAGAGAGGAGACACTGCTAAGAAAGGTTCAAAGTGGGTGCATTTACATGTGCATATTTACTGCAAAGTAACCAAAATGACTACACTGTACGGGTGCACTTCTACATGTGTACGCCTATATTGTACAATAACTGTGGTGACTTATGGCTATTTGAGCATAAATTTGATACTTGCATGATGCCTGCTGAGTTACTGCATCATAATGCACATGTAGATGCCTTATTGCACAGTAACTTGAGTCCCAATTTAGTCTACATGCAGCATTAATGCACTTTAACACCTGCGCATGTAGATGCTGGCCTATTCCCACTTACTTTGCAGTAACTTGCTGTGCAGAAATTTTTGGCAGGCATAAATGCACATGTAGACATGCCCAATAAGTTTATTAGGTCATGTTGTGATGAACAAGGCAGTTAGCACATTGAGGTATGCTGAAGTTAACAGCTAGTGCAGGTAATGGAATACAAATCCACAGTTCTTGCTGATACCATGGTTAACAATTAAGGTTGTGTGAAGCTTTGGTCGCTGATTCGATTTGGCAGAGATTTGGCCTGATTTGGTGCCCAAATCCAGATCGAATCAGGAGACCCTTTAATCTCTCTGAATTGAATTGGAGAGATTTGGAAAAATGTGATGATTTGGACATAGACACAGCTTTAAATGTTTTTTTTTTACATACCTCAAGGTACCAAGCGGCTCGTAAATGCTGAGATGGTGGGCCAGATGGAGCATCCTACAAAAGTGTGGTGGGAGGGAGGGGGGCTCCCCAGCACACTCAGCAGCAAACTTGGAAGCGGACCAGAAGCACTTCTGATATACTTCTGGGTCCACGGGGAGCGTGCAGGAGGGCCTCTGCACCCCACGCAGCTTGGCAACTGGCACCGCCTGGGTCTACGGGGCACCCAGCATCACCCTGCAGCCAACTGTTGAGCTGGGGAGGTACAGGGGGGAGCCCTGCAGCACGCTCCCCGGTGGACCCAGAAGTGTACCAGAAGTGCCTCTGATCTACTTCTGGGCTCACCACTGAGCACAAATCTGAATCAAATATGGCCTGTTTTGCACACCCCTATTAATAATCCAGTCCATGGAGTATTTTTTGTTCTGCAATCTTGTTCCCAAGTTATTTTTAAAAGATTTTTTATTGTTGGTGTTTAAAGACAGCTACTTTAAGGTAAGGGAGATTTGTTTGTTCTGCCATGGGCTTTTTCATGTTTCTGGAATTGATGCTGAATCAGTGTCCATTCATTTTTTTCTGTTGTCATATTGTAAGGCTGTAGATGAATGAGCTTTCTGAACCAGGAGATGGCAGGAGCCAGTGAATGAGCCCTGGATGTTATAATTTCTGTTGTTTGCCCAGTGATGCTGTGGTACGTATTAATAAGGGGACATAGTAGTCATCTGAGACCATAACAGCGGTTGGTGAGGATTGGCAGTCTGCAAGATGCTGTCTGATCTTTGAGGGCTGCCTGCTAGCTCATCCCCTAAGCCTACCTTGCAATGGTCATAATTTTATGGATGTGACTGGAGGCCATTAATGATGTGCCTTGATTGTCCAAGATGAGGGTTGGAAGTGAGTATTACCGTAGTGATTCTGCTCCCCTTGTCACAGGGTTGGTATCTGGAAGTTGGGGCTGAGTCTGGCTATGTTTTGGGATTGTATTATAAGTGTAGAAAATCCTATTTTAGACCCGTGACGTGCATATCCCCATTCAGGAGGATCAGAGCAGACATAATTGTAATGTAGAGCTTGTACACGATGGATACAGTGGTGTGCTTGCTGTGAAAGCTGGTGGTGTAGAAGTAGCTGCAGTAGTGGGTGGTTGCCAATGCAGTGTGGTTACAATGTGACCATTACAATATCCATGTGGCATCCAGGAAATGAATTTCCTGTATCAATAAGGTTGTCAGCTAGTGACAACTGTTGGTTTTGTGGTTTGGATACACATTCACTAAGAACCCTAGAGTGAATAATAATTTTAAATACTACAAGGCTGTAGGAAAGTAGACCTGGAATGGACTAATACGGTAATCTAGTCCGACTGGACTAGTCCCCTGCTTGAGACAGCATACATTTTGACTAAATCATCCCCGCCAAGTGTTTGGCTGATCTGCTCTTGGAAATTTCCAGGGATAGAGATGCCACAGTTTCACTAGGTAGCCTGTTGCTATGCTTGACCACCCCCATCGCCAGAAAGTTTCTTCTAATCTCCAGCCTAAATGCCCCTTGCTGAAACTTGAAGCCGTTCCTCCTATTTCTATCTGTTACAGCCACAGACAAAAATCTATCTTCACCTTATCTCTAGTTGCGTTTCAAGTATTTGAAAACTGTTATCAGGCCCCTCCTCTTCCCTCTGTCTTCTCTTGTCCAGACTAAATAACCTTAGGTTGTTCAGCTGTACGCTTATAAGTCATGCTTTCCAGGCCTTAAATAACCTTTCTTGCTCTGATCTGGGCTTTTTTCAAGCTGTCTACATACTTCTTGAAGTGGGGCGTCCAAAAGTGAACAGTTCCATGTTAGGTCAAACCAGTGCTGAATAGAAAGGAAGAGTCACTTCCCCTGATTTGTAAGTGGCATTCCTATGAATACAGCTCACTACGCTGTTGGCCTTTTCGTGTAACAAGAGTATGCTGTTGGCTCGCATTCAATTTATAGCTTACTATAACCCCCAGGTCCTCCTTTGCCGTATTACAGACTAGCCAGTCAGAAGGTCATCTAGTCCAATCCTCTGCTCAAAGCAGGACCAGCCCCAATGAAATCATCCCAGCCAAGGCTTTTTTAGCCCAACCCAAGTGCAAGACTTTGTCCTTGTCCTTGTTAAATCTCATCTGATTGATTGATTGAGTAATTGATTAAAGACCATTTTCCCAGTCTCTCCACATCGTGTTGTAGCCCCACCTCTTGAATGTCTGCAACTCTACCAACTTTGTGTTGTCCTCAAATTTGCTAACAGTGCACTCAATCCAAATCATTAATGAATATGTTGTACAATACCTGATCCAGAACAAACCTTTGAGGAGCCCCATTTGACACCTCCTCTCAACTAAATGTTGAACTAGTGAGGACTACTCATTGAACACAATGATCCAACTAGTTATGTATCCACATTACAGTACTTTCATCTAGTCTGTGTTTTCTTAGCTTATTAACAAGAATTTCATGGGAGACAGTGGCAAAAGCCTTGCTAAAGTCAAGGTATTTCACATCTACCTCTCTCCCCACCCATCCACAGAGCCTGTCACTTTATTATAGAAGAAAATCAGTTTGGTTATGCATGACTTGCTCTGGGTAAATCCATGCTGGCTGTTCCTGATCATCTTGATCTACTTGAGATGTTTTGAAATTAATTCCTTGACAATCTACTCGATGATCTTTCCAGGTATCAGGGCTGACTGGTGTGTAATTATCCAAATCCTTCTCCTTCCTTTTCTTAAAAATGGAAACCATAGTTTCCCTTTTCTAATCATGCAGGAATTCACCCAAATTTAGAACCATTATACATTTGAGGGTGCATCATGAACAGGTCTAAGGAGGTGATACATCCCCTCTATGCAGCATTGGTAAGATCGCAACTGGTCCAGTTCTGGCACTTCAGGAGGGATGTAGATAACCTTCAGAGGGTCCTGAGGAGGGCTACTCATATGATTAAGGGCCTGCAGGTAAGATCCTAGGAAGAGAGATTGTGGGACCTGAATCTCTTCAGCCTCTACAAAAGAAGGCTGAGAGGGGATCTTGTGGCCATCTGCAAATTCATAAGCGGGGGAAGGTAGGGGAGCAAGAAACAGGGAATATACTCTGTTTACCAGGGTGCCCCTTGGGGTCACTAGGAACAACGGCCATAAACTGACAGAGAGCAGATTTAGATTAGACATTAGAAAACATTTATTTATAGTGAGGGTTTCCAAAATCTGGAATGGGCTTCCAAGGGAGGTGGTGCTCTCCCCTTCCTTGGAGGTCTTTAAGAGGAGGCTAGACAAGCACCTAGCTGAGGTCACCTGCCCCCCGTGCTCTTTGCTGCCCAGGGCAAGGGGTCAGACTTGATCTACTGAGGTCCCTTCTCACCCTAAAAAATAACAAAATCTATGAGAACCCCAAAAAGGCAAAGGTATCTTGCAGGGACTATGGACACAGCTGCATCTGAAAGAAAAATGCAGAGATTAAAGCCTCCTTCCAATAATTAATTGCTTTACCCACTTGAAGTATCACGAGTAAAAGAAACACCTACTTCCAAAACATTCAGTAGCTTCATTGTATGTTTTCAAATGCAGCTGTTTAAAATAATCTGAAATACATAAAGGGAGCTTTTAAAATGCCTAGTTCTCCAGAAGACAACAGCTGAGCTTATTGTCTGATAGCTTAACTAAGGGGGAGTCACCAGGGTGCCAGTCTTGGGTGCTGAATTAGGAGGGGAACAAAAATAGCAGTTGTTGCAGCTGCTCTCCTGACCAGTGTGCAACCATCAGCAGCCCAGCTATGGCTGGTACCATGTGAACTGCTATTGCCTCTGGCACAGAAATGCCAAATTATGCCCCTCTTGTTTGGCTGAAGTGTGGGGGAGAAATGCAGCTGGATTAAGAGCCTGCATATAATACCAGAGGTATAACCTGATGCTCAGAGTCACATTATGTCTACCCCATTCCTCAAAAATATATATATAATTGAAATGTCAAATGACCCATAACCAAGATGTCACAAGCTCTACTCTATGTTGCATGATAGAGGCTTGTCCTTACCTTTTGTCATTTGGTCTTTAACGTTTGAAGGGAAGAAATAACTTAATGGATTGAGTTCAACAGACTTGTCATTGGCCTGACAAGAGGATGCGGAGAATCTTTGTTAAATGGATCTGAGTGGTTTTCTTTCTTTTTTTTTTAATGGAAAGAAAGTCCTATGCTTGTATGTTACCTTTCTGATGAGAGGTTTTGTTACAATAAGTATTTCCTTTTCTGTGGAAAATTAAGGACGTTGCCAAATAGTCAAGAATTTGGGTATGTGCGGGGTCTGAATAGCATGAGATTGATTTTCCCCTAAAATGGAGCACAGTAGGAATAATATATAAGGATGCTGATAGAAGTGAAAATTGTCTTCCCAACACTTAAAAGATTGACATATTAGTTTCACATTCATGATCCATCCATTGTCAATGGCATTCATTTCTTAATGTTGGGGATCAAAAGTTCCCATTTGGAATATAAGCTCAAGAGATTCTGAATGGAAAGGGTTAAAGTGTCTTAAAATTATCATTCAGAGATCAGTGAACTGAAATCAGTTGTATTATGCTGCCCTGCAATTTCCTTTTAACAGTTTTTTGAATATCACCATATAAAGGAACTTTTATTTTTAGCTGTTTAAAATTTGGTGCTGCATCGCTTCCCAGTTAAATAAAGTCCTTCCAAAAGACAGAGTGTCCTCCCTACTTTGCATGCATTAATTTTATGAAGGGTTTTATGAAGCCCACACGTATCTATCAGTTTCCTTTGATACAAACTTAAATATTTCTGGGGATGTCCAAAATAATCAAAGTCATCTACTAAGAGTGCTTGCTGGTGGCAGAGCTGTATTAGACTATGGTTTATGGTGATTAAAATTTGATATAGTGCAGACAAATCAATAGAATCACAAGGTTGGATGGTAATTTGCAGCAGATGGAACCAAAGAACAGCATTTCTATTTCTGTTTTATAGTTATTTTATAGTCTCTTTGTCTATTAGGCTCAGAGTTGTCTTTATTAACATCCTCCTCAATATTAAGTTGTTGTTTTCAAAGATTTTCATTTTTTTTTTTTTTTTTTTTTTTGCAATGTCAGACAAAAATCTTTTTTCTCCTTGTGAAGATGCCATGGATGCTGCCTTTCCTTTCACTGGCTGTGAGATACCTTGTTTGCACAATTTAGTGTCCCATGCTATGTCATAAGCATGGAAACATGATTGCAAGTTGGAAAGAGGAAAAAACAGTGCTAATGGATGAGGTGCAAATTGAACAATTAGATCGATTCAATAATTCTTGTTAGGTTTAGGAAAAAAAGAGGAAAACGTAACTGTGTTAAACATCAGTGAAGTTACCCTGGGTTTATACCATTACAACTGAACTGGGATTTAGCCTCACATTGTTTTTATTTTGGCACTGAAATATATTTTTGGCATTGATTATATGCAAAAGAAAAGACTGGATCTCCTAGACATTAAAGAGCATGCCATCTGTCATTAAAAAGCCTATGCTCACATTCAGCTTTACAATTTAATCATGGGGTCAAGTTCTTAATAGGTGTAAATATGTATAAATCTGACATCAGTGGCGCGATGTCAATTAACCACGGCAGAGAATGTGACCAGGAAATGGGGCTACTAGTGATCTCCACGCGGGAAATATATACAAGTATGTTGGGCTTGTGCTTTTATTAGAATTGTATGAATTAACAAAGATAAACTCACTTTGGATGCTCACTTAAACTGTACCTGCCACCGAACGAAGTGAAAAGACGCTGTGGCTTATTTATTTCTGGAATATTGATTATTTAACAAAGACCGTGTCCTTAGTAGGGACACACACTGACCCAATGTGCAGATACTGACCCTATGTGACATGTTCTTTTGTCTTCTATTTAAGTATTCATGTAGCACCTGTCACCGTGTTGTCTTCAGTATCTGAGCACCTCAGCCTATTTTATGCCAGGTAATGAAAAGAAGGCATAAGTATGCTTTGCAAGCTTTTGTACCCCTTCAAGGAAAATTAATACCTGCCTGAGGTTTCCTCTATACAGACTGATGTGATTTGTTTTTTTGTTTTTGGGTGGGGGGGTTGTATTTCTTATTTTACTTGACATTTGAACTAGTACAGATGAGGACTTACATGCTAAAGGTATTAATCATAGATTCTGATCAAGCAGCATTTAGAAGGTCACAGAATACTTTAATGCAAGCCCTTCAAGTTGAGAGGTGCTATTTAAAATGAAAGCTTCAAGCTAGCGTCCTGTCCTAGTATTTCATCTGTTCAGATTTCCATCTTGGACCTTTTCTTTCTGGGTTGGCAGCAGATGCTCTCAATTACTATTCAGCATCAACAAAGAGGCCGTTACACTTCAGCAGCTCTAATTTGTTGTACTTACTTGCAATGAGAGTATGAAAAGCTCTTGTGCTCTCCAGAGGCATTTCTCCCAGCCCTTGGTGCAACCAAGCCAAATAAGTTTATCATCTCCATCTTGGGGGTATCTCAGTGCTTGTGTCCAAGATAGAGGGTCTTCCATGAAATACTAAAATAAATAAATGAACAAAAAAATCCCCCCAAATCAACTTCCCCCCCTCTCCTTTCCATCCATCAAACCACTGAACCCTTCTCAAAGCAGACTCTTATGTACCTACTTCCAACTGCCTACATCCCACTTGTAGCCTGCTGCTCTATTTATATCTATGGGAATTTACAGACCTTTTATCTTCTACCTTTAGACCAGTCATTCTCAGTGTGTTGATGCCTCTGATGGTGCCACAGCCAAGGGCAATTGTCCCTCACACCTCTATTGCAGGAGGCACACCAGATGTGGCAGGAGCAGCGTATTCACCTGCAGTTAGGGATGTTAGATTAAGTCAGTGGAAGCAGGATTCCCTTTTTCTGCTGCAGCTGCTTCCCAGCTCATTCCCAGCATGCCTTCTGGAAATGAAGGACCATAGAAAAGTTTTGCTTGGCAGGTATCATTGCAGCCCACAGTGCTGGGACACCTTGTTTGAGAACTGCCAGTTAAAAAAGCAAAGTACCATGGCGGGGCACGAGAGGATGTACAGGAAAAATTGCCGTTTTATGACCTCTTAAGCTCCTGGGTGACTGTGCGTGAGATCCTTTATCAGTTCAACTCGTTAAATAAGCAATGTTTACATTGTAAAGACTATCTTTAACTGAGAATTTGCACTGATTTCTGCCAGCCTTGATCTGCCTGAGGTCCGCGGGTAAGAAAGTCTGCCAAGGGGGAGGTTTCAGTTGCAGAAATTGGCTGCAATAGCCTCTCTGTAGTGAGTCACTGCTGCAGAAAGGAGGATAATGCTGGCTGGAGAGAGGTAGGAATTGGGGATGAAGAGCATGGACAAGCACTGTTTGAACACATCCCTCAGTGTTTTCTGCTGGCACGGCTCCTAGGAAGCTCAGGAATCCGGAGCTGGCTCAAGAAGGTGTAATTATACCTCCCAGTACTAGCTGTGATGAATAGATCCCTGTGCATCCAAAATGCTGTGTTTATTGCATACTACATGCACCCTACCCCCTCCACAACTGGGATGCGTGTCTTCAGACTAGTGGCACGGAGATGGTGTAAGAGGGCTGGTTCTTCTTTTCCTTTTCACCCCACACCTGGAGGGCAGGGGCAGAATCCAGTCGTTAGCAGCAGGTATGTTTTATGCCTTTCAAAGCTGAATTGGAACATGGGCAGAACGTAATCTTCAGCTCGCTCAGCGTCCTTTTCCTGCTCCGAAAAAAACCCCACAAGTCAGTTCAAGTCTGACAGGTTTAAAAATATAGTTTTTGCTTAAGCCGTAAAGGGACAGTGAGTAAACTGAAGATTAGGATCTGTCCCTGCTCCATGTAGCCATAACTCTGCAAAAAGTCTTTAAGTGTATTCTTTAGGGGTGCATGGTACATGAGCCAATACAGTACGCTTCTCATAATACACAAGCTGTGGACTAGAGGACACTGCTGCTTATTTGCTTCTCTTCCCCCCCCCCCCTTTTCCTTATTCATAAATGGGTGAAAAGTTGCTAATGTCTCAGATAAATACTGGCTGTGTTCAAGCATAATTATACACCTCCTGGAAGGCTGAAAATGTAAGTGATAAGAGCAAATAATTGAGCACAGGCTCCAAAAGTAATGGGCTTTAATTGTCCATTTGCCTCCCCTAGAGTGGCAGGAGAAGGAAAATGTTTGTCTGCTGTATCTACACCCTCACTCCCTGGAGGATAAGAGAGTGAACAGGGAGCGAGATTGCAGCAAAACTCCCTCCATCAGCTGCTTGGATCTCTTATTTAAGTCCTTGCAAATTCTAAAGCAATTGCTGGTCCTGTTATCTGATTTCCCATAGGTCACCTTATAACATTGAATGATTAAACTGTTTCATTAGGTGTGATTTATGATTTTGTTTATCTAAAAAGTGAAAATAGTTTTCTACAAATGAAAATATATATTTAACTAGTCCCCGTCCCCCCTCCACCCCCCAACACACACATTAAGTTGTACTATTTCATGAGTTTTTTAATTTTTTAATATAATGTTAGGTCATGAGATGCTATTTGCATCAGCTTGTTTTATTTTTCTTTTACACTCTTTACAGAAGAATGTTTCTGACGTAATTTCCTAATATATCTCAGTAAGCTGTAATATTTCCTCCTGATAATTAGTTTCAACCATGTCTGTTATTTACTGTGACAATAAGAAAGCCCAATTGCTTCCTTTTTTACCATAGAATGCATTTATGTGTATTTAATGTTTGGTAATGAATAACACCTGCGTGGTGGGAAGCATTTTTCAGTCGTATTGTACACCTGTTGCATCTTATTTGTACAGTACAAATTTCCCAACTGCAATGACACCCCAGTGTTATGAAACCCTTGTACATGCTGGGTGGGTGGTGCAGTCCCTCTCATAGCAAGCTGGGTGATTTAGACCTTGCTAATAATACAATCAAGGGCGCCTGGCCCCATTCTAAATTATTGATTTTATGTACCACTGAATTAATGAAAACTCTGCCTACCCAGTGGTTGAATTCACAACCTCATTACACTAAAGTGCCATAGAGTGTGTTCACTGGCGCTCATCTAACCCTAAGATTTCTACAGCAGAGTAATTTAGATAGGCCCAGTATGTGAGTTTTCCAGTAAAAGAGGTTCGCCCGAAGCCTATGTGTCACTTTACTTAGAAGTTGAGACATTTAATCTCCTCCCTCTCTATTATCCATCTTGCAATATTTTACACCAAGGAGGAATAATGGAAGCAGAATCTCTTGCATCTGAGGCAGATCTGAGCCATCCTTTATTAACCTTTTGTCAGCTCAAGAAGGCAAGCTTGGGAGTAGAGGGGCTACTTTCAAGCTGTCAAGATCAATGCAACTATGTAGTTGGTCTAATAAAAGATAGCACCTCTACCAAGAGTTTGGATTGCTTTTGTCTGTAGACCAACACAGCTACAACCTGTATCCCTGAAATATAAATCCCTGCCATCCGTGACGGACTGCCCACCCTCCCCCTGGCAGGTGGCAATCAGGAGCAGAAGGGCTATAGTTTACTTGCCTGTAGTGGCAGGTGCATTTTCTTTTCAGGTATGCTTGTTTTCCAGCTGTGGAGGAAGCACGAACGTGTCACCTCGCAGCCAATCAAGCTACCAGTAGCACCATTACTGCAAGTGTTCTGCAATAACCACATTACAATATTGGCAGCCTAATAGGAAATTATCTGTAATTCTTACACAGAGCGAGGGTGGTAAATCAAAGGTGGAGTGCAAGAGGATCATGAGGTGATGATTACGTTTTGGGGATGGGGGACAGAGGAGATTTGAAGTTTTTATCCAGACAGTAGTTACACTAATAGTCTCTTCAGCTTAACCTACCCCTAGGTAGGATGCTGGCTGCAAGGTATAGTGACGCTACCACTCGTCAGCAAGAAGATCAGGCATTAACAGAGGCGAGTCTATGCGTCTTGTAGCTTAGCGCCATTCACAGTGCCTAGGTGGTATACCTGTCGGAAGCCTGCTCAACGCTGACAACCCAGTGGATATGTGAGAGTCTAGTAGGGCTCGGTAATATAAGCACTACCACCAGTGTACAGGCCTCCCCTGGCCCCTGAGTGCATCTATACCTGCTTTAGTATTGTGACAACTTTGGTCCTTTTTTTCTTTTCATTTTTGAAAAAGTCAGAACTTCCTTCCTTCTCTCTCTTTTAGTCTCTTTATTTTGTGGGATTGATTCCAATACATTGTTTAAGACAGACACCTTCTTGGCTTTCTAGTCTCTAACTATGGACTCTAAAGGGGATCCATGCTTCTGAAAAGAGGGGAAGCTACTCACCTGCACATGTAGCTTTTCAGTAGTATTCTGCAGAAAGTCCGCAATTCCTTGTGAGAGTAGATACGAACACTGTATTTAAAAAGAACTGCATCATTTTCATCTCCAATGCTGCGCTCTAGCCACCGCTGGAGATTTCGCTGGTGTTTCTTTAAGAGGAACACTTCCCAGTGGTTTCCCAGCTTTTTACGTTCAGCTTTGTTTCAGCTGCCTATCAGGATGTTTTGACTTTTTAGTTCTGTATAAAGTCTTTAGACTCCTTTTTTATTGTTATCTAGCAGTGTTGTTATTTAACTTTATTGTTTTTCAAGTAGTGGGAAAGATGACATCTTTTTCCGTTTATGCACCTTAGATTATCCTTTAGGGAAGCTGAGTCTAACAAGGACAAATCACTCTGTCTTATACCATGATATTTAGGATGGAAATAAGGTGTATAAGTGGGCATAAAGGAATTAAATTAAACAATGGGATTTAGGCTCCTATTCCAAAGGTACAAGCAGGTAGTAGATGAAGCAAATGCTCAATGAAGCAATATGCCATATTTCTTTGCATACCACATGCCTCCATATAAAATACACCCCTCGCTTGGGGAAGGCAGAATGAAGAAAAAAAGTTTGGGGGTTTAGGTTTTTTTCAGTTATAGTTGACTTCAGACAGCAGGGGATCCTGACCACGTGGCTGAATTCTGACTGGCACTACTCAGCCAGAAGCTACTGCGGAGGGGGCAGGTTGTGAAAGTGTTAAAAATGCAACTCTCACCCTGAAAGGTGAACTGTACCACCTCCTTCCCTGCAGCTGGCAGGGAGAGAAGCACAGCAGCCATTTTACAGCGTCTGGACTTTCATTCCTCTGCTCTAGTGTAGAAAATCAGCCTTCATTTTTAAGACGTGAGCCCCACTTTTGCAGGGCCAGTTTTTGGGAAACGGGCACATACGGCATTTGAGTACACATGGTAATACAGACCATCACGTAAGTGCTGCGTGATCAGTATAGCTGGAATATTTCTTGGAAGTCATATTACTGATGAAGGGTAGAAATGAGCTTATTCGGGATTTAGACAGCTATTTCAGACACGTACAATCATGTCATAGAAAATACTGAGTGGCTGGAAGACAGAATGATGATGCAAAGCGCTAAGTCAGTTTGAGGAGACTGAAGGAGCCGGAGGACTTAGAGGGAAACACAGTGGCAGTAACAGCTGTATTTTTTGGCACTTACGCAGAGTTTATATTGTCTGTACATTTGTGTAGCTTTTTTTTCCCCCCTGTTCTTCCTTTCTGAGCATGGTCTGAAGGCTGCACTATGCACAGGCAGGCTTTGACAGTGAATTGGACTACAGTGATGCAATTGGAAGACAATGTTTCATTTCAAGTTTCAGTTCCTTTTGAAAGAATTGTTCCGTTTCATTTTGTTGAAACTATTTCTCTGTTTCGATGCTGTTTCAACATTTTGCCCATAGGCTATTATGGGGAAGCACGAAACTGCCTATACCTTTGTTGTTTTTGGGCAGATGGGATGAAAACAGCAGGGATGGCAGCCCCTTCTGCGGGCATGAAGCCTGCCAAGTTGCAAGGAGGTAGGTGCAGGGGTTTCTGGGAAACTGCACCTCAAAGTCTTGAAAGCAAAATACGTGTCACTTGTCAGTGTGAAGGCACAGGGCGGGGTGAAAGCAGCAAGTAGCCCCTGCTGAGGCCACAAAGCCTGCCAAGTTTCAAGGAGATAGGTGTAGGGGTTCTGGGAAACTACATCTCAAGCTGCTGACAAGCAAAACTCGTGACATGTGTGTCAGTGTGTGTGTGTTGAGACACGCCCCCACTGGCGCTGGGGCCTCTACATGACATGATAGTGTGCCCTGATGAGGACTCCTCCTCCTCTACAGCCTCATCCTGGTCCACCACGTTAAATGACAACAGGTCAAATAATAACTTAGTGAGGAGCAGCACAGTAGCCCCAGCAGCATCTCAGGCAGCCAACCTGACTTTGAAACTTTCAGAACGTTTCGACTGCCCTCGTTTCATCTAGAGACTGTTTCAAAGCCCTTCATTTCATTTTGATTTCACTGTTTCAAGCTCAAAACAAGTCAAAACAGCATCTAAATGAAGCAGCCAGTGACATTTTGCGTAGTCCTTGTGAATTGTAGTCCAAATTGAGTCAGCAGGGCTGCTTCCCCTGCTGTCACACATTCATGTTACAGTGCATTATATTCATTTCACACAGTATATTACACTGTAGAGAGCCAGGAGGAGAGGAAGGCAGACAGTATATTGCTCAGTGAGAGGGACATTGCTTTGCAAGGGGAGAGGGGTCCTATTCCTCCATGGCTTTTCTGCACTTCGCATTCAATGATGTTTGGGTAAAATGGATAAATACCAGCACTTGGGGACAGACAGCAGGGCCAGAGCCCAAGGATTCTCCCCTCCTGGGTGTGTTTTTCTTACTGAGATATAGCACTTCCTTAAATTTATTCATGTTTCAAATCCAGTGGCTGCTTTTGGACTAGTACATACCTTTCAGAAAATAAACATGAAATCTTGATTTCCCCATTTGTAGTGAGGAATAATCTACCATGGCACTTGGTAAATTGCTCCAGTGGTCACATACTGGAGCAAACACTGGTAAAACATTGGCACCATATTTCTAAGCTAAATTTATCTAGCTTAAAATTCCCACCTATTGCATGTTGTTACAATTTTGTCTGTTCAACTGGAGAGCCCTTTATTACCAAATATGTGTTCAGTCCTCTAAGTACATATATACTGTGAGCAAATCATACCCCTTAACTTTCTCTTTCCTAATCTATGTAGATTGAGCTGTTTGAGTCTCTTACTACAAAATGTGTCTTGAATCCCTTAAATGTTATTACGATACCTCTTCAAATCCTCTCCAGTTTTTCAGCAACATGAGTACGGCTGCCATCCATTAAAAATCCCCACTATTTTTTACCATTTGCTAAAGTATTATCTCTATGCATAGATGTTCCTTGGATTTAAATGGATGATCTTACCCAAAAAATGTGATGTTCAAGGGAAATGTTTTAAGAAACACTACATTCAATTAGCATAAAAGTATTCATTATAATTTTGATATGAGTAATCATTATGCAGCACTGCTATATTGGAGGCACACCACACTTGAAACACCTCAGCAATCCATTTTGTGGAGTAGTCAATCAGAAATTAATTGGTAAACAGAGCTGGATTATAATCTTTCTCATACCCATGCTACACCAGTGTAATTGTTACTAGGCATGTGCAAAGCAGCTAGTATTTGCTTTGAATTCGGGTTCGTCTGATTTGAGGGACAGTGATTTTTATCAGTTATTCAAATCGCTGTCCGAAATTGATTCAGATGAATCTGATTCAGAGATTTGGTCACTGCTGAATTGGCTGAAGCTCCAAATCAAACAGGCCCCATCCCCTGCCTACTCTTCCAGCTCCATCAATGGCTGCCCTGCCCAGCCCTAGCTCCTGTATCTTTGGGGGAAAAAAAAGAAAAAAAAAAAAAAGAAAGCCTGCACTCAATGGCTACTGCCAGGAGGGTGGGGCACAATTATCCACACTGCCCCCCACTGCCCTGCACTGCATGGGGGACTCTATCATGAGCCACTCATCCCCCATTTGAGATCTCAGCCCCAGCTCCCAGCTCTTAAAAAAAAAAAAAAAAAAAAAGCTCCCACTCACTGGCTGCTGCCGGGCAGGGATGGGCAATCCCTGTTGTCCCACTCTGCATGAGGGGCTCTGCCTTGAAGCCCCAGAAGTCCCGATGGCTGCTGCAGCAGCCGGTGAGTGCAGGGCTTTTATTGTTTCTTTTTTTTTAAAGAACCAGGAGCTGGGGCCGAGCAGGACAGCCATGGAGGGGAGGGTCTGGGAGAGCAGGCAGAGGTCAGGGCATTCATGGCATAGTCCCCCGCTCAGCACAGAGCAGTGGGGGGCAGCAGAAATCATCCCTCCTCCAACCTGGCAGCATCTGGTGAGTGCAGAGCTTCTTTTTTTTAAAAAACATGCTGGGAGTTAAGGTAGGGTGGGGCAGACATGGTAGGGGGGTTGGGAGAGTGGTAAGGGGCAGAGGGTACTTGGGGGGCTGGGGGATAAAGCAGGGGATGGGGCCTGGCAGGGGTCCCCCATGATCCCCACCCTCTTCCAGCCCTCCCCTTCCCCACCCCCTACTTACCAACACAGAGCCTGGGTCCAGCTCCTTGCACCAGCGAGTAGGGACTACCCAAAACTCAGAAGCTCTCCGAATATTTTCCAAATTGATTCAAAGCTCTCTGAATCAATTCGGACCTTTTTATCGTCTCCTGGTTCAGTTCAGATTCGGCCACCAAATCGGGCCGAATCTCCTCCAAATCAAATTAGTACCTGAAGCTTCCCACAGCCCTAATTGTTACACCAAGGGAAGACAAAGTCTAATTGTCACAAACTGCTGGAAGACCATTTTAGACTGGACATAAGGAAAAACTTCTTTACTGTCTGAGTTTCCAGAGTCTGGAATTGACTCCCCTGCAGAAGTGATGCAAGCACCTACTCTGGATACCTTTAACAAATGCTTGGATGTTTATCTTGCTGGGGTGATCTGATCCCCGCTGACTTCCTGCCCCTTGGGCAGGGGGCTGGACCCAATGATCTCACAAGGTCCCTTCCAACCGTAATGTCTATGAAATCTATAATTCCATTGACTCTAGGAGAATTAGTGAGATAATATTGATGCTTCACGTCCATAATTTCCTTATTTTGCACATTCATGATTTTGACTGTAGTGTCCTTCAGAACTGAATTTGAGGTCACCCTTTAGAGAAGAGCATCGTGTTACAGAATATTGAGCAAAAACAGATCACCTGACCAATCCCTGTCTCTTTTCAGCTGAGAGTAGACGTATGATTTCTGAAATCCTTGGCTTTGGCTTTAAAACATCAGTTGCTTGACTCTATTCTGTGGTTCTTTTCATAAAAATTGATCGCTAACACTTGCAATAAAAACAGCCTGGCTTAGCCAGGATTACATTAAACAGTTAATCTTTTTTTCTGTCATTTTTCTGAGCACAATAAGAACCTGCTTGTAGTACTTTATTAATCTCTTAAAAACTAACAGTTATTTTTTTTCATTAATTTCATATATCTGTTTGTTTCATTTATCCAGTACAACATATATTCAAACAAACAGACGTAAGGTAACTGTAGGAAACCTTAATTCCTATGTCCTGACCTTTGTGCAGCTTTCCTTAGTTGCAGTTCCCTTAGACATGAATTTGTAATTGTTGTTCGATTCTGAAAATATGCCTACATCCTACAGATTCCTTTATTTGAACACGAAGGTCTTGCCCCTAAGTACTGACCAGTCTGTACAATTCGACAAGTGACAGCATAATGCAAGCTAATGTAGCGTTCACGGTTATATGAGAAAATAAAATCAAACCCTTGATACAGTGCATAATTCCCACTACGCCATAATACAACACAAAAATAAATGGTTATATTAGATTGTTAAATACCCTTTCCCTTCACTAATTAACTACTAACCTATAATGCAAGATGGTCAGGCCCTTCAAGACGTCCATGTCTGTCAGACTTATTCATGCCAATGAGACTGTCACTTTATGGTCACACACTTGCTCCTCTTTGAATTGCATCTTACTTTGACTCCCGTAACATCTATCCTAGCATGAACCGGCATATCATCAGTATAATTTGAGTCGCTTTGTAACATTAGCATTTCAAACTGCTGCGCAGCTGATAAGTTGAAATATCAAGGAAGGTTACTATAGCTGAGTGATGGCCTGAAAGAGCTTCCAGCCTGAAAGACTGCCAAGTCTAAGCGACTTGTGTGGCTAAGTGGCTGCACTTAGAAGTTAGGATCACCAACAGTTTGGGGAATGATTGCACAAATAGTAGTGCCCAGGAACTTGGATGGGCAAATTCATAAGTAAAGAAACAGACAGGGGAATTGGATGGCTTTCACTAGGATACTGAGGCATGCACCTTTTAGTAACCTGCCAGTTTAGTAGCAGCTGGAAGTTGTTAACATCTAATGCTATCTTATGGTCTAAATGAGATGAGCTCAGCCGAGCTCACTGAAGCTGGTTTCACTCCAGTTTAAATGAATAGCTCTTTGCAGCACAGGTGCAACTGCCATACTTTTATCCATGCTTTGGATCCATGCATCCATCAGTTCCTACAGCTTTCTACTGAAAATTACTAGCTACCTGCCCCCAAACTTCTGAATTGTGTTTGCTCCACATGTGAGAAGCAAAGGTTTCTTGGTGCTATCTTTTCTACAGTGCTAACTGTATAGTTAGGAGAGATGTCAGATAAGCTTTTGGGCACAAAGTGAGGGCTTACTGAACATCTCTCAACTATAGAGTTGGTCCATTAAAAACCTCACTAAAAAAGCTTTGCTTCTCATGTATTTCCTGAACTATCACAGCTATAAGAACACACCAGCCAACTACTTGGATTCACATGTAAGATTCATTATTCTCTAATTGGCCTTTTCCTTTACTCACAGCAGAGAGGTCTGGAACTGAATGAGTAATGAGACAGATATCGCCTCTTGCCTCTAGAGAAGATTTCCAGAGTTTCAAATTATTAATGGGAGACACTGTGGGAAAATTTGTTCTGTTGTTATCCAGGCTGTACCTGTAAATACAGATAGAGCGGTCAGTTGAAACTCACAACCCCCCTCTCCTAGCAAATAATAAGTAAAACATTTAACTTACTACTAGGGTTGGGTATTTGACCAGTCAAGTAAAGTTCAGCCAGTTGGTTGGTCAAATATAGTCAAAAAATGGACAATACAGTCAAATAATACACAGGAAAAAAGCAGAATTTTTACATTAAATAACAATATAAAATAATTTCTGTTGAGAAAACTGCAATATATATATACATATATATTTATATATATAAAACGTCCCATAAAATAGCTATAATCTTTGAGTGGCCAAAAAATATGTCGTCAATTGACTAGTCAGTTGGTGGCTTGCCACTCCCTTTTATTACCACCAGTGCTTTCTGGTCTTTGCAAATGTAGTTCATTGTTTTATTTCAAAAGTACATTTCCTTACACACTTAAAGCCAGCTTTTAGCCCACCTATTGAGGGGCAAAGTGGAGCAAGGCACCAAAATGAAATGTTTTTTCCACACTGGTTCAAGTCTCTGAAAAGAATCAGTGAATACTTACGTAACACATTGCCACTGACCCTAAGGATTTAAATTGCAAAAAAGCTGCGGTAGAGGAAGAGGACCCACATACCTCCTATATTAGCAGGTTTTCAGGGACTAAAGAAGGGTAAAATAGAATCAAATGTTGATGCCCAAGTCCACTTACTCAGGTAAGAGGTGGAGCAGGATTGTGTGTTTAGGGTGGCAGTGCAGTGCACGATAAGTATCAGGTTGCAATATGAAGCCCTTTTGTCAGATTCTGCAGTGCAAAAAAACAAGTTATTCAGTTTTAGTATGAAATATTATTGGATTTGTCATGCTCAGATAATTAAAAAAAAATGAATGGATTTTCTTCAAAGTTCCAGAAAGATTCGCCTACAGGCTAACACCAAGCATGAGAAATTTCAGCCCAAGGGCGCCTGTTTGAGAGTTAAGTTATAAGCAGCTGAGAAAAAGGTTTTAGAATGAAAGTGCCTTCTCAACCCTAAGTGCAGTGTCACGGTAGAGTGGTTATAAATGCTAAGTCAAATTGTTTCGCTGATCCTGAAGTGGCTCAAAGACTTCAGAAGTTTAGGAAAAGAAATGCGACCAACTGCAGTTCCTTTAAAATAGCTATATTTATGTTTCAAAGTACTTGCTTTAGAAGCCAGGAAGATTCAAGATGTGCCAATGTCCGTATCTTGCTCAATCACAAGAAATTCATCATGAAAGATGTGTCCACCCCTGACTTTTAACTGATGATTGGTGACTCAGAAATGGGAAGTCCCCCAAGTCATTATCAATATGCCATGGACAAAAATGAGGCCATTGTCTTAAGACAGGATTATTATCTTTCTTTTTATCACAAGGAAGGATCCCAAACGTTGTACCCATTTTTCCTGGCATATCACATTACAGGGCTATATAAAATGTGCCCCTTTTGAGAACCTCTCTCCACACTTGTGCCCTTAGTCTTTTTGAGGTTACTTTTTTCCAGAGCATTCTCTTCCATAACGTGTCTATGATTATTTATGTTTGTATCTATGAATTAAGGAGAAAAAAATCCTTTCCATTTGCAGATAAGCAGAGCAGTATATCAAGCCTGCTGTTTATGAGTCAAGCAGGTACTGAAAGGTGTTCTGCAGTTTAGTTTTGTCTGTGAGCAAGGAAGATGCTTGATTTTTCAAACATTCAAGCAAAGGTGCTGCAAGCTGTGGTGCTATCTGAATGGGCTGTTATATATATATAAATAAAACATATATATGAAAAACAGTTGTTTTAAATGCAGGAGAGGAGGGGAGGAGAGGGGAGAGGAGAGGAGAGGAGAGAAAAGGAGGAGAAGGGGAGGAACAATACTAGGCATTCACTGCCTGGAGATACTCCATAATGTAAGATGACTTTGAGAAAAGTATATGAAGGAAATGCTTCCTTGAGGGAACATGATATGGAAAAAAAGGGAGAAGGGTGCAAATATCAAATGTTAACTTTCCTTTGGGCTGATGATCTAATATGTTCATTTTCATCACTTAGCACAATTTACTTATGGGACATGGAAATGGAGATGATTTGGGGATCTCTATGATATTGCATTTCAAACTGAATTACAGTGCCGATGATTTTGATGATCTGCTAACTTTCAGAACACTGAAACCAAACACCCCATGTCCTCTTAATACACTAATCAGCTAACCAATAAAACCAAGTATTCAAGTACAAACAGAAGAGAAAACTATAATGTTGCATATCTCCATAGTCTACATAAGAAAGATGGAAATGGGAAGTAGTGATGAAGGGGTAACGTTACAGATCAAAACTACTCATTTGTAGTGAGCTAGAAGAATTAGAAAGAAGGAGTATTATCGATGGACAGGATGTTGGCATTGAGAAACTGGAAAACCTAATTTTCAGCACTCCCCACTAACCAAAGTGTAACCTTGTAATTCTGTCTCTTCCTTAGTTTTCATATGTGTGAAACTGTGATGCCAACAACCCATGCATCCTGTAGAAGTGTCAGAAGCATAAATAACATTTATAAACCACAGGTTTCCTCACATGAAAGATGTTACATATATGGAAACTGTTAATAAAACTTAGTTGTGACACCTGATTTGCAAAGGCTAATAGATGCATATATTAATGCCAGGAATCATTAATTAATTGCATCTGATCCTTCAATTGATCACAGCATGGGTCAGTTCTTCCATTTCTTATACACTCTGTATTTAATTAAAACATGATCAAAATAAGTCTTCCAAGACGAGTTGTATGCTCTCTGAATTCATAGTTTTGCCACCAGGTAAAGTCTGCCTCTTCCTCCACCCAGCTCCTGCCACTTCTTCTGGATTAGAGGGAAACTACCATCCCATTGCTTTCTGAATCACACCATCTATTTTCATCTCAGAAAGTCACTATCAATCCTGATAGCAGTTTTGCCAGATGAAAAGGCATATAGGGAATGAGATGGCAAAAAGCCAAAAGCAGTAGGAGAGTCTGGAATGCAATGTGCAAATACTTTTTTTGCCCTTAAATTTTGTATTGCCTCTATCTTTCTCCCCTTCTTTTAAAAAAAAAAAACAAAAAACCCCAACCAAGGGAAAAAAAACCAAAAAAAACCCCTACTAGAAATGTTCCTGACTGTGACCAAAACTCTCTCAGCTTTAACTTTTAACTATCAGCTTTAACTTGTCTGGATAGAGTATTTTGAGTTCTGCCCATGAAGTTTTCCATCCCCTTTCCCATTCTTCAATCTGCTGATTTTTAAAAAGATATAAAAGTATATCCATTATTAAATATTATTGAATCATTAAAAATATAGAAAAGTATTTATTAAGTATTCTATAAAAACACAAATTTAGCAGCCATTGGCAGAATTCTTCTGTGTTTCTATACATCATGCTCAGAATAGAATATACAATAGCCCTCCTGGTATTTTTTTGGGATAGATTTAGCTTATCATCTGCTCCCCAGATCACTTCCATAGGTGTTAATTAATTTCTCTTTTCCAAATGAACTGTTTCCAAGAACTTCAAAGCAAGACAGTACATTTCTTTTACTGCTGCTACTAATTTAGTATTTTTGAACCAACAGCGTGTTTGGCATTGCACATGCCACAGCTAGAGGTATGTTGTGATCCTTAGCCAGTATAAATAGCCGTCCATCTTTTGGCTTTCGGTAGAGCCATGCCAGTTTGCACCAGCTGAGAAATAAGCCTATGATTTCTACCATGACTAAAGTCAGTAGAGTTACTCTGGTTACAAAAGTTGAGCGTTTGGACAATGATGGTTGCTCCCTGTACCATGAATTCCAATATATTCTCCTTCATAATAGCCCCTGGCTCTCTGCAGCACTTTTAATCAGTAGATCTCAAAATGTTTTACAGAAGAGGTCAGTAGCTTTATCCCCATTTTACAGATAGGAAAACTAAGATACAGCGAGACAAAGTGACTTGCTGCTGAAGGCTAAGTAGCAGAGCTCAGAGACCAACCCAGCTCTCCTGACCACTTGCTCAGTGCTCTAGCTCCTGTGCTGTGATACCATTGCTTCATTACTAAAGATTTATTAGCTGGATTTTGGTGCTGTGGTCATTTTATTAAAGATTACTCTTTCCCCTCTGTATTTAAAGGGCTTCAACTGATATTTAGCTGTTTGCAAAGCGGTTGAGCCAGTTAGCTGGTTACATTGCTCAGCCTGTTGTTCCCACCCCACCCCACATTTTGCAATTATATAATCAAATGTAATAAAACATGCAAAGGGAGATGATGAGTGATTTTAATTGGCTTTAAACATGTCTACACAGGATGACACGATTCAGTTCAGTATCCCCCTGGTGAAGGGTTTCTTCCATACAGACTCTGCTATGTCCTGGGTTAGATTTTCTGCTTGTCCTCACAACAGCTCAGCAATCTTGTCTTTCTCAGCTTGTGCCATCTAACCTTCAGGTGTCGGGGATTTCATTTTGCTTTTTCAGTGTCTCCAGCTTTTCAGCATTCAAGAGATAATGTGCCTACAATCCTGTAATAGCCTTCTGCTGAGAACGCATACCCCTTTTTTTTTAGTAAAAACATATACCTTATAATAGACGTGATACGGTCAGAAGCTATTCTATGATGTGCAGTCTGTACAGGAAACCCAAGAGTATGAAGAACCGCAGCTGGTGAGAACCCAGCTGAAAATCTGTTCCACGTGTCCAGAAGAGAATTACAGATTCATAGGGAAGTAAGCGTGGAAGGGACCTCAGATGTCATCTAAACTAACCCTCTGGTCATGGGAAGATCATTCCTAGTTAAATCCTGTGTCACAGGATGGGGTCCTGAAGAGTGGCCGTGAACTCCCCAAGGCCCCCTTACCATGCCAAGTTGGCCCAATAGGCACTCTCTATTCTTGCCTGCCATGTCTTTGATGGAATAGAGAGGCTCTTAGACACCGGTCTCGATTGATTCTCTGCACCCTGTGGGTTTCCGTGCTTCTGGTGTGTCCCGCTCTGAAACAGATGTCACAATGAGTGCTTCGGTGCACCCTAGCCTAATAAGCTATGCATGGCTCCAACCACCCCTTTACCACGCCCCAAGCCTTGCAGATGGTACCGATGTTATCCGGTCTAGGCCTTGTTGTAATTTGCCCCCCTTGTCCTCCTTGGGCTCTCCGCAGCCCTGTCTCGCTCTGAGCCTCACTGGTGCCTGGGTCAACGCACCCCAAATGCTGCACCCTCTCTGGCACTGGGGTTGGTGCACCCCAAATGCAATGCCCTCTCTCGTGCCAGGGTCTCCATGCTGCTGTAGGCCCCCAATGAGGCCTCCTCCTACCCCTAATAGCCTCACCCAAACCCCCAGTCTTATACAACAACAAACAAAACATCAGCCCCTGGGCTATAACATAAATTCAAGCCGCCCAGCTATAACATCATTTGAGCCACACCAGGGTGCTCCGTCCCTCAACAGTATCAGAAACTGCACCTGCAGTCAGGCCTCTCCCCTTTGCTTGCTCTGGGAGAGCTCCTTCCCCCTTGGCCGCTGGTTGGGAACTACCTTCCTGGCCTCAGCCCTGGGTTTTATATATGGGCCAGGCCTTGCTTCTTCTGGCCAGGCCCTGCCCCTTCCAATTAAATACTTAGAAGGGAATAACCCTTTCTTGTTCTCTCATTCAAACTAAAAATATATATAACATCCTGTAGCCAGCCACTGCTTATGGTCAGTGCTGTTAGACTCA
Source organism: Caiman crocodilus (assembly GCA_030014935.1). Classification (NCBI taxonomy): domain Eukaryota; kingdom Metazoa; phylum Chordata; order Crocodylia; family Alligatoridae; genus Caiman; species Caiman crocodilus. Next base: position 6,263,687 of record JAGPOW010001338.1, read on the forward strand.
TTCAGAAGAATACTGTACCTGTCAAAATGCTTCTCATTCTTTGTTAAGCATTGAAAGCTATCTTGGCACATAATGCTAAACAGCAGATGGGACAGAGAATGCCCTGGCTTACTACCCATTAAGTATTTAAATTTCAAACTGTAATTATTATTCATAAAACCAAATATATTTCCAAGAATTACTTACCCTGTAGATCAAGCCAAAGAGTTCATGAGCCCATAATTACACTTAATAACGGGGTCATTTTTCAGAACAGTTACATGGGAATGAAAATTATTTCCATGGACTTTAATGAAGACAATAAGTGTGAAAGCCATGAACTGCATTGAAAACCTAGGCCCTTCTTTTTCTAGGAGTGGGGTGGCAAAGGGAACGGTTCAGGTTACTAACCACCACCCTTGGTAGCGTTTGTGAAATTATACCCCTCCGGTTTCTGAAAGGAGACTGGGTGCTTCAGGAAATCAGTCAAAGAAATCTTGCTGAAATGATGCCAAATAATAGACAAATGTTATTTTATGATCTTTATTTGTTACTTTTTTTGCTTTCTTATTCAGTGATTTTTTTTCTCTTATATTTTACCTTAAAGCAAGGAGCAGGGAAAGATAACCCAATTTTTTTTCTGTCTTTCCCCCTTTTTTCGGTTGAAGAAGAGACAGGCCTCTTAAAGAATCTAATTCCTACTAAACTCTAAATCAGCTTAGCAGTGCGTAGAGTTTAAGGACAGATGCTGCAAGCACTTTTTGTAACTTGAGCCTCATGCGTAATCCAATTGATTTACAAGGGCCTAATTGTCACGGGTCCGTGATTAGCTATACCTTTGACCTTGCACTCAGTCTCTGATACTATTCCAAGTGACAGGCACAGAGTCTGCCTTTTTTTCTTAGATAGCGGACTACTTTGAATAACACTGCTTTTATACTGGGTCACCAGATTACAGTACTTTTTCTTTTTTCTTTTTTTTTTCCAACTGTACTCTTAATACCTCCAAAATACCTGTTGGGTGCCGGTGTGTTCTTAAGAAAAAGCTGTAATGACTTTATAGAGTCTCTTCCAAACAACGTATAATTGATCCATCCATACTAACACAACCCAGAGAGAGAAAGGGCTAAAACAAAAATGTCTTGCACATATTGTCCCACATCCTTATTGACCTATTAGACCCCAGATGTACTTGGGGCAATCTTAGTCAATCCAGCTCAAGGCTCTAAAAAAAACCTTTCACATTTCTACTATTGTAATGTACGTTTATCTTAGCCTTAAGATAAAGTCACAAAAAGCAGTGAGCGGTGAAAGATGTCTACAGCCAATTTCTCCTTTTTCTGCAGATGTATAAAAACACCCAGGTAGCTGAAAATATGATAGTAATCAAATAGGCAGCTCTATATGACATGTTACCAAAAAAATTATATCAAAGAATAGAATTTGTGGGGTCTTCATGAAAATTTATGAACGATGTAGCTGCCAAACCCGCAAAATGCTTTACGTATATCCTTAATCTCATGAGTAGCAAAATGGGACTCAGGTACTTGCTTAACTGCTCTGCTGCATTGATTCATAAGAATATGTTTCTCTTTCTCTACTTGAGAGAGCTTCATGGGCAGTTTACTTGCTTAAACCTGGTTTTAAATATTTTAACTTGGCCTCTTTACTCTATGTTTGTTCTGTACTGGAAGAGAAGAAAACAACTTATGCAACTATATAATAAGAGTATGGTTCATTGTAATTGTTTAAGAAAGGGGATGGAAATCTATATTTTTGCTCGCCATACCCGTTCTCTGTAGCTTTCCCACCGTGGATTTTGTTATTCTTTTCGTCGTTCCTGCTTGCCCTTTTCTTCCCAAGTATAATAAATAAAACAAGCTCCTATGTGCTCTTCTCTGTATCCCATATTGTAATTATGGCATTTTTGTTGTTGTAATATTGATTTGAAAACCTTGCCTATGTTCTTGTGTATAAAGTAATGGAAATCTAAGTCTTACAAGAGGGAGTTATTTAATTTTTATTGAGATGATTTATAGAGAGCTTTTGTGAGAGAAATATAAAGGAATAGTGGATGTTGTGATCAGAAAGTCTCCTTCCATCGGCAACCCAATAAGAAAGTTTGTGATACATTTAGAGCTATCTTTTTTCCCCTCTTACTAAGCATTCCCGCAAAAGGGCTGGTGGCCCAGTTAGTTTTTTGCACAGCAGTTTGAAGAAGTATCGCAATTAATTGCCAAGAATTATTACTGCTGTCATTTTGCTTTCTGTACCTGTTTACAATAGACCTGTGCTGCAGAATATTGAACTGAAGATCCAGATTGTCTTCTCAGATCCCCATGCTGCAGCTTGACTCTTAACACCACTCTCCTATTTATCTCACACATCTCAGGAGAGCAGAACATTGGAGCTGACTATTGTCATGAGGATGGGTGAGGAGAGGAGGCTGGCTGTAAAGTCAACAGAGTAAGCCCGGTGAAAGGCTGAGACTGCAGTTCTGACTGCAGATTTAAAATAGATAGATTTATAATAAGTATGTAGAATAGGATATCCTGTCTATCTATCTATCTAGTTAGTGGTATTTCATTTAAATCACAGAAAACTGTGGATTTGGGGTTACTTATAGATGCGTACATTAGTGGTGTTTCATTTGAATCACAGAAACGTGTGGATTTGGGGTTACTTTTTGAACTCAAAAGTGGGAACTTTTTTAAATCAAAGAAAACCAGGATCCCTGGTCATATCAGAGGTTGTGGTCCCTAAGGGTTGCATGCAATGTGCTCAGTCTAACTAGATATCACATAACTAGTGTGTCAACATTCCCATCTACTGTAGGTGTCACGACATGTATAACTAGATGTAATCAGGGCTATCTGTCCTCTGGTTTAAAATAAGTATGTACACGGTTCCCTTTGACTTGAATAGCTTCATCTCTTTTAGCAGAAGCTGCTGTTCTGTTTTCTAATTTGATCTCTGTGCCAATAGTTCTCATTTGCTAGACTTGAAATCTGTACTTTTCACTGTTGATTATCCCTTGTCACCTGTCAGAGCTAGCCTTGATTAGAACTGTCCAGAAGGTCTAATTTCTCCTTTAGTTTAATCATATATGCATTTTCACTCTTTGCAGTTTCTGGATTTAAGTAGTGTAAGTCAGGCTGTTTAAACAACACCCTAGCATTCACCACAACATGAATCTAACCTCTGAAAAGTCTTCTTAAAGCATGCATGGAGTTACCGTTTTATTTCAGACACACACACCTTCAGGCAGGTTTTTTTTTTTTTATGTTGTTGTCTTCAAATGATTCTTTCATACATAGCCTGTACTGTGCAAGATGAGCTACAGAGCTGGGCAAAATGGCTACATAGCTTCACCTGTTTTGCTAAGTGTTACTAAGCAGCATAGTGACATGCATTTTATCATGATAATAACAAATCTGAAGAGTTTATAAAGTGCCTGAAAAGCTCAACATTTCAGATAATTCATGGTAATTGCTTGATAAATATACTTGTGACTAGTAGGTGACAATGAAATATGCTAGGACAGCACAGCAAAATGTCAGTTTAAAGGAAGATAGGTAGAAATTTGCAGTGAGAAGAACCTCCTGCTCAAATATGAGACAGCAGTGACTGTTAAATCATTAAAACACATTACCAAATTGTTAATGGTTTGATTTATTACAATAAGGCCAGAGCAACTAGGTGTTAAAATGAATTGGATATGGCATGCACATTTTAAACTAGAGATTGGTGTAGTTTTTCATGTATAAAGTGTATTCAACCAGCTTTAAGTCAACCACACACATTTTCAAAATGGTGCTGATTTGGTGGCTATTTTCAAAAAGGAAAACAATGTAAAAAAATGTTTACATTTTTCACATGCATTGATATTTTGAGTCTACAAGTTTATCTAAATTTAAATATTAAATCTTTCTCTCTCTCTCTCTCTCTCTCTCTCTCTCTCTAAGCCTTTCACTCAAGCCACACATTGAATTTTTGTAGGTTTTTTTCAATTTGGTGCAGAAAACAAAAATAATTGTCGTGGGTTGACCCGCTTTCATTGTTGATGTTGCTGCTGCTCTTTGGCCACCAAACACAAACTCAATTTGCAGGCCTTGATCTTTGACATGCGTTGCATTTAGACATAGTTTTGCCTGTTTGGCATAGTTTGCATATTTGTATTCCCTTATTCATTACTAAGGGATTTGCCTGAATCTGTAATACTGGTTATACATTTCTAATAAAACCACACACACAGAAAAACCCAACACTTTGCTAATAATGGTCTGAGTTATTACACAATAATAGGTTAATTCAGTCTATTGGATCAGAGCTCAAATTGTGGTCTTGAACCGTTAGGTCTCTTACTGAATGAATGGCACTTTTTGCAAGAATGATTAGTGCTAGCTCTACTGTCCAGGCTCAAGTGCATTTGGATAAATATATTCTGCCTTCTTCAATTCCCACTCAGTTTTGCTTAGTTCAGGTGCTCCTTACTTCCTTTCTTAAAAGGTAGCATAAAATTATTGCATTTTTAGAAAATGGATGCTATGTTCAACAGTCCAGGTAGTTGCATTTCAGCAATTAAGATGTTCAGCTATCATAGTTATAGAACACTATGCAAATCTTAAGGGCATAAAACCAATGCCTGCACAATATGTATGGTGTGTAAACTGCTTTGTAACAACAGACGGTGTAAAGATAATAAATACTATGAACTGCAACAATTCTTGATATAATTTTAATACCCACATTATTCAGTGATTTCTAGAAGCACAGCAGATGATACAAGGAGACAATGTCTCATACGTCTATCCCAACTTTTATGTTTTTATATGGAATACAATTAAGTGAGGTGCCATAAAAAGTCAAAAGAAAGTGCAAAATCCTTATATTTTGCAGTAATTGTTACTAATTCACAAGGGAAAACTGGGTAAAATTACAGATTCCATTCAGCTGAGGATACATTCATTCATTCTTTATTAAAATGAATGCAGAAGGAAATTATAATGATTAGACAAGTATAATATAATGTTACAGTAATATTAGGGTGATACAATACACTTTCAGAGATAAAAAATTGTGAGGAAAGATCCTGATCTGGATTTTTTTCTGCCTCTTAAACAGCTAGGCAGTACCTCAGTGGTTTTTAGGCATCCAAGTTTCAGCTTATTCTACCTTGCTTGAGTCCCTGGAAAGCTGCTAGTCTATATACTTTTGTAACCCATCTTCACCTTGAGGTTAAGATATCTAAGTCACAGAAAACAAGGATGACCCCCCACTTTTCCCCCAATAACTAAGTAGTTAGGGCACTTTC
>JAGPOW010001338.1:6281677-6292780 GCA_030014935.1 Caiman crocodilus
AGGCTGCTGCTGCCAGCAAATGTCACGAGTTTTGATTTGAATAGTTTGAGGTGCAGTTTCCCAGAAATCACTGCACCTATCTCCTTGAAACCTGGCAAGCTTCATGCCCTGAGAAGGGGCTACCATCCCTGTAATTTTCACCTGAATCAGGCAAGTAATGACAAAGTTTCAGGCATTTTCATGATTCCCCATTATAGCCTATGGGCAAAACGTCCAAATGCATTGAAACAGCAAAACGGTTTCAATGAAACAAAGTGGAACAGTGCTTCGAAACGAAACGAAACAATGACATGAAACACTTTCCCTTTGAAGCAGGAAAACAGATGTTGAAACGAAACAATGGTGTTTCGCACGGCCCTACTAACTACCACTCCATACACATCACATGGGCAAATCACAAAATGAAAACGATTTTGTATCCAGAGGAGACCGACCTGATGCTCCTTTCATAATTAGGCTTTGTTCTTTAAGCTTCCTTCTGGCTTTTGGTCTCACCTCATCTAAATCTGGATACAGAAAAAAGGCAAAACCTCAGAGGCCCATTAACTCAATATTGATCTTTCATAATATTGGGTATGGAAAAATAATGCATCCCTGACTGCTTCCTCACTGAGAAAGTTGGTGGGCTTCATTTGCTTTGTAGTCTGGTGTCCTCATTACAGAAACCACCATCAGAAAAGAAGAATGCCACCATAGTGTAAGAAAGGCCAGCTGTTTTTGTGGACGTGAAGAATAAGCTTCCTCCCTCTCACTAGGTACAAGCCATCTCATTTTGTAAGGGTTGGAGCCCATTATGGAGCAAAGAGTGGAGAAAGTGTGCAATACTGTTGTCTTCTTTCCTTTTTCTGAGTCTAGATAGAAAATGTTAATTTTTATTGCTGTCCAAGCAGAATGGCATAACTTTAAAACAACTTTTAAGCAACACTACACAGGAATGGGATAAACATCTTTCTGTGCAATATGTTTCTTCTCTTGGCTCTAAAAAAAATATACTTCTAATATTTAAAGTCTCCCCCAACTCACCATCACCTCCTTTGAAGAAGTGATCAAAATAGTTAAAAAAAAAAAAAAATAACATAGTTCTCAATGCTTTTGACAAAGTTAACTTTTGCTTTGCCTTCACGGTGCTACAGTAACTGTGGAAAATAGTTGATGACAAGTTTTAATGACAGTTGCCTTGACTACGCTTGCTCAAAAGATTTCATATATAAGTCGCTCATTGTGTTTTCTCTTTTGTTGGAACACCATTGAAAGAAAGTCCTTTGGTCTTTTTTCATATGCTTTTAAACATAAAAGTTGCTTGTGGTTAAGCTTTCTGTTCTATGGGAGTGCGCATGTGTTTTATATATCGAGGCTGTACCTACCTGTTGTTTGTTCAGTGCTTTCTTATTATGAAAAAAATGAAGAGAACATTTTGGGGAGGGTGGGGGAAAATTAAAATCTCACTCACAAATTGAACAGAAAAACAACTCGATGCTGCTAAGAAAGGTAAAAGGAGATGGATGTGCCCATTTATCTCTGACCTTCACAGAAAGAATTCTGTTGGTTAGGCGCTATAAATTTGCTCCCGGAGAATGGAAGCACATAAATGTGCACCATCAGGATGTAAAAAACATTTATACCCGTAACTTAGATGATAAATCAATCAAATTAAGTTCTAGCTATCACCGCTGAGACTCATTTCCCATCAATCCCATCAGGTGAAGTACCCCTTAAGATATAATGATTGGTAAAGGTGTGGGTTTGGTTATCTGTCCTCCAGTAGGTAGTACTCTACTTCTCAAATGGTCCCATTGAAATGAATGGTATGGAGGGTAGAATCTGGCCTCCAATGCATGCTTTTTCTGCCCTACCCATACTCCATGAGGGGCTGGTGCACGCTGCCCGTGGTCTGCAGACTGTACCAAGCACTGCAGTCTCTCCACAGAAGCCCATCCCCGTCCAGCCCTCAAACTGGCTCGGGGATGCTCATCTGGCCCTGCTCTAACCTCTCACAGGAGCTGGGAAAATGAGAAGACCCAGAAGAAAAGTGAAGCCCAAGGATTAGGATGAAAAGGCCACACTTAGAAGTTTTGCTAAGATGCTTATGTAATGCCACACAGGGCCCAATTAAGTGTTTTTGGCGCGCATGTATATGTGTGTGCACAGAATTAGATCCAAGATGTTGCAATGGGGGGTGCCGGAGCAATGATCAGCTCTGCAAGAGGGCTGCATCCCTCCCTGCCAGCCCTCTCTTTATGCCCCCTACAAAGGTAGGCAGACTGTACCATGGGAACCCCATTCAGGGACTTTTTTTAAGACCCAAAGCAGGTAAAAATTCCCCCCTCTTCTCCTACCTATGGCTGCCACTGTCCCTACTGGCCTGGGGACAGGAGAGCTCCAGTGTCGCTCCAGCTAGGGGATGTTGGGACTGGGCTTAACCAGGGACTGTGGTGGTGGTGGCAGGTGGGCAGATGGATTCACTCTCCCCATGCCTGCTCTGGGGCAACATGCAGGAGGACCAGGGAGGAAGAAGGAAGCTGCCTGTCTATCTCCCATTGCCACCAGCAGCAGCAGGGAAGAGAAGGGGGGATGGGATAGGGCGGGAAGGGGAGATAACTTGCCTCTAAGCACAAAGGAAAAGGAAGTAGGGGATTCTTACCTTTGGGGCTTAAGAAAATCCCTGGCTGCTGCTCCTGCCAGGAAGGGAGATGTGGCTGTATCACTGCTTCCCATCTGGATCTGTCCCTGTTGTATGGGTGTAGGAGGGAGAAAGTGCATCCTTTTCCATTGCTAGGTCAATAGATTTGTATCCTACTTAAACCCCTCCAACGTGACCATCTTTCAGTCGCTTGCATGTTCTGATCAATGAAAGACAAGTTCCTGCCCTGCAGATCCTTCGGTGTAAGATACAGCAGCAGTAAGACTGAGCATGGTACTGTGAAAAGACTGAGCCTGAGAAAAAAAAGTCGGTTAGGTGAGATGGTTACGTGTATAAATGGCTAGGATTAGTTTCTCTTTCAGTTGCATGCACAGCTTTTTGGAAAGGCTTTTTGCTCGTTTTAAACATGATAATAAATTAAGAATTTGAGCCGTCCAAGTGCAACAGAAAAGGGTGGAGTAGAGAGCAAGGATGGGGACCTGCTCTGAAGATGCACGTTTTAAAGAGGGATCTGAGGATGAGGTTCAGATGGCAGCCACACAACCTAAGTAATATTAATTCAGATGAAATAGCAAATGCCTTTTTAGTATCTAATGAAGATTTATTGTTTTGCAAAAGGGGTTGATGTTACTAGTCCTGGCTTTTTAAAACCATCTTGCAGCAAAGTACTTAAGGACAGGGGAAGGCTTGATCATTTTTATTATGGCGCACTAATTTGGGATCTTAATTCAGTACGGTATGTACATTTGTCATTATAAGCATATGAGTAGCCTCATTGAAGCCCATCGAATTCCTCAAAGCCTTCAAATTAAGAAAGTTCATAGAAACCTAAATCAAATAACACATTCGTTTATGGTAAAAGTCAAAGCTACTAAACATGTAGTTTTCACAGAGCTCATTCGACAAAAACCTTTATTTGGAAAGGTCACACAACCTGTTTCTACATAGGACAGCTGATTCAGCTGTGAAAAACCTGGCTTGTGGAAGGTCATAAAAAAGTGTTAAGCTGCAGAAAGGAGGAGAGGGACTATGCAGAGGAAATGTGCTCTTCTTCCTTTGTCCCACAGAGCTCGGTGAGTTAAAATGTTTTTATGACAGTCCTGTGAAAAAGTGCATGGAGGAGGTAACTGGAGATGACAGCAGAACAGGGAAATCCCAGCTGAAAGCCAGTCCTAGTAAGAAACTGGGTCTGAAAACAGAAAGATAGGCAAATGCATTCCTTCATTGGTTAGAACTGGCGTAAAAGGGGTCGAGCTTTTTAGCAAGTGTGCCGCAAATTAGCCCCACACCCTCACCGAGTACCACTCTGATCCTCACCATCCGCTACTTTGCTTTCTGCTTCTTGCCATGTGCCCACTGCCTTATCTCCTGCTCTGCTTTCTGCTTCCTTCCCTATCTGCTGCCGTGCTTTCTGTCCCTTCCCTGATCTGCCATGTGCTGCACTTGGAGGCTAGCCATGGTACATGTGGCACTTGTGCCTCAGATGGCCACTGCTGATTTAGAAGATGCCAGGCACTCTTTGATCCTCATCCATATTGCTACTATTGCCCAGAAGAAGTTGCGTAGGATTAGTGCGGGCTCAGCCATTAGTAACCGCCTCCCCTGCTTCACCATATTTTTTAATGAACTAGTTCTATGAGTAACGGGTAACTTCAAGTATAGAGCTGGAAATATGCGACGATTTAAACTCGCAAATAAATACAGTTAGTGGTCTCAACTAGCCCTTTAGGCAATTAAGGTGTTTCCATCTGTTTTGTGCAGGAGGACCCCTAAAACATACTTCACCATACGTGCACAAGGACCATTTTGGAAATGTGCTCTGAGTTTTTTTAATAACATCTACCATAGTAAAGACCAGTATTTAATATAACATGAGTCTGCTTTGATTCAGCATTGTGAGGAAACGTCCTCAACGGAGCTAACCTGGCAGGGCTCAAGCCATGCATATTTATACCAGCTGAGCTTGAAGTTTTCAGTCAAGGGCCAGTCAAAATTCAAGTCAGTGTTCCTTGTAGCATTTTTATAAGCGCTCTTTTAAGGGTTTGTCTTTTTTTCTTTCTTTTTCTTTTTTTTCCTCAGGCAAGAGAGAGGTTGACATAGCAAAAAACTCTGATTATCAAACAATATGATGTTTTACCAGCCATGGATATTTTTCAACACAGAACTATACCATATGTTAAAAGACTTACACGTCCATGCAAAACCGGCCATCTGGAACTGCATGTTAAGTATTCATATGCCCATATGTACCCTACACTTGCCAGATTTAGAGGTCAATTTTCCTGGTCCAATAGCTTTTGAAGCTAGACCTAGGTTTTCTCGAGCAGGCAACTGCAGGCATGTTTATCCCTGTTAGGACTCCTCAGTGTGATGCTGTAAGAGAAGCTAATCACATTTCTTGTAAAGGAAAACAGGACTGCAGTACTTGCTCAGAAATCAAAGCATTATATTTTACTAGGATCAGACAGAATACAATAACCACTGCACACATTTCACATCCCATGCCATTTGCTGTGATGTTTGTAACAAAACCTAGATCACATATTTTGCACTTTTGAAAATATTAAAATGGAAGTATTTTCACTGTTTCGTTTGGAAACATGCCCTGGTTTCCAGATTTTTGAGTGGACCAGCATTGGAAATATTAAAATGCAGCAAGAAAGTGGGGCAGGGCCTGTTTTCATTATATTGCTTCAAAATCCAGTCATCCAAGATGAGGATTTTCAAATTCTGAATTGAACCTTAGCGAGTGCTGGGCGTCTAATCATCTTAAGCTCTTTTGAAAACCCCAGCCTAACGCTGTTAAGTTTGTAGTGGTGTAACCCCGATCAGCATTGTTTTAAACTCAACCAAAACAAGAAAATACCTGAAATTGCGTAAGATGCTGAGATTCTTCCAAGTAAAATCTTATGGGAGGCAATCCTCATGGAAGAGCTAGTGATTACACCCACTGGGATCAATGCGTTTAAGTGATCGTTTGCATTTGATAGCGGCAAGATGAACAATGTGGGCTAGTTTGTGTGCTCCTTCAAGCACAAACATAGCTGTTAATGTGCATCTTCAGTAGCATACCATTCTCCATGATCCTGATACCCTCTGAGTTCACTGTTGATGTCTAGTCCAGTCATCAGCATATACACTGAGGCTCTACTCCTACAAGCAGATGGACTTTGGGCCTTTTTAGAAGCCTCACTGAAGTTTAAAAGTCAGCCTGTACAGAGCTCATTTAAGATTAGGGCCTACATCATAGTATTTTTTCATCTGTGTATTAATAAGCTTTCCAAAGAATTGTTCATCTGTATTGCACTTGTCTAAATATTCTCCAATTTGCCGACATCTTATTACTCAAGTGCCCGAAATTTTATGGCAGACAAGGTTCCTTGGGTGAATCTGATATCTTTTATTAGACCAACCCAAATAGTTGGAGAATAGTCTCCTATGTGGAATAGGGATAGTCTCCTATGTGGATCTGCGCTCCTTGGTTGTTGTCTACAACACGTGTTTCTGTAGTTGCCATCCCCATTACAATAGCATCCAGTGCTTGTGTGTACTGTCTGCTGTGGGCAAGTACCAAAAATTGTCTTGTAAAAGTGGTAGAAATAGGTCTGGGGATCAGTACAGCCGAGGTCTTGGGACGTGTCCCTATTTGTAAAGTGGGTTATGCGAATTCGAGCTATGCGCCGTTTTCCAGGAACGCATGTACAGCATAAAGCAAGGGAAACCTGTACAGTAAACTTAACATGTCTGGCTGGCTCCTTCAAGCATGCTGCACTGCTCTGTGGTGTTGCCTTCTTTCCCAGAAATAGCATATCTGTGTCCAGCTTGAGCAGGGCAGGTTAGGAAAAGACTGCTGGGGCCCATCGTCAACAGTGCTAATTAGCCTATGGAAAACACCACACGTATGTGGTTATACTTCTTCTGGTTTATAATGCAGCCTGCCGGAAGCAGCACAGCATGCTTGAAGACATCACTGTAGGGACCCATAAAATTATCATATAGGGCAGCAGTTCTGAACCGGCAGTACGTGTACCCCCAGGGGGTACGTGAAGCCTTATCGGGGGTACATGAGATATATTTCATACATTGTCTATCACAGTTGAAGGGCCTAAAAAAAATAATTTTCCATTGAAAGGGGGTACGTGAAGTCTCACTCTGAGACCAAAGGGTACATTGACTGAAAAAGGTTCAGTACCACTGATATAGGGCATTTATACACATGATCTAGGAGTGTGTGGGGGGGAGGGGAGCACTTTAATCAGAGTGGCTCCACGAGCACCCGAAGCATCACATGTATCAGTGTCACCACACTGAAAAATGGTGACGTGTGTGCTTTAATGAAAGCTCGTTTGATGAGTTTTAGTTAAACCACCCCGCTACTATTTTTCAGCACAGAGATGCTGATACACATGACGTTGGAGAGTCAATTAATCGAGTCTGCCCTGACGCACTGTAATTACAGCACATTGGAGCAACCGCGCTGCACGTGTATACATGTCCATAGGTATGTACGTAGTGTCTGTGTGCCACAGTATCCCATCTGTCAAATGGACAGAATAACACTTCTCTATCTCACAGAACTATTGGCAGGATTAGTACATTAGCAGATTGTGAAGGGCTCAGACACTGTGATAGTGGGGACTAAGAAAGAGATGAATGACTGCTCAGACAGAAAATTGTCTGTTAAAATTCTTTGGTCTTTCATGGCAAAGGAATGGTTGCCTATCAATTTTCTTTTCCCAAATCTTTAAGAGAAACTAGATCAGCTTCAGGGAATGGGAATTGTAGGCAGGATGCAGGCCCCGATTCTACTTAAAAAATCAGCGGTTAAGTATATTACATCCCTCTACCTTTGAACCATTGCACAGTTACTGGGGGACCAGGATCAGCCAAGATTTTTCTCCACGCTGCTGCCTTCACTCAGTCTGCATTGGGAGGAGAGAATTGTGTAAATTGGCTACGGTACCCGGTACTCTTTGTGTGTATCCCCACTCCTCTGCCTTGTGTCAGGTTACTTAGCGCTGGAAAACTCGTGGGGCTAAAAACCCAGAAAAGTTCTGTGTTACTGATCTGATCCTGCATATTCTTTCCATGTGAGTCACTGGCCGGTGGAACTATTTGTATGGTAAAAGTTGCTGACCTGAGTCTATGCAGGGCTGGGGTCCAAGGGCACAGTGCAGCTGATGGCGAGGGAGTGCAGAGGTGTTTCTGAAAACCTCCTTCTCCATCTGCCGAACCAGTGGCTGGTCATGATGTTTGTGAGCCTCGTGGGACCAGGATGAAATGGTGCCGAGCTCGTGATACTGGTTTTATGCCTGCTAATGACTTTTCTATGCTCCTTTAGAACTGGTCTGAGGCTCATAAGAGTCAATCTGATGGTGCGAAAGTAGTTCAGAGGGGCTAAGGTTTTGGGTTGTGGTGTTTATTGAAACAGCTGAGTAATATTTATTGAGCTTCCCATGAGTTTCAGAGGTGATTCACTGTTCATTGATTTGTTTACTTATAATTTATTCATTTATTTGAGTACTCGAGGCTCTCCACCGCAATCTTAATACCAAACGTAGAACCTTTGAGGCAGTCAATGAATACAGTACGTCCAATTAATGTAGTAAACTGTTCAGACGTTGGAAAAAAAAATGAAAACCAGCAGCAATCCTGCTACTTTCACATCCCATCCACCTATCTCTTCCTCAGATGCCCATATGACAACATGATTTCAAGCCCAGTTTGAAGGTTATCAGACCTAGACCTTGGAAAAACAAGGGGGAAAATGGTATTTTGAAGCCAAGAGACCACAGTGAGATTAGATTGCCCTACCGGCAGTGCCCTCTCATGTCTTGCGTGGCAGGTTATATCTTGTAGGCTGTCATCTGAGCCCAATGTGAAAATTTGACCCTGTTTAATGGGAACTTGCCATTGCTTTCAGGAAAAAAGCCAGGTGTACAGTTTATCTCTCTCCTAATTTTTCCAGTATTTCCAAGACTATAACCTACTTTTCATGGATGGCATTCTGTCCTTTCGAACACTTTGTCATAATACCTTGCACAGCAGGTGATGAGGTCTCCTTTGGGTGTGTGTATATAAGGACCTGTAGGAAGGCCACTGTTCTTCCAGCAAACTTTGACACTGTATTTGATATTTTGAAACGGTGCTTGAGATGGACTTGTCACGTATTGCAGAGACTTGACAAAGTGCCAGTCGTTGGGCAAAGCAAACAAACTATTTCACTGTAATTTTAAACCTATCTAGAGCTGAAGCTATTAATCTGTGGATGCGGTACATTAAAAGGAGTCCTATTAACATTAAATAACCTACCTGTGCATTTTTTGTCCTTCACAATATGTATTGTTATGAAATATGAGCGTGGAGAAAAAGGATTTCTATGTACCTCTGAAGAACTCTTCTCTCCTATTATAATAATATCATTTAAAAACCACATTGCATCTCAGTCAATACAAAGTTAATGAAATGTTACATTATTTAGGGGTTTAGCGTGCTGAAATCTGGGCTGGTGCTTGAAACCACACTTCAATAATAGCATTAAAAATGTTTGGGTTTTTTTTTTTTTGCAAGTCCAATCAAATAATTTCTATTTCATGTCAGGCTTCAGAAGCTCATTTTTCAGTGGCGCAACAAATTCTCTTATGATTAGCTAGTGCTAAATTGTAATTTATACTACCTGTGTAAGTTTTGTTTACTGCTGCATAGGTATTTCACTCAATTAGTCAGATTCTCAGTTGGGGTAAATTAGTTTAGCTTGATTAAAGTCAATTGAACAATGCTGATTTATATCAGCTGCTGATATGGCACAGTATTTGTGCAAGATGGAAAGAAGTGCATGGAAGCAGTTTCTATTCCAGATTCTAGTTCAGGCACCAACAAATTTACATCCTGGATAGATAGCTATCCTGCTTAGAGGATGCATATTAAATATGTTCACTGATTACACTTGCATTTTCTTTGACACTGATATTTATTCCTGATGCAGCATTCTGGACCCGAACCTATTTACCTTGGATTTTCCAAAGAAAAAAAAGAAAAAAAAAGAAAACACAATAAGTTCTTTCAGGATGACTGAGGATAATCCTGTACAAGACAAGATGCTGTACAGTATCTAAATATTATCTCGTCAGATAACGTCATATGCATGGTTAATATAGAGCAAAAAGAACCCAGTTTCATTCTCAGCGTCTGTACAGTAAGAAGAGACTGCTCCCAGTAGAATCGAGGAGATCAGGCCAGCTTGGTAGTTTTATTGCCATTTCAAGACACCTATTATGGTCCTATTAAAGTGGCTTTCCATTCTATATCGCTGGTACCTGAGAGAAAAAGTAAGATATATAGGGCACTTTGAGGCTTAGGACAGTTCTTTCATCTTGATAATCATAAAATGAAAAGAAAATCCAAAGGATGACTTACAGTACAAGGAACCCAATATCTGCTGAACTTAACCTTGTTTGCTCGTATTTAAGGTCTGTAATCCTGCCGTGCATTTTAAAATTGGATCATCTAAATTTCCACTCGTGCTACTGCATTCTAATTACTATCCGGTGTTGCTTTTGTTTCCTATGAAGATTAAAGGGTACCGTTTGATGTATGCAAAAGAAGTGACTACAGAAAATAGCAAATTAGTCGGGAGATGTCAGCTTAAGAGAACATTTTTGACATAAGTGCTGTAAGGCTGTTAACAAACAGACTAACTCATTTGTCTCACCGTGAATTGAAAATCAGAATCACAACATTTTGATAAAATCTTGACTGGTTGAGACTCTTCCAAGCCTCGGGTACCTTCCTTCTACAGGTTTCAACACGGTGAAACATTCCAGCCACGTTTTAAATCGCCACGAAGTGAAATGGGTTCTGTGAGGAACAGATGGATTAGGGCTAATGTGATGATGTGCGCTGGAGATGGGAACAGATTAATAACAGGGGGAGACTGGAGGAAATTCGGAAAGATGGGGTTATATGGACTAATTCATGAATCGTTTCCAACTGGTTGCTATGCCTCGAGGCAGAATGAATAATAGCACATCAGCCTATTTAAACATTGATACATTTGTTTTAATGTAGATTCAAATTAAGAACTATGTGTTTTGGTGAAGTTTTAATAAATACTGTCCTTGTTATTTAAAACAAACGTGCTTGCAATGTTGAGCTTTACTTTTCTGTCGTGGCTGCCTGTTTTACCGAGTTGGGCTAGCATCCCACCCTTGGAACAAAGCTTTCAGAAGTGGATTTTCTTGGAAGTGGGTTCTGGGTGCATTAGCCAAATGCATCTTATATCTGCTTATATCCAAGCTGTACGACCACAGCTGTTTCAGTGGTTGAGGGAAGGTATGGCTGGCTGTTCTGTGCATAGGTGCCCCTATAATTTTCTCTTTCCTTCCTTTCTCGAAACACTCCTTAGCATTTTATTTGATCAAGACTGTCCCTTTCCCAGATCAGTTCAGCACAGCCCAGCCCAG
>JAGPOW010001338.1:6315848-6365972 GCA_030014935.1 Caiman crocodilus
GAAATAAATCTGATTTTTTCTAAGTAGGTCATAGGCTGCTTTTTAGAAGGGCTTTGCTTCACAAATAAGACGCTCAGTGTGGATTACTTTGATGAAGGCAATAATATGGGCGAAGTCAGCTCATATCGCTCAAGTTGACCTAAGGTGACATGTAGGTTGACCCTAAATATCAGTGGAGGCAACCAAAAATTCCTGCGTGATGCTGGGTAGTCATTTAAATCAGATGAGACTTTCCTTTTATGAGTGACAAGTTTGAGACACATGGGGTTTAATTTTCCAAAGTGCTAAGCACTCAAAAGTGCTGCTAAAGTCAGTACTCTGTACTCTGAATGCATGAAGTGCCATGAAATGGTAAATACACTATTAAAAAAAATCCAGAAGAAACAGAACAAAAATAAACAGGGCTATGGCATCAGGTTGCTGAACTGAGGTTGATATAGGCAGCATTTCCCAACTGGCAGGGGCTTGGTTTTGCAGTTGAAATTGTTCCCTTCATATATCTTTGTATACCTTTTGTAAAATGTGATGTTACACTACAGCATAGTAAAATCCATTGCTCTTTAAGCGTCACTTAAAAAGCATGGCAATGAGCTACTGCATAATACGCATTAATTTAGCACCTTGGGGTGCCTGCATAGAAGCGGGGAACCTGCTCCGACATGCTGTCGATTAATCGTGTCTGCTGGAATGTGGTAATTACCGTGCTCTAGCGGGTTCCTACATCTCTAGTATCAGCATTCCCACACTTCAAAATGGCAGTGGGGGTGCCATATATAACGCTCATTTGATGAGCTTTAGATAAATTACCCCATTGCTATTTTGAAATGCAGGAACAGTGATACAAGAGACGCTCTGGGCGCGTTAAGTAGAGCAGCTCTCAGAGCAGCTCTAATTAAAGCACTTCCCCACCACTCTCAGAGTATGTGTATAAATGACCTCATATTGGAGAACCTAAATTTAATGCGCATTAGTAAAGGTGCATTAATGCATGTGTAGACATGTCCATTGCGTGTCTGAGTCCTTTTAAAAATCTCTGTCATAATAAATTGATTTGTATAGTAAATGAGAATCCCTGAGACCATCATTCTTATCTTTAAGAAGGCATGTGAATCATGTCTGATTCATATGTGATCAAATCTGCATGTCTGAAAAGCAGTTGAGCCCTGTGACAAGCTGTGGTACAATATTATGGCGAAAAGCATATTCTTTTTAATTACCCACATGATGAACATGACTGAAAATTTTGATAACTATGCTCTTATTGTGTCTTTCTTCGGTATAAACCTTATATGAAAGGTTCTGACAAGGAGGTTACAGTCCTTATAGAACTAGACATTGACAAACATTTCAAGCTAAATAAGATGTCATGTTCAATTCTTTATTCATTCCTCAAGGTAAATTGAGAAACTGTGCCATCTTTTACACAGCAGGTCCGTTATCCCACAGGGATTATTTTGGAAATACCTGTTTAAAATACTTAAATTTCCCTATAGACTGTCCTTTCCTCAGGTAAGCTAATTAAGACCCTGATACACACTAATCAGACAAGAAAATACTGTATTGTGAATTAACATGGTGTTTTTACTATACCTTTTGTAGTGATATAATCCCACCTAAATCTGGATAGTTCCACAAAATACAATTTATTAGGCAGTCCATCATTTTTGAAACATTGCTATTTTAATTTCTTCCTCTTCCTTTTTGTTTGTAACCCCATCAATCATCCTAAATAATTCCTTTCCACCTAAGAGGCATATGCAAGTGTGGTGCACTATACACATATAAATCCTTTCTAGGGACTTCCCAGTTATCTTTCACTTTTAACAGCACAGCTATGTCATTTGTCTGTGTTTAGAGCCTCAGGAGGAATTACCTGTGTTATGTTTCGAAGAAGCAAACATAGGGAGGATGATTTCATGTTTGGATCCCTAGCCTACATCATGGGAAGCCCAACCTCAAATGCCTGTCCACCACAGACTTTTTCCAATTACTTAGGTTCAGATCCTCCAAAGTATTTAGATGTCTAATCCCATGGTTTGTACTGGGACCAAGATGCTTATAATGCGTTGGGGATCTAGACCTTAGATTCTTTAAGTGTGAATATTCCCACCTTTAAATGGTAACATATAAACTGCTTCAGGCTCTAACCCATTGTGAGGATCAATAGATGGAGGAGCACCCTCTTCACTTGGTTGACTCTCACAGTGAGCTAGGGGGCATGGAGTATTATCTGAATTTCTCAGATAGTGTGGCAGTGAGAGCATATAAATATCAAAGATGCCTAAAGGTTGCTTCAGTACCATTTATTCTGAAAATATATGCTGTTTTAATTATATAAAAGTAAGGGTTCGATCAAAGTTCATGTGTTCTGCTCTTGAATAACAACACTATTATGTGACTTTGTGAGTGCTCATGTGGTATGTTATTGACAATGTGTCACTAAATGAATCTAAATTAGTATTTGCTACCATGTTTGTAAACAAGAAATATAAAAATGTTAAGGTCAGTCCTATGGAAGAAGCATGAAGGGTACTTACACACATGCAGGGAGCCTGCTCTGATGCGCTAGAAAACTAGTGCATTGGAGTAGTCTCAATTAAACTGGAAATCCAGTGCATCGGGGCAGACTTGGTTAATCGAGTCTGCTGGAGCACACAAATTGATATGTTCTGGTGGCCTCTCACATGTGTATCTGCAGTGTAGTGCATCTTTGTACTAATAAAATGGCAGTCATGTGCTTTGAACTAAAACACGTTCAATGTGCTTTAGTTCAAAGCACCCCGCTGCCATTTTCTCAGCACAGGGATGTGCTGTACGATTCATACATGTGATGCATGAGCACTTTTAATTAGCGCAGCATTGAAAATACCCTAAATTCCCACCATTTGATCAAGAAACATCATAGCTGTACACTAAGGCGCCAGTAATGTTGAATGAAAACTCAAAATGTGGGAATTACGTAGTAATAATACAATTTCAAAAAGGCAGGAAAACCAAATATTCTTGCAGTGAATTAAATTAACCCATATTGCCCTTGCGTTTTGATGGCATACATGTAGGAAAATAAACAGAGGTTTTTGAATCTGCTTGAAAGAGAAAAGAAGGAATAAAGCCCATATACATCTCTATTAAACATGGCTTCATAAATGTAGCTGAGGGAGCTTTACATTTTGCATTTCCTAACTGTTCTTATTTAACTGTAAAATATGAAAATGAAGAGGTTTGTGTGTACATTTGGCTGGCTTTACTTTGGAGAGCCCTGGAAATCAGTCTCATCTTTATAGAAACATTTAAACCCACTAGATCAACTGCCAAGCACTGCAACTTTCAGTATTCCTATTAACTCGATCCTACAAATATTTACACAGGCTTAACTTTATCTGTGTACCTACTCATGAACTTCACACGTTCACTTTGTATTTGAAATTTTGGTTCTGGTTGTTGTCTGTACACTGGAAAATCCCATTCTGCACAGATGCGGGACAGACGGTGTGGAATATGTCATTTTTTGAGAGCAACAAAGATATGTACCCATCCTACTTCACTGCCACAGTGTTTTTAAGTGTAGTCCAGAAGTCTTCTGTGAAGAATAATGGATTTTTTTACTCAGTTTCCAAAAATGTTATGGTGCAAAGTGAACATGTATGCTTACAAAAACAATAAGGAACAGTTTAGTGGTATAAGGTATTTTTTCATGCTTGTTCAACCAAAAGCAAGTATATATTGATAAGTGCAATCTGGCAAACAAGCCATATGTGATATAATTTACCATTGCATTGTGCAGTGAAAGAAGAATATAAAGTATGTGTGCAACAGAGGTGGGAAACTGTGTTAGGATGAAGTCAGGCAGGAGGTTAGGCAGTAGAGCCTTAGCGATAAGCCAGTTCAGAGAGGCGTGAGCTTCTTTGGGCTGTATACAGACATTTAGGAAGATGAAGTTGCATTAAA
This sequence comes from Caiman crocodilus, assembly GCA_030014935.1. Lineage (NCBI taxonomy): Eukaryota > Metazoa > Chordata > Crocodylia > Alligatoridae > Caiman > Caiman crocodilus. Next base: position 6,319,797 of record JAGPOW010001338.1, read on the forward strand.
AATAGCCACCCTAATCTAAGGTAAATCAGGATGAGGGATTTGGGAGGACCAAGGGAGGCAATAGGCTCTTTAGGGGGCTCAGAGGGGCAGTTAGAGTCTACAAGAGGAATTGAGGAAGCAGATGGAGGGACTTTATCCCCCACCCCGAGTCCAGGGGCTATTTTTACCTCCATGACCTCCCCACCCCTTCAGTGCACCTACCCTTCATTCCTCCTGCACATCTGCCCCCACCTCATCCCAACTTACTTCCTTGGCTCCCAGCCCCGGTGAACATATATAAAACTGGCACTGGGAATGGCTTGTCAGATGGGGGATGGGTCTGGATAAGAACTGTTCATTTGGGAATGGGGAGAGGGCTAGGTGGCTCAAAACAGCCCAGTGCCAGGGAAGGGATAGGAAAGGTTCACTGGGAACCATACAGAAGTTCAGTTAGATCAGTCTTACCAGAGCCAAGCAAAATTAGGCGTATACTTAACTTAGATCAGAGTGACCATTTTTTAGACTGATCTAACTGCCTGAACTTCTGTATAGTTCACATGTACATCCACCTAACTAGTGTAAGGTCTGCACCTGGGTGAACTAAATTAGATCAGGTGGCCGTTTTTAACATGATCTAACATTCACCTAACCTCTCCAAATGTCTTGATGCAGCCTTCGGCAACAACCTACTTTGTCAGATGCTAAAAGAAGACTGGAAGAAAGAAAAACTTCTACCTAGAGGGGCAGGGATGGGGAGAGGGGACGCTGCTAAGAAAGTCAGTAATCATTTGAGATTAGTAAAGCCGTTAACACTTTGATGGACACCAGAGTTAACAACTAGCTTGGATAATGGTATAAGAAACCATGGTCCCTGTTGATATGATGTTTAATACAATGCAGTCTGTTTGTGACCCCCCCTCCCTGCCCCAATTCTGTATTCCATGTGGTTTATAATATGTTCTTTTATTATAAGCATGGCTATTCTGAAGTCAGTGGTGGAAGATACTGAGCAAGAGCCAGATATAGGATTTTGAAAAATGGGATGCATACGGTGTGGTATCACATATAACACAATACATGTTATTCTCTCATGAAAGAGAAACTAGAAGCTTTACTATTAGGCTAGGGCTTAACGCTATGTTATTCAGTGTAAGTGCAAAGCAAAAACAAATATAACTATCGGTATGTGCATGAATTTGCTAGAATATTTATTAAATTAAACCCAACAGACTAGGCAAAAATAGTCAAAAAATATTGTGTCATTAGTCCTGTAGAAATTACAGTTAAATGTACATGTCTTATTCAGATTTGCAAAACAAAATGTAGTCTTCTTGAGCATCTTGACAGTGCCTCTGATACTTCACTGTCAGTCATTTCTACACCTAATTTAATATTACTATTCCTGAGTGAAGGTTTTTAGCTAGAGCTAAAAACAGTCTGAAGGGCTGTGAAATAGGAGACAAACATTACTGAAAATGACTAACAGATGCCAGTATTGCAGATGAAAGAATAGCTTGAATAGTGGAACATCAAGACCTTTAAAAAAGTGAGGGGGTCATTAACACCAGTACTGTAGAGTGGGGAGAGATTAGCAGGAATTAGGGAGGTGATAATGGGCCATGAATTCAGTTGACTTCATCAGGCTGCCCAAATAGAAATGCCACTGCCACAAAGAGGGATTGTGTGGGGGGTGTTTCTTTGGTGTTTAATCTTTGGGTAGAGCAGGAATTAAAGGGCAAGGGGTGGGGAGGATTCAGCTGCACCACTGCACCTCCTCCCCCACCCTGGGTCCTCCCCAGTCCACAGAGATTGCGGTGTTCTGCCATGGGCTTTTGGCTTTTTTTCCAGAACTGATGATAAGATCGTGTGAGAGAATAATAGTTAATATTAAAGGCTCGATTCTGGCAAGACCTTGCAAGCATCAACTGGGTGAGAAGGTGCAAGGACAGCTTCCCACACCGTGGGAATGGCCGTTCCCACAATTGTAGTTCTTGTGCTATCCTGGGAAAAAGATTCCTTTCGGCTAATGCCAATTTGTGATAAAATTTACTATTGCTTCCCAAACAGGCCTTTAAACCCTGATGGCGACAAAAGCTAGAGTGTTGCAGTATCAACTAAGCTAACGAAAACTGGCTCTTCACCCCTTCTAGTGGCTAAAAGTTTATAACTACAGCTTGTGGCTCATAGCTCACGGCCTGAAATCACAGCTGTAGCTACACCTGCAGGAATGAACTGGGAAGGATTAGCTATTGGCCCTAAATTCTCGAGCTGCTGCATGTAGACAGATGGGCCCTTCCCACATGACTAAAAGGGCATGGGCCCTTAGGTTGCATGCAACAATAGCTTGTTATTAAATGCTTACCATAATGCTTTCGCCATACATGATGCACAAGAATTACGGATTTCCGTAAATCGTGCTGGAAGTACCCCCCACAGCAGCTTCTTTAATGCTTTTCATTTCCCTGCTTGCCAGCCCTGTCCCTGATTGGTGGAAGGGCCCCACCAAATGGGCCATTTGCCACTGATGACGAGGAAAGCAAAAACTGTCGTTTTAAATATACCACAGTTTTTGCTTTCATGGGGATCAGTGGCAAGTGGCCCAGCCGGTGAGGCCCCTCCACCAGCCCCAGGGTAGCAGGGGCAAGCGATGAAACGAAAAACATTAAAGGAGCCACTGTGGGGGGCACTTCCGGCATGATGTATGGAGATCCCTAACACTAATATCAGTAAAATAATGTGCGAGTTTCAAACTCACTTAAAAAGAAATGTAATATGAAGTTTATCTGGGGTGAGAAGTGTTTCTTCCCATATAAACTTACAGGCTGTTGTACTGCATACAGTGAGTGCAGCTGCTTTTAAACATTTTCTATATATATTTCCATGATACCAGAGAAGCAGTCATGATTTATCAAGTAAATAATCCCTTAAAATATTCCAAGGTTATATTCTCGTTTGAAGAGTCCCCAGGCCTAAGGCTACAATTTTACCGGGCCTGCTTACGACCAGGCTAGCAGAAAATATACAGCACAGAGCGTTTTTTCTCTTTTTCCTTCTTTAATTTCCATGCATTTGAGAGTGTAGATCAAGTCAAAATTTAGGACAAAAATAGATATCGCACAACTACAAAGTCTACTTGATAAATACAAATTGCAACATATATTACTGACAGGGAGAAGAATTGCAATCAGGAAAGAAAGAAATTCAGAGCCACATGTGGAATCGCTTGAGGAAAAAAAAAATCCCATCTGTTTGATCTGTTAGGCCATAGATTCATATCCATAGGGAAGTAGGAAACATCCCATCATTTGATTCACTTAAAACTGACCTAGAATTACCTTTTCGATATGCAGTGAAGACTCCTACATTGCACTAGATGACTGCCAAGAATCACATAGGAAGATGCAAAATTAAGAATTATTTTCTAAACCTATTGTCATCTTTGTTGCTGTCCTCTGCATTTTCTCTACGTTCTTCATGCTTTTCTTAAAGTGTGGTGCTTAGTGCTGGATACAGTATCCTAAACGTCACCTGTTTCCCAGATTCAATTTTTTTCTTCTTAAGTGTAGTTCTTTGCACTTGTTTTCATTGATCTTCAACTTACCTCTTTTAAACTATTTCTTCAATTTTTCAAGATCTTTGTGATTCTAATTCTGCCTGCAAAAGTGCTTGTGATTCTTCCCAGCTGGGTGTCAGCCATAAATGTTGTAAGTGGACTCTTGATTTCATTATCCAAGTCGTTAGTAAAAATCTTGAATAGGCGTATATGCCGAATGCACCCAGTAATGACCTCATTTGATATGTCCTCTCAGTTTGGCATTGAACTCTCGATGGCTTCTGTTTGAGTATGGTTTTTCAACCTGTTGTTCACCCCATTTATAGTAATTTAATCAAGGTAATTTTTCTGAGTTTCATTTAAAAGAGTGCCATGTCTTTTAAAATGAAGATATATCCCATCAACAACTTTGTCCTGACCAGTTATCCTCTATTAAATGGGTGTGATATGGTTTGTTCTCGACAATTCCATTTTGTCTTGTTATCTTTTTTGTAGTCCTCTAGCTGCAAATTGATTGTTTCATAATTTGCTCAAATGTCGGTTGCAGTTAATGTTAATAGTGTTTAGCATCTGGTCACAACTAACTGTTTTGTGAAGACTGAAGCAAAATGAACAGTTCTGTCCACTTTGTCATCTAATGTTTGCTCACTTTCCACTTTGGGACTTCAATGCTTCTTTTCTTCTTTTATTCAATTACCTCTTCATATTACCTTTTAGTTGCAACCCATTTGCATCCTCCGTTTTGTCCTTTGGTCCTTACATATTGATGTTCTTGTTATATATTTATTATTCACAATATGTTCTTTTCCCCGTTGTTTCTGTGATAATTATGTCATCAAGGAGCCTTTAAAGAAGCATTACTATGCTTTTTTATTCGTCTTTGCATAATAATAGTTTGTTTCTGTGCCTTTAATATTAACACTTTTTGAAAATGTCCCGCTCTTCTGAACTCGTTTCTCCCTTAGACTTCCTTCCTGTGGGATCTTACCTATCAGTTCCCTGATCTTCCTAAAGTAGGCTTTTTTTTTTGTTTTAATTCACTGTCATTGCCCCTTTTCTTGGAATCACCAACGTGTTTTCACCCAAAGCACCTCCCTTCTTTTCAGATTTGCATCTGATTTCTAAAATAGCTGCTCCTTGATTACCTGATCCACTAAAAAACCCAACATGTTGTCCTCAATGCATGCCAAGAACTCACTGGACACGTCTTGTCCTGTCTTAATTTATATGTATTAAAGAAAGCTCCACTATCTTCTTACATAATATATATGTAAAAGAAGAGTGTTTTAAGAGAATAAATGGTGGTTTTAATAGATGTATTCCTTTAACAGCCTGTACTATAGTGAGTCATGTCTAATGAATAACGCCTAATTTAAGAGTTTGATCATGCCAAACTCGAATGGAAATAAATACGTCAAATCATGCATAAAGCTCAGAAATAGAAAGGGCGAGGCTTCTGTTGCTGTCAGTTAGTCTTCTAATCAGGAGATATTCTTTTTTTCTGGTTTTTTAGGCTTTTTCAGTTAAAATTGATATTAACATATTTAAATACATTTTCCATCAAGTAATGTTACTGTATTAAGAAACATTAGTTCCAGAGGCAAGAATTTTTGTGGGTAGTGTCTCTTAGTGCACCATCTGTATGGTTGTATATATTTCCAAAGGAACCAAAAATGGGACAAAAAGGGCATATGTTTATACACTGCAGCAATGAGGATGTGTCAGGTAAAATTTCTGTTGCTGCTGATGGGAGCTTCTTTTTTTACACCCTGAAGGACTCAGCATCAGGAGAGAGCGGGGAAAATAGCAGGGTAGGATGATACAAAACTAAAATAATAAGGAAAAGCATTGAATTTGATTGCAAGTTCTTTGGGGCAGAAACTATCTTTTTGCTCTATGTCAGTGGGGCCCTGGTACCTAACCAGAGCTTCTGTATTGTGAATAATAAACAGCAGCAATTATGGAAATGTAGGAAAAGAGAGCCAGATATCTAAAAGCCATTCCTTAAATCCTGATAGAGCCTACTGACTCCATGGGGACTGTCTTCAACAACTGCTTGGTTATGCAGTGTTTATATTAATTCTGTAGTGTATAAGACTCCAGTACTGCAAATAGTTATACATCTGCTTTCCTTTAAATATCAGGGTAGCCTCCTTGAAGTCAACAGGACTGCGTGTTTGCAGGATTTAGGTTTAGTTCATTAAGAATTTGATTCTGAGAATATTTATTACTCGGCATTGTGGTAATTACTGCAGCTTCAAAGGGATTGTTTAGGAAATTGTACAAGAAAGGAACCTAAGATTTTACAGTTACTCCACTAACAAAAGCTATAGAAATGCCTGCAAACTACTAAGCCAAATAAACATTATTTTCATTTATGCATTCAGAAAGCATACGTAGACAACAGTCAATAATATTTGCAGCTGTTTATAGCTAGCTTGCACATTACCCACATTTCTGTAATGAGGAATCAAGGCTCTCTTATCTACCTTTCCAAATAGCATTTACCAGATTTTTGCATCCGAAAAAATGCTCTGCCTTTTTATATTTGTTTTTTTTTAATTCACCAGCAGTAAAGACTGTAGCTGATTAGTTCATATAAATTAATCAGAATGCTGATTAATCGGTGCTTTGGTCATTTTATCACTCATTTTCTTATCTCTATGGTATGCATTTCAAGTTGTGATTTGCTAGAAATACTGTCACTTACTGACACCCCAGATAACCTAGATTTTTTTTTTGTTAAAGACAGTGAATCTTACTTTATGAAAAACATTGTAGATGCTTTGTCATGCAATGTGAGGTAAATACATGAAGGCAATTGTTGGTGTTTTTTTCCTGTGACAAAACGTGGCAGAAAACTGCACGTATCTAGTCAGCACAAATCCAGTCGGTAAACCTTCCTGAGCCTTGAAACGGTGACAGCAGCGTGTCCCATGCCTGCTGGAAAGCATTTATGCCCAGGGGCAGGGGAAAATATACATGAAAGAACGCCTGTAATCTTACTGCCTTTCATTTTGTTTAATCTAGTTATGCCACGTTTTGCTGAACAAGTTGAGGTTGCCATTGAAGCTTTGAGTGCGAATGTCCCACAGCCATTTGAAGAGAATGAATTCATAGATGCTTCCCGCTTGGTTTATGATGGAGTTCGTGACATCAGGAAAGCTGTTCTGATGATAAGGGTATGTAAGGCACCTGGGAAATAAAAGTGGGGGCTTAAAGGAAAGTATTGTAGAAGATGAGAGGACTATAAAAGCTGCGTGGTACCGACATTGCTTCTTAATCAGCTGGAATAGTTTAACATGGAAGAAAATGCAGAATGTGGAATGACAGTGTGTGGCGGCAGCAAGATGTTTAAAGCCAAGAGATTCAGATGTTTTCATGCCTGTAAGTGAATGCAAAATGTATCAAAAATTCAGATGTGGCAGAGTTTGCATGTATAGGTTCTACACACAACCGTCCGTGCACATGAATCACAATCCATTACTGTGTGCTGTTTTACTCCCCTCTACAACAGAGGTTGACATTGGATCGGGCTTAGTTCTCTGTAAGTTAATGAGAAGCACCGACATTATTTGTATTAAGGATGAGTACAGACATTCAGAAAACCTGAGGTGGATGGAACCGATTCAGTCAGCCCCGGTTTCTCTGAGCTGCATAGACTGAACCAGGAGTGACCAGAATGGTATTGGGTTGGAGGAGGCATGCAGATGCTTTGACTGGCCAAGCCAGAAGGCAGGGGCCACTCTCGCATGCCTCCCGATGGGGCCAGCCCCACCCCACCCGCCAGAGGCCCCATCAGCAGCAGTAGGACACCCCATCAAATGTACTTGCTCGGATCTAGGGGGCTGGGGTTAGTCCCATGGGGCAGGGCTGCTGTTACTCCCTACCCTCCACCACTGCCTAACTTGGCAAGCATGAGCTGGGACTAAGACCATGTCAGGACTGTTAGCTGAGCTGCTCAGTGCTGGGAGTGGGGAGTGAAAACCTCTGCCCCACGGGCCAGGACCCAGCCTCCCCTGACCCAAGCAAGCACAACTGGGGGGAACCTGCACTCCCCCACCTTTCCCGCTGCCCTGCCCGGCTTGGCTGACGTGGGCAGGCAGGAGAAGGGCTTAGAGCCGTGCAGGATGGCAGCTGAACCCAGCAGTGTGTGGGGATGATGGGGAGCAGAGCCCCCACTCCCACCTGTGCTTATTTGGATCTGGAGAGGCTGGGGCCAGGCCTGCAGGGTGGGGGCTTCTGCTCCTCCACCCCCAGCACTGAGAGGCATCCTGGTGTGGCTCTCATCCCTGACTTCTGCCTCCCCATGTCAGCCAAGCAAGGCAGCAGTGGTGGGGAGTGGGGGAGCAAAGCGCCCACCCTGCAGGCCAAGCCCCTACTCTCCCAGGCCCAAGCAAGCACATCTGGGGGATAGGGGGGCTTTGGTCCCCATCATTCCCTCATGCTGGATGGCTCAGCTGACAGTCCAAGCAGCTCTAAGCCCTTCTCCTGTATTGCCTGCCTATATCAGGGTGGGGGGAAGGTTGGGGGAGTGCAGGCAGCCGACAGATGTGCTTGCTCGGGTCTGTGGGGCTGAGGCTAGTCCTGCAGGGTGAGAGCTTCTGCAGGTGCTGGGCAGGGAGGAGCAGAGCCCCCACCCTGTAGGCCCAGCCCTAGTCCTCCCAGCCCCAAGCAAGCACAGCTGGGGAGAGTCTGCATTTCCCTACCCTGCCTAGCATGACTGACATAGCTAGGCAGGAGCAGGACTGAGACCTGTATGGCTTGTCAGCCAAGCCAGGCGTGCCATGGGGTGGGGAGCAGGGGCCCCTGCCCCATAGCCCAGCCCCCTATAGACCAGAGCAAACACAGTTGTGGTGTCCCCGCTCCTCTACTCCTTCCTCCCACACTTCTACTGGCAGACACAGGCAGGACACAGGGCTAGGGAGCAGAAGTTTTGCTGCCTCATCAGTGTGACAGCCTTTGGTGGGGTTGGCCTGGCACTGCAGAGCAGAGAGCGTAGGCATGCAAAGGATTATGGGATGCTGGTGGGCAGTAAGGTAATTTGAGTAGGGAGGGGATTTGGAACAGAAGTTCAATGGACTGGTTTAATCTAAATCACTTACGTCTAATACTGCATCCATAAAGGTCTATCTTAAACTGGTTTCAGCCATTTTGAAACCAATTTATGTGCATTCAACTTTTGTTCCATTACAGGTTTAAATCATTTCCTGATCACTTAAACCAATTTGTGTGATGTCGGTCCCTAGCTTAATTGCCTAAGAGGTAATTTGATCATTGCAGGTGAAAAGTCTATTACAGTAGAAATAGTTCTTCATTAGTGTAATTGTTCTATTAAAATCTTGACTATTGGTGTGGAGTGTTATCTTCTTAGTGTATGTATGGTGTCCATGTTATGAGTTAAGTATTATTAATATCTAAATTAAGAAATAAATTAACACACTCTTTACTGAAAGGGATGGTTTTGAATTATTTGGGGGTAATGAAAACATCATTCCAAGTTTGACTAATCATCTAATTCATTTTGCTCAGACATCCTTTTTTAGTTGTTTTTTTTTTAATAATGAGCTAAATAACACGAACCCTGGAGTCAGTCTCTGTCTTAGTTCCCACTGTCGTCCAGAAACAAACCTTGAAAGACTTGGTCCTGAGTTGCTGAAGCTAAGGGGAACTTTAACTTCTTAGCGCCCAGACTAGGCTGGGTGAAAGTCACCTACAAAGAGAACAACAGATTCCTATGAAGGATCTTAAAACATAAAAAGCAAGTTTCCCCTATTTAGATAACTGATAGTCCCGAAACAACCACTATCCCTTTAAGTAGATTTCATGTAGCTATCAACTATGAAATTGTGCTTCTGAGTAAGCATGGCAATGTGGAAATATTTGGAATGATTCGGGGGCGGTCAGATCACTTTAAAATGGTTTTACTCTCTCCCATTTTTTCCTGTCACCAGATATCATTTCATGCATGTATTTAGACCCCCAATTTGATATTTGTCATGTATGGGAACTCGTGGCTGGTGCAAAGCCCAGATGGTTGGGGAAATAAAGTTGTGGAAGAAATTCTTCTTCCTCCAAGCCATTGAACCTCAGATGCATGTATCACCCTCCCAGATGGGAGTGAAATGACAAGATCCTCATATTAAAGGATCTTCCAGTTCACCTGTGCCTGTGCTTTTTCCCCTCTCTAATATAAGCTGCCACAGATCAACCTTCCAGCTGTTCCCCCTGCTCAAAGCCCTGGCTTACAGCATCTCCCCTTATAAAACAGAACAACATCTAGCGTGTTGTCAGGGGAATTTCCATTTGCATGCAAGAGAAAGCTAGATTTTCCCCTTACCTCTAAAATTCTCTATGTAATTCTGGAGACTCATTCCATTTTTCTCCACCCTTATTACTCTACTATTAGCTGAACCTTATTAAGCTAGTCAGTGTTCAGGCCCCATGAGATCTAGATTGGTGATGCATAGGGGTGCATGCAGATTCACCCCCTGAGATAGGCCGTGCACCCACTGGAAGCACCAGCTGCAAAACCGGACGTGCACTTCTGGTTTCACCGCTGGCTTAGTGATCGACTGCTGGGGGACCTCCCCCCGACCGCCACCCCCGCCGATAATCTGGTGCCCTACCCCATACTCGTGAGGCACTAGTCACCCATGCTAGGAAGATATCCCAAGTTACGTTTTTCATTGTATCGTTCTGCCACTTTTAGTTTTTTTCATGTAATCTGAGCTGGTGAATTCTGCAGAGCAGCATTATAAGGCTAAAACAATATTTCCAAGGAATTAACCAGGATGTAGAAACTGACCCATAAAAGCAAAGCTCATGCTCATTTTGCCAGAGAAAAGACAGGCACATGCATGGATGCTGGTCAGTGCTCTTGCAAGTCCTGTAGGGCAGCTAAAGTGCATACATTTGCACAATGAGCATTTGCCTTTGGCTTATTAATGGCTATCGAAAGTTCAAGATGAAAGGTCATGTCAAGAGAGCAACTTATGGGGCTGGTATGGTTAAGGTCATGTCAGTTCCTGTAGCCAGTGGCATGCAAGGAAGAAATGCAGCTAACATTAAATTTGACCATCTTTGACTCCTTTGCCTGAATGACCAGGTACCCATTTGCAGGTGAGAGCAGCCTTTGGTATAAACGACAGCAGAGCTCTCCAGGTTCTTGGGGAGAGAAGTAGGATACCACTGTACCTCTGCTGATAGTTATAGTGGGTATTGAATGTCAGACAGAAATTTGAGGTCCAGTGTTGGCAGTGTCCATGTAACCTACCCATCTACAAGGCAGGAGACACTGACTTTGTTAAATGATGCCAGGAAGTAGCAGTGCTGATTCTTCTACTTTGACTTGGTTGAGACTCACCAAGGAAGATTAGTATATGAATAATTAGTATATGTATTAGTATATGATTAGTATATGATGATTATCATCATCAGTCAGATGATGAGACCACCCACAAGGTTGCTGGCAGAACAAGTGGGATTTTTCTTGTCAATTAACCTTTCCTCTTCAGACCAAACAGAAGAATCCTAAACGAGTGCCAGGATCCCAGGTGAATCTTGCAGTGCACGTCAATGAAAAGTTGTGGGGGTGTTACTTTAACAAACAATCTCTGACATATTCCTAACTGATGACGCAGTAACGTTCACACAATCTATACTTTAAATTATCTCTCGGTATTAAAATGACTTGTAATCTTGTTGGAGCTTGTGTCAGAAAAAAAATGATCACCCCACAATAATTGTTCAGGAGCACGTCACAGATGATTGAGTTTATCTTAGATGTTCGTTTGAGTCCATGGAGGAAACAAGCCCCATTCTTTTAAGCTTGTTTTTCTTAATATTATTACTTTTAATAAACTAAAGAAAGGGAAAGACAATTCTTATCTCTTCATTTTTTAGCTTTACTATCCCTTTGGAAGAGAAAAGAAGATCATTATAGTGTTGGGAAATAAGAATATGATCTGTACAGGAAAAAAAAATCCATTTCCAAGCTTGAAAAAGCATAGTGTACAATTACATAAGCTAAAATTAAGATGGAAGATAATAAGTTAATTATGTCATTTTTTGTATTACTGGCTGGGGGCCTGTTACACACTGGGGGTTTTTTTCACAACTGCTTATTAGATTTTCCCAGTTATTCAAGCAAAACCCACTATACAATTAGCAACTATCACAGTGGCATCTTTAGTCATTTTTATTTGGCCAGGAGGGTTAATTTTTTCCCTTTCAGATGCGGACTTTCTTATTATCATCGATGGTTTTGCCACCTCAAGATAATATTACTCAAGTGTGCTTGGCGTGCCGTTGCTTCTCATATCCACTTGGAAACTCGAGCTGATGGAGAACTCAGTCATCTGCTTGAGGCCCTGTGTATCTTGCAAGCCCATTAGAGCTGTGCTCTCTGATCCACACTGACTGCTTGCAGGTTTCCATGTCGAATTTCCAAGGTGCCGAGTTTGACCTATGCAGCTCTAAAAAGCCGAAGACCAACTGTGAGCCTTCCTCTGTCCTTTCCAATCAGGCTGTGTTGCAATCAGCTGAGTGACTCAATCTGCAGCTGCCTCAGCATAAAAGAGAAGAGGTTGCTAGCAGCCCACTTTCCGTGCGGCCCTTTTGAGTATAGAGCATCTTGGTCTAAACTGGCTCAGGTTTGACCAGAAGGGGAAACTGCAACGCTAATTTTTCATTATGATGATTATGGTCAATCAATGTATTTATTTGCCCTCTTTTGGGGCAGCAGGAAGAAGTCTGCAAATGGTTTCTCGGTACTGGGAGAATAGAGGCATTTCTTTCATTCTTTTTTCTCTCCTATGAAGAGGGTTAGATTGGCTTGTTAGAGGTAAACCAGTGGCGGGTTTGTTAACATAATTGCATTTTTTTAAGCCCACAGATGCGTACAAATCTTTTGCATTTGGGAAACGTATTTAAATGAATTAAATGAAAAACAAATATCCCTTTTTAATTTTACGCTTCCTACCGGCTTGCATGGCTGCCATGGAAGTTAGAACAGCTATTTTGGTGAAAGATACTTTGCTCCTAGCATGCTCTTAATTATATCGCACAAAGATCTAACAAGACCCAAAGGCTAGATGGTGAAATAAGACCAATTTAAGTTAGAAATAAGGTCCACATGTTTAAGAATGAGAGTACTTAGCGGTTGGAGCAATTTACCAAGGATTACATCACTGGGAAATTTTAAAACAGAATTGGATTTTTTTGTCCCTAGAAGATATGCACTAATTGAAGCCCAGCAATTGGATTTGCAGCAGTAAGTACCCAGGGATGTCCCATTATTTGTGTAGTCCAGGCAGTCAGCATGTACCCTTTGGTGATTGTGACTATCATGAATGACTTATCTATTCTTTCAGTTTCTATGACATTTCTATGAATTTCAGTAACCTAGTTAGATCTCTCTCCCCTTAGTTCCATGCTGAATGGACTTTGGCTTGGAAACTGTCCTGGATGGAAAAAAAAAATGATTGTTGTAGGGGTTATTTGGTCCATGCAGCCGTAAGTTCAAGTCCTCGTGGAATTGAGTCCTTGATTCTTCCAACTTAGATAATTTATGTCCCAGACTTTATTTTGTTGTCTTAGTGACCAGCGTCTAAAAAGCCAGGTCCTGTCTGCTGTGCATGGGTATTAAAGATTCTATGATACGCTTCATAAGACCTGGCCTCTGGAATGGAAATGCTTTGAAAGTCATGGTAACTCTGATATAAAAAATGGCTTACATTCCTTTACTCTGTCTCCAAGCAAACTGAAAAGCTAATTCTCATTCAGTTGCATCCCTAAGGAGACAGGCTGGGGGAAAGTAGTGCTACTATAGTAAATAATAGCTTGGAGAACCGAGATAGGATTTTGTTAGTCCCAAATTTTCAGAAGTATTGAAGTGTCCGAGTGATGTTGCAGCTGTCATGGTCCAGGGATTCTACGAGAGGCCAGGATTTCTGGCGGGTAATATCTTTTGCTGGACCGACTGCATGATTGGCATAAAGTCAGACATGCTTTCAAATGCAAGGCATGCTTCATCTGGGGTGACCTGGTCCACTAAAAGATAACACCGCCCCCAAAAATGCTTGCCTCTTGCAAAAGTATAACCGCACCTTTTGCACCTGCATGAATTTGCATGCGTGTGCTTGGGTGTCTTCAGAAATGCGTGTTTAAAAGGGAGGAATGAAGCCATGCAATAGCTGCTGTGGGTCTTCATTCAGGAAAGGAAACTATTCCAGCAGCAAATGAGGACATTTCATTCCTGTGAAAATCAGTCGCAGAAAACTAGGTGGATGTGTAAAGCCAGTGTGGGGTTAAGTATGATTTGTGCCCAAAGGAGACCTATACTCATTCCTCAAGCGTGACTCTTAACATGTCCCTTGTTTTGTACAATTCAGTCTCTTAAGCTGAACACCTAACCCAGATGTGCGGTTGTCTGTCTTCAAATGACTGTTGGTTTATAAGACAGCGAATGTCAAACACTGAAGGAACAGCTGTGCTTTGTTTTAGAAGGTTTTCCTGGGAATAAACCGTGTAAATGCAGAGCTGTCTGCATGTGTCTTACCTCGTTCACAGGCTACCTCTGTTCATGTCATTTGTACCTAATCTTTTGAATGTTATCCCTGGCAGTTCTCTCAAGGCTAGGTTGTAACAGCCTTCACTCAGCCGCTTAGGGAAGTAATGAGACACCATTATTACCCCGTGGTGGTTTACCAGCCCCCAGAACCAGGGGCGAGCAGGTGAAGAAATGGTCCCTGGCACAGATGTGCATCCCTACTTTGCTCCTAGAGAAGAGCCTCTCCGCACCACCACTGCCATAACGAGGACAGTTTTTTTAAAGTCACCTCTAGCCCTTGCACAGTTAAGCATGGGGAATAAAGTGCTTAAAGAAAAGTGGACAACCAGATATGGGGATGTTTTAATGATAGGTAGCAGTCAGCAGCTTTCCCAGCGTTAGAAGAGAGAAGACAATCTAATTTTTTTCACCTCCACTTTCTCTCTTGTCTAACCTGTTACATGCACTATTTGTATACGTATCCCTTCAGTGATTCTGCCCGAGTTGCATTACCATACTGTCATACTTTGTTATTTTTCCCTTCACTGCTCAGCGTCAAAACAGGCATTTAACTCGCACTGTTTGAGCCAAATGAAGACGGCTCAGTTTTCCCTTCTACCTCAAGTGCATATAACCATGTAACCCATAAAGCAGCTGATTTTTCCTGTATAGACAGTGACATGCACTTTATGTTGAAAATCAAGCTCCGCTCTAAATAGAGTCAAAGGGCTCTCAACTTTAAGTTAGAGAGTTTGGACCAGTTCCCAGAGCACAAGCATCCACAAGGCAAAACTGTAACGACAAGTGCCAATTATTATCACCTCCGCTTCTTGACAGTGCCCGCAGGCAAGGTATGTGAATACAGACACTTTCACCCATAGAAAAAGGCTGTCCAGAGGAAGGTTGAGGCATTTGAATGGGGCCATGGGGAGGTTTTATATTGCTCACGTCTGCATTTCTTTGTTCTTTCTTACCATCATTGTGGTTGTCACTGTTAGCTGTTGTCTTACAGTAAGGCTGGGTCACTAGCTAGGAGCCTATCATAGTTTCATAGTAGGTAGGGTCAGAAGACACCTGAGCGGATCATCAAGTCCAGCTCTCTGCCATGGCAGGAAAACTTACTGGGGTCAGTGCTTAGACATTATGCTAACACTGAACAAAAAGGCAGCCCCCTCCCCGGGCCGCTTATAGTTTGAATGGATTTTGTCTCTCTATTGTGAACCATGTCATATTAAACATGTTATTAAATACTGATATTGTCAGCCTATTAATATACTGATATATAGTCATTGATGGTTTGTTTTGTTTTGTTTGGGTTTTTTTTTTGGGGGGGGGGGGTTATTCTCCAGTGGAGACATGTGAAGATAATTCATTAATAAATAGCATGCTTAGTCTCCACCAATCAAATCAAATAACTCAATGCCAACATGAATTGAACATACGCAACTGTAATGTGACCTCATTGGCTGTTTCACAGAATCCCTCAAAGTTACCATGGCACTTCTACCCAGCTGTACCCAGTATTAATTCCCTACCAAGAAAGAAACGTTGGGCCTTGCAACATACTTTGAACCTTGTGACCCACCTGGGAAAGAGACAACTTCCAAGATCTGGAGCAAAATAGAGGTTTCTTTCTGTTTCCTGCTGGGCAGCATACGCCTTATTCTTGCTTTAAAAACAGCTGGCAACATAATTTACATTTTCTTGCAGGGGGAATCTCCCGTTGTCTTTGGGGACAGCTCTTTTTTGCCTTATTTTGCATTTTATATTTGCCTGTTGGTTACCTTTTCTCAGATACTTACTTTCTGTCTCAAGGATTGTGCAGTGGTTCAGGCAATATAATAGCAATGGTCTTCTCGTATAGACTAGAGTCGTATTGTTTTGAAATATAGCATTCCTGTGGCAAATGCATCCAAAGAATATTCGTTCTTGAAACGGCATTCATCACGCTAACAGAGTTAAGAAAAATCACAGCAAGGTGATGATGAATGCCATTTGTAAAGGAAACCATAGTTGAAACAAGTTAATTTTTAGGATGATTCAATTTCAGATCCTGACTGCCTAGGCAGACAAGTTAATTTAAAAGAAAAAAGAAACAGCATTGCCTGGGCAGGTAGTCGATGAAATAAGAACTTACTGTACATTGGAGTTTGTCTTTATCCTTTATAAGCCTGTCACATCATACTCTTTCTTTCTCTCTCTCTCTCTCTTTCCTTGCACTTTCTCTTTCTTTCTTTCCAGACCCCCGAAGAGTTAGAAGATGATTCAGACTTTGAACAGGAAGATTATGATGTCCGCAGCCGGACGAGTGTTCAGACTGAAGATGACCAGCTTATTGCTGGGCAGAGTGCAAGGGTGAGCATAAAATCCAAGTACTCCGTTTACTCTGTATCTAGCTCCAAATGCAAAGTTATGCCTCTGAAAGCAGATTTGGTGATTTGAAGTCTTCGGGGTCATGTCAGAAAGTCTGGGAGGCAATTTTGTTTTGCAGGCTTCAGAATTTAAAGACGTTTCATGTTCATCATGGTACGAAAGTGCCGGGTTTTTTAAACGTTTCTAGGAGGATTCTGTGATATTTTGCATCAACCATTCACTCAAAAGCCAACCCTAGAGCAGGAGGCAATGCATACATAGAACATACTGTAACTGTGAGAGCGTTCAGTAAATGAAAAAAAAAAATCCTTTAGGGCACAAAGTGTAGTGCCAAGAGAAGTCTTACATTAGTCATGTTTCCCTGTGTGCTGAGTTGTCGGAGAGAGCTGGTTAAGGTGCTGAGTAGTCCCTATAATTTAACTATAATTGAAGTCATTTGCTACTGAGTCAGTGCAATTTTACCAGTGTAATTATATCATGATAGAATAGAGGCATTGTGATTTGTGACCTTAGCTTAGGCATGGGGATTGCAAATTAAGCTGGCAAGGTGCTTCAAGGGTCAGAGATGCCGGAGAAATGAAGTTTGTTGACCATCCAGATTATGTCAATCTCTGATTAATGTTTACCTTGTGCTAAGTAGGCTGCTCAACTCAGATAAGAGAGCAATAGGATACCATGTTGCTAGCAATCGACAACGTGAAAATATATTTGACTTCCAAGCCGGTTACAAATCACACACTCCCCCTCACCCTCTCATCCTTCTCCCTTTCATTCTGCTACTGAAGAAGTGGAGAGACGCTGTGAAAATCTGAGACATCCCTGTAGTTTTTCATGAATATTGTGTGCGCCTTTGGGTCTTTGTTTCGGACGGGATGCATGATATTTAGCCTCAGATGAAAAGTTGACTGTTATGGTCAACGAGGTGGAAAGACAATTCACTGGCCTCCTAAGGAAAATCTAAGTCCATATTTGGGGCTGATCCTCACTGCCAAGCCTTTACATTTTCACACCTGCATTTTGCATATTGGCTTCCAGGAGAGCACACAAATACCAACAGACTCTCCCTATGCCCTGAAGAAGCGCGTTTGTGCCCAAAAGCTTGCAAAGATCAATTTTCTCAACTATTTAGTTGGTCTAATAAAAGATATCACATCTACCCAAAGAGCTTTGTCAGTCGGTATTTGTGAAGAGGTGACTCCCAACTCCAACCATGGTGACATACCTATTTTACCAGACTAACTACCTCATCAAAAGATACCCATTGATTAAAAGGACCTGTTATGCAGACTTGGAAGAGGAAAGGTACACTGTAGGTGCCACAACTTACTGTCAGAAACTATAGCAAGCAGACTATATTTTGGTCGCGAGGGGAGATGTAGGGCCAGCTACAGAAGACCTTACAGATGTAGGTTCAGAGGAGATGTAGTATCCTCCCTATGAGTCCGAGAAAACTGTATAAGAAAGACAGAATGTGCATAGGTCTCTGATTTGTTTTAAATCCCTTTCTCCAGGCGCAGTGAACAGTTTAGCAAAAAAAACCCCAAAACATACTTTGTTTCAGGGATGCTACTTCTGTGTCAGTGCATATTATTACTGTCTGCAGGCTCCCAAAGAGAATTCTTGTAAGCACCTAGTCCATTGACCCAGCAGGCTATCATGTCTAATAACCAGAATGGGCAAAACTGGGAATAACCCTGTTTGGACAAGTCAGAGTACAAAATCCCATCCTCAGGGGCCTGACCCTTGGAAGGGGCCTGGAAAATTATGCCAGAAGGGGCAGGTGCCCCAGGAACCATCATAAATATGTCTCGGAGGTATTTTAATCCTTTAACGCACAGGAAAGAACCCTTAATATATGGAGAAAGACTGCTGACTGAAATAAACACAAGTGTAAAATGTTCCTGATGAAGCTCAGTTCATTCATATTCCACTTTTAATCTTCTCTTGCCTAAATCTGGGACTATGGCATCACACGGTTCTTGCAGCAATCAAAATGAGACTAAAAAAAGACGAGATTATAAATAAACACCTAAGTAGGGACAAGAGCATTTTTTTAAGAACCCATTCCAGCTATAGGGGCTGACGAATCTGAAACCCAGTGGTTGCTGCTGCTGTTGAACCTATAGCCCTTAGCTTCACTGTGCGTCGGCACTAAAATACAAGTTAAAAAAAACAACCCCCGCCCCAAACCAAAAAGGGTCCTGCTCCAAAGAGAATACAGTGGGAGTGGAGGGGGCAAAATAAGGCCTACAGGCTGGATCCAGCCCACGGAGGGATGTTAATCAGTACACAACTGTACTCCATGTACCACCCCAGTTCACATGGTTCCTTCTGGCTCCTACTTCCAGATCCAGTGCCACTGCCTGGGCACCCACACCCACACTGGGCAGGGCGTGCGGTTGGGTGATTGGGATGGGGCCATGGCCAGCGGGGAACTGCATCTGGGAGTGAATGGACTGGTGGGGCCAGGGAGACCCCAGGGTTTTGGGACAGTGACAGAGCAGTGCCGGGGCCTGGGCCGAGTCACAATCCACTGCCCACACTCCCCTCTCTCACCCTAGATGCAGCTCCCTGCCCAGCTGCAGAGCCTGCCATCGTGGCTCCCTGTTGGTCTCCATGAAGACCCTGAGATCTTGGAGCTGTAACAGTGCAGGGCCGGAGAAGAGCTGCGATGCACATCCTGCACAGACTTAGGGGGTGGATCCCTGCTCTGCCCTGGCCCCCAGCCCACACTGTCACCACCATGCAATCCCTCTGCGGGCCATATTTTGCCAGCCCTGGATTATAGTCTAAGGGTGTCTGTAGATATGTGGGATGTCTGCTCTGCTGTACTGTAATTACAGCGCGTCAGAGCAGACTTGATTAACTGAGTTTGCTAGAGCGTGCCTCTGCATCTCATGTATTCAGTGTCCCTGCACTTCAGAATGGCAGTGGGGACACTTTAACTAAAGCTTATTGAACGAGTTTTAGTTAAAGTGCACCTGATGCTCTTTTGAAGCATGGGATGCTAAATACATGAGATGTTGCAGGCTCTAATTAAAGCCATCCCCTCCATCCCCAGAAAATGTGTAAATAGCTGACCATAGATGTCCCTCTCAGCCCTCTGCCTACATATCCCTGCTCCATGAAATTTGAATACATGAACTTCATTTGCTAGTAGATAGAGCTCTGGAAGAATGCACGAGCAATGGAAATAGTTTTAAAGTGATAAAATACTGGTGTTGATGTGTGTGCTAGTTCTTCCCAATCTTTTATATGGTTCCAGATATCAACTTCATAATCTATGAGCCACTGGCTGGTATTATAGCTCAATTTGCAGATTCCATCTGCCCCATCTGGGCATTTGCAAAGATTGCAGCTTCTGATTAAGTGCTGCTCTGTTGCTGGGTTGCTGGTTGTAGCCATGTTGGTCTAAGGACATAAGCAGGCAAGGTTCTTTGAGTAGACGTGATATCTTTTATTAGACCAGCTGAGTAGTTAGGACAACGTTCTTTGCAGGTTTTCGGGTGCAGTCGCCCATCTTCAGTCATAGGAAGTCTATGCTGGCCTGAGACTCCAAGGAATGATCCCGCCTCACTTTTAACTTCTCTCATTCCTTGGAGTCTCAGACCAGCAGAGACGCCCTATGCCTCATGACGGGTGGCTGCACCCGAAAGCTTGCTGAGAAATTCTTTTCCAACTACACAGTTGGTCTAATAAAGAATATTGCACCTACTCAGAGAACCGGGCCTGTTCTGTTAGTTGGACACCTCATTCACGTAGGGAACCCAAGATCCAAGATATGGATCTCGTGAAGTGTTGTTTTGAAGTGTCTTTATCCAGATCTCAGTCTGTTTAGCCTGCCCCATGCTTGTCTGTCAAGGTTGTACCCAATGGGGGCCTCACTTGATGTTGGTATAAAATGCTGTAGGAATAGATCTGACCTTTCCCAACAGTTGGCTCGCACCATTGCTGTCCTTAGGATTGGTTCAGTATCCTCAGTCTCTTCCAGGAGCTTCTGGGCTCCATGTATAAATAGTTTATGACTCTTAACCCTCCCTCCATTTGGGTCCTCAGTTAACACTCGATGGAGCAGGTGGTTTTTGTCATCTCTTGTTTCCGTTGGCATTAATGATGGTAAGGTCTGTCTTCTTGTAGCACTTGAAAGAGTACAGGAAGTACATCTTTGTGTGCACGTGTGAGTTGTACAGCCTGTTAAGAGTCTCAACGCACTGTTAAGTACAGTGTCAAACTTTTTAGTATGACAACTTGTGGACCAGACAGCAGCACGCTATTCTGCTGGGTTATATCTCATTGCAAGCGTGGTGGTTCTGAGCACTTTGAAGGTGGCACCCCATGTCATGCTGGCTGAACATCTTAAGGCAAGTACCCATGCACAGGCTTTACTGCTCACTAATTAAACTGCCGTCAGTGACAGGAACCACACTGAAGTAATGCAGATTGGCCTTAATATCTTTCTGGTCCTATAGAACTTTAATGTCACATGCCTCTTCTAATTAGTTTAAATTAATTCTTCTGTTCTGGTGTGAGATATATATTTATATTTATATTATTTATTAATTTGACTTACATTGCATTTTTCGGTGGAAAGACTAATGTGTTAACATTTGAAACTGCTGAGTTACATTGATAAGTCCTAATTAAAACTCATGTGTTGAATTTTAATTTGATTAACTTGCAAATTCCTCATTTTCTGATCTACTGTTTATAGATAACCTTTTTTAATTTCAGTTTTGGAAAAGGTCAATTATGAATTTTTAAAAGCCAAGAGCAGTTTAAGAATATGTAGAGAAAGACTTCAGCTGATTGAAAGTGACATAAACAAGAAAAAATGTAATGACACTTAAATATATGTCACACCCCATTAAATGCATAATGTGGGCTTCAGAACCCTGAAGCCAAGTAGTATCTCAGCTTGGAAATCCTTGTTGGAAGTGTCCATTTGATCTTCAGAAGCAATTATTATAATTTTGCAATTTTTTGTAACTTTATTTTTGCTTTGTTGATAATGTCACAGCAAATTAGAATCAACCTGTTTAGTGCCATTTTGCGTAGCATCCCAAAACCAATTAAACCACTAAACATTATTGAAAGGTATGTTTCTTTCTGTTTATATTAAGCGTATTCTCCCACACATCATTGCTTATTTCCATGTTGGAGTCAGAGGAAGCTGCTTTGGATCTGGCTAATGGCGCGGCTGAGAGAGATGTGAATGATAGCCAGGACGTGATAGCACTCTTTCAAATATTTGAAAGGTTGCCATAAAGAAGACTGAGAAACATAGATCTCCCTTGCCACAGGGGCTGGGCACTTGAAACTGCATCAAGGGAGATTAGCTCTAAATCCCTGGAAAAAATGCCGTCACTGTTAGACTTATCGGCCAGTGGAATACTTTACCTAAGAAGGCTGTGGCTTCTGCTTTGACAGTTTTCAAGCGGAAGCTGAATTTGTCTGATAGGTTTGGAATAGCACATCCTGTATTTTTGCTGAAAGTTGACTAGATGGCCCTCTCCAACCTTCCAATCATACCACTGAAAATTAGCAAACTTCTAGGTCGATGGGTTAGGTTTCCTTTTGTTCTGTCTAAAGGTTAAGCGACGATGACAATTCCTGTCTAGTGTCTAGTGGCTTCTGCCCACTCTCTTATCATGTTCTGGTTTCATAGGTTTACAGTCTTTAAATATCCAGAGGCTTAACAGAACTATAAAAAGGCCTTTATTCTAGAAATAGCTGATGTATCGAAACCCAATTTTGGACCAAGGTCTTACCTGCGTATTCTTTTATTTGAAAACATCTTAATAATGAGAATTTCTTCCAGTAAAATGGGCACTGAAGACCATCGCTAATAGGTAGCCTGCTTTAAGAGACCGTCCTGAAGCTTGCCCAGAAGCTTCCACTGCAGTTGTCCTTGAACCTGATGGTAGGTAACCTGATCCACTTAAGAGTTTTCCTTGTAGGGGCCAGACCCTCGGGGTAAACCGGTATAATTCAGCTGTGAAATGAGCGGAGTTATTGTGATGTACATCAGTGGAGGATCTGCTGCTACATCCTGTAGAGCTTGGATGGCTCTTTGTCTACCACGTTGCACGGAGTTAGGGATTTATGAAATGCATTTGATGTTATATGACAGGGACGGTCCTTTTCAGGGAAACTATGTCTGTGAGCCAGGGCTCTGAGGAACTCAAATAGCATCTCGCTTCTGTTGTTAATGTGCGCTTTCTTTACGTTTCACCCAGGCTATCATGGCTCAACTCCCCCAGGAGGAGAAGGCCAAGATTGCAGAGCAGGTAGAGATATTCCATCAAGAAAAAAGTAAACTGGATGCTGAGGTGGCTAAGTGGGATGACAGTGGCAATGACATCATTGTCTTGGCAAAGCAGATGTGCATGATTATGATGGAAATGACAGATTTTACAAGGTAAGGACCAAAGACTTTGTGCAGAGGGCTTCTTCCCAAACATTTATTTTTATGATGATGAATTTTTGGACGACTGAGTGTATGTACTGTGTTTAGGTAATGTAACTAGTTCAGTCCTCATGCTGTATCTATAATCTCTGCACCATTATTTTGACATAAAGGTGCTCTGCATCCTTGTTTAAACAGCATTTACCATTAAGGTCCTGATGCAGCAAAGCGTTTATGCGTCAGCTTAACTTGACACACATAGCTAGTTCCAGTGAAATCAGTGGCAGAGGCATTTTATTACTCACTAGCAAGCCAAAACATAAAACTAACATTTTTTATAGCTCAGTCTCCTTAACAATGTGTTTCTTTTGGGGCAGAAAGCCACATAAAGTACAGATACAACTGAACTAGCCACTTCATATTAAATATGTCATCTTTAGTTCCAGCACAAGTGGCACAGCAATGCTACTTGTGGCCACAGACTCTCAAAAGCTATTTCAAATGGTATTGGTCTGGGTGAACGCATCTCCTCGCACTCTCGCAAT
The DNA here is from genome assembly GCA_030014935.1 of Caiman crocodilus. Taxonomy (NCBI): domain Eukaryota; kingdom Metazoa; phylum Chordata; order Crocodylia; family Alligatoridae; genus Caiman; species Caiman crocodilus. The sequence goes on from JAGPOW010001338.1 coordinate 6,343,205, forward strand.
TTATGTTAATAAAAAAAATAACGACAGAACTTCCATTTTGAAGACTAAATTTATGCAAACCTCCCCCTCTACCCACCCACCCCCCAACACTATCATTTTAGCTAGTATTCACCTTCATCGGGACTTGTCAGTAAGCATGACTCTCTTTCTTTCTTTAATTTCCAACTCCTCTCTCCAAAGTCACCTTACTCATTTCTAATTACAGTGCATCAAAAAGTAATTCATTAATGATACCATTTAAACAAATTCTAGCCTTTACGTCAATGGCTTACTGTCATACAAGTTTTTGAATACAAATTTTGTTTAAATCCAGGCACATTGTTAATCACACCAGGGAGACGGTGTTATATTGGTCTTTGAATTACACATTACCTTGATCAATTAAAGCCAATATATCCATTTTTCTTACTAATAAAGCTTTGCAGAGCAGAAATGGCATTAATCAAACGATGATGAAATACGACTGGATAAAAATCATCACATTTTTCTTGTGGTATGTAAAAACCAGGCATCCAGTTATTTGTTTAGTCGAATCTTCTGTCACGTTTCTTATTCTGTCTTAGCTGTTGATACACTTTCGTGACTAGAGCTTCCCCCCAAATTCAGTATCAATGATTGCTGCATCGAGTCTTTTCTGTATACATTTGTGTGCACATACTCTAATTCAATGTACAACATGAATATATATGCATACACCTGACTTATTTGCATTCACAATCACAAGTATTTTCAGTTATGAATTAAATCTGTATAGGTCTTTGAACGTCTGACCTATGACAGTTAGCCTTCACTTCAAAAAGTTATCATCATACAACTTTCTGAATAAATAAAGATCATAAACAGGTTTTTTTAGTCCAGATATCTCACTTAACTGTCCTAAAACAGAATGAAAAATAGTTTTGTTGCTTCATCTTTGCTTAGCAGTAGCATTCACCAGTGTTGTCTACCTAATGCTTGGCATAAATCATCATAGTGCAACCTCCTCCAGTGAAGGCCCCTGTGGAGAGGAGATCTGGCCAGAATCTGGGATTGGATTGTTCTTGGTCAATACTTACCTTTTAGTATCCGTGTCCATATTGTATCATCATAAATCTCTGGCCAGTAAGTGCTGTAGTGATTAATTCTACTTTTAGAGAATGAATTACTGCTGCAGTGCTCCAGTTCTTGCAGGCTTGGGGACAAAGTGGTCTACCAGATCCTTCCCGGGCTGGTCATCTGGATATTTTTTGCCACGTGACTGCAGCTCTGAAAAAAAAAATGTAATCTAAGTCTTCCCTTTCATTTTCCCAAGGCAGAAAAATCATCTTCTGGGTATCCTTTCCCAACGGTATGTCCAGAACCCTTGCCTAAGATTCGTAGCAGGAAAGAAAAATCTCTTTATGCCATACTTCAGAAGCATGGAAAGAATATTCCTTTGTACTTGCATCTCTGCCCATTTGGCCCTGAAGCAGAGTAAAAGTGCAGGGGAAAAGGGTGTTATCTAGTAACTTCTGCAATGGACTGGAATATGAATGTTTCTTTACAATTTGCTGGGCTAGTTTTGAATACATTATTATGCTTCAAGTTGCAAGTCTGGTAATCAGATTTTTCTGGCATCAAAAGAACAGAAATAATGTGAGACTGAGAGCAACCTTACTGTCACATTTGAGGTAAATTAAAAATAAAAAATTCAAAGTGGACCTTTCTGTCTCTATCTGCATTAGATTTAATAAAAACGCCTTTAATATATTCCATTAAAATCAAAACTAAACAAAACCCTTCATACCTCCTTGGTCTACAGTGACCTCAGCAATGTTAAAATAGAATAACTTCCCAAATATGTGCAGAGTGTGACAGTCAGATGTGCGGATCTGTTGCTATAATGGATAGAAAAGCATATGAGGTTGGTGTTAAGGTTCGTAGGGTCCGAGTCTGATGAAGATGTGATATATATTATGCTTTGGTATCCATTTGAGATGGAAATTAAATCTTGTGGAATGTTCCATTGTGTTTTTCACAGCGCTGTCGGTAACACGAAGATGAAAAAATGCCCAATTTCCTCCCCTTACAGTCAAATTGCCATACTTTCAACGTTCCTCATAGAGAGAATGTATTCTGCTGCAGTGTTACTTATCTGTAAATGTTGGTTGTGTGTGCTGATGCACACTAAAGTTGTATTTTAGTGCTGTAGTAATAGCAATTAAAACCGCTGTCATAATGCCAATTTATTGTCCAGACAGTTTCAACGTTATAATGTGAGTGATAGTATTTACTCACACTATAAGTTGCTATTTATTTCTGGTTGTTCATAAACAGCCTTATGACTCGGTGGATGCCATTTTTAATTACCCTTTGACTCGAGCAAGGTTTTGGCAAGTTTATAACAATAAGACATGTACAGTGTTGTTCAGATACAGCATACACATTATTTAAAAAGGAGAAACATAAGGTTTCTAGGGTAAGGTGATGTCTTTTATTGAATGAATGCATGTAGTTGAGAGAGATAAGAAAATGATCAGGTTTCAAACAGTCACAATCCAAGCTAAGTAAACTTTGCTCCTCTCATATCCCTGGACCATCACAGGTACAACACCTCTCTTACATGTTAGATGTTGGAATCTGCTACATAAAATGGAAACATCTCAATGTGAAGAAAAAAGAAAGCAGACTAAACAATCCACCTACTTTGAAAGTATATACGCAGGAAATCTAATTTTTACTTACTTTGGGCTTTATCCCCCAGATATGAGGATAGCTACATGAAGCTGGAAGGCATGCCTGTTATTTCTCTCAAATATTAAAATTTGTCCAATAAATACAGTTATCTCACCTTAAAATCACGGTTTCTCTCGTATCCCTGGCCCTCACATACCATACCCACACGCTTTCTCAAACCTGGCAGACGTTGCTGCTAATGTTTCACTTGAGCTTGGGGGGTCAATAAAAGCCCTAAGAATATAAAGTGAAACAAAGCATAAAATCACCTGATTTTCCATCAAAAGGATGAGGAGTTGTGTTTTCGGGCACAGACAGAAGTGTGACTCCCCGCTGTGACTGAGAATGCTTTGCAGGAAGCACTCTGAGTTGCAACGACCCCATGGACCAAACAGAAGTTCACTCTTGGTTCTTAAGGGAAGGGAATCTTGCTGCTGGCTGGGAGTCTGCAGCCGATTTCCCCTAGCAATGGCTCCTCCAGCCAGCCCAATGCCAGCCCATGCTGTTTGCAGACTGGGAGGGGAGAAAGGGAGCAGAAGGAGCTTGTTCTAGGGGGTCCCCAGCTGGCACTGGAGGGCGAGGTGGAGGAAACCCTCTCCACCCTCCAATGGGGGCTGAGACTGAACTCCCTCTGCTCCCTTTTGCCCTCTCCCATTCTGGAGGCAGCGCAGACACAAGTTACAGAAGATGTTCTGTTTTGACACATCTTTATCTGACCCCTCATGTAATGAGAGTTCAGATTTTTGCCCAGTCTGCCATTTTTAACTGGTCTGCAGCCATGCACTTCTGTTTGGTCATGGCTATAAGTCACTTTCTGTGGCCGCATTCGGCGAAAATTGTCACTTCTGTCTGCACCCTTATATATAGCTTGAATGCAAACATACAAAAGTACATGTTCCCTTGAAACTGAGGGATGTTCACGAACATTATTGAACCTTTTTTAATAAATTTGATATGAGTTTGAGTCAGAAATAAAATGAGGCAAGTCTTCATGGGCTCAGATGCTTTCCTTCCTTTTGCATCAGTTTTGGAAAATGTATTTATTGGAATGTGCATTTCTTACATCATCTTACAAATACCAAAAGAGATAGATCAGTAGTAAGGATAAAGAGAAATCAAGCAAGATTTCAGCATAGAAGGATTATGCTTCAAGTAGTTTAGCTGGGTTTTTGTCAGAAATCTAAGGAAAGAGATTTTCTAATGTGACATTCCTGCACTTGGCAAACTTAGTGTTAAGCACTGGTCTGGGAATAACATAATTTAAGGAAAAAGTTTTGGATTTGAGCAGGGACCGCTTCTTAATGAGCACTTAAAAATGCACATACTATTAAACATTGTTCATGTGCTGGAAGGCACTATCAAACTAAACTGCTAGTGAGGCATTTTATATGTGGAAGGAAATACAGCAGACCCATTTCTTAATCAAGCCGTACTATAATAAGTAGTTAAAAGGTGAAGCTGCAGTAAATTAGGGAGGCATTCCTAGTACAGTTCTAAAAACTCAAATACTGAGCTAGGACACTAAAACTGTTTGCTTTCATGATTTAATTAGATTGCAGCATAATTATATTGTATTTTACAGAGGTAAAGGCCCATTGAAGAATACATCTGATGTCATTAATGCAGCCAAGAAGATTGCAGAAGCAGGCTCTAGAATGGACAAATTGGCACGAGCTGTAGCTGATCAGGTAATGCTGTAAACAAATAAAAAATTAATATGACTCAAGTCAATTAGTGGCATTTTTCAGCAGAAGTATCAAAACATTTTTTGTTGCCAAAGGATTTTTTTGCACAAAGTCCCTTGCTAAGTAATCTGATCTGGAGATGGTAAACAGGCTGTTTCTACAGAAACAGGCAGCTTGGTAAAATCATTGTCAATTGAGTGAGACTGATATTACACCCTTTAATTCACTGGTTGAGAAGTTAAAACTATTAAATAATAGCAGAATCAGCTCTCATGGATGAGAAGACCATGCAAAGCAGAAACAGACCAACCTCCAAACTGTTAACTCGTCTTAAAAACAGATAACATACACTCTCCCATTTGATGTTTGTCTTTTAGACTGTAAATTAGTCTACAAACTCTAGGAAGCCCTGCCTTCTACTATAACATTATATCTCTAGCCTATAAAAAGAACAGCTGCATGCTACAAATGCTGAGTTTGCAGACCTTTACCAAAGATCTGATGTCCTGAGCACGATAAGAGCGCAGAGAAGGAAATGGGCAGGGCGTATCGTAAGGACTGCCAAGAGAAGGCTTATGAGTCAGATTTTGGAAGCTGAAGTGGAGAGTATCAGACATCGAGGCAGACTAAGGCAAAAACGGGGAAATAATACAAAAACTGATCTGGAAAGGACAGGTCAAGATTCAACAAGGTGGAAGGAGATTGTTCAAGCGAGGAGGAGACAGCAGGCTTTAGTTAAGGTGGGTATGGGCCTGTGAAACCAGAAGGAGACAAATGAGGATCCCACTAGAACGCTGCTGAATGTAATTATTAAAAGGCGGTGTGTGTTGTAGTTTCTGTAGGCCACACTCTCTGCAGGCACTAGGGGCTCCCTGCATTGTGCCATCTTTTCAAATTCCCAGTACGTCATCTTCTCTTGCTTTCCTCATTCCCATGGAAAGTCATTGCCCTGGTCTCTGCTCCTCTGACCAGGGTGCTTTGTCCTCCTTTCTGTGCCCACGACTCCGTGTCCTCTCCCATTCTGCTCTCCATCATGTGTCAGGAGCTCAGGATGTGACGTATCAACCTTCCCCAAATATTTCCTGCTGTGCCAGTGCCCCTAAATGTCTCCTCTTCCTCCTTCCCCCACCATTTGTATGGCTTTTTGGTCTGCTTGTAAAATACGTCACTTGAGATGTCAACATTTAAAGTTGTATGGTAAGGGCAGGTATGGTTGGAGTAGTGTGGATGGTTTTGTGGAGCAGTGTTAATGGCCTCTATTAACTGGGGCTTTGATCTGTAAACACTAGTGATGGTTGCAGCTGTGGGTTGTGCCCCCCATGTGAAAAGGTGGTTCTTTGGTTTTCCTGTCTCATTTTTTTTTTTTAATTTGACCAAAGCAAATACGTTTCTTCCCACATATGCAGAACTTTCTCTAAAATTTGGGGGTTTATTGCTAAGCTACTTAAAATGTCACGATGCAGGCAGAGAACAGCCAAATGATTGTGTGTATGGCTTTGCAAGGCTGCTTGGGTTTTTTTTGCCCTAAAAAAAATCACCGATTTTCTGTTATTTCAAGACATTCTTAGTCAATAACATGCCCTGATATTTTTATCCTGATCTCTTACAGAGCAACCCAGAAAAGCAGTAACCATGAGTGGGCTCTTTCTTTGATTTAGGTTTTCGAGTTGTTATTTTTTCTTTTTCTTTTGCCATCCTTATTCTGGAATAATTGAACAATAAGGTAGGAATGGAGTGTTATAATCTTTTCTTCAAAATGAAAAAGATGTATTGGCTTAGCTAGACAACTTTCATATTAGTACAGGATTTTTTTCCCCCCCGTACAGTGTATACTGCTTCATTCAATCCAATTTTGAACAACTCAGGGAACAGGACTTTCATCACTTCCCTTGGGAGATTATTTTGCAGACTAATACTTTCCACATTTCAGAAGATGTTCCTGATATTCAGCCTAATTTTTCTTAATCCTGTTATATTGCTTCCAGTGGTTCTTCTATTATATTATCTGTCTACCTATATATAAAGGCATCAAATGAAAAAAAAAATTGAGGACCAAATTTCAAATATGGATGCCTATAGCTAAATGCATATTTGTATGTTTAAGCAACTAAAAATGACTCTTTCTCCTGCTGCAAAATTGATTCTCTCTCTTTTGCTCAAATGATCTTATTTATGAGATTCTCCAGGAATGGCATTTGTCTTTAGAGGGATTTAGTGAGAGGAAGAAAAGAATAAAGAAGCTGGTTAAATCAAAAACCTGAAGCTATTTGTGGGGGGTTTTTTGTTGTTTTAAATGATTTGATTACATTTAATTTCTCCCATGTTTGCTTTTTTGCAAGTTTAACTAACACTAAACCTCATTTCTTGTTTCCTGGAATACAAGCAGGTAAAAATAAGTTCTTGAAACACAACCTTCAACCCAAAGTGCAATTAATGTTATAGTTGTAGATCCTTAACAACAAGAACATCCCCAGGTCCCTTACGCTGTCCCTATAGCACTGGATAATTTGAAAGAATGGGACCCTTTTTAGATACCAAAGTATCGACATTTGTTTCTAATTGTCTACTGTCCAGCCAAGGTAGAAACTGGATCATCTCCTCCTTTGATAAAGTCTATTGGTAGGGACTGTAAAAGGATAAAAGTTCTTCCACAATTATTTGCTATCACAATTCTGAATTTCAGGTCTCTTTCCTCCCTCTGTTTGAAATGGGAAAGTCTACCGGTCATAGGAATTTTAACTTCTGGTGGAAATGGCACCAGATGTCTAGGCCAGGGTATCTGAGGCAGAGTTGGAAGGAGTTTTGCTGGTATATGTTGTGGCTCCTTCCACCCACTTTGCCCGTTCACACCTTATAACGTTTTCTGTGTGTTTGGGGAAATCCACCCAATATGTTAGCGAAGTTCCCACTGTGGAAACAGCTGTTAAGGAACATTAAGTAACATTTGCAAAATATTTCAGTTTTCACACTTGGTGCTTTTACAGATGGAAGAAATTAAAGGAACAAAAAAATCATCTAGGAAAACCCATTCTGTTTAAAGAATACGGGCGTGAGTTCTGGTTTAATCTTTGTTTCTCCAGAAGGATGAGGCGTACAACCTTTAAAATACACACGTCAAGAGATTGGTGTGAGAATTAGGTGCTTGTTTTAATGCTTTGGCCTTAATGATATTTTACAGAACTTTAGAGACATACATGCAATATAAACTTTTTATGGACCGTTGCATTTTTAATTACTGTTCCAGTGAGAGAGATCTTCTGTTTTAATTTGTTCCAAGGTACTTGTATTTAAAGCCTTGTCAGCTCTCTGGTGGTATCACTTTAAAGTTAATTTCTTTCGGTTCATAAGCCTCAAGAGGAGACTAAATAGTACTGTATTAAATTGTCAGAGGTAGAGACTAGAAGTCTTTTGGGAATTCACTCTTCAGACATGTGGCAACTGAGAGAAAGACGAAGTAGCATTATCATAAATATAGAACAGATTAAACCTAGCAGCCTCGGTGAGCTCCTAGCCCTTGTTTATCGATAAATGTAAAAGGAAAAGGAGCAAACAGGTGCTGCTTTCAGGGTTATAGGCTACAGCGCATATATCCAGTCCTCCTGTTTTACTGCCAAGTGCATTGTAAAAATATTTCCCCTGTGCCTTATTTGTTATAGATAAAGTAGGTCTTTAAGTTAATAATTGTGGAGCCATTAGGCTGCGAATGTTTAATTTTATCATACTTAGCTTAGGTGCTATGAAGTTGTTATATTTATCAACATGGAAAATCGAAAATGGACCGTTTAATGCCCTAAAGAAGCGTGTTTGAAAGTCATTGAATCTTTGATCTCTATAAAACGTATGCAGACAACATTGGAAGGCAGGCTTTGTTGTGTAGCCCTTGACAAGTGGTTATTGGACACATGCTATTAGGAGTGAGGCCTTTCCGCTGGGTTTCATTTGGGTGAATTATAGAGGCCTCTACTCTAGAGGCTTGACTTGGAATATTAACTATCTCAGTGCTGTTTATTATGCTGTTGATATTGTTGGGGATGGTACAGTTTCTATTAAGGATTTATTTCACTGGACAATAAATAAATTGCCCTCAGGTCTTCTCCAGCTATATTGATTATGAAACTTTCACTGAGCCTAGTTAGTTTGTCCCAGGGTAATTTCTGTCCACACACATTTGATATGCAGAATGTGTCGGAATGGTACGGTACTATGTAGATAGCCTTCCTATAGTAGCAAGAAGCATCACTTAGACATTCAAGGGGACCAAATCATTTCATTTCCTTCATGTTAAGAGCTGCAAACTTGAAAGCATCTCCTGAAAGAGTCTGTGACATGGTGCTCATCTTACCATAAATAATTTCCTTCCAGCGTAGATGGACTAGAGCAGTATGCATCAGTAGACTCCTGCATTTAGCGCAAACTGAATGATGTCCTAGGGAACAACTGCGGAGATTATTTTGTTTCCTTTACAGTTCATCAGGTAACTGACAAAATGATTTATTTTTATAAAGAGGCTGTGTGCATTTTCATCTTTTAATTCATGAGAGTCAGGCTAAAGAAGAGGTAAAGAATGTGCTTTCAGCTTTCATCAAATGTCTTATTGAAGGGGTAAGAGAAATGGCTGCTTCTAATCTGACACACATTGCTACTATTTCCTCTGATTGCCTTGGTATAGGGACCCAATACCCTGAGCTAAATTAATCAAGTTTTCTTTTGCTTTTTCCCCTTTCAGTGCCCTGATTCAGCTTGCAAGCAGGATTTGTTAGCCTATCTCCAACGCATTGCCCTCTATTGCCACCAGCTCAACATATGCAGCAAGGTGAAGGCAGAAGTCCAGAACCTGGGAGGAGAACTTATTGTGTCAGGGGTAAGCTGGTGTTCATATTTAGCGGTTTATGTTTCTCATTGTAGCACTTGCAAGGGAGCGTTTTTGGTGACAATAATGTAAAAGACAAAAAACCATAGTGATTCATAAAGCAGGCTTTTAAAAAAATGTTATCACCATTATTCCAGACCTCACAATAACTTACGTAGAGCAATTTGATTTTCCAATTACCCGTTGTTTACACTAACCTTATAAAATCTTCATTCTTCCAAAAGAAAAGCTATTTTGTAGTCTAGAAACTCATTGCCAAGCTGTGAATATTATAATTATTTGGAGCTTTTGTATATTTGCTCATTATAAATCTACTTTCCTTTGTTTAGTACTAGTAATTTCCTTCCTGTGTGCAGGAGCCAGCACTACTCCGAACGAAGTGCCTATTGTTAAGATGGTCACAACTAATAGGATTCCATTCACTCGGGTTCCAAAGCATGCTAGGTTTAGCAAAAACTTTGGAAGGCCAGCCATTTTTTAAATGCATGTTCTGTTTCCAAATACAGATGCCAAACCTAACAAGGACTTCTATATCCTTCCACTCAATTACCTCAGGGGTTTTCTTTTTAATGAAAACACAGTTTTACCTACAATAAACCCATTTTTGTCCAAAACACAGGCATAGAGATAGTCAGCTTATAATTCATATCTTTGCTATATTTTTAAGAAACTTTTTTTCTTCCCTTCACCTCACCTTGAGCCATCTGTCTCTGTGAGACCCATAGACGAGTACTACCAACTGTTGCTTTTCGTGACTTCTGTGTTTTCCATTGTACTATCCACTCTATTTTGGCACAGTCATACTTTGGTCACACGCTAAAAAAAAAATAAAAAATTGGATTGTAGCCCAAATCCTATTCCACATATTAGGTACCTAAATTTCTAATTGCATTGCTAATTCCACCCTGCCTAGATCCCTGAAAAACTGTTGATGTGCTGACTTCTGAAGTATACCTTCGTAACGGCTTTGAGCACCTGAGCTACAAGTGGTGGGGTCATCTTTTGACCAATAGTGGTTAAGTCACTTGGCCAGGTAGTTGGAAACTCTGGGAATTTTGGCATGTGTGCCAAAATCAAATGAGCTTTAGTTAAAGCACCCCCACTGCCATTTTGAAATGCATGGATGCTAATACATGAGATGCAGAGGCTACTGGAGCTGTGCTAATTAGCACGTTCCAGCAGACTCGGTTAATCAAGTCTGCTCTGACACACTGTAATTATAGCACGTTGGAGCAGTCTTCTTGCATGCGTACAGGCACCCTTAAGCTCTAGGCTTTGCTCAGCTTGAGGTTATAGGAACCAATATACCCTACTTCCCAGTAAACTGCCTTAACCACCCAGCTAAGTGCTAAGCATAAAAGATATCAAATTCACCCAAGGAACCTTGTAAGCATAACAGAGGGCATTTTTCCATCCCTTCTGTTGAAGCTGGCCCGTTTAGCAGAATATGATATTCCTGGGGGTCCAGAGGAAATCATGAAAAAGGAGCATCTGTTTTGATAGAGATGTCCCAGTGGGGAGGGGTCTTCACTGGGAAGCAGGGAGTCCTGGGATTTGCTCTTAATTTTGTTTAGGCATTTTATTTTGAGTATTTGTTGGATACAAGGCATGAACAGCACTAGGAGTAGGGGGCAGAACCTATCAGAGGTGGGCTGTTCCTATGAGGCTTCCTATTCAGGTTCTCTCCAGTTTTATGATTCTTTGCATTCCTTTCCACCCAGTGGCCCAGCTCCAAGATGAAAGATGAAGAATATGCTTTCATAGTCTGTAGATTTCGAAACTATTTTCAGGCACAGCAGATGTGTATTTAAACCTTGTCAGGTTGAGCAGCATGTATAACCCAGATCTCCCATTTCCTGCCAAAGTGCCCTGCCTACTAGGCTACTGGGGAGATGTGGGTGGCTGACTAGACTGGACCATCCCTTGATCCCCCATCCCTTCCCACCCCCAAGCTCTCAGAGCCACTCTGATTAAGCATCAGCAGCATCTCATGTATCAGTGTCCCGCGCTTCCCCCAAAGTTAGGGAAATATTAGGCATGTAGGGAAGCATTCAATTCAGATTCAGCCAATTTGGAAGACAGTGGTTTGATTCAGAGATTCAGATCACTGTCCTGAATTGATTCGATGCTGATTTGGAGAGATTCAGTGATTTGGATTGGCCTGGAAGAGGCAGGCACACCTGGGCGGCTGCAGGGTCTGCCGTGGTTCCTCTGGCTGTGGCTGCCTGTCCCCGGGTGGGGGAAGCTGCAGGAGAAGCCCTCATGGCTGTCCTGCCCCATCCCCTGCCCGACCCTAGGTCCTGGCATTTAAAAAAAAAAAAAAGGTCCCACACTCACTGGCTTCAGCAGGGGCTGTGGGGCCTCTTAGCAGAGCCCCCGCACAACCCGCAATCACCCCGCCACTCAGCGCCCTGCCCCTGAAGGCCTCCCTGCTTGGCCCCAGCAGTCCAGAAATTAAAAAACAAAACAAAACAGCACTCGCCAGCAGTACCAGCAGCTGTGCAGGCTCTGAGGCCACATGGCAGATCCCTGCCATGCAGCCCCTGCTCCCTGATCTTCTCCCGCAAGCCAAGACCCACCCCTGATGGCTGCCCTGCCTGGCCCCAGCATCCCGGTCATTTAAAAAAAAAAAGCCCCGAACTTACCGGCTGCAACAGTGGTGATTGGGGCCTCTGGGTGCTCATGGCAGAGCCCCCCCCACGTAGCATGGGGCAGTGGAGAGCAGTGGGGATCTCCCTTCCCTTTGGCACCCACACAGCAGCTGCTCTGCATGCTGGCTGGGAGCTGAAGTTGCTTGGCTGAGTTCTGCTGGGCTCTGGTTGACTGCTGGAGCTGCCCCAGCTCCCAGACAGCATGCAGTGCTCTGCTAAGCTGTGCTGCACCTTTGTGGAAGGTGTAGGATGCGGGTTCAGCAGTGCTGGGAGTGGGGGCTCTGCCCTGCTGCCACTTGCCCCCTTCCTTCTGGAGCGAGCTGTGCCTGTATTCCACTCTCCCCCGTTTCATCTACTGGGCAAGCAAAGCCCCTGCTTGCCGTGCTGCTGTGCCCGCATTGCCCCCTGCTCCCCTCCCCGAGTAACACTCTCTGCAACCCTACCTGGGGAGTTTGTCCCAGCCCCAGCCCCAATCCCTCCCCCCCCCCCATGCCCCTTCCCTACCCACTCCACCAATCTCAACATGCTTACCAGCTGGAGGCAGCTGTCAGCTGGCTATTTAGTCTATGGCCAAATCTCTGAATCCACCAAATCATTTCTGAATCTTTTTCTGAATTGATTCGGATGCTTCAAATCAATTTGGAGCTTTTACTTGGTCTTCTGATTCGATTTGGATTTGGAGATTTGGTCCCCAAATCGAGCCGAATCTCCTCCAAGTCGAATCAGCTACCAAAGCTTTGCACAGCCCTAGGGAATATATAATGTGCAGTCTGGAGGTATCTGCTCACATGCTCTGGAGGTATATGAGGAAGTCTGATGAGAGAATGGGAGAGAGTTGTATTTCATGACAAAAAGAACAGATTACTTTCATGAGACAAGTACAATTTTTGGGTGAGTGGTTATACAGGCTTAGATGTCTAGTAGGTGGAACTGGATCTGGGGCTATGTGTATACAGATAAATAACGTTACTCCATGTGCATATCACAATGTCCACTATATTCCACTGTCCCCATTGTATTTAATATAATAGTAATTTATAAAAACAGAGGCACTTAAAACAAGATCATTTGAAAAGGTCAACCCTCGCTGCTTAAACCTAAACAAGTATAATGACTGCCGTGATAAACCGGACTCTTCAGTTAATCTAGGGTTGTGAAAGATATGGCCTGCAGGCTGGAAGCTGCCCATGGAGCCACATCATCCATCCCCTAGTGCTGTCCCCACACAGGACCAGTCTCCCATGTTACCCCTCATGCTGGATCCAGTGCCTGTGATGCCCACTCTGGCCAATCCAGGACTGTGCCACACATACCACCCACTCTGGCTGGTCTGGAACACAAGTCGCATCTGTGTAGCTCAGTTTCCTGGGTGGGCCCCACATGTAGTGGCATCCCAGATTGGCCAGAGTGAGTGCTGGATCGGGTGAGGAGGCTCTGTGCACCAGATCTGGCATCCACATTGGTTGGTTCAGGTTGTGCCACATGCAGCGCCCACTCCAGCTAGTCAGTAACCCGTGCTGCATGTGGCATCCACCCCAGACCTGTTGGAGTAGTTGCTGCATATTGCTCATATCCCAATCCAGCCAGAGCAGACGCTGCAGGTGGTATAGTCCTGAACTGCCCAAAGTAAGCACCTGCAGGTCCTGGATCGGGCGTGGGTAAAGGGGGACAGAGAGCAGTCTGTGGGCCTGTACTGGCCCATGGACTGGTCCCACACCACTCCTCTGGCCTAGAGGGCCAAATGAGTTTGACACCCCTGATTTAATCCATACAACTCCAGTTAAATCAGTGGGCCTGCCCAGAGCTAACTGAGATCAGAATATATGCCCTAATTTTAAAATACATACATGCATATACATATAGATACATACTATATATATATATATTTACACACACAAAAACTCATGATTTTGCAAAGTGTAGCAGGAGGTCATAAGAGTTGTCCAGGCTTATTTGGAAACACGATTCTAAAATCATGCATACAAATGTATCAGCAGACTTTGCAAATATACTGTTTCTTTGCCTCTTCTGCAGAGGTCTCTTCCTCTTGACATATGTACAAAGTATTGTAATTTTTAAATCTTGATCTTCCCACAGCAATGAAAATATCCTTCCATTGTCTTGTTATTACCCAAGTAATCTTCTGTTATATCACTGCCAACTCCACTGTACATCAACTGCTTTAGGCCTTTTCTTACTTGCTGCCATTTGGGTCTCCCTTCTCATTCCCATTTAATTTTGACACTCCTTTATCTATAACGGTTACATGATTCAGTGCTTATATCATCTGGCTTTTGTACTTTTGTTTGCTTCTGTTTCAACTCTATTTACTACACATGGATGTAGAATGGGACATTGTGGATATCTAGCATCTGTTTATTATTGGAACGTCACCATTCGCTGTGAAATTTGAGTGGCCAAATTGCTTGACTTCTTCATTTCCAGTCTGGCATTGTTGGCATCTGCTGCTTCCCAGGCATCATCACCATTGTCTTTTCATTTATTTATTTTTTTTGCACTCAGCTGTAGTCAAAAGCTGTACTATCTTCATCCAATCAAATTATGATTTACTTGACTCCAAAGTCTCATTGTTCATGGCATCAACAAAGATGGCTTCTTCAATTGTTGCTTCACCCTCGGCTTAATGGAGATCATGCAGAGAGTTGAGCTGTTGTGCATCCCTTTTTGAGAACTATATCTTAAAGCTTGCCACAGCAAAATAATGCAAAGCCTTTCTGGTAGCACAGGACATGCCACGTATCTTAAGGGGTCTGGATACTGTATGCTCCTTTGCCATCTTCAGGACTATCCAGGGTTCTGGAATCCAATTCCACATCTGCATTTATAGCCTGCTTGTCCACTTGTCACTTCTGCTTCCATCCTGTTCTTCATTCTCTCTTGGATAGCCAATTGCAAATAAATAGCACTTTATTTGCATGGAAAAGAAAGACCATTGTTTGGCAACCTGCATACAGTACGTACAGTGAGATTAAAAGTACAGTGGAAATCTGAAGTTCATGCTTCCGAAAACTTCGACAGTAGCAGGATAATCACAGTGAATGCATTGTATCAGATATTTTCTGTACTATAATAGTCACCTTAGTATTTGACATTTACCACATTGTAAGGGATGGAACATAGTAGATTTCTGTATTTTCAAGACACCATCATATAATTCAGGGTTTTTTTTTCAAAGCTGGAAAGTCAGGTATATATGTAAAACTATTCTGGTGAACATAGCCTCTGCTTGAATTTCTGCTGTATTAGGAATATTACTCCATATTTTTTTAAGAAAATGAATATGTGCTTGTGTGTGTGTGCATACGTATGTCTGTGTGCATGTGTGTGTGCAGTCATATGAAAATAAATGTATAAAAATCCAAATTGAACTTAAGACAAATGTGTAATCTGTTCCTCAGTTACTACAGCCCTGTTCTGGCATGGAAAATGTGTTGCAACAACTAAAAAAATACAGTGTATGCCTGAAACAACTTAAAAAATACAATGTATGCCTTCTGGCAAAAGTGATATTTCTTTATAGTCTCCAGAAGGCAGTAGCGCAATCGAGTTTACAATCCACCTTAAACTCACAGTCAGTCTCTCTGACTTTGTTCCTCTGTATATTAATGTGATGTTGTATGTTATGTATGAACATTTATTTTTTTCTTTTCATCATAATTTGCCTGCACATAGGCTGATGGATATATAAAAAGCAAAGAAAATGAGCTTTTCAACATTCCTGAAAAGGAAATTGTTTCAATAAGAGCAAAGACTGCTTTGATTCCCTTGCCCCATCCCTTTTCCCCCTAGTTTCACTTCCCTCTTTCTTCCACTCATTTGTTCCCAACAAGACTCCTACCTACAAGTCAGCGAGTCTCTTTTCCCCAGGTAAATCTCAGGTGCCAGATCTTCAGCTAGTGTAAATTGGCATTCTTCAGTGGAAGGAGGGTGATTTACCACAGCTGATGACCCCACTCTATATTTGTGAGTTCACATTAAGCGCCTTTTAGTTCCTATGACTACAGTTTTGCAATTTGGGAAAGAAAAAAAAGCCATGGGTAGCTGTTCTGTGGCTAAAACCCTTGTTAATCCACAGACATGGTAAGGTAGTCGGGAAAGCAAAATGAGAGGAAAAAACAAATAATAATAGTGGGAAAGAGAAGGAGCAATTGAGAGGCCTAAAAATATTTTTAGATAGCTTCTAAACATCTTGGGTGACATCTTGGCCCTATTAAAGTCAACGGCAAAAACCCCATTGACTGAAATTGCATCCTTTGCCTTGGTTTTGTTTGTGCCCCCTATATTATTGCAATTTAAATTATGAATATCTAATTAAATTTCCTGTGTAAGAATAACTCAAGGTACTTCCTGTTAAGCCATGGTAACCATGCTATTCCAAAGCAGCGAACAGATTAAATTCAGAATCGGTTTCCTCTGCCTACGCCCTCGGAGCGCGTTCAATACCGAGGTATGGTTATTTGTTTCGTCACTAGGAAAGTGCGCTTCAGTTGGCTACAGTACAATCAGGCACTGAGCATGGGCTACTCCCATTGAACTAAATAGCTGTTAGAGGTATTTCTAACCATATACTCACATACCATATACACACATACAAATCAACCCTCCCAAGTTGGAGGGCATGTCTTAAGCAGGGGCACTGCTTTTTTCTTCACTGGAATAGTCACACGAGAAAATAGAAGCAGGGAAACACTGCTGCAAGATGGCTGCCATGTTTTTCCCAGGAGATGACATGGAGTTCACCTTAAGCAGAACTGTGATTAGTTTCAAAGAGCTGCAATATTTACCTATTCATAGAGCCACTGCCGTCAGGATTTCCTGATTCAGCATTCATCCATGGCTGGAGAATATCTCCTTTTCTTCATTCAACCTTCCCCAAACAAGGTGTGTGTCTCATTTTGGGGGTGGGGGGTGATATGTGAGATAATATGGTACTCATTGGGTGCATCTACACGTGCCCCTGACTGCACAGTTGGTACTGCTCGCCCACATAATGCTAAATGACTGCACAGTTCCCCTCGGTACTGCGTAGTAGCAGCAGCGTCACAGTTAGTGGCCACTGATGCAGTGTCACCATAGCTCATTGCTCTGGCAGTGTCGCATCTCATGTAGATGTGCCCATTGCTTTCTAAATGTTAATGCATTGCTGCTGCTGTTGCTGCAAGCAGGTGTGAGCCATGAAGTTTTGATCCAAATCAGAATTCAGACATCCTCCAAGTTTGGGCTGGTACTTTCTCAATGGTCCAGATTGACTCTATATAGACGTATAACTAAGACAAAAGAGACTTGTGCGTGTGTTTGTTAGCACAGGCGCCAGCACTGTTCTGCTCAAAGAATCAAATTTACTAATTATGAATTTTGGTTCTGAGTTTTGTGTTTCTTTCTATTTCTTCTTGTCAGTACCTTATTGTCCAGTCTTACGTACAGTACTTCAATCCTTTCATTAAAAAAAAATTAGTACTATGTGCAAAGAAGACAGTGTGAGGAAAGAAGGATTTGATAAAATGACAAGAGTGTCACCTCTCTTTCATTTGGGATTGTCAGAGGTCCTGCTATCTTATTTTCTAGCCATTAGCTGAGTAAGTTTTAAACCTTAATTTAAATATAAATGGAAGTATAATGTTTTCTTGAGGCATCTGTGAGCTAGACTTTTTGGACTGTTGTTCTCAGATTTTTCAGTGAAAGAAAACTGAGTGAAAATACATAGTTTTTCAAGCAGTGTGATTTAAAAAAAAAAATCCTTCCATCTGCTTTTGTTAAAATACAACAATAATTTCCCTCTGCTTGTGAATAGTGGTGGTTGGTAATAAGATCCCTACCTTCTGTTTGAATAACACATAGTATAGGAGAAAGAAGCAACTAAACGAGGGTTTATTATCCTTTCTAGATAATACTCATTTTTATGGAACCCAAAAGTACATTAGGGTGTGTATAGATGAAACGAGGGGAGGGGGGTCCTAAACTGAAGCAGTGGTTTTTAAAAAACACCACTTCAATTTAAAGCTGATTAAAAACCTGTGTCATGCACGTCCCTCCACTGACTTACCTGCTTCTCTGGCAGGGAGAGGAGGGGAGGGCAAGCTGCTGGTGGGTGTAGCAGTCCCTAGGCTGGGGGGGGGGGGACAGGGGCTGGTGCTTCCCTCTGCAGCAGTGGTGGCACCTGCCCACAGGCACCCAGTTTGCCCAGTCCCGAGGGGCACCGCAGTTGTGGAGAGAAGCACCAGCCCGCCTATGCAGCTCAGGGAGGCAGGCAGACTCCAGGGAGGACAAAAAAAAGAGTAAGATCAGGCTCACCACTTTTCTTGAGCAGAGCCTGCTTTCCCAGGCTGCTGCCAGGCTGCCTGCAGGGCTTCCTGCAGAGCCGCGGAGCTGCACAGAGCCCAGAGCTTCACTCTGCAGTTGTAAGGGCAGCAAACTAAAACTCCTCGAAAGAATTTTAGTTTGCTGTGTCCCAAGTTGTTTGAGGCTCATTAAGCTGCTGAATTTCCTACAGCGGCTGGGATTAATGTTCAATACGCCATTGAGGCATGCAAGCACCGACACCGTTAAAGCGGTGCAAAACCATTTATCTCACTTTAAAGTGTGGTGCACACATGTCCCTCATTTTGTCTGCACATGGCTTTAGGTGCTTCAGGGAGAAACCATGCAACACTATAGTCTTATTGAATAATGGGGACATATGCAAAAAGAGACAAAGGGTGATTGTCAGACAAAGTGTGTAGGGAGGATGAAAGGTGGACAAGCATCACAATAGAAGACTGTGCAGATGCTTAGAAATAACTGGATTTTAGATTATGGGTATTTGTTTTTTATTTGGGGACTTTTTTTACTTCCAAGTCACTATATGTTTTTTTGTCTCTTGCTTTGCATGGTTTGTATGTTTTTTTAACATAAGTGTTTGGGTCCAGAACAGTTAAAGGGAAGTTGAAGTTTGGTTTGAACCTTTGATGTTGAAGTGGGTTAAAAATGACAGGGAGTGGATGGTGGAAGTAAGAGTGGGTGGAAGCTGAGGAATAAAGAGGAGAAGAAAAGGAAAAATCCCAATGGATAACAGGGTAGGGGAGAGGTATACAGCTGTGGTTGGCAAGAGCTGTGAGATCAAGGTGGGACTAACAGGACAATTGCAGTAGAGCAATCAAGGAGGAAAAAAAGAAAGGAAAGGATCCAGCTTTAATTTCTAAAGCTGCCATTGTGATTGAACACCTCCTAGGAAAGGAAACGCAGGAGAGGTGGGGACCTAAAGACATAGGTTGGTGTTACAGGTTACCTAAAACCATCATAAAGGCACTTAAAATGGGAGTATTCACCCACTAAAGGGTGTCAACGTGTGCTAAGTACCCTCTAAATGTTTGAAAGTTATGCCACTTCAGGTGAGGGTTTGATCTGTTTTACATAGGTCATTCCATGGTATTATTAGTCTGCTCCAGGGACATAAAACACACTATTTTCATACCTCCAGCATCCCAGAATGCAGCATTCCCAGCTCTTCCCATTGATTTGTCCCCTGGGCACACTTTGAGCCTTTCTGAACTCAGTTGCCCTGTGGGGTGGTGCTGGCCCCAAGCCAACACTCCCGCCACCCACGGGAGTGCAACCTCTGCATACCCTGATCACTCTGAGCACCTAAGTGCATCACACCCATTGCTGCTTGTTCTAGCACCCCTGTGCAAACAGCAACAGCAATCCTACTGGCTATCTCCATGAAGAAAATGATGCAGAGAATGGAAGCCATTCTCAGCTGGGTCTGAGCTCTGCCCCAGCGTGGCATGCATGTGGCAGGCCTGCTGGGTTTGGGCTCTACCCTAGGAGAGGTGATAACCCAGTGCCTGCCCTGGTGTGGTGAGACTGCTAAGTCTCAGCTCTGCTCTGGTGTGGTACCTAACCCAACCCCTTCTCCCCCACCAGTCCAATCCCCATTCCATGAATGAAAATCAAGATTTTGGTCTTTTAAAAAAGTCATTTTTTAATTCACTTCTTTTCCTGTACTTCTCCCACCTGCCCATTCTCTTCCAACAGGTTCTTTTTTAATTTTTTTAAATTTTTTTTTAGACTTCTTCCCTCCGTGGCTGGCTGTAGAGTGCAGGAACCCACCACCCCCATGGTGTTTTTTCCACCTCTGAGCTGCATGCCACCCTCCCTGCCCCTCTCCCACCCAGACGGCAGAGAAGCCCAAGCTTCTCCCCATGCTCCTGGCCCTCTAGATCCAAGTCACAGTTGTGAAGGTCCAAGATAACATTAAGTGTTAACCTGTGACTGCTCTGAAACTGTGTTAACGTGACGAGGGTCTTATATTCCACAGAGAAATGCAACCTCTAGCAGCACCCAGAGATGTATCCCACATGTTTAGCTGTAGCTAACACTGCCTGCTTTAGAAGAAATGGCCCTATCAGATGCATCAGGTCATTCAAATAAGCCTGTCTGAGTGGAGATGTATGTAAGTTATTCGATGTGTGTGCGTGTATCTGTGTAGTCAAAACTATCAAAGGTCTGCCTAAGCCAAGCAGCTCATTTGACTGGCTTGGTTACAATACACCAGGCTCTATAGGTAGAAGCATGCAAGGGAGGTATATGGCTACCGTAACATGCAGCTGCCTTTGTCTTACAACTCAGTTCAGAGATGCAGTCTTTGAAGAAGTCCAAATCAGGGCTTCAGCTCATACTTTTGGAGATGAAGCTTGGGGTCTTAATCACCCAGCTAGCACACTTCATGTATGTATGGAGAAATGGACACATAGGAGTTATTTAAAATTCTCTAAAATGTGTTTTCCATTAAGTTTATGGCATGTGTAGGGCACATGATGGAATAACATAATGGTTTTATCAGCCTTCACTTGGAATGACCTTTTTTGTCTTAGCTTCTCATGACTAATGCAGATATCCCCAGCCCAAGCTTTATTCTAGAGCACACCGACCCATAAATATATGAAATAAGGAATACATGCTGATGCGGTGTAAAGATCCTATCGGGCTGATATTGGGTCACTTTCATTACTCACAAAGGAAGGTGGCACAAATGAGTTATGCAGGCTATTCAAAGCGACTGCAGATAAAACCTTTATGCTGTACGATCATGAACTCCGTGTATACTGTGCGCTTTACAGAAATACTGATTCAGACATTTCCATGAGCTTAAAACAACAGAATCTCTCTTTTTTGCAGCTGTAAAGCCAGGTGTCCTAGTTACAGAATGGCAAAAGAAAGAGTTCATAGAGGGACAGGGAAATGACCATTAATATATTTGAAATGCCTCTAAAACAGACCTAACATAGCTTTTTTAACTATACCAGTGTCCCACCCTTAATCCATAACCTTAGGCTCTTCCAGAGCTACCAACGAGTATGGGGTTCTGCAGGAAACCTGAGAAATTTCTATTACTGTTTCTAGCTCCATGGGTTAGAGCTAGCCATTGGACTGAGCAAATAGTAATCATCATCTTGAGTCTTTAGCAAGTACAGTATAGCACAAGGGTGGCCAACCTGCATCGGGCACACAGGCAGCCTCTATGTATTGCATGCAGCAGATTGGGAAAGGGACAAGCAGCACAATGACAGATAGGGAAGAATAGCAGCAAGTTGGGCAGGGAATAAAGGGAAAGTAGAAAAAATAAAGCACAGATCAGCCTCAGAGCACAGCCCGGGAAGCAGAAAGCAGAGCAGAAGGTTGCACAGATTGGGCAAGGGGAAGGGAGTAGAGTAGCACTTGGGGAGAGTGTGGGGCTAATTTGTGGCACACCTACCGAAAAGGCCAGCTCCCACTGACATAGCAGAGTGAAATAAAATCCACATTAGAGTGACAGGGAGAGGCCATGTGGATAGCTTGATTTTTATTATGATTGTTATGATCGCCTTCTAAGGCTGCAGGACTCATCAGTAGGATGAATCAAGGTGGAGAAATCAAAGGCATATAATAAATGCAGTTTCAAACATGGCTACATAATTTGTGGCATGACTATTGTCACCAGTTGGAATTTCACTGGCACAGCTGTATTTTGTAACAAGGCTTCAGAACAGCATGCCCTTTAAAGCCAAGGGGGCAGATGTAACTTAGTCGACTAAACAAAATGTACGTGCAATTTTGGAGTTTAATTAGGCTGTGAACAGACGTAGCTTTCAACTGCTTTAAAGGCAAGAGAGAATTGCCACTTGGGAGAGGGTATGAGCTCTTAGGATGCGACTGTTATGTCAGCATGCTCTTATACTGGTATAAGAGAGCTACATCACTGGAGCTTTAACCCAAAGGGAACAGTATTGCTATATTTGTTTCCTATGTCCACACCCAAAGTCAGAGAAAGCTATCCAAATGGCCCTGTCTCAGTGAGCTGCAAAACAATTTGTGTGCTTTCATTTTGGCCCCAAGCAGAACCTAAAGTTAAGCTGCTCAACAGACTCATAAGCAATCCAGTTTGAGAAACTGGGCATTTAAGTCCTGCCTAAACTTCATTGTGATTCAGACAGCAGTGTGAAAGTATCTAAATTCCACCTAAATCCCCATTATTTTGGCACCCAACAAAGCCAGCCTAAATCAGCATTCATTTTGCTTCCAAGTACCACATACATAGTCCCTCCTTATTGAGTGAATGTTCACTAGTGCTCACTTTTTGCACAAAATCCTGGTGTAAAGGAGGGAGATCTGAATTCTAGCCCCTCCACAGCCTAAAGGATCGAAACACACATCTTCCATTCTGCAGCAAAATACCATAATCACCAGACTATTGATTGATCTGAGAGGGAGAGCCCTCCACTCCTTCCACTGGAGCTAGGCCACCATGTACTTAAGAATGCAAGATTCATTTAAGTAGGGGCACTTTTACACACGCTTAAGAGGTGTGTGTGTGTGTGTGTGTGTGTGTG
>JAGPOW010001338.1:6366072-6398123 GCA_030014935.1 Caiman crocodilus
GTGTGTGTGTGTGTGTGTGTGTGTGTGGCGGGGGGGTGATGCTTTAATTAGAGCGGTTCGAAGATCCGCTGTAATTAAAGCATTGTGACCTCTCGTGCATCAGCATCCCCGTGTTTCAAAATGGCAGTGGGCCAAGCTTGTTGGATGAGCTGTAGATAAAGTGCCCCCACTGCCATTTTGAAACACGGGGATGCTGATACACGAGACGCTGGAGGCTGCTGCAGCTGGTAATTGCTGCACTCCAGCAGCCTTGATGAATCGAGTCTGCTTTGATGTGCTGTAATTACAGTGTGTTGGAGCAGCCTCCATGCTCATGTACAGGCACCCTAGAAGAATAAGAAAGGTGGTGACTGATCTTGTATTCTGTGCATTGAACTGGGAAAGGGAAAACTAAATTCTGACCCTTGGTTTCAGGACAATCTGTTTAAAAAACGCAACAGAAATAACTCTGAGAGCAAAGACTAAAATGTTGCCAGCTGAGTGCCTTCATCACTGGATAATAGATTCAAGTTTGCTCGTCTTCTAGTCCCGTGAATCTTGAACTGCACCTTGGCTCACCTTCAACAGTAGGGGTGGATGGTCGACAGTTTTTTCCTGTTTTTACTGAGCAGGAACAAGTGATACAGCTTCCTGATTCTCAAGCCCTTGGCCCTGCAGTTGGAGCAGCCTAGAAGCTGCTCTAACTTACTGTGGAGCTAAAAATTGTTGTAGACTAGCAGAGCTCCACACTGCAGTAACCATGCTCCCTCTTTTCTCTATCATGCTCTCTTCTCTGGGAGCTGAGCTCAACCAGGCCTGTAACAGGTAAAAATTCCCTTTGCACAGATCAGAAAGTAGGATGGACAAATGTATGCTATTTCTTTAAGCCTGACTGCAGTGAGATAACATGATTAGCAAAACAGCATTTATTTTCCATGCTTAGAAAAGTGACAGATCTGGCTCTGGGTAAGCACATATTTAGCACAGCAGTGGAAAGAGTATTGCTAGATTGCTTTAACACTGAAACGTAACAGTGCACCCTCTAGCTCTACCTATTATTTAACTTCTAATTTGGATAGCAGTGAGACTTAATCTCCCTTCCAAAGTACTGCCGAGCAAGGTTCCTTCTGGTATAAAGAAATAAGTTTCCATGTAGATGTCGCCATCTTCTTCCTGGCACCTTGAATTGTAGACGAATACTACACACAGGGTGCACCTATACGAGGCACTAACTGCTCAGTGGTCTAATTCTACTGGACAGTAGTATGCAGGGTAAAAGCTGTCCTAATACGCTACTGCGCAGTAGTATTAGGCTATAGCACAGTTAGCATTTCTAAAAAGTCATGTGCAGGAGCGCCAGTTACTGTGCATTGATTTAATACTTGGTTATACAAGTGCTAAACTTACTGAGCAGTAAGTACAGCCATTAATGAACATGTAGATCTTTTGCACCTACACCCCCCCCCTAAAGACAGCCTCTCAAGGAGAAACTTCACATAGCTTTTCCCAACCTGAGCAGGATTAACCAGAAATGCCAAGTGAAAATACTTAAAGTAGTTTATAAAAATCTCAGTAAAACACACAGTTTTACTGTTTATAGTTTATAAAAATCTTAGTAATTCCATTAAACATACAATGTAGTAATAGCCTTTGGGGAAAAAAGGAAGCAATTCAGACTTTGCAAGTTGCAAAATTGCCCAGTATGTCATACCTCTGAAGTAATTTTTTCCACGCTGCAGGTGCAATCTGAAACATCTTATTTAGGGACTTTATAGCAGAAAAAGAAATCTTTGTCTGTTCTCTACATCACACCATTAGTCGTGAATTATAAAGCAAGTGTGTATAGCAGACGCTGGTTTTTTTGTCATCAGTTTAGCACGTGAATATGGAAGTGATCTATTGAAAATAAGTGTCTAGTCTTCTAAAAATGGTATTTTCTATCAGTAAAATATTGTTAAAGCATGTTCTGCACATTTACTAATTCATCTTCAAATGTTAACTAATTTATCATCCAAACATCCCAAGTCCAAGTAGTAGCACTGCAGTTTTACAGGCAGCAAAATGAAGTAGGACATTCAGATGATTTGCGCAGAGTGTCATGAATGTGTTATGTGTCACTCTCCAGTGTCATATATAGGATGTTATCTGACTATTCCTTGGATAGGATGTGCAATATTTTGAATGAATATCATTATCCATTCATAAATACCAATTTAATCCACTTCAACAAGAGCAACTCTTTTCAGGGCTTATCTCTACATTTGGAGCTCCAGCGATCTGCATCAACCTGGCATCTCGGCATGCTCTGATCTGATCTTACTTTCTAAGTTGTCATTTCAGTTTTTCAAAGCGGATCCGTTTTTGCCTTCCATAGGTGGTCCCTGAATGGATCTATTTATTGTTATTCCCAGGCTGCCAATTTCTTTCTTCTACAGTCTTGACAGAGAGCAAAATTATACTTTATATTGGTGGCAGCTACCAGTACCTGATAGGAACCTATTCATTTACTAACTGTATTGTTTCATCAGACAGATCTTGGTTATGAAACGAAACCCGGACAAATCCATTTCTTGGTCACAAGACATTTAGATGCATGACATCGGGTCATTACAAATTTACATTTTTATTCTCTTATTTAAATCCTTTGGATAATAGCCATTCTTGTGCTTTTATGCCACCCCACCCCACTTAAAGAATGATTTTGCAGCCTAAAAACTCTCATCAAGTGCCTCCTGATATTCAGCCTTGGTTTTTTGCTCACATCTATTCATTTGCCTCTAATTCTATTCCTTTGAAATGACTTGAACCAACCATTCTTTCTTCTGAAATAAATTGTGTCCTTCAAGTTGATAGTTTTATTATCTGTCCCTTAGTTTATGACCTAGTCCATTGATATGTGAATCAGTTTACATCCTCCCCACCCCTTATAGTTTGCTGCCCTCTGATTTTCTTCTGCTTTGTCAAGGAACCACCGTTTTGATACAACCAGTGCTGATAAGTAATACCCTTTCAGATCATCTATAATATAATGGAATCTAATATTTTTTCTAATCTAATCTAGCTAGCTGTTTATACTATATAAAAATAGCATTTGGCTGCCTCATTTTTATTTTCACATTGTTACTGAAGAATGTCTTGGGCCATTTCCAATCACCAAAAAGATACTTGCTGTGCTATTATATTTACTCGACTATAAAATGACCTTGAATATGATGGCCCTCAATACTTAGATTCTATACTTTAAAAAGCTATAATTTTGTTATAATTTTCTAGGGATATAGTCTAAGCATTGGAGGGTTGTCTTGAATCCCCGCTGCTGTCTGCCCAACCCACTTCTTCCCCTTCGGCTTTCCTGCACCCATTGCCACCTATACCTCCCCACCTCCAGTTCCTCATAGCCTCTGCCCTCCCCTACTCTCCGAGTCTCTGCCTCTTCTCTCCTCCTCCTCCCCACTCCCCAGGCTCTACCTCTTCTACTTCTTACTGCCAGATGCTGCTCAGGTTGCTCCATCCTGAAGCCCAGCATGGGAAAGCTCAATGCCTGGCCATGCAGCAGAGTTGGTGCTGGTTAACTGAGCTTAAGGGGGAGGAAAGGGGTAGGACCTGCATAGGGGAAGCAGAAACAGGTGCAGGAGGCTGCTGTAGATCTGAATCTGGCTCCAACATGGCGCCCAGAGTCAGAGCCACAGCAGCCCCCCTCCACTTCGAATGCAAATATAAGATGAGGGTTTTTTTCCCCCATGATGATTGCGGTGGGGCGGCTCGTCTTATATTCGAGTAAATATAGTGTTTCCATTTCCAGCAAGAATTCCTGCAGATGACAACTTGCTTCTCTCCAGTGGATCCATTTTTAGAACGGCAGCTGCAGTTGTTTTAACTCCCGCTTCCCAGAGGCACGTGCGTTTGGCCTTACTGTGCCAGCTTCCTCCAGACTTCCTCAGATGTTCTGGGGCTCCCTGAAGAGTGCCAAGTGTGCGCCGACCACATCTGGCAGCAACAACCCTGTGTCAAAACATAGGATCTTCTAAGGGGTGCCTTAATTGGATTGTACCAAGCACATTCGACCTCAAAACCCTTCAAAAGGTCAATTTCCCCTCTCCGTTTAGGAATTAAATGGAAAATCCTATTAGTTAAGGAAAACAATTCAGCCATATGATGTCAGCAGACCATGGCCCAGATCAGGGTCAGGTGGGTATAGCACAAATGAATCCTGTTATAAAAGGAAGAAACGTTCTTGCCCCCCCACACCCACATTAAACCTATGGATAGCATGAAAACATGAATGTGTAACCAGGAATCAGTAAGACTTTTAAATCACAGAACTGTCATTGCTTTGCATTGCTCATATGCAGCCTAGTGTTGCACCGGGCTCTTCAATTCACATTTCACCTCTGATAGTTACAGTCGCTCTTCTTTTACTAGCCAGATTTCAGAAACAGGTCACAACCGTTTTTCTTCCTTCCTTTCCTTCTTCCTCTTCCTTCCTTTCCTCATTTCCTTTCCCCCTCTCTCACTCCCTCCCTTTCTTCCACGTGTTCTTTGATTTTTAAACATTACAAATGTACTGTTTTCAAGTAGCATCTCCAAATACAATGAAAGATATTCCAGTTAGGAAGGAATATCCTCAATTTCTGCTGTTAGATGAAATGACTAGTGCAAGACAGGAATCAAAAAGACTTTCTTTTAACTATATCAGAAGCGGGGAGTGCAAAACAAAAAACAACACAAGGAGAACAGTTATTCACATGAACTGGTGAAACTGAAAAATCATCATGGCTAGATTACAATGGTCATCATCCTTGTAGCAAAAGAAAGCCTAGGGGACCATGTCAGTGTTAACACAGTGTACCATTATAAGCATTAAGGAGATTTATTGAGTGTTCATTTTGCACTTCCAAAAACAAAAGGAGTAGATAGTACAACTTGACAGCTTGCTTGTGGCTAAAAGTCCCCACATCTGTGAGCAGTACGAGAGTCAATTTAGTTGAATTAGTCCATAGTAAATATACTCATCATTTAGCTGGGATACCTAATTAAATTAATACAAAATCAAAACACCACTGGATAACATGCATGATTATTTATACTGTGAAACCTTCTTTCTAGAGAATTTGGGAAGTGAATTTCCGCTTACAGTGAATGAGAATGAATGTCCCCATTTATAAAAATCCAATTCTGCTGATAGGGAAGTTGTCCCTACAAGAGTCGGCTTCAGTTTGCAAGGCTGTCATTGTGTATAACGCCAAAGCTAAAATGATAGCCTCCGAGCCTTTCACCTCTGTGTAATTTTGCTGATACTTTATGGAGCCTGCAAGTGTGCTTTGTAAATAAGTATTGGCCAGATTTGTTACCGTTTCCCTCACTTGCTCTCTGAGTACAGTGGGGCAGTTCTCATCTTCAGTGTGAGAAAATCACAACTTGTCCTGACTACCGTGGTTGGACTTCCATAAATGCTGGTGAAGTTGCCATGCCCTCCAGTCTGATTTCTCTCAAGGATTAGACATGATGGTTGGCTCTTCTTTTACTTGCTTATGGACTAAATTGGACTTGGGTGACTGTTGGTCTCTGATGTCGCCACTGTTTACAGTCACATTTGTTTTTTGATCATTAAAAAAAAAAATACCCTACAAGAAATGTTACTTTTAAACCCAATTCCAAAATGCCCTTGGCCCAATCCAATGTGATAATCTTTTAACCAATAGCCTTTTTCTTCCCCCTTTGGTTTTCCTCATTTGACACTATGATTTACCCTCTTCCCTATTAGCAAGCCATTTAGTTTTGTTTTGTTTTACCTGTGCTAATGGAGCAAATGAGAGAAATCATCACACACCAGGGTCACTCGGCTTGGAAGAGTCCCTGTTTCCTTTACCAAGCATAGCTCCTTCAGCACACGTTTTTCTCCTCTCCTCCCCTCTGCTCTAGGGTACCATATTTCTCTTGCTCTCTCTCACTCTCTCTTTTCTGTATCTCTCGGAAATCAGACTGGAGTTCAGAGCACTTTCACTACCTTTTATGAGGTAGAGTGTGATGTCATAGATGGGGTCAGGGCTAGTCAACTTTCTACTCACCTACCCACCTGTGCTGAGGGAGCTACACTTGAGAACGGAAGCAGTGATTCCTCTATGGTGAGTAAACCGTGTTTCTAATCTCTACCTTTATATACATGCTCTGCTTAGTTTTGTTGGGGGAGGGAAAAGTTTGGGTATTTTTATTTTTCTTTAAGTGCAGAGCTCATACAAAATCAGTTGCATGCTTCTTTTCTAAACTTTAAAGGGTTTTTCCCCCCTTCCCAAACGATTATGCACGGCTGCTATGAGCTGTTAAAACACAGCACCTTCTTCTTCAGGAGAGGTCGTAGCTGAGTGATAATTAAGGTGACCTTTCTAAAATATTTTGCATATCCATTTAAGAGCGAGTTCCTGGGCCCTCTGAAATCAGATGCGAAACTTCCATTGTCTTCGGTGATTCAGGATCAGGCATGTGCTTTGTGAAGTGCTTGGGTGCTAATTTATAAAGGGAGAAGGTATCATTATTCCTGCATTGATCGTTAACTGCAGATGTATCTATTTTTCCAGGACAGACGCGCTGTTTCTTTGTTCCATAGCTGCTATCTCAATTTTGTTTTCTGTTTAATCTTCAACATGCATGTTCCAAACTGTTGATCCCATGTCATTTCTTAATGATCTTTTTTTTTCCTCCAAATTAAAAAAAAAAAGGGAAACATTAACCATCAACTCTAAGAACAAACGAGGTGATTACGATCTAGACGCCAACTGATAACATTTGAAATTGAAAGTCAGATATTTTTTTCCTTGTCCACCCCGCTGTAAATAAAAGATATAGGAGGGTGATCTGAGACGGGATTTCTTGGATTTTCTCGGTATGGCTCGCAGTCTACATTCAACGTGCATTTAAACATAGATGCTGTGCTTAAGCACACTTAACATTTGCTTTTCTTTTTCTTCTCCTTGGATTCTGGCACTGCTGCCTGGCTTTTCGAAAACTCTCAGCATTTTAGGAAGGCAAGATGGACTGTGCAGATCTTTTCTCTTTGTTCTGCCTCTTGGGTACCTATTAAAGCTGTCAAGATGTCAGAACTCTCATACTAAAGGGCAGAAAAAGGGTCACGTGCAGACTTTGGCCTCTAGGGACGGCAGAGATTTTGCTCTTCTTGTTCATTTAAAGCTCCTTACCAGCCCTGTGTGGGGCCTTGTCATATCACAGTGAAAGGTACTAAAAGGCAGTAATGCATACTCTATAAATCAAAAGACAAAAGAACATGATCACAGCCTTTCGACTTAAGTGTTCTTTGGTCTGATTGATGGCACGCATTTTTTTTCAGATGACTTTGTGGCTGTGAGGATCGGGGCATAGCACACAGAGCCTTTCATCGTTACTGGCCCATATGGGACATAGGTTGACAAAAGTCATTACCACTTGGGGATGGCTTGGTGGCCTTTCTGAGAATGAACAGGCAGTCTCAGTGAAATTCCTGAAGGACTGGGGTTCACTTTACCAAAACAACAGCATCTCTACTAAATGTCTGCCTTGATGCCAAAAAATAGAGTGTATATGGATTTTAGTCTTCTCCTCTAGCAGTGGGAGGATTAGAGGAAGGTGCATGGGTGAGAGATCTGGAATTATTGCTGTTTTGTATTTATTCTGACATTCAGCAATGAAGTAAAGTTGCCAAGGCTGCTTCAGCAAAGGTATTTGGGGGCTCATTTTTTAAGGCAAAGGCTTGGAGGTAAATATTTAATCCAGTGTTCGGCTTGCACTGGTTAGCATATATGGTGTGCACACACAGCTATACTTTCATGATGTAGGACCTGAAGTCTTTATTTATCCACATCATTCATATATTATAAAGAGTAGTGCACCATTGATCGGACTGCATCAATCATGAGAAAGCATTGGCTGGGAGCATTATAAGAAGTGAGATATAGGGGGAAGGAGAATCCAGGACCCAGATGTATTTCCTTAGAATAGGATTATATCCAGACTCCTGGACAGATCTTGGGTGAAAGCTAGGTACACCTATACCCACTCCCTAGTCTAGCCAGCTAGAAATCTCCCTTCTGATTGAACCAGAGGGTTTCAATCTGCTAGGCAACCTCCAAGCACATCTACTCCACACTAACGGCCCGCTCAGCCAGGAACTAGGATACCTACTGGCTTTATGCCCTTCTCATCAAAGGTAGATTCGAACCTACATTTTTCATTTCTCTGGAAAATGCCTCCACCATCATACTCATGAACGGTCCTGTAGAACAACAAGGAAAGGAGAGCATGACTTTTTAACTTAGGGAACTCAGCTAAGAAAAAGCAACCCTATGCCCTAGTCCATGCTTCTGGCACTATTGATGCATTTCATTTTCGAAGTCAATAGTTTAGAAATAGAAATAGTCCTGTTTTTAGGAGGAATGCAGAGCTCATTCTCCCAGGCTCCCTATTTCTCATGCCTTTGTCCCCAGGACTTTTCCATTCCTTCCTACCCATGATCCCAGCTTCAAACACCATTTTGGGGTCATTTGAGTAGAGGGATGAGTGTGCAGGTCATTTAAAGGTAGAGATGTATATATATCTTCCAGGAAGGGCAATAGGGAGGAGGTATCTGGGTTGCTGAAAGATATCAAAATGATATGGCCATTCCTAATAAAAAACTGCAGTCCATACTAGCCTAGGCCTAGGTTTGACCTAGCAGCCAAAGAATGAAAGGCTAAATAGCTTATTATTAATCCATCAAGATAGCCAGTTCTCCAGTTCAGTTATTTTAATGGCAAATATGATAAAGACAATAAATTTTAGTAGTACTTACATTCCACGTGGCTTTGGATGAAATATTTTATTCTGTCATTTGCAATATTTAGGTTTCTGGTATTTGTGCATGCTTAAAGTAAAAAATATTGCAGTCTCATTTTTCTGCTGATCTTATTTACTGGGTAATATGAACATCAGGAATGTAGGAAGCTGAGCAGCTTGCACTTGTTCTGTGAATGACTGAAGCCTTCCCGAAACATTTTATGAATTGAAAATTACAGCATAATTTATTTAAAGATGGCTCACACCGCATTTGTCACAGATCAGCTTTGCACATGCTTTGCCTCCAGAACCAAAAAATTACTCAAGTATATCCATACTTGTATGAGCAAGCAGGTGAACACATAAATCACATGAAGCAGCCTTAGCACATAATGCTAAGATCTGTGTAATACATTATGTCTTATATAACTTCATCTGCATGGATGTGTGCACCGTATAACTGTAATTAAGGGCATTCCCCACAATTTCCAAATCCTGGACTTATTCCAGTCCAGCTTCTTCTCTTTTTCCTTATGTGGGAAGTGACATGTGCCACCTGTTTGAAAACTGTCAGCGGGCAGATGGATGCTCATCATTTTGCCCTCAGTTGCAATGGTTTTAGAGTGGTATAACATCATTGACATCCAGAGAGTTACTCTTGATTTACTACTACTTAAGTGAAAGGAAAGACAAACTTATATCACATAACAATTCGAGTGAATCCTTCATGTTGATTTAAAACACATTCCTTTTAAAGCACATCCTTTCCTTATGTGAGCCATCAAACAAAATGTTAAGCACTACTTGGCTGAATCCCAGCGGTCAGAAGAACCAGGAAGGAGGCCATGATGCTCTTTGCACCCCAGGTTTTTATCCCTTCCAGAGATGCCAGTGATTCTATTCAGTCGCTTGCCATTCTCATAATTAATAATGTTCTTCTGTATACTGTTGTGTCTAATCTACGGATCTCAACTCACATTACAATTGTAGCAGCACAAAACCCACGGCACAGACAAATATCATTTTTATTCTCATTTTACAAATGATAGCACTGAGCCATTAGGAGAACA
Organism: Caiman crocodilus; assembly: GCA_030014935.1. NCBI lineage: Eukaryota > Metazoa > Chordata > Crocodylia > Alligatoridae > Caiman > Caiman crocodilus. The sequence continues at coordinate 6,375,924 of JAGPOW010001338.1, forward strand.
AGTTACATGTGCAAAGCCTTATACTAATTTAAAGGCAAAAAAGATATATGGAATCATCATTCCCATAGCAAAAGGGTTCCTAGGTCCTCCCGTCTGAAACTGATAGCCCTGCAAAGGGAGCTTGCAGTAACAGCAATAAGAGGGTGCTGCATAAAGCATCTGAAGGTGCCCAGGTGTGTTAAAGACGGAATGGAATATCTTGGTCTGAGATCCTGAGTTATTTTCTGATCTCACTGTGATTGTTAGTTACTTAGATCCAATCATTTTCATGATGTGGAACTTTTGTTCCATTTTACAAAGATTGGCCAATTTAATAATTGTAACATCTGCTGAATAAGCTAATATTATCTTTCTCTTATACTTGGAGAGACAAAGAGGTTAAGGATAACTTCAAAGATACGCACTACTCTTATTTGCCCTCATTGTGGGCCTGTTTAATTAGAGAAATCATATTCTGATTTTTTTTTCCCAGAAACTTTGAGCTTAGGCAGCCTTCGTGTATTTAAATTAGAACTGTGGATACACACTGGATCTAAAAACCAGCCCTCAATTTTGGTTTTTACATGCAGAATCCCTCATATATGTCAGGCATTAAAAAAAAAAAGGTCTAACTGAACGCGTCTACACAAGCCGCTACTGTGCAGTAGTTACTTCATATTTATTTAGTACTTTTATAAGCAAATACTAAATAAATGTATAGCTACACAGTAGCACTGGCAAACACCTTTTAAGTGATGCTGCTGCTCAGTAGCCTAATATTACTTCTCAGTAGCATCTTGGCACAGTTTTTGCTGTGCAATACTATTCTGCAGTAGTATCAGGCTACTGTGCAGTTAGTGTCTCAGGTAGATACACCCACTGGCTAGGGACAGACATTCAAAAAGCCTGAGCCTGAATTGTTTAAATCTTTTCAGTTTAGTCTAACCCGGCTAGGCTAAACTGGTTTGTAACTGGACAGACTTTCTCTCTGGACTGAGGAAATGCAGGCTTGTGCTTGCAGTGTCTCAGGCTAGAACCTGGGGGCCACTAGAGCATCCCTCCCTTCTTTCCACAGTACTTAGCTGAGGAGGGGTCTGGCACGATTCTGATGAGGGAGGTCTGCCTGTACCATCCCAGGCTTTTCCCCACTCGCTGCTCAAGGGGCAGGAGTGTTGCCAGACTTTGGCAACACAAAGTCGCAAGGTGGGGGGTGTACAATGCATGCATCTGTTGATGATACAGAGCTTTTCAATCTCTCTCCCTCCTTCTTTTTACTGTTTGCAGCAAGCGGACAGGTGAGCAAGCCAGCAAGGGGCTGATAACAATGTTTATCACCTCATCAGCAAAACAATAGCCTGTCTCCATTAGTTCAACTCTTCTTAAACAGCTTACCAGGTGACCTGTTGATTAGCTCCAAACAGCCCTAAGCGGTCACCGTTCTGCCTGCCTGTCCCAGTGAAATTGGAGACACACACACAGACACCTCTCAGCACCAGCTAATGTACCACATGACTGGGGTCCATGTTGCTGGGTTCCATGCTGTGGGAGACAGGAAGGAGGGAGGTAGGGATCCCTTCTTGCCCAGCAAGCAGCAACGTTGGGTGTAGGGGGGGAGGGGCAGGGGGAAGCCAGGCAAACCCTGCTGTGCCTGCAAGTCTCTGCCGGAGCTCCAGCTAGGGAGCAGAGGGGAGGGGCCAGTCCTGTTGTGAATCGGAGAGCCCTGCCCAAACCAGAGAGGGATGTTGGACTGCTGGGGGTGTCTGGTTTATCTTAAACCAGCAAGGGGTCTGGGACAGACATTGCATAACCCAGTTGGAGCCAAATCAGTTAAACCTGGTTGAACGTAGTATCAGATTTATTTCAAACCGGTTTCAGCCATTTTCAAACTGATTTATGTGCAGTGAACATCTGTTCTGTTACAGGTTTAAACTAGTTTCTGATTGCTTAAACCAGTTTGTATGTTTTGTAATGTCTGTCCCTAGCCATTGTGTTGGCCAAAGCTGAGAAGAAACTCAAATTAGATTGCAGTGGTCCCCACATCTAGACCAATGGGGACAACTGCTGTGTCTGTATCATCTTAATGCACTTCCATTTTTTGAGGCCAGACATGTAGCTGGATTTTGACTAACAGAAGAAGTGGCTCAGACCCCTGAGAAGGTGCTCAAGTCCCATGAGAACCTGCTTAGGGAGTTCTGCTCCTACAGACCTGAATAGTTCTTGGATTCTTCCCAATACCAAAGGAGACAGAGGCCTGCTTTTGACAGACAGTATATACCAGCTCTAGACAACTGTGGAGAGAACCATGAATAGCAGACAATCCTTTGGCTAGATCCAAGTCTGTCTTCATAAAGAAAAATACTAGAAGCTTCTATTTTATTTCAACCTCGTTTTAAAGTAAAGACTGAGATTAGCCCTGCAGCATTTCTAGGTCACTTCTAAATTGGAAAAAAGGATTGGAGACAGGTTGCATTATTCTGTGTATGCAGAGGAGTAATTATCCTAAGGATAATGGTATGGGAAAGCTTTAAAGCGTATGAATCACTCAGAATATATTGTAGAGACCTGTGTCATTAGAGTAAGACTCTTTCTAAAATGCTGATTCTCAAAATACACCTTTGAGCAAAGGAGTTATGCTGTCCTAAAATATAAGAGACAATTACTGAAGGAAATAGTATAGGACCAGCCAACTGTGATGAGATGATAAATATCTGTAGTTCCTATGTGGTGAGTATTGTATATCAGCACTTAATAACTGACCTTTGAGGTAAACATTGGCTGCATGGAGGATCACACACTGAGAGACAAAGACTTGCAAATTGGACATGCAACTGGTATGTTGAGCCCTAGTACGACTTGTGCACATAGTTACTTGAGTACATAAGCATTTTCAGAAGTAATCATGGGTGATGAAAATGTCTCTTTGGTTTCAAAAATAGCTTCAATCCTGCTCAACGAAAGGCATAAAATATATGAGATTACATTTGTGAATTCACAGTAATAAGTAGTACTTTATAATTCCCTCTCCTTTTTCTTTATTGCTTTTTTCTTATTTTTTTTTTCCCCGTATTTATGAGAATCACTGAAGAATGTAATAATTGTTGGTTTTGGTTTGAATTTATTTGCAAAATGTTCCCCAGTTCCTAGCCAATTCTGGTAATGGTTCTAATGGCCAACCATAACTAGACCTACACAAACAATGGAGAAATATATATTCACAAATAATGTACTCACCACTTGATCCGCGTCAGGGAGAGAACTGGGAAACTGCTTACTAAGGGTTATTTCACCATTCATTTTGCTGATAAAACAAAACAAGTGTTTGTGAATAATATATTTCAATTAAAATCTTGGCATTTGCCAAATACCTTTTTTATTAAATAACATGAGGCTAAATTTTTCATTGCTGTGTCTTTACTGAGAGGCTGAATAGGGTCTATATGCTGACAGATTAGCATATTGATTTGAATGCATCCCCTACTCCTGCAAACAAGGCTTATTGACTTTCTGCCTTGAGTGTGGACTCAATCCTACAACGCGATGAAGGACTGAGCCAGAGTAATTTGATACCAAAAGGGATCTTCCCATTGATTAGGCTGTGGGTCAAGCCTCAGATATCTTCCGGTCCCTTTGAGTTTGGGGCAAATGGGGGCCACACCGCATCTCACAAGTGATTAGCATCTTGCAGGATTGAGTCCAGTATTAACTTTTGTGTGCTGCTATGTTTAATATGAGATTCAAAATCTTAGTGGAGAACACAGAAGCACTGTATCAGTACAGAAGCAATGAACTGTTGTCCTACTAGTATCTGCCATTCAGCAAGCCTCTTTTGTCCTATTTGTTTCTGGGCTTCATTTGACTTATCGTTTTCATACTCTTCACTAAGAAAAACAACTTTTCATCTATGGCACAGATATCCTTGGCCTGGGCAAGGGCAGCCTCAGGTATCTGAACTTAGTTGAAAAAAAGGTTTTGCTTTCAAGTGCAACGAATCCTTTCAGTTGACATGTACGCATATATTGTTCTCATATCTTCACAAAGAATGGAAGTTGACAATCACCCTTTTTATAATATCTGCTGAAAAGCTGCCCTGCCCTTTTCTGTTGCTCCAGTAGAATGAGTAGGGGTAACTGTGGATAACACAGCCTGCTGAAAAGAAACCTGTCCATTTATATGCTTTATTGATGCTGTTGTGCTAAAAGTGAACTATGTTTTGTGCATCTTGATCACACTGCTTGACCATGATTGTGAAGCAGTCAACCAACCTGACACAGTTGTCCTCCCCATTCAGATGATGAAAAGCAACATATACTGACTTTTCGGTTCCTATGCCTGTTCTCTGGATAGATAAGAAAAATTTTGAAGTGGTACTCAGCCCAAGATAAAATAGTGAAGGGTGACAGTTCTGGGATTTTAGCCCATAGTTTTTGCGTATGATCGATGATGCCGCATTCAGAAGTGTGACTTCCCTTTGCATATTTATGGGTGTCAACGCTTTGCCAAATGAAGTGAATCAACTATGTGAAAATGTGTCCAGCTGATCTGCTTCATTGGGTGAAATGGATATTGCCCATTGTCCTGCAGGGTGAGGCCTGAGAGTCCAGGGCCTAATTATGTGGAACGATGCCATAAATTGGGGAGCCCTGCTAGCAAAGGAGTCCCTGGAGAATCCTAGGGGTTTCCTCATTTCCAGAGACATGCCTCCTGCCCAGGTATTTGTGTCTGCAAATGGGGAAACCCTGGATTTCCTGGTTTGTAGAGAAACGTGATCAGGCTATCCCAAATCGGGGAAGCCAGGCAGGTGCTCCTGTGGTTTCAGGGACCCAATTCTGCATGTCCTAGGAATAGGAATAGAAATGGGAAAGGGTAGTTGGAGAGTGTGGGCAGCTCTGGGCTTCCCATGCTCTCCCACTTTAAAGCAATTAGCCATGCACCTCAAAATAGCAATATAAATTCAATCACCTATGTTGTGGTGACAAACTTGGGGCGTTTGTCGTGCAATAAGAGGCCTAGATGTCTCTTTGCTTGACCTTTGTTCCGTTGTAACGATTTTTATAACGGTACAAAGACAAAGTCCTGTGTGACACATAAATCACAGCATGAAACTTTATTGACTTGTTATTTGGCTTGCTATTGGATACCTGAGAGACCTCTTGTTCTGAGCTTTTACAGTGTTCATGCTGACAGTGTGTCTTCTGTCTGAGCTTGAGATCACAGGGTCTCTTTTATGGCCTTGGACTTATTCCACATATTGTTTGACTGAGCCCATACTGACAAATGCATTCTGCGGTGCACCTTTTTGGTGGGATTTTATCTTCTTTCCCAAGGTGGGAGCAGGCTTTTACTTCAAACCAAATGTGGCAGGGCCTATTTCTTTTTCATAATCCACAAAGACTGACAGCCCCAAATGAGTAGCAGAGCAGTGTGAAAGGTTGGATGTGGAAGGGAAGGTGAGAGAACTAGTCGTAGGAGACTCATTTCACGACATATTATGAATGTTATGAAAAATGTTTGCACTTTTATGCCGGGTCTACAGATAAAGCAAATAAAATGCAACGTCTGCAAATAAAATCCTGGCCCAATGAATTCAGTGGCAATGCTCCATTGATTTTGCAGGACCCGGGTTTTCACTCTTGTTATAGGGAACTGTTCCACATTATAGCAATTCTGATTAACCTAAATTGTCTTAATCGAGTAACACAGGTTCAGTTTTTCTAGCTCTGGTTATATGAAAGATCACATGTCATGCTATGTGCTTCTCTAATGTCTAAACATGAATTTGAGGTTTCTTGTTTCTATTCAGTAGGTTAAAAATATTCAGGACTTATAAAATGAGGTTTTCTATTAAGGCCTACGACCTATAATTTCCTCATCTTCACATTTTCTCAGAAGTATCTTGAAGGTTACTGGGCTCAAAAGATATTTTTCTTCTATTTATTTTTGGGTTAGTTTCCCCCTTTTGGTATCAGAAATTTATTTTATTAAGATAACTTAACCTTGCAAAAGATGCCTACCTGTCACAGCGATAAGACCTTTACAAATCCTTAGAATAAATTCTATCCGATGGGGGAGTAGCATTATTTATTGTTTGTATGTCAGTGGCATCTGTGATGTCTGCCTCCTATATACATCAATAAATGAAATGCAGCAAAAGTCCAATAGTTTAGTCAGATAGAGCTAAACAAATAGGTCTTATAAGCAGAAAGTCAGAACTAAAGGTTATGAAAGTCAGTATGACCTCTGACAATCCTATCGTTTTAAAAGATGTGAGAATTGTGGTCAAATTTAGTTTTTCTTGACAGCACCTTGCGTAAATCTTTGTGGGTATATCTGCACAATCTCAATTCTAGGGCTTCAACCAAGCACTGCTTTTTGAAGTGCATAAGAATATGGATGTCAAGCACCATCATTATCACCACGAGGCTCCAAAACTTTAGTAACAATGAAACGTAATCCTTTGCCTTGTGCACCTGATGATGAGGAGTGTATTGGATTGGATTAGATTCGTTTTTGTGAGGGCCATTATGAACCAGGACTCCATTGTGTTAGGTGCTGGGGGTCTTGGGATAGATGCGGTTGAGAATACCCCACTCATGCTCTGCTCTGTGAAGTTCACTGGTATGCTCTGGACATGAACATTCAACACTGGGACTGCTTGTGTATCGTCCCCTATATATAGATGCTCTTAGGGGACAATCCCCCCTGTAGGACTCGGGGGGGGGGGGGCATACTCAGATTGGTCCTTTCTGGGATGTGCTTCAGCCACAGTGTACACAAGCTGTATCCATCCTGAGATGGATTAAAGATAGTATAGGATCTGTGATAACAAGTTCCCAAAATTGAATCATAATGATCTGTAATATAATGATATTATTATCTCATTATATTTGATAGGTTGACTTTGTACTTTTTCTTGCATAATTATGTTTAATGTGGGGTAGAGAACACACAGTTCTCCAGGTAGTCAAACTAGTTTAAGAAACACAGTCTAGTCCTCACCCATATCTCTAACCCCACTGCCATTCACTCAAGTTTAAAATCTCAGAATATTTCTAATTGGTAAGAGACCACTGAACTGACCATACAAAGATCCATGTCTCCCCCTCCTGTAGAATTTATGGCAGATGCATGGAAGAAAGGACTATCTTTAATAGTCAGGATATATCAAGATGGAAAGAAGCCAATAATACTTGCACAGAAAGAACTGGGCACCATTAAAACTCAGTTGCTTCCAGTTGGCTTATGTTCTATATATCCGTTTCAAGTGTTAAAATATGTACTCTCATCATAGCTCATTCAAAGGATAAATGCTGACAATTTGGAGCATCAGTCGTTGACATAAAAATGGCATTTTTGAAGCAATTTCCAAAATTTCATCTGGAATGTAATTACTACTAATGGGTTATTTCTAAAGCACACGAATCAGATTTTCTGACCTACAGTTACAGGTCTTACCATTTATAAACTTTGTAATTCTGCAGCACCAGAAAGTTTACAATGTGACCCAATCCTGCATTTGCGGGGACGTGGTTAGGATGATTCATTAAGCCAGAAGCTAAGCTGCTGTGAATTTCCTTAACTGTTGAAATCTGTTTCTTTTACACTGACAAAGAACCTGACCAGTTACTAAATTGTCCATTACCAGATTCTGTAGCTGTCGATGTAAATTGCAGTGAATCGAATGGATTCTAGATTCAACAAGATATTTAAGAACATACTTCTTATATATTTGTGTTTTTCTATATTGTCATAGTAAAACTGGTCACCAACTAAGTTTATACCATAAATCATTTTAAGTGGCAATGATGCCTGTTATATAGAACAGGTACCCATAGTTTTTGGTACTTTTGTCTGTTTCCTGCTGTGGTAAGAGAAATCATAGGCTCATGGGAAAGCAGGGCTGGAAGGGACCTCAGAAGGCCATCTAGTTCAGTCCTCTGCTCAAGGCAGGATCATCTCTGACTAAAACATCCCTGCCAAGTGTCTGTCTAACGTGCTTTTGAAAGTTTCCAAGCATAGAGACTCCATAACTTTTCTAGGTAGCCTGTTCCAATGCTTGACCAACTTAATAATCCAAAAGGTCCTCCTGATCCCCAGACTAAATTTCCTCTACCAGAGCTTGAGGATATTGCTCCTAGTCCTATCCCTTGTAGCTACGGGGAAAAAAAACACATGCCCATCCTCTACAGTCACCCTTCAGGTGTTTGAAGAGTGTTAGCAGATCCCACCTCTCTCTTCTCTTCTCTAGGCTAAATAACCCTAGTTCTTTTAGATTGTATTATAAGTAATATTAAAACGGCAGAATTTGTTAAATATAACTAGGCCTGCTTGGGAGTCCCTGTGGTTTACTTACCTATAATTGAAAAAATGCAAATGAGGACAATTAATCAGTAGATTGGCCAGCTATGAAACAACTATGTACCTGAATGAATTAAAAATCCAACATGTCCAGAGCAGTAAGTTAATTACAATCCAATGAGAAAATAGCAAGGAAAAAGGGAATATACCCTGTTTTCTCAAGCTAATCATAACGCCTTTTTTAATACCAATGTCATGGCCACGTGCCAACTTGGGTGATGACAGTTTGCTCATCTCCAATACATTATCATACACGTCCAACTTGATATTGCATTTTTCTTTTTTTCAAATGCTAAACCCAGATTCAGCACAACACTTAAGCTCATATCTAAACTGAACTGCAGATTTAGGACGTTAAACTGTTTTGTAATGTTCCTCTTAAACAGCAGCTTTTGAGTGGTAGACAAAGACGTTCCTGTGCTGACTGTCATTCATATATGCATGTAAAATGCAGGAAAGACCCTAGGGAATGGACAATGATAGTGCCCTGTGCATTAAAGGTATATAGGGCTAGAAGGATACTTTCCTTTAGACATTGCTTGTAGCAAGAAATCTTTCATAAAGTCCACTGCCCCAGGTAAAGCCTTGGGAAACACTGATCCTCAATAATTCCTCTGAGCCACAGTTTCTCAGCTGTTTCCTTTCTGATGCCAGAAGCTACTAATTTGCTGGTCTGTAGCAATAGATATTACTCCTGTCCACAGGAGTAGGATCCAAGGCTCCATTGCTTTGTGTTCCTTCCTTGTCCTTAGGCCTCCTCTACATACTACATTTATGTTGTGATTAATGTGTTAATCATGTCATAAATAGCAGGGGTGCTACATACGCACCCAATTTAAGACACCGTAAAATAGTGAGCAAAGCAGCCGTAAAAATGTTTTATGTAAAAGTATAATGCAGAACATTATATGTCATATCTGCATTACATGTAAAATATTTTTATAGTTCGTGTGTATGGTGCCTTAAATTGAACATGTAGCAGGTTGTCAGCTCTAGCCAGAGACCACACTAGAGTCTCAACCTTGAGGTCCAGGGTGAGAGCCACAGTCAACTGATTGTCATTTCCAGCCTGGGGCCATACCAGCCTCAGTGCAGTCAGGAGCCAGAGCTGACGATCAGCTGATTGATTGTTGGCCCCAACCCTAGACCTGCAGGGACCAGCTTCCCAATTCCCAGTGCAAGGGAAGCCTGGCATCATGATCCTGGGCTCTCCCTGTACTGGCAGGTAAAAAGGGCATGGCTGTGATCTGATCCCCAATTCCAATACCATGCCACCTGCCGTGAACATGTGGCACAGCAGGAGGTTTAATTTTTAAGATCATGGATCAGATCCCATCGGGCCTTTAAATAAACGTGTGCCAGGGCCCTTTGTGCCCTTTTAGTTAGGTTGCTATATGATGGTTGTAGGCATGTCTGCAATATTTAAAACGCATTAATAAAATCCCGTATCTCCCCCAAAACAGCAGTCGTGTGAAGTCAACCCGAGTAAACAGTGCTTGTCAATAGTTGTTGTTATTATTAATATTAGAGACCTTAATCACAATGTTGTGATGTGACCTTCTGCAAAACGCAGACCTGATTTACTGCCTGCTTCAAGTCCCAAAATGGTGCTTGAACTAGGGGAAATATTATTATGAAAAGTCTTGGGGAGGAGGGGGAGGGAAGAGGGGCAAGGTGCACTGGTGGAAGATTTACAACACTTAACTTACCCCAATGCTTCATTCCTTTAAGTCCTAAGTTTTTGCAGCTCATTTTAAGTCTTCAATTGTCTAGTTTCAGTTTCCAGCCATTGGGGCTTGGTCTGCTTGACTGAGAAGCCAAATATTATCAGATTTATTTTGCTCCTTTTGACATAGCATGTTGAATGGTATTAACTAAATCCCCCTTCTCTAAGTCTTTATTAATAGGATCAAATACAGTTCAGCTAACTGGCCTGTAATTACTTGGGGCTGTCTGTTAACCCTTTTTAAAACTTTGGAATCATACTAGCATTTTTTCAATGCTGTGGAGGTCTCCAGCTTTGTAGGATTTACTAAACCAACATTAAGGATCTAGAAATGTCCCCAGGAAGCTCCTTTAAAACTTTCAGACTAACCACACTATATTGTGAGCCACTGGAAGCAAAGAGGAGCATTGTATTGAAAAAGCCACTTGGACGGTCTAAGGTTTGGGCACTCTTTCTTCCCCATCTCCGTCCTTTGTCCTTGTGTAAATGGAAGTGTACCTGCTGGAAATGAAACGTTAACCTATTTAAAATTGTGGCATTATTTTTTTTCCCCATCGTGGCTGTCATACACGTGAGAAGAAAATCTATTTTTCCATATTACTGGGGTGGGAAATAGTAGTGTTTCATCCCTTCCTTTCCTCCACCTGCAATGGTTTTGTAATCATTGCTTATTTTATTCAGGCACCTTTGATTATGTTGTATATGCTATAATAGTGAAAAACCCATGCTGCCATGAGACACTGGAGGTTCTGCCTATATTGCAGGGGAAATGTAGCTCAGCTTATGAGCAGATCAAACAGTTCCTCAAAGCCTTATGGGTTCTTTTCAACCTGCAATTATCTTGTTGGCAGATAATAGGCTCTGCTGCTCCAGCTTTCTAACCTTGCATTCATTAATTGCAAAGTTAGCTTGTAGCAAAATCTTTTTTTTTTCCCCCCCTTCCTGAATGATTTGTGCCTTCTTTTGAGTAGATCGCTGTTTTAACCTGAATAAATGACCAGGCTTTAATGGAGTGCTTCCAAGTTTCTTTAAAGATTGTGCTTCCTATCCTCCCGCTCCTTGGTGCTGAAGTTTTATGGTATAATAATTTAAGTTTATCTTTTATGACTTAGAGGGCTTTTTCCTTAAATGGAAGGAAACGTATTTATAAAGAGATCTAAGTAGCAGAATTCTATTACTCGTATAGCTTGTCAAATACTGTGTTAGCTGTTATCACAAAAAAAACCCCTATTGTCGCATTTGTAATTCCCTAAGCATCGCTAGGGAGTGGAGCTTGCTTTCTATACTGCACTGGAGCTCCTTTTATTTGAAATGTTAATTCCCCCTTTTGGATTATTAACATTACATACATTTGGAGACGGGTATATGTTTCAATGCCCAGATTGTGTAAGAAATGAACACGCCGTGGTACTGATTCACTGTTGTCTCATTCCAGCTTTGTGTCACGGGAACTCTGCTGATTTCAAAACAACAGCTTAAAATTGAAGCAACACAGTGGTGCATCATGGCCTAAATGTTAATTGAAGTGATGCTCATTGCGTTGAATTCTTCTTCACTGAGCCAAAACGCAGGCAAGGACTTGGAGGCAATAAGGAAATCGTTGGAAGGGCTTAGGTAGCCAAATTGGATACAAAGGACAGTTATCAGCAGGTTTGAAGAACATTTGCAGCCTAATAATATTATGCATTTTGTATGCCTCTTCGCAGCTTTCAGAGCTCGGAGGCATATTACAATGTAAATAAATATTAAGACCAACAACCGAACGCACTCCTAGGTCACATGTGAGTGTTCATGTCTAGTGGTGGAAAATGTCTGCTCAGCGCTGGGAGCTGAGCTGGCGGACCAGCACTTCAAGCCCCCCGCCAGCTCTTCTCACCAGAGTCCTTGGCCTGAGGAGCCGGTGCGGGGCTTTGCCCCGCTGCTGCAGTCCCCCCAAGGGCAGGACTGCTTTCCCCAAGCTGGGATTCCCCCTACCAGTCCCGGACAGGAGCAAGGAACAGGACAGAAGGGGCAGCTGCAGCCTGAACGCTTGTACTGGTCTCTCGCTCAGAATCCTTTCTAGCAGTGGAAATTGTCCCTGGTTACAAATGAGCTATGGTACATGGCCCTAGGTTAGGACTGGTGAAGATGAGCTGCCGTTACCTACATTCTGAATGAGCTGAAAAGAAGTAATTAAAGAGGAAAAAAAGAAAAAGAAATTCCTAGAGGTGTGTTCCAGTGAGTGCCCAATGTGCAGGGGCATGCGTTATCCGTGGGAAAAATAGCAGTGGCACATGTCTGTGCCACTATATATCTCCAGGTATGTCCCTCCATGTGTGCTCTGGCACATGGCAAATTGACCTGGATGGGGTAGTGGAAGCTGGGGCCTGCACCTGTGCTGGTCCTGGCAGCCTTACCCGGGTCCTGGGGGCCTCCCAGGGCAGCAGCAGTGCCAGACTGTGGCCACCAGCCTGCCAGCCAGAGCATGGCTCTAGGTGGCCAGGCTCCGTTTCTGGCAGCACATGGCCACGCTGCTTTTTTTATCATTGTTTTATTTTTCTTTTTTTGGCCCTGGGATCTTCTGTTGTCCAAAAAAAATGCTGTGCTGAAATTGAGCTGTGCAGCAAATGGGTGCATGTGCACCGCAAACTGCACATGCTCACTTGTCAGGATGCACCCTGCATGTGCAAATGTTTCTGTTGATCTCTGTGAAATTAGTTACTTGCTTAAAGTTGCACTAAATGATTGTAAGACCAAGGTCTTAATGTTAATTGAAGAGTCATTTCAGTTACCCCAGTTTCCAAATGCTTTCCTTACTCCCTCTGCGCTTTAGTTAAATCCTATGGGGAAAAGGCCATAATTAGCCTTTCCCCAATGAAGTGTTGTTTTTTAATCCTTTAGTTTAAAGGAATCCATAAGAATGCAAAATATATGATCAGTACAGTTGCTTTATTCACATTAATTATGAAGAAAATGCTCTTTGATTACATAACTATATAAGCTCTATCAATAAACTGACATGTCAAAAAGCTGTTTCACAATGAATAATGTAAACCTCAATAGTAAATTCAGATATCCTAATTTAATAGGGTATGATCTGTTGTTTGCCAACAAACATATAGATTACATTATAAATCATGCAACAGTGTGACTATAGAATAACATCGTACGCAATGGCATTTCACTGCTGTCTATTGAACCAGCATGGGCATGCCATTATAACATTACTATCCATCTTTAAACTTAGTTTCTTTTGCTAACGGAAAATATAAGTTAGATCTGCGGAAGGAAAAATAACACTTGGATCTGGGGATTAAAAATTACCATTTTGGGACTATGATGCTGAATTCATTAAATTTCTTATGTATGTTCAAATAATTTGGAGTACAATTTTTTTTCTATAGGGGGTAGGTCTCATGTTCTTCCTATTTGGGAAAGTGCAGCTATCTGTTTATCAACAAGCTGTCACACTTGGCATGTCTTAACATCTACAGGGATCCCTGGTACTTGAATTTAAGGCTTACAATTTTAGATTATGAAATCACAGAACTGTTGATTGGGAATATGCGAGTGTATACTGAAGAAATGAAGACATACTTACTCTACATTTTGTTACTTGGGAATCCATTTTAGCATAAGGTGCAGACATGAATTGAAGTAAGAGACTGCTTCCAGATACCAGGCATACATCCTATTTTACACACGTATGAGCATCAAGGTCAAAATTAGCTTTTGCATGCAGAAGACCTCGAAGAAGTACTGCTTACTACTAAGGAAGAATGGTGTCACCTTGATTTTGGTGCTTATCCTCTGATCTTTCAGGCCACCAGGAAAGACATGTCAGTGGAAACAACCTGTTACAAAATAAAAAAAAAATATAAGTGATCTGTAACCGTGAGAAAGAATTGGTATTCTGCAGCAAGACTTTTACAAAATTTCCATCAAGTTGGACCTTTTCAATGACAAAGCCTTGACTTTCACTTTGATCCCACAGCCTACTAGGGTCAGTGGACGTTCTTAATTCAGATTCTAAAATGCACGTATGGGGCGTTAGCCACAAAAGATAAGAGACTGGGAGGCATGCAGAACCCAAAATACAGTTTAGCAGCAGTCTAAAAGGGCCCCATCAGCCTTAAATAGTAAGTTCAGGGGGTCGCAAACATAGAAAAAATACTGGAAAATATCCCTTACATTGGAAATAAAGAGTGAAGTGAGCCTTCTCTCTGAAATTCAGCAAGGTTATAATTCATACACGTGGGGAGAAAAAGGGTCTATTGTCATGAGACAGTAGAGTACAGGTAGAAGCTATTCTCTGGTATTTGAGATAGTATTATATAGAGATCATCCTACTAAAAGTTTGGAATCTAGATGTTGGGTGGAGACTACTGGGCTCAATTCTGAAGAGCCCTTTTTCAGAAAAACAGAGCAAATACCATAGCACCCTCCGTTCTCCTCCTCCCAGTGAAGGATGCAAGGTATGACTCACTGCTGGCAGAGAGGCATCCTTTTTTTACCTACATTATCTTGATAACGGGAGAACTGAAGTAGGACTAAAGAGAAACTGTTGCATAATATTGCATCTGTTGTGTTCCCAATGAGCCTGGAAACACTGGTATTTTCATGGAAAAATAAGCCAGTTGGTATGATAGGACTGACTGGTTTTGTAAAAGAGGACTGATCAAGCTTTTTCCATAGTTTTGAAAAGAACTTTCTGCACGTGCTACCATGGGTTGCTATTCACTGAAGCCTCTACAGCCATGTCTGTAGAGATGTAAAGACACAGAGAGGCACCCATGGCACTGCCTGGTGATCTAGAAGAGCAGGGTTCGGTTCCCTCTAAGGGAGGTAGGGTTAGACCCTGACTTTTACATGTCTTGAGCAAGGGTATTCATTGCTAGGCTAATAGCTAAAGGTGGCACCGTCATGAGTCAAACAGTCACTAACCATGGCTGTTTCCTGGCTATAGATTTTGGAAAGGCTTTTACAACATTTTTTGTGCAGCCACAATAAAACAATTACAACAGTGAGTAAATGGGATTAAAAGCCTTGGTGATCATATTGAATCACAGTAGGATGAGCTTAGCCATCTAGGGCAAAAATAGAAACATGGAAAGAGTTTAAATTGTTTTAGCAGTGTTTAAGGTGCGATGCATGATGAAGCAGAAACTCATTTCATGCCCAAAATGGCTCACATGCCATTTAAATAGCAAAGCAGAGGAGTAGTATTTGGCTTCAAACTCATTTCTGATTGTGTTTAGCTGTCTAGCTCCCATTTGAATCTTGGGAGTTCAGCATCCAGCCATTGTTTAAAAATATCACTGTTTTCCTAAATGCATTCTGAAAATCTGGTCCTTACACTCGTACACAATTTAAACACGTGATTAAATCCCACTGACCTGATGTCTCATTGGTTTAAATTTACGCTTAATTTCCATGGCATCACTAGGACTTAATTAAAAGCTTTAAATTGTTCAGCTAGGATGCTTTTCCCTCAGCAGCTGGGGTGGCACAGCCGTGGGCTTCATTCTAGGCCTTGGTTATTTTCTGCTCTGCACGTCTGCATTTGGCATCTTCAGATCCCTGCTGCATTGTTCAGCAACTCTGTTTTACCTCTTTGTGTGTAGTCTGCTTCCGGGAGACCAGCTTCTCTATAGGAGAAATGCAGGAAATGCTAAAGCAAGGAGTATGGTCAGCTAATTCATTGATAGGAACATTTAAAATTTTCCTATAATAAACTTATAGATAACTCCTGTCTCTCCTGAGTTTTA
Source organism: Caiman crocodilus (assembly GCA_030014935.1). Classification (NCBI taxonomy): domain Eukaryota; kingdom Metazoa; phylum Chordata; order Crocodylia; family Alligatoridae; genus Caiman; species Caiman crocodilus. Next base: position 6,391,731 of record JAGPOW010001338.1, read on the forward strand.
AGGATTTTATAATCTCTTTAACTGGGGGGACTGGTGCCACATTAGTCAGGGGAGACACGACCAGTCAGTGACCTGAGGGGGGGGATTCCCTGTGGCGAATCTCACCGACTTGGGGGGGTGCCAACCTGGAAGCGGCCGTGGCACTTCTGGAAGTGGCTACAGCACTTCATCTGGTGCTCCCACTCCCTGGCAGCAATCGCAGGGGGTGCACCAGTGCTTCTGCCTGCCCCCCTACCTGCCACCTACGTGGGTAGCGCGGCCTGTCAGGAGGTACACCAGCGCTATCAGGCAGTGAATGTGAACCCCCTATGCATTGCCATTGCTTTAAATCCTTTCAGGTGTGGGAATCCATAAAGAGTTCAGTGTTGTCCTATTGACATCAGTGGGCGTTGTGCCTTTGGCTTACTGGGAATAAGGGCCGTACTTAGCCGTGTTAATCTGAAGTCAAGTAGCAGACGGGGTAAATTTTCACTTTCTAGATAAACCAAAGTAGATATATGAGGGAAACAGCCTGCTTAGGAAAATTGTATCCAACCTGTTTTGCCTTCCTTCACAGCTAAAAGTAATTTTTCTTTCCTGTACGTTTTATGTAAAAGATTCCTTTTGAGAAAAATGATGCAATCAAATCTTCATCGACAGTAAAAAAAACCCCCAAAAAACAACCAGTTTGGTTTTTTTGTTTCCACTGGTTTGTAAAGTTAAAGGGACGGCTTTTCTTTACCAGGCAATATAATTCAGCGCAAATTAGTACCGAGCTGCACCTGGCCATGATGTGCTAGAAACCAGGTGGGCATCCTGTAGGGAGAATGTCTTGTTTGTATCATGGTCTGTTTGCCTCCTTCAAGAAAAAATACTCGTCAGGTCTATGAATATGCATAACGTATATACTTTCTGGGAGAAAATCTTGGAATAATCTTGTCACATTTGATTCTTTTCTAATCACAGCTGGACAGCGCTACATCCCTCATCCAGGCAGCTAAAAATCTGATGAATGCTGTGGTCCTTACTGTGAAAGCATCATATGTGGCTTCTACTAAATATCAGAAGGTCTATGGTACAGCTGCAGTGAACTCACCTGTTGTATCTTGGAAGATGAAGGCCCCTGAGAAGAAGCCCTTAGTAAAGAGAGAAAAGCCGGAAGAATATCAGACAAGAGTGAGGCGAGGTTCCCAGAAGAAACATATTTCCCCAGTACAGGCTTTAAGTGAATTTAAAGCTATGGATTCCTTCTAAAACAGTAGGCTTTACCAGGAAGGGTTTTATATTCTTTTTGTATGCATACCTGCCGACTTGTATGCGTCTGGCATGGGGATAAACTAATGAAGCAGTGTCAATTTGCATGCAACCTAAGACTCTCTTAAATAATTAACAACCTGTAATCCCCAAATTTAGAGCCTTCTGTTCTGATGTTAAACGGAGGTAGCCCAAGCTTACGTTTTGTAACTGTAGCATAAAATTGGCCAAAGAATTTGCATCACAAGTGTTGGGGTAAATAATAACCTAAAGTCTGAAAGCAAAATTTTATGCATGCAAGAAACATTAGGTTGGCAGGTATATTAAGTGAAAAACTGGAAGTATAATGGTAGACCATAAAGCTTGTATTGCTTCTGTTACAGTGCAAAAACGTACTAGCCAATATGCTTAAATGTGTGGCCCAATAATTAAACAATTTAACTTTTGAATCATGTTCATTATAGTATGTGAATTTTTAACAAGGGTAAAAAACTGAATTCATCTTCAACCTGCCTCTTTTAACCCATGTTTTGTTCTTTATGTTCTAGTAGTGTTATGACTATGCTCATGTTTCAATTAATCCCATTAATATGAATAAATTTTACTTTTGCCAATTAAATTCCTTATGGTGGAGTATGAAGCACAATATGGTGATTGACATTGCCTTTTATATTATTATGATTATGATTATGATTATGATGATTATGATTATTACTAGAAATAGAAGACCTGGTGGTGGAATGTTTAGAGACATGGAAGTTGAAAGTGTGAGAATTTAGAGGCAACCATGTTAAGTGTAGCTTGGATTACAGGTATCTAACATACCATTGTAACCACTAACTCTCAATAAACTCATTTAACCTTGGAATCCTAAATTTGACTTCTGTCTTTTAATCCATAGACTTTATGCCTCGAGATGGAAACCAGTTTGTTTTGCCATCATAGTAGCACGCTGGGAAAGGAACGACTGGATTATATTTGCGTTCTCTAAGGAGAATGAGTCAAATCCTGTCACAGGGCATGGATGTGAGACAAATTTTGTAAGCATTAGGTTGGACACCTTCTTGTTCCCTTGGTAGGAAACACAGTGCAGATGCCCTCAAATAGATTCTGCCATCTGATATGGAGATGTGCTGGGTTACTCTAAAAGCAACTTCAAATTTGTTCATTTGTTTTATGTTTGGAAAGCACAATTGAATTTTGTTTCACACAATTTTGCTGCACTCCTCTGATCATTTAGGCCTCCTGGGTCATATATCTCTGTATAAGCCACTCTTTACTGAAAATCACAGTACAGTATTTACTTCTATTTGCTTTAAACCCTAATTCTTGGCATTAATTGCGTTATCACTATGAGAAGGCTTTGCTTCATTGGAACATAGGGCTATGAGTGCCAATGTATTTTTGCTGTAATTATTTTTTTATTCCCAAGAACTTAATAGAGTATTCATGGCTTCCCTTGGGATAGCATGAGATCAACTATAAATTTATCTGGGGAAAAGTGAGATACAGCATACGTGACGTTTAGTGTCTCTACAGCATTTTCGAAATGCGCTAATATGCTTGTCCTGGATACATTAATTATACCTGTATAATTGTCTATCAGACTGTCAGGATGAAAAATGTAATGATAGCATTATTTTTACCCCTCTTAAATAGACTGAACGTTGTACTATCAGCCACACCAGAAGTAGGGTTAAGAAGCCTCTGAAGAATTGTTGTTGTTATTTAATTTATTTGCATTGTGATAGTAAGTAATCGTCCCTAGTCAGGTTTTGACCCCTAGTCTGGTAAGTGTAGTACAGACATACTGGAGGATATAGCCTCTGTTTCTGAAAAGCTTGCATCAGAAACAAGTTACAATAATTATGGTACTTACTACTTTATGTACAGCCATAGGTCCTGTAGCCATTCTGTGACTGTCAAGTCGGGATCTTAACATCCAGTCATGAGCCCACACACACCACGGAATAACAGGAGTGCTCCAACGGCACCTTTCCAGGACTGGGTGTAATCATATGGCATTTCACACTGGTAGCATAACTATGGTGGGGTGACGACTGTGGCAGCAGCCCCAGGCACTGCCTTGCAGACAGAAGGGGCAGAAAAATAGCATCTACTTCTGCAATGGGGGGACAGAAAAATAGCATCTACTTCTGCAGGGGTGACAGAAAAATAGCATCTACTTCTGCAGGCGCACAATCATGCCATCAGCACAACGGCAGTCTGAAGTCACTACTGCCTCCGTATATCGCAGCTACCCCAGGCACCCAGCTGGCTTGCTATGCTTCTGGTATTAGTGGTGTACCTCCTAGACATGTTGCTCTGCATTTGGACAATGTAAACCATTACCTGCTATGTTTCCTTGCCTAGTCTGAGCTGTAATGAATTGTAAGCCAGTTAAGAAAATGGTAAACATGTCTCCTAATTTTAAATATTTCCCCAACTCAAAGTAGCATTTCCAAATGGATGACGTTGTTTTCCCTTTTAATTAATACATTATGCAAAATTTTCTTCTGAGATACATTTTCCTCAGTAGGAGACGACAAATCCATGCAGCCACGTAAATTGTTACTCAAAAAAGGGACACAGTAAATACCTGTTCAACATTTCAAAACAAAAGACAATTAATAGTCTCAAGTATTAAATGATTCAATTCTATAACAGTCCAAGGAAAGATAATTCTTTAAACAGCCGGTGGAACATTTCTAATTCAGTCTTTTTCACATCATAATCCCAATACCAGAGAAGTAAAATGCTGTAACGTTCCTTGGAGTTGATCGTGGGCTGTTTTCGGGGGGGGAGGGGAGCGTTGTTTTTAAATAACGATTTGCTTCCAGCAGGTGAACACACTACAAATCTCTGGATTGAAGAACAGTGTCGTTCCCTGGCACTCGTCCCTGAATTGGATTCTGTTTTTGGCAGGAATAAAAAGTAATTGTGTGGTCCTCCCATGCTGTGGTCACTGTTGTTGTTGTTATTCAGATGCCAGAATGTGTGTCTTCTCCACGAGAGATCAGAAACCCACCCCACGAGAGTGACCTTTACGCTACTTCCAGCAAAGGCAATTTTTTTTCTGAGCCGTCCTCCTAAAGAGAATGCTGCAGAGAAGGCTTTGACTTGCTTCCCATCTTTATGAAGCTGAAGAAAAAGTACTAAGTGATTATATTTTATAATTTTCCTCTTTGACAAATGTAACGAACGTCAGTTTCTGACTCATAAACGTGCTAATAAAAAGAAAATTTTTTTGAAGGATCTTTAGTTGCAAACTGAGATGTATTTTCACCCCTACCTTTTTCCAAAAGTAGGGGGAGGATTTTTTTTTCGTAAACTAGCTAGATGTTGTAAGTCAGCTGGCGGTTAATGGGCAGAGCACAAAGGGTATATTGACACCGCAGTTTCAGAGAGCTCAGTCGCAGCACCACGGCCGTGTCCCACCCACATATAGACGTGTTCTTCAGCACAGTGTCAGGAGTAACCCCAGAATGTCCTCACCACTTCATTAATGGGGCTGATGTCCACAGGGTGAGAGCGGTGTTGTGGGGGCTTGGTGCCTTGGCGGTAAGAATGATTTCTCCACTGCCGTGATGTCCCCGGTAGTCCTCTACAAGTTGTTCAAGAGGTGCACATCAAGGAAAGGGAAGATGTCTTTTGCATAGGAATATAGGCCCCAATTCAGCAATACACCTACTATTTAGTAAATACATTACCTAAGGGCATGTCTTCACGTACATTTATGAGCCCCAAAACTTAAAGTGCTTTTATTTAAGGCACGTTAAGGCAATTTAGGTACTCATCTACACACAGATGCACTAATGCACATTAAGGCCCATTAAATGTAGGCTGGCATAGGTAAATTGCTTTAGCACATGTATAGCTAATGAGCATTATGCATCTACACGTAGGCTAATGCAGTTTAGCTATACCAGGTTAAATTTGGTACTTGCTTTACGTAGGTATCAAATTTAGATGGGATTAGCCTAAAATTGCCATTTTAAAGGTGCCTTAAGGGCACATACGAGTGGACGTGGCCCCTTAATACATCTTTAAAACAGTAATTTTAGGCTAATCCCACTTAAAAGGGCCACATGTAGACAAGCCCTTAGGGACTTAAGCAAACTTCTAAGCATATGAGTGCTTTGCTGAACCAGGATGACATTATTCAAGTACTTAAAAGTAAGCACATGATTAAATACTTTGCTAGATCACGTCAGTAATAAGTAAAGCAGAGAGGTAAAGGAAAGCTTCACTTTGCTCGAACCGCAAATTAATGGCAAGCTCCTATATTGTAACATGTTGTTATTAGCTATTTCTATATTTACTGTGCACAGTGCTACCATGCAATAGCTCTGCAGAGTGCTGCCTTGAGCCATATGAAAAAAAAATCATAGTTTCCAGAGACCCACAGTTTGACTACTTTAAAAGCAGAGTAGGCAAATTTCTGGAAATATGCTACAGATGACAAACCAATGTAATATCTGGCAGTACTATTATAATTTTAATAAAGAGTTTTCATCCAAAACAAAGAAACCAACATTTTTGTTTCATTCAGAAGCTTCCTATGAAAAGCCAAAAAAAAAGTCAGGTTTGGGGAGAAAGGAATGGGGCAGTTGTCTTTTAAATGACTCTTTCTTTCTCATCAAAGTAAATCACTGCTAATGGTCTAAGTCTAGGAGTGGTTCCTTATCTACCATATTTATGTGAATCCAAGATTACTTTAAATATAAATTTGTTATAATTTTCCATGTATAGAATCTAATTACTGGAGCATTATCTTAAATTCATGTTCCCTCCTCCCTTCTGCTGCAGTGGGGAAAGCAATGAAGGGGTGGGGAAGGGCAGGTGGAGGGGATTTCAAGCAGCCTGATCCCCCTTCCTCATGTCCCCTACCTCCTATCGTCCCCACTACTTGCCCTTCTTGCCACCCTCCCAGTACTTGTACCATCTCATATCACCCTGATTTGTAGTTCCTGCATCCCCATGGTGCCCTCAGCCACATGCCCCACCTCTGCTTGCCCTTGTCTGCTGCCCATCTCTAGTGCTGCCACTTATGACCCTGCCACTGGCTCTTGCTCCAGCTCTAGCTCTGTGCATGGTGGCTCTGGCCCTGCCCAGCCAGGCAACAGTGGGTGCAACAATAGCACCTCCAGTCCCACCAAC
>JAGPOW010001338.1:6409979-6422261 GCA_030014935.1 Caiman crocodilus
TTTGAGTGGCCAAGGTCTGGAACGGGCTCCCAAGGGAGGTGGTGCTCTCCCCTACCCTGGGGGTCTTCAAGAGGAGGTTAGATAAGCATCTAGCTGGGGCCATCTAGACCCAGCACTCTTTCCTGCCTATGCAGGGGGTCGGACTCAATGATCTATTGAGGCCCCTTCTGACCCTAACATCTATGAATCTAAGGTCTTCTCCACTTTCTCTCTGATGCTCAGTAAGGAATACTTCCATTTCTCACAGGTGCATTACCAGTATATATTTTTAATTTAAGAATATCTTAAAATGAGAATCACATTGACTTCATTTGTGCAAGGAAAGCAGGGCTGAAGATGCAGGGTAACACCCATTACCTTGATTTACTTCACTGAGCTTCAGCCTAACATCTCCATAGTAAACTTTGACCAGCTAAAATAAGGTAAAATGTTTAGCCTTTGCCTTATATGTGATCCAGCTCTGAGCTACCCTTGCCCGCTCTTCCTAATCCAGAATAAGAAGTTTAGTCAGACAATCTAGTATATTCTTCTTTCAAGTAATCAATTAGGGTATGTGTGGGCTAAGGGGAGGAGCTGAGAGGATGCCTATAAGTTGACAGAATAATGCTCATCAATTAGAATAATAGAATCATTGAAAATTAGGGTTGGAAGGGACCACAGGAAGTCATCTAGTCCAACCCCCCAAGCATAGCGGAACCAAACCCAACTATAGTCAGCCAAGTTTTGTCTAGTCTGGTCTTAAAAACCTCCAAGGATGGAGATTCCATAACCTCTCTGGGTAACCTCTCCCAGTGCTTTCCTATCCTTCAAGTTAGAAAGTTTTTCCTAATATCTAACCTAAACGTCCTTTGCTGCAACTTGAGACTATTGCTCTTTGCTCTGCCCATATACTTTCTGTAGTGTGGGGGAGGAGGGGGTCCAAAATTGGACACAGGACTCCAGATGTAGCCTCACCAGTGCCAAACAGAGGGCCACTCACTTCCCTTGATCTGCTGGCAACCTCCTACCAGTGCAACTCAGTATGCTATTAGCCATCTCCTGAACAAAGAAACACTGTTGGTGCATATTCAGCTTATTGTCCACTGAACCCCCCAGGTCCTTTTCTGCAGAGCTGCTGCTTAGCCACTCGGTCCCCAGCCTGAGCTGGTGCATGGATTGTTCAATCCTAAGTGCAGGATTTTACACTCATGAGACTTCTTTTTGTTCAATTCTCCAATTTGTTTAGGTCACTCTGAATCCCAAGACTACCCTCCACTATATCTACTACTCTCCACAGCTTGGTGTCATCTGCTAGCTTGCTGAAGGTGCACTCCATCCCATCTTCCAGATCATTAATGAAGATACTGAAGAAAACCAGCCCAAGAGCCAGCTCCTGGGACACTCCACCTGACACTGGTACCTAGCTAAACACTGAGCCATTGATTACTACTCTCTGAGCCCAACAATCCAGTCAGTTTTCTATCCACCTTACAGCCCTTTTGTCCAACCCATAATTCCTTAGCTTGCGTGCAAGAATGATGTGTGAGAGCGTATCAAAATCCTTGCTAAAGTCAAGTTATATCATGTCTACTGCTCTACCCAGATTCACAGGACCAGTCATCTTGTCATAGAAGGCAATCAGGTTGGTCAGGCATGACTTGCCCTTGGTGAATCAATGCTGAGTGTTTCTGATCACCTTCTTTTCCAACTGCTTTGAAATTCTGACAGGCACAAGGATCAAAGAAACCTTCTCACTAAGAATTGGGTTATTTTCGATGTATTTGAGGTGTGTACCAAAGGGGGCGGAATGGTAAGATATATTCACTTTTTAAAGATTTTTTAGAAATGGTAAAACATGGCACAAAAAATAATGTGAGCCAACCCACTCAAACAGCACAAATAATATAGTTATCTTGCTAGCTACATTCACTTCACTGTGGACATAGCCTGTTGCAACTCTGTTTCTGTCTAGTTTTCCACTTACTGAATTTAAGAGAAGCAAAAAGGACTAATATTTTTCCATACTTTTATTATGAAGGTGGGTTTATTTAGGAGTTAGATTTATGGTAGCTTTTCCCTGGGCTCTTTATTATATCATATTCTCCTTAACTAATCATTTAAAGGCAGTGCCATCCATCGCTATTGTTTCCATACAAATCTCCCATCAATTATAATTATATACATAAATTAGTAATTTGTGTTGGTTAGTTAACGTACTCTTAATGGTAGAAAAATTTGTGCAATTTGAGTGGGCTGGCAAACATTATTTGTTGTGCCATGTCTTACCTTTTTTAAAAATCTTTAAAAAGTGACTCTACCGTAGCATTCCATCTTTTTTGGCAGACATACCTAATAAATACAAAACAAACCAGTTCTTAATGAAAAAGTCTCTTTGATCCTTCTGCCTGTCAGAATTGATAAGTATTATCCCCTCAACCCATGGGCATCCTCTCAGCTCATCGTCTTAACCCATACATACCTTAATTACTGACTTTGAAACAAGACTTCACTGGATCTGTCTGACTAAACTTCTTTTTCTGGATTAGGAAGAGTGGCCAAGGATAGATCAGACCCCAGGATCTCGGGGTGGTGACAAAGTGGGGCCGGGTCGGAGCAGAGCCGTGGTCTGTTCCCTACGTGCCCCTGCCTGTGGAACCTGTGCCTATCACGGGGGTGTGCGGGCAGCAAATCACAGTTTTGCCCTGGGCTCGACCCATGCTGTCACCACCCATGACCCTGCCGCGTGATCTCAGCCTGACCCCTCCGAAACACTGCTCCCAGCCCACCCACAGTCCCAACCCACATAGGGAATTGTGGTGAGTTGTTGCATGGGGGGAGGATGCTGACCTGGCCCGTGACACCTCAACAAAACTCCTTATGTGGCTTGTGGGCCCAAATAATTCCTCTCACTTGAGCTAAAAGATAGCTGAGTTTAGCTAATCTCAACCTCTTTTCTAATCTAGGCAATACAAAGCAAAAAGCCAGTGCCAGAATCATGGGCAAGACTGAGCAAATGGCTAGCAATCACTTGCTTGTAGGAAGCTAATATCTTGCTTCATCTAAGACATTATCCAGTAACACCTTGGATGACCCTCCCGTATGCTGTTCCCTCCCCTCCAACCTTTGTCACTTGATATATACTTGACTTTTTAAAAGCACTTAGTAAAGCTGTTCCAAAGATGGCTGTTTGCTATGTCACTTACTACGAAAAAAATTCTGATCCGGCGAATGGTTTGTTAATAGACCGTCTGGACAAGCAGAATACCATGGCTTTGTGGGGTACTAAGTTAGCTTATGACCATGCCAGCCTCATCAAGACTTACTGTTTTATTATGGCTCAGTAGAGAAGGGAGGATATAAAATAAACATGCTAGAGCTGTTATGGGAATACCTTAAAGAGTATCTTGCACAGTGTAATGCTGCAAGATGGCCTTCATTTCCTCTGGCCAGGAGGTACCTTTGTTTAGAAGCTACTCTTTCCATTAAATTTAATTACTTCCCCTGGGGCTCCCATGGTAAATGTGTGCTTACTGAATGAAAGGCGGTTTCTCTTTAGAAAAGTGTGGTAAAGGTATGGTTGCTGGTATGGGAGATTTTTAAATTAAGATCTTTACTATGTGGGCCAGGTTATTCCAAAGGTGATGCTAAGGGCTTCAAAAGCAGATTATTAGATATGACTGAACTGCATAGCAAAATACACGCATTGTAACATTTCAAAGGTTATTCATGGTGGGCAACCTGTTTTCACAGCAGTCTGGCTGGAAACAATGAGTTAAGAGAGCCTGCTCATTTCAAAGTTATTTTAATTCATTTTTGACAGATATTTTAGGTTGCAGGAAAGTTTTTTGTTTTCCTCCTTTCAGCCAAGTTGTTTCTTATTCAGGACGTATTTGCTACATTATTAATTCAATCATGCTGGGTATCTTCCTTCCTAATTTTTAGCCTTTGCATTCTTCTCACTTGCTTTGACACCTTGAGATTTTCCGCTTGTGTTCACAGCTATGGGGAAGCTGCTAGTTCCAGGGTTTTAAAAAAATCTTTTGTGCATCACATCTCAAGGTTTGCCACGTCCATTGAAGTTGTTTTTCAATATTAGGTGTTCAAAAGTTAGCAGCAGTCTTTGATTACAAGGTCATATAGTGATATCTCACTGCACATGGCTCCCAAACAGCCCTTTTACTTGGGTCTGGCCAGACTACCTGGTGAATTTGACCCCCTGGCATTCTCCTTGGCCACATCCTTTGGGACAGGGAGAAGGAAAGAAGACAGGGATACTACCATGCAAAGATTTCCCAATGCAGGGGAAATCTTTGAGGTCTGGATTTTCTGTCTTTGAAGTGGTGGCCAGTCTAGCCTATTGCCTCTAGCTGCCCATATTCTTCTCCAGTTTTGGGTAATTGGAACAGTAACAAAATGACCCTTAAGAGTCACACCCTTCTTTGTGGTGGGACCCTATTCATTTAGAACAGTCCACAAGTGTTTAAGTTGGTAGTCAACTGGGATCCAGGACATTTTTGGAGAGACTTGGGGACAACTTCCTGGTGCAAGTGCTAAAGCAGCCAACTAGGGGCCATGCTCTTTTTAACCTGCTGCTCACTAACAAGGAAGAATTGGTGGCTGTACTTTAAAGAAACCTTACTAAAAGTGCAGGAAGAAATCATCCTTATGTGCAGGAAGACTAGCAAGTCTAGCCAGATGACCAGCTTGGCTTAGCAGGGAACTCTTCAGTAAGCTACGTCACAAAAAAGAAGCTTATAAGAAGTGGAAGCATGGACAAATAACTAGGGAGATGTATAAGAGTATCACTCGGGCATTCAGGGATGAAGTCAGAAAGGCCAAAGTACAATTTGAGAAGCAGCTAGCAAGGGACGTGAAGGGTAACAAGAAGGGTTTTTACAAGTATAACAGCAACTGGAGGAGGATCAGGGAAAGTGTGGGTCCCTTACTGAATGGGGAGGCAACCTAGTGACAGATGATGCAAAGGCTGAAGTGATCAATACCTTTTTCACCTCAGTCTTCACAGGCAAGGTCAGCTCCCAGACTACTGCACCAAGCAGCAGAATTTGGGGAGGAGGTTAGTAGCCAACTGTGGCAAAAGAAGTGATTAGGGACTACTTAGAAAAGATGGACATATACAAGTCTATGGGTCAGATGAGATGCACCCAAGGATGCTGAGGGGGTTCACCATTATGATTGTCGAGCCACTGCCCATCATCTTTGAAAACTCAAGGTGATTGGGAGAGGTCTCAGACAATTGGAAAAGAGCAAATATAGTGCCCATCTTTTAAAAAGGGAAAAAGGAGGATCCAGGGAACTACAGAGGTTAGCCTCACCTCAGTCCCTAGAAAAAGCATGGACCTTAAGCACAGGGAGGAGGTTCTAAGCTTCTGAGGCTCAGCCAGTTGGTATTTGTGGACACTAACGTAGAGGGGCCCGTGCACCCTCTACCCACTGCAGCAGTTTAGCAGTGGGGCTGCTGCCTGGCTGTGACCTGCGGTGTACCTGCAACAGCATCTGCCCCCTTGGACCTGCAGCCCCATGGCTGCCCCCCTGCCAGACCCATATGGGGTGCCTCCACTCTGCCATCTGGGCAGCTACTGCCCAAATGTGCTTTTTGTGGAGGCCCACTTTGAACTGTTAAAATGTGTCCTCCTGGCCCACAGGTGACAGCCAGAGCTGCCCAAAGGTGCATGGCCCCACATCAAGCCAGGCTGAGCCTATGAGATGGGGCACAGGCAGCACCAGGTGGCTGGGGCTGCACCATGCTGCCTGGTGCCATGGGGAGGTTTCCCAGGAGGGCCCTGAGCATCCTGACGGAGGCTGCTGCTGTGGGGGGTGGTGTGGAGAGTGGGCTGTAGGTTATGCTGGGGGCAGGCAGGAGATCCACCTGTACTGAGCAGCACCCCCCCCACTACCGTCCCCCGGCTCCAGTCTCTCCCACCCTGAAGTCCCTTATTTACCTGGGATGGAGCCTGGTGCCATCAGGCTGCGGGCTGCCCCATACTCAGAGGCAGCATGCTGAAGCACTGAGGCAAGGGGCAACCAAAGAGATGCTCTGGTTGGCTACCAGACTGTCTCTTTGGAGGACCCCAGCCTCTGGTTGCCTGCCCAAATGGCATAGAGGGCACCCTCAGTGTGTTTGCAGATGACACCAAGCTGGGGGTGAGTAGTAGATATACTGGAGAGTAGGGTTAGGATTCAGAGAGACCTAGACAAATTGAAAGATTGGACCAAAAGACATCTCATGAGGTTCAGTAAGAACAAGGGCAAAGTCCTGCACTTAGGAGAGAGCAATCCCATGCACCAGTACAGGCTGGGGGCTGACAGTGGACAATAAGCTGAATATGTGCACACAATGTGCCCTTGCTGTGAAGAAGGCTAATGGCATACTGGGCTGCATTGGTAGGACTGTTGCAAGCAGATCAAGGAAGTGATTCTTTCCCTCTGTTTTGCACTGGTGAGGCCACATCTGGAGTCCTGTGTCCAGTTTTGGGCCCTCTCTATGGAAAGAATATGGCCAAATTGGAGAGAGTCCAGCGGTGGGCAATGAAAATGGTTCAGGGGCTGGACACATGACTTATGAGGAGAGGCTGAGGGAACTGGGCTTATTTTGTCTGGAGAAGAGAAGACTGAGTGGAGATTGAATAGCAGGCTTCAACAGCTAAAGTGTGATTATAAAGAGGACGGAGCTGGACTGTTCTCAGTGGTGGCACATGACAGAACAAGGAGAAATGGGCTCAAGTTGCAGCAAGGGAAGTTGAGATTAAATATTTGGAAAAACTTTCTTGCTAGAAGGGTAACAAAACACTGGAAGAGTTACCTAGAGAGGTGGTGGAATCTCCATCTTTGGAGGTTTTCAAGAACAGACTAGACAAAACCTTAGCTGGGACAATATAATTGGGACTGGTACTGCTTTGAGTAGGGGGTTGGACTAAATGACCTCTTGACGTCCGTTCCAACCCTAATTTTCTATGATTCTTTGATTTTCTTGGAAGAAGTCCTTCAGATTTCAGGTCCTGTGAAAGGGAGGTAGATACCCTTTTCACTGATTACATCATCTTTGATTCACCTGCGAGAGAGGAAAAAGGGCAAAGGAAGTGCTAGGCAGAGAAGAAGGGATCTGCTCTATCATTTTTTACGCTGACTTGAAGCTATAATGCTGTGAGTTAAGTAGGTTGTCTTCAAAAAGCAGATATTCTGAGTGTGCATTATCGAGACGCATAAAAGACCTTGATAGTCAGCTTTTGTCGGTGAAAAGCTAATGAGCATTGGTAAGTTGTCATGGGATCTTCAATAACTTTATTACTCATCTGCTCAAGGAAGAACTATTCTGTTGGGGTTTTTTGTGTGTGTTTTTGTATATGTGTTTTTATTGTATTTCTGTCACAATAGCATAGAGTTGAGTTTGAAAAGGAATTTCCTTTGAAGTATTTTAGTGGCATTTGAAAGTGCATATGCATATATAGCCCTGCCCTCTGCTGCCTTCCTAAGTTCCTGAGCATCATCAAGTCCTTACATACTGGAATATGGGGAACAGTGAGGTTTCATGGGTCATATTCAGAAGAATACAGAATCAGAAATTATGTCAAACAGGGTTGTGTTTTAGCTTTGATGCTTTTGGGGATTCTCTTTGCTGTTCTCCTTACGTATGCATTGAGTGGCTCTTCAGAAGGAGTACACCCTTAAAGTAGATCCCATTAGAAACTCTTTAACCCCACTTGTCTCTAAGTGAAAACAAGCACCCAACAAATCTTTGTCTGTGAAAGGCTCTTTGTCAACAACGCAGTAATTGGTAGTCTTTCAGAAGCAGGAATCCTAAGTCTCATGGATTGTGTCACTCGTACTTGTGATAATTTTGGTCTGACGATCAGCCTAAAGAAGACAGTAGTTATGGATCAACAAGTTGACCACTCTCCTGAAGTTAGAATAAATGATGAAATCCTGAAACTGGTTGAAAAATTCACTGACTTGGGCTCCACCATCTTGCAAAATCTTAGCTTGGAAGACAAAATTAGCACTTGCATCAGAAAAGCAAGCAACTCCATGGCCAAACTTCAAAAGAGAGTTTGGAAAAAGGAACGCTCGCTCGACAAAGACGTCCATCTACCGTGCTTGCGTGCTTAGTTCTGTATTGTATGGCAGTGAAACATGGACTCATTCTATGAAGGGAGAAAGAAAACTGAACAGTCTTCATCTTTGATGTCTCTGCCATATCCTGGGAATATTTTGGTATGACAAAATCTCCAACTTCTCTCTTCTGGAACAGGCCAAGACACCCAGTATGTTTGTGCTCCTGAGACAGAGCTGCCTCCATTGGTAACGACCAGGGAATCATATGAGTGATGGCTGAATCCCTAAGAACATACTCTACAGTGAGCTGGCCACTGGCAAATGACAATTTGGACAGCCCAAACTCTGTTTGGTTGTAGAGCACAAAAAACCTTCATGAGCTACACATTGATGGCCAATGCTGGGAATCAATTGATTCATAGCGCTGCGAGTGCAATGCTTCTGTGAAGCAGGGCCTAGGTAACTTTGAAATGGAGAGGCTTAATGATGAGATCAAGAAGAGGGATCAGAGGCAGGCAAGATAAGATGGTACTCAGCATGGTGGTGCAAGCTTAACCGAGTTTGTATGTGAAACTTGTCGGACACGTTCTTGTTGCGCGTCAGACTCCGCAGTCACTCAAGAAGCTGTGGTGGTATCCGGTAACCCACCAAAGGAACAAACTCCATGGTTTCTCAAGACCAGTGGCTGCCAAAGGACAGGTATTCATAGGTAACAGAAACACTCCTTTAGGTCAGCAGGCTTCTGGTTTGGCAAAAGGAGGCCGTCAGCACTACCCACACTTCATGCACGCATGGCAATCTGGGAGCTCAGACTGTTCAGCCATAACAATCATGACATTCCTGCATGACCATGGTTGTGGCACCACGAGGGAATAAGCAATAGTTTTCCATGAGCCTCAAAATGTTTGGGGGTTTATTTCTGGTCAGAGAGTCATCCAAGTGTTTAGACGCTTGTCTATACTTCCTGAATATATGAAATATGGCTGAAGTGCTATAGAGCTAGGCTTTCTTGTGGAAAAAGAAACAATCCCTCCCCTCCTCATCCTGAAAAAAAGGGGTTAGGTGGGGTGGGGGGTATTACCTAATTTCTTCACTATCCTCTCAAAAGGATGTGCGTTAACGTTGGCAGTGTTGGGAGTTGTGGAGTCCAGAGAAAGCGAGAATGTTTATCTAGACTAATTTATCCATTCTGAGGAAGTAGTCATATTTTGTACTGGAATCAGTGCTTCTATCAGAATCAAAGAGACCTGGATAAACTATTGACCCATTTCATGTCATTGGGCAAGTCACTTCATCACTTTGCTGCTTCTCCCCCCAATCAATGTTCCCCCCTCAACTCGTTTATCTTTTGTGCAGAATCTGTCTCTCGCGCTAGGTGTAGCCACATGAACAAGTTATCGTGAGGTGAAAGATGAATGGATTTAGTACACGACATCTGCTCCATAGTAATGGCTTGTATGGATGATCTTGCCCATGGTAAATGAATGCTAATCCGTGGTAATTTAGCTCTGGGTGAAACTGGAATAAACTACCCCAGAACAGCTTTCATTTACTTAGGTGTGCTGTTCTGGGAGGCTGGGACTAGCAAGCCATCTTCCAGATTCCAGAGGCAATGCCGAAAAACCACCATGCATCTGTTTTCAATGGCGAAAGCTCAGAAAGGTTTGTCATCCTTGGGTTGTGTACCAGTTGGTCTGATTAGTGGTCCACCCAACTTAGTGGAGCTTGTCTATTGCAAGTACAGATGCCATACATTATTCACCCTCACCAAGCTCTCTGCAAGGCTCGGGTCTCCCAACCCCTGTATTCACATTGTGTGCCACCCTCCATATCTCATGCCAATTGTTATCTCTTTCTCTGTCGAGATGTTCATTTCTACTTTTTCTGTTTGCAAAGTTTACCTACCTGCACTTTGCTTCTTGTTATCTCTGTCTCCTTAGTTGGGTCTTGCTTTTTACATTTGTCCTTGAGGTTTTCTACTGCAGTTTTAGTGCTCCCTTCTTTGAATCAGTGTCTTTTTGCTCATTAGTTTGGTTTTATTTATTTACTTTTATTGCATCATCCAGAGGCCATGAGGCCCGCTATTCCTAAACAACACAGTAGTTCGCTATAGCCTAATACAACTAAGGCCTAGCACAACTTGAACTCCTAGATAGTATGAGAGCTTGTACGTGGATATTTTCTACACAGCTGCTACCTGGTAAATCCCACCACCTGTACCACATAATGACTTGTTCATGTGGCCATACCCTATATATGTGTTCAAGGCCTCATATAAAAGGCTACTTATTTGGCTTCTGATCCCAAGTAGAAAATGTAGACGCTGATTTAACTTTAAACAATATTGATCAGAAGTTGCTAAGTGGCCTGATCCTGAATTAACAATATACTTAAGTAAAACTTCCATTAACTGAATAAAGATTTCGGTAATTGCTATGCAAGGTCCCTTAGACACTATTAATACTGTATTAAAGTCCATACATTGATAGATATGAAGCAAATGGAGAATGGCCAAAACTGAAGCTCTGTATTATAGCTCATGCCGCAGAATTTTATCAGCAGAACAGAAATATCATATCAGAAGGTGTGGACAAAGACTTGTCATTCTTAATTTTACTGAGCCGCTGTTAGGAAATCATATATCATTTTATATTATGAACCCTTTACAGATGTGAGTCTTTAATGCCCTATGTGGTAGACATTAAAATAACTTGGATCCCCCTTATCTATAAAAAAATGAACTGGATAACACTTCAACTGCTCTCTCCTAGACACAAATCTTATATAATTAGTGATACAATGGCCCTTCATTTATAAAATATGTTTGATTATAATACCTTGATCCTGATTTACCATCTTGTTTTTACATATCTATTCTAGTTACCAGTAATGATCAGACCCAGATTTAAATTGTTATTAGCATGGGCTATTGAGTAGCGAGATCTCATGTTTTTTTCTTTAGTGGAGTCAAAACTAGAAATGACAGATTACTATAATTTTTAATATTCCATTGTGGGTTTAATTGAACTCTTTAGTGAAACGTAAAATAGTGGCTCACATATTTTAGGTAATTTTCTGAATTTGTACCACTCATAAATTCTGGTAAGACTAAGCGACACAAACTGCCTTTGGGGGACGATGGAAATCAGGCATACCTTATGTCCCAGCCGCCACCTGCGGAGGGTTCGGGGATTGAGAGTGTGGTCGGGGATAGAAAGGTAGGAAAGATTTATTGACTTAGCAAAAACACAACTACGCATAGTAACAAAACAAGCAACGACATACAAAGCAATTTGCAACAGCAACTTACCGGCAGTCCCCTCTGATGCCTGATACATAGCAAGCTTCTCTTTCCACAAAGTTCAGCGAAGTCAGGTGTCCCCGAACAGCACTGTCCAAAGGGTCCTGGGAAGGACCCTGGAATGCAGTCCTTGGGCTCCTTGCAGTCCATGGGCCCACTGATCCAGGCAACAGATAATAATCCTTTTCACAGACCTGTATCTTCCTTCTGAATGGTTTCCAGATATTCTAGCTAATTTATAGCTTCTGAATGATACTGATAACATATGACCACTCCGATTGCTTTTACTTGAACTTTGCATTCCTTTGATAAGGTAATTTTAACTGTGCCACAGGGCCTTACTACTTCTAGGCTTTGCTAAATTTACTAGGCCTTACTTTATACAAGGCCTCACCACATCTTAAACTTTAATTAGGCTTTTAGCAACAACATATACCTTAGTATCTCAACCAGAACAGAAAAAATGCTTGATGTAATCTTCATAGAGCCTTCAGCAAGCACCTTTATCACACAGACACACTTTTCAGCTGTCACACCTTAGAGCAGCCTTGAGTCTGATCTATATTGTGCAAGGGATTGAACAGGTTTCAGAATCAAGGGGGTATGAAAAGAGCGCGGTGCTTGAGAAGGGAAGCTGGACGCAAAGGAGTCATTGGCAGTTCTTTAATTGTAGGGCTCTTTCTATATCTGTTCGGTCCCTGGCAGAGGTTAAAGCAGCCAGAGCCATTCATATAATGTAATGAGGGATTCCTCGACTGCAAGGGATTTCAATATTATTTTCCTCTGGCCACATCCTCATAGCTGCAAGGAAGAGACACAGTCAAATCAGTTGGCTCCACGATGAACATGAGCCGGCAGTGTGGGGAGGCAGTCAAGAAGGCCAACCGTACCCTGTCATGCATCCATAGAGGCATCTCGAGCAGGTCCAGGGA
>JAGPOW010001338.1:6422361-6437167 GCA_030014935.1 Caiman crocodilus
AAGTTAGATGAGCACCTTGCCGGGGTCATCTGACCCCGGTGCTCTTTCCTGCCAAGGCAGGGGGTCGGACTAGATGATCTGCCCAGGTCCCTTCCGACTGTAGACACTATGAAACTATGAAACTATGAAACAGTTATGCCAACTTGGGACATCCTGTGCCACTAGACTCAGAAGCCAGTTAAATTGGATTTACTCCATTATTAGAGCAGTCCTATGAGTTACCAGTTGTCTATGGAATATAACCAACTGACTTGATTTAGGCCAACCCAAGATCAAGCTAAATTAGGCCTGCAGCTTCTTAATATAGTCATGAGTCCAAAATTAGACTTCAGGTATGCTGATGTAACAGTCAGATTTACACTAACAGAACTGACAGCTGAATATGGGCTGGTGCATCCTTAAAATTCTGCTAATGGATTAGACCAGCAGAATCTGAGAATTACGGTGTCTTTAAAAAAGAAATAAAAGCAAGGGAAAAAGAATAACTCCAGTGCTAAACAGCCTAAAGTTTCCAGTGAACTTCTAACGCATTGAAGCTGCTGGAAGCGGTATTTACTTGATGGACTCTCACCAAATGTTCTGAACAATAAGATCCTATCAAATAACTTAGTGAAGCACCGGGACAACGTTGCGTTAATAATTGATGGCTCGTGGTTGAATGTGAGCAACTTCGCTACAGAGGTCCACGCGTCTGTATGTTTCTATTGTTACACTGCAGACTTGCCGTGAATGCTGGCTTTTGTTCAAAGAGATTTTCCTACATGTATTTTGGGAAGGGAAAAAAAAAATGATGTGGCTTATAGGGAGCCTGGATGTTTCAGCTTGTTTGTAACGCTTAGAATGAAGCCGAAATTCCTCATTGATAATCAATGCATGCCCAAGATAAATGCTGCATATTTATCAAGATATCTAGGAAACAGATTAACTTGGAATGGCTGGAGTTAAATGTCAACTTTGGGAAGTATTTATATTCACCTCTGTAGGGAATAAAGACAACTTGAATTTCAGAAGCAACAGGGTTTCTCTACTTTTTAATGTTGCAGGGCAAAATGAGAAGGCCTCTCACCATTTCTTATATCTCCAGAGCAATTAATGTGAGGATGCTTTAAGGCTCAGTTCAGGGAACAGACTTCCACAACCCCAATCTCTCTCCATCTAACAAATTACAAGGCACATCAAACACTGGCTAGCCACTCATTTTTCCTGGAGGGAAAGAAGGAATAAGATATTATTCAAATGCTTCACTATATCTCTTGGGTTAACCCATCACATTTGCCATAGAAAGGAGAAATAAATTTGGAATCAGATTCTCCGAGCTTTTGACAGTTTATTTTATGAACATATATCTAACTCTATAGCATCCTGTTTTCCAGGTCTGTCTGATGGAAAGTGCATTGCAGTGGTCACCCAGAGTAGCACCTGATCAATCCCATGTTAAAATAAATGCAGGGAGATAAATGTTAAAAAAAACCAACCCAACAATACACATATTGTGCTTGATTCATCTCAATTAGACAGGGCTGGAAAACAGTGAGCCTTCACTGTGAAAAAATTTGTTTTCAGTTACTTGTTTCAAATGGCAGTTCCAGTCATTTTGATTAATAGATTATTGGACCAGAAAAGGCTTTGGTGTTCATCTAGCTTCAACTCCTGTATAAAAGACCATCTAATTTCACCTCTTTGGTTCAGCCCTGATTCAATTCAGTTGGAAGCATATTTATTCATTTTTTGTTTAAAGGAAGCAGTCTTTTTTTTTTAAACCAGTAATGGAGAATCCATCCCAACTTTACTGACTAATTAATCTCCAAGTTAAAAGTTTGCACCTTTTTATCTGAATGTGTCTAGCTTCAACTGCCAGTCACTGGCTCTTGCTATCTCTTGATTTGCTAAATTGAAATGCCCTTTATTATCAATTTCTGTTCCCCGTATAGATAGTTAACAGACTAATTAATCATTCTCCAAGTGTCCGTAAAGCTCTACAGATTTTGCTCATTAAGGCTTTTATACCATGCATGTTTGTGATTCTGTTAATCATTCTTTTGGCCCTTTTTTAAGCTCCCTTCAATTTTTCAAGGTCCTCCTTAGACACAGGAGCTAGACAGTCTATTTCAATAACAGTTGCATGAATGCCAAAAACAGAGGTAATGTAACATCCCTACCCCTACTCAATATTGCCCTGTTGATAAATCCACTGATCGTATTAACCCTTTTAGCTACAGCATCACGCTGGGAGCTTTTGTCCAGCTAATTAATTATTCACCATGATTCCTACAGGTTCGTCAATCACTGCTTTCTAGCATAAAATCCCTTATCCAGTGAGGTCTTCATTCTCTGTTCCCTAAGATTTTTTTACATTTGTCTCTAGCAAAATATGTACGATGTGCTTGCTCCCGGGTTGCCAAGTAGTCCAGATCACTCTATATCAAAGATATATACTCTTCAATGGGTATGTCTACACATGCATATTACTGCAACACAATAAATTCCATCCAGCATTTATCATTGCTCCTGGGCGTTTCCATGTGCACCTGGAACTGCAGGATGTTGAGCCAGGTTGGAGCAGCTCTGGCTGGCAGGCCGGGGCTGCTCCAACCCAGCTCAGTGTGCTGCAGAGGGGCCGGCTAGAGCACAAGGATGCATCATGCCCCCCGTCAGCCACATCAGCATTTCCACGTGTGGTGCTGTGGAGTAAAAAACTCTGCAGCAGGATAGTGCTAGTATTTCCAAGTACTACTCTGCTTCCTAGTGTATTACTTTATGCCAGCCTAACAGTCCCGCACTCGTAGACACCAAGACATTTACTGTGGAGCTAATTAGGAAGCTCCACAGTAAACATCCTGTGTAGACATGGCCTGTATTTACTAGGCCCCAAATATTTGGGTCAACTATAAACTTGATCAGCAATAATAGTATGCTTTCTTCCCTCTTATCAATTATAGTATTCAAGAGTCAAGAATTAATCCATGCAGGACCCTGGTAAAACACTTACCTGCTCAAGGTAGTTTCTCCATTTCCAGTGATATTTTGATTGCTGTCACTTAACAAGTTTTTAATCCATTAAATCAGTGCCATGTTTATTTTGCATTGGTTCAGTTTCTGCATTGAGAAGTATGTGGTACCAAGGGCAAATATGTGACAGGAATCTAAATCTAAATCTGCTACAATGATGCTGTTACCTTTTATGAATCAACTGAAACTGTAACTTTGTTTCAAAAGAGGACCTGCTTTCAGAAGCCAGCGTTAATTGACGATAATTATATTACCTTTCTTTCATTCTTTACATACTTAGTGCCAACACCCAGCCATTCTTTTTCTCGGGATCAGTGTCAGGCTGATCAACCTGTAATAACTTAGTCCCTTTTACCCTTTGTAAATACTGGCACAACATTAGCTTGACATGTATGGGTGCTATATGCTGACACATAATGCATTTTCTTTATTTTAATTTTAATTTCTTAATAATTGAGGACATTATACACTTGATTTTTTTTGTTAGAAGTACATTATCAACATTGCAGAGTGCAGCGTCCAACATTGCACATGCCGCTATTGAGGCAATCTGAACAACCTTAACTAATCTCTCTTGTGGAGGTGCCTTATGAAGGAGTCTTTAATCATGGGATCAGCTCTTATTTCTTCCACAGGACACCTGTCTCAGTCAGCATATGGGACTGATCTCCTCTGGGGCACTGACCCTGCTACTGCCACCCAAGTTGCTCAGGCATCGAGTTATGTTTCTGGAAAAAGGATATTCTGCTAGTTGATGCAGTTAAATGTTGCCATATGGAATCAGACTCCATTCCCGCCTTTACCTCCGATTTCTTATGTGACACTAAGCAAGTCATTTAAACCAGGGGGGTAACAATCATTTTGCTTTCTGGGCTGGATGAGTGGCATGGGGACGCTCATGACCAGATCAAGCCAATGGATCCACCTCCTCCTCCCTGCTAGATACAGGAAATACAGTGCCAGCTCCGGGATCTGCACCACATGTGGTGCCCATCCTGGCATAGGGTGCCCGCTCCAGTTGATTCTGCACCACATGTGCAGTATACACCCCAGACCACCAGACTGGGTATTGCATGTGGCACAATCTGAGATCCACACTACACAGGTTCAGATCTGTGCTTTGTGGATCTTGGAGCTGATTCTACATGTGACCTGGTGCATGCTGTGTGTGTCAGCTCAGACCCAGGGGTGGCACTGGTGCCAACCTGGGTATTACCTGCAGGTAATAACGTTTACCCAGGTCCTGGGTAAAACTGGACCCTGCTGGGGTTTGGGATCACTGTGGTGGGGCTAGTTCTGGTGCAGCAGCCCCTAGAAAGTGCCACCAGGGTCAAACACCAGGGAAGGGTGAATCTGGGGCACCCTAAAACCACAGCCTCCACTGCCTTGTGGATTACCCCTTGTTGGGGAAAGGGTAGGGGAGCTGAACCCAAGATTAAAGTAAGGACAGGGATAGACCATTGACCAGAGTGGACAGCTACACCTGGCTCCCTATGGAAAGTCCTCTCTGGTGGATCAGGCAGTCGAGCAGATGTGCTCGTCTCTCCAGCTATGGAAACAGATGGCAAGAGCTGTGTAGACAGTATATGGTATAACAAAGCCCTATGATGGTAAATACTCTCTGGGATTTACATTCTACCTGCCAAAGCATAACAAGATGTTTGGATGCACGCACGTGCCAAGCATTGGCATGTCAATGATTACCGCATCATCAGGAGAAGAGACGCACAGGATGTTAGAGTGACAAAGGCCACAAGAAGTACAGGATGCTGGACTGACCACAGGCTCATAGTCTCTAAGCTGAATATTTGGCTACATCCTAGTAGATGACCACAAGGCAAAAAAAAAGCCCCCCAAAAGCTCAGTGCCTCCACACTGAAACAGGAGAATGTGAAACAGGCGTTTGTTGAAGAACGGCACAGCCAGCTAGTAACAATTGGGGTAAAGGCAAATAACATCAAGGAAAATTGGGCATTCTTCAGAGACTCTGTGTACTCAGCTGCATCCAATATTCTCAGTCCCACCACATGTAAACAGCAAGATTGGTTTGATGAAAATGATACTAACACAGGGGGACTACTGAACGAGAAACATCAGCCCCATAAGGCCTACTCAGCACAGCACTTCAGCATCTCCATGTCACGTGGGCTGTCTAAGGAAACGGATGAGGATGAGATGTCAAGACAAGGTCCCAGACAGGCAGGTTCTTACTCAGGCAGGCGTTCCAAGTAGCCACACTCTGGTGATGAAATCAAAGTTGAGATGGGCAGGCCATGCCACCAGGATGCCCCCGATGGTAAGTTAATTACTGTCTTCAGAGCCGTGTCTGAATATCTCACCATTCAGCATTGCTCACTGAATAATGCTAAATCCAACATGATTAAATCAATATGTGTCATTGTACTGTAATAGGGCTGGCTGAGAATTTTCCCAGGAAATATTTTTTCAACAGAATATGGCTTTTTCTTTTTTTTTTTCTTGGATGAAGTGGACATATTCCCAAAGATCTGTCTATTTTTTTTCCATAATTCATAATACCTGTGAAACAAGTACTCAGAACAACTCGACAAAAACATGTTATGGTTTTAAACTGAAAAGATTTGTTTTTCCCCCTGAATCTTATTTTTAAAAATCCCTTAGAACATTACACGAATTAAGCTTCAATTTATAAAGGGAAAGCCTCAGCAACTAAATCCCTAGACTGAAATAAATCAAAAATGTATACTCAAACCCTCTCCCCAAACCCTTTCCTCTATCTTGAAATGAGGATCCATATTGGCAATCGTCCTACTAGCCTACTAGATCTTGATCCTCACCGCCTTTGTAAGTGCCTCAAAAGCTAACTGACTTATCGGCAGGCAAATGTTAACAGCTGGATTGTGGCACTCGGCGTCACATTGAGTAGCTCTGTGCACTGCTTGCAGAGTAAAGCACTAGTGAAGAGGAGTAATGCTGGCAAAAATGATCTCTAAAACAACTACCTGATATCCTGTCAAGAGAGGCCCAAGAAGTGTCATGACTAATTGAAAAAGCTTTACATTGAAATTAGCATTTGCTGAGTCGTTTAATAAATCGGCTTGGTATGAAAAAGTAACTGCAGTTCCTTGCTCTGTTACATAATTCCCAGGAAACCTCAATCAGATATCACAGCATTCTCCCAAGAGAGTTAATTTTGCATTCCACCTCCCCAGAACGGCTTGTTCTTTTTCGAGATGGTCTCTTTCCATCTCTATCCCCCATCTGTTCCACCTCCGCCTTCTCCCCTGCCTAATCCCTGGTACATTTTTTATTTTTATTTTATTATTGTCCTTCATTTTAAAGAATCAATATCAATTTTGGAGCTGAGCCTTCAGACTACTGAAGACCACTGCAAGCTAAAGAGTACGCTCAACTTCCATTAGCTTGAGCTCCTTGGTTTCAATTTAACTTAATGATCTACCCATGTTCCTATATTAGTTCTTATCAGCACTAGGACAGATCAGGACTCCCTAAGCTCGCTGTGCATCTACAAGATTCAACCCCACATAAACAAACTGTGTGCGGAGTCCTATAAAGGAATCCCGTTTTTTTGTCCCTTCTCCTTAAAGCACTTCAGAAATTGCATTTTAGTGACTGGTGCTTGGTTCAGATGGTAAAAATTCATTGGCAGGTACACCCATGGAGAGCTGAGTGTGAACACCGAGCAGCTGTCAGCGTAGGATAAGGTTTCAGCTGATACAATATCATTTAGCTTTCACAGCGGACATAAGCCAGGTGCCATGCTTAGGAGCAGTGGTAACCTCCAGTTGCTGTTGCACTGCCGGCATGATTATGTGGCTATATTGCCTGCTGGGTTTTTTTCTCCTCTTGCCGCTGTTCCCCTCCTGCAAAAAAAATAGTTGGCACCTGGGGTGACCTAGTGTTGCACCCTAGTTGCTACTATTTTAGCAACTGCACCCATACACACAGGTTGGCCAGTTGAGTTCCCAGCCAAGCTATGGTATTATATATCATGGCTTGACATTGACTTGTGAAGAATCCACTCAAGCCCCAAATCTGCAGGTTAACTCTGCCCATCAAACAATTATGCGTGTGCATCACTTCACTGGGACTCCAGTAGAAGGGCTTTGTTGAGTGGGGACAGACTGTGGCATTCAAGCCAGAGCAAAGTCTTTGCATGAGACTTAAATAGCTTGACCTGGCATCCATGGCATTTAAGCACGTGCTTAAATACTTTCCTAAATTGGCTTTTCAGAAGTGTGAAAGTGTCAAAGCCTAATCCCTTTACACCAGGTCAGAGGTCTCTACCACTAATGCTTTTAATTTGAAAACACTTCATTCCCAGAGCGCTCCCTCTGTAACTGCAAGCATCTTATCAGTGTCCAAACCATTACAGGAAAAGAATGGCACTTAAACTACATAGATACAGCAGGCAGTTACATGGAAGGAAACTTAAAGCTGCTTATTTTTTATTGTATTGGCATTTCTGATGTGTGTAAAAATATAGAGTGATTTAACCATAGTCTTTGGCTGGGACAGTGCTAAAACAGTGATTTTAAATGGATGGCCTTCTTATAATCACAGGCAGTTATAAAGAAGGGCAGAAACGTTGCTTACCTTATAAATAGGTCAGCTGGGGAAAAGCTGATAAGAGGGGAAAAAATCGATATAGGTGACATGAGTGGGAAAGTCAGCAACACTAAGAGCCACATTCGCAACTGTCCTTTAACAACATGTTTTGCCTGTGTGGTTTTATAATTGTTTGCACTGTTTTTGTGAGACAACAAAATTCCAGTTATTCTGAGAAAAGTTTATGACCTTTTATTGCAACTTTAAATTTCCATTAAGTGGCCATTTCTTTAACTCTCAGGACATCTGGTGCGTACATGTTTTGACCAGAGAAAATGCTTTATCCAGTCATGAAAATTAAGCTGTCAAGAGGAAAGAAACAATAGATTGTTTCCTTCCCTTTTTCATCAGCGCAGGAGCGAGACTGTGGAGAATGTGGATCATCCAGGAGAAAGTGTGCCGGTGTGGGGAGAGGAGAAAGGGTTTTGTCTGTGTGGTCTTTAGACCGTTTGAACACTTTTTGTCTGGGGAGTCAGGCAAAAATAAAACATGAACAGATGCAATACAATGTGGGGGGAAATACGCCATTTTAATTGTGCTGTTGTAAGATAAGCCGTAGTAATTAGACTTGCAAAAGAAAATGAGAGAATCTAAAAAGAATGGCTTTGCTTTGCAGAATCCATAAGCAGCCCTCGGAAGAAGGTATTGATTTGTCATCTGGTAACGTCTCTCAACTATTGTATTACCCACGTATGTACCGGGGAAATGTGTTATTATCTAATGTTCTTTGGGGACGTACAAAAGTGTTGAAATAATTGCGTGATCTCTGCAGACAGATTCAGGCCTTCAGCAACTGAAGCCACACGGCTTGGTGGGAGAGGAGAACTCATAACAGCAGCTATTTTCTTCCCCTATGTCCTGTGTTAAGAGGGAAGTTCAGCTGAAAAGAAGAGGCGATAAAGATTCATGTCCTACAAGTGTGGTTTGGAATAAGTCTTTATCTGGGGTCCAACAGGGAAAGGTCTGCGGTGTCAAGAATAACACTGGGGAAATGTAGAGAGCAAGAACGGGTGACACAAGTCCATCAGTGAAATGAGATGTATCTGAATCCTGACAATCAAGTGGGGCTCCCTGTTGGATCTTTTCGAGTAGGATGATTCTCTGAATTATTGTTCTCTAGCAAGAAAACTGTTCCAAAAAGACAAAAGAATGAGCTTGCCTTTTCCATATAGTTGCTAAGGCATCCGCCTGGCAAAGGGGTCAGTCAGCCAGGATTCAATAAGACGGATGGGCTGGTGACATAAGTGGAAGACTGCTGTATGTTGTATGTAAGTGGACTTGCTTTTACTTAAAGGAAAATCTGAAACACTGAAATCTGCTCCTACCGATCCACTAGACTTTCTTTTCTTCTCTCTCCAGACACGGGGAGTCATTAGGGGTTCTTATTCTGCATGAAGTAGTACAGTACTGTAATGAGGACTGCCACTGAGTAATGCAGTCAGACGTCCTTTTCTGGCCCCACTGAGGCTGTGTTTTAGGCAGGTGAGGTTCTGTGTGAAGAAGTCTGATTTCTGACACCAGCATTTTTATGCCATTCGCCTTATGCGTCTGTAATGCAAAATGCACAAATAGCATCACCAGTGAAGGCTCGCTACACCCCTACTCTCTCCACCCCCACCGCCAAAATGATCCCCAAGGTCCAGACGTTCAGGCAGATAGGGCATATATACACGTGATCTGGAGGGTGGGGAGCATGGCACCTTGATCAAAGCAGCTCTGGGTGCCCCTCTAATTAAAGCTGAAAAATTTTTCAACGTGGGGACACTGATTCATGTAATGCTGGAGCACGGTAATTACCTGATTAATCGAGTCTGCTCTGACACATTGTAATTACAGCACATCAGAGCAGCCTAGGTGCATGTGTATAGGCACCCATAAAGAACAAAAAACCCCAACATTTTATCCTTGAACAGTAGATGAGCCCTGGCAGGCTCTTAGTCCCACTGACTGCTAACAGCTACTTAACTGAGGGATGGGTGCCCAATTACTAACTTCCTTTCAATTAGGGAGTGTCTTTAAATTATGACTTTTATCACTACAGCTTGCCTCTTAACAATAAATACAAAAGTAAATTAACACCAAGATCAATTCATATTCAGCAGCAGAAGAGAAGAAACTAGCATTTCACTCCGGTCTGCAGTTTTTCCAGCGGAAAGTCTTTGAAGAAGACTTTCACTTTTTCCTTAGATAGTGAAGTATCAGATCCAGTTTCTGACTTGCTTTTGCTGTGAAGCTTTTCTCCAAGTTTGATAGATTTGGGTTCTTACAGTGGGATCTAGTTGACTTGCAATTTTTGCACCTCTGCTTCTGCACATAGCCCAAAGTTCATTAGTAAGAGACCACTGAGATAGATGTCCTCTTTCTGCATGATACTATCTGCATTTCTGTCCATAGGTAATTGCTTCCCATAAGGACATGGTTGCTGCTTATGTTTCTTCCTAGGCTGATTGTCCCGATTTGGGACATGATGTCTAAGAGGATCATTTGAATGTTGTACCTTCTTGTACTACAAGCACAAAGTTAACTAGAATCAGTTCCTCATAAGCTACCCGAACTAAAATTGGTGTAGATACCATAGTGAATGGAAATTTTGTATACTCTCTTTTTATATTGGAAGTTAACGGTGCATCTTGCTTTCACTGCTCTATTTGTTCCTGAATAGCCAGCTCTTTTGATGTCTGTTGGATTCAGCTTCAGTCTTGATTTCAATTTTCCATATTCACTCTCTGGTGCATTAAGCTGAGCTACTGGGCACAGACAGAAGTGACAATTTTTGCCAACCTGGCCACAGACAGCAGTTTAGAGCCGTGACCAAACACAAGTGCACGGCTGCAGACAACTTCAAAACTAGCCGATTGGGTGAAAATCTGACCCCTCGTTCCATGAGGGGTCAGATGAAGACATTTGAAAATGCAGCATCCTGCCAGCTTCCAGCTGTTTTCACTGAGCTCCCTCCGCTCCCTTTCTCCCTGCACCCATCCCATCCTGAAAATTTTGCAGTTTCACAGGGAGCAGAGGCCATTGCTAAGGGAAACCAGCTGGAGGCTCGCAGCCAGCACCTAGGTTCCCCTTCCCCTGAACCAACAGTGAACTTCTGTTTGTTCCAGGGGATCATTATAACTCAGAGCACTCCCTGCAAAGACAGTGTTCTCAGTTACAGCGGGGAGCTACCCTTCTGTCTGCACCCCCAGTGTCTCATTTCATTGAAGTTCCTTTCACTTCTGCTACCAAAATCAGGTCTTTATAATTGATTTTGCTTGGTTCTACCATATCTAGAAAAAAAACCCTCTTCCAGTGTATACCATTTACATTTCCAGCCCTTCTCCTCTCCTTGTTTTCTACCCATTTGTCTTCCTAATTTCCAGCTATTCACTTTTTTACAGACTGCCTCTTTTCTATCTTGAAGAACTCAACTACACTAGCGTCTCCCTTACTTAAATTGGTATTACTTCCTCTTGTTTCCCCCTTCCCTTTTCTCCCCATTGTTTTCCTAATTTCCATCTATTTGAATTCTCACTGACATCCACTCATACTTTTAGCTTCTTCCGTTCCTTGAAGATCTCCGAACTGCAGGCTCTCCCTGCCTGAAGATGGGGGCTTACGCCCAAAAGCTTCCAAAGAGCTTTCTTCCAACTACATAGTTGGTCTAATAAAAGATATCACATCCATCCAAAGAAGCTTGCCTACTCAGCTGCACGCACTTGAGGGTTATATGTTTGAGATCTGCAACATCTAGCAAAAACGGTTTCTGCTGCTGCATTTAAAAGAGAGTGTTCCACGTGTAGCAAAGCGTTTTGGGCCATGTTGCTTCCTACAGCTGTTGCATAAGCTCTCTCTTCCTGCCTGGACAATGGAAAAGTCCACACTATGGCTGACTTCTCACCAGTAGAAAATTCTACCTTGCGAGTTGACTTTTTTTGGCCATCTGCTTTCATGCATACTGAATGGATAATCCTTTTTGGTGCGTGTTCAGTCTCCAGCTTCAGTTTTGCTGCCCATCACATTTGAATGCTGTTTTCTAGGGACAAGTCTCCCTTGCACGGTATTTTGTTGTTGTTGTTGTTGTTGTTAAGCAAACGTCTGCAATGTCACAAATAATTTTATCCATGAGCAATGTTTTGAACTCTTGCTCAACCATTCTTTCAGCAATTGAGTCGGACAAAGAATGCTTGTTGTGCAGCCATGCTTCGCACCTTGTTGCTCAACATATGCTCCGAATGCAGCACAATCTGGTAGGTTAATTTCTAAATAACCATCTGCAATGGCAGTTGTCAAAATAACTGGCGACAAAGACCGGGCTTTTGCTTTTGACTTGCCTCCAAAGATTTGGCATTGGAAATGAACTACAAAAAGGGGGGTTGTTGCTGTTATTTCTGTAAAGAATGTGCAAAGCGATTCTTCTGAATAGACTGGAATGGCCTCGGCTGGAAAATGTGATTCCCCATTTCATATTGCAAAACCAGTCCATCTGTGGATCAGATTGTGCACTAAATTCTGCAGTACGTTTGAACAGGGCAAATGGGGTGGGAGGAATTTCAACATCTATTTATGCTTTGATAAAATTTCCTTCGGACACCATTGTGATAGGCAGGCTGGATGGAGGTGCCTTTCAAAATGAGACGCAGCAGAGCATTGCATTGTTTATTCCCCTCTATGATGAATCAACAGGATGTTTCTTGCCATCACTTTGGTTACTTTGCTAGCGTGTTTTGCTCCTTGTACAACCTTGGGTCACTCTTGTCCATTTAAAGGGGCCTCTTCCTCCTCTTTGTTCAGTGCCTGTTACATTGGGACCCATTGTGGGTTGACCCGTAGGCAATTCTTTAATAAACATAGTGAACAACAATAGACACAGACCTTTATTCTAAACACGCTTATATCCTTGTAAATCAGTAACTGTTCTAATACCAAAGCGATATAAGACAGGTAACTAAGGAGGGAATAATATGACCTAACGTGCACTTTCCATAACTGACATAATTGACCAAACCATAGCAAACCTTTTAGCGTGAGAATTTCTGGATCTTTTTGGCACTGAAGTGAATTAGTAATCTCGTTACTTAGAAGTTTCCATTTCGAAATAGAAAACAATCTAAAATATAAATCCCAGCGAGTATTTGAAATTGAAGCAGAGGTACCATCATAGGACCTCGTTATACCTTATACTGTGAGCCACACAACACGTTGATGGGTGTTTGTGCTAGCTTGAGTTTGGAGTAGTCACACATTTAAGCCAGTAAGGGCCTGGAGGACTGAAATGGTAAGAATCTGCCTTTTTCTCCACTCCCTTTTATGACTTACCCCCTGCCTGTTAGGGTCCCATCCACCCCCGCCCTCTGGGCACTACTCACTTGGGGCTGTCTCCACTGTCTGTCCCAGAGGAGCGTGCAGGGAAGAGCTAACCTGCCTGCCCACGTGCCTTGGCTGCTGCTCTCTGGGCTCTCTGCTGCGCCAGAGACCAGCAGTGGCTGTGACAACAGGGCAGGCAGGTTAACCCGTCCCTGCCTGCTCCCCTGGGACAGACAGTGTGGCAGAGGGGACAGAGGAGCAGTGAGTGGGGCTCTGGGGTGCTGGGAAGGGTCAGGGGGAGAGGGTTAGTGGGCCTGATCCAGGGCAGAAGGTAGGGGTAGTGGGTGGGGTGTTTACACTAAGTTGTAGCCTAGACCTGGGGTCCCCAGATAGTCCTGCCTGGGAGTGGCATAACTTTGAGCTGCATAACAATGGTTAAAACTCTTTTAAGTTAATATGTGGACAGTCCAGGTGTTGAGAGCTCCAGGAGCTCCCAAAATTACCATGCAAATCTCATACTAAGGAAGTTGCCCACCTATGTCCAAAGATAAGAATGAAATATGAGGACTGGCTTCTTTTGGCAGAAGATCTGACAGAGCCAGGGTGAGGGATGTGCCTATATGTGGCATTGAGGGTGACTAAGGTGGTTGGACTGGACCCTCTCACTCGATAACTCTAAGATTCCCCATGACTGGGAGATATAGGGGGATCTTACTGCTAAACAATATGAATCTTAACCAGAGTTGCCAAGAGTAGAGATGCAGAAGAAAGAGGAACAAACAGAGTACAGCTAGGCACACCCCAATCTTGCGTAGTGTTGTGCACTCTACCAGCTTCTCAGCTGTACACTTTGCTGGTACCTCTCTACCGTGGAAAAGCTATTTTTATGTACGTTCTCCCTAAAAAATATAATAAGCCTAAACTTTAGAATTGGTGTTGCTCATTTTGAATTGTTGTGTGTCCAACCCCAAAATGTTTTCCTGAAAAGCATCTGGTATTTTGACATATATCGATACATCCTGTTTAGGTAGTTCTTTAGGTGTGGGGTGAGTTTAGTCACAGCAGTGTAGGCATCCTTATTCTTGGGGGTCTTCAAGAGAAGGCTGGACAGGCATTTGGCTGGGGGCTTGTGACCACAGCACTCTTTCCTGCCCAGGGCGGGGGGTCAGACTCGATGATCTGTTGAGGTCCCTTCCTGACCCTAGCATCTAGGAATCCTATAGAAACTGTTGTGTTGCAGTGAGATATCACACTGGCATATCACATCACTTTGGTGGCCACTTGGGTTGGTGACTATCTACTATCAAACAAATACTGTTCTCTACTATTCCAGCTTCAGGTAGGGATCTCACCTTCCTTCTATGCATATGTGTCTTATGCATGCTTCTAATTCCTCACTGGTCATGCCTCTTACAAAGTTATGCCCTGAACAGTGATCCTGTGGTATACTGAGCTCTTAGAAGAGGAATTGTATTTTTCATCTCTGTCTAGCAATAACAGCATGGGTAAACCAGCTTATATTGCAAGAAGTGCTGAATAAGGGGTCCAAAAGACACTCTTCAGAGCTTTCATAGGGCAAAATTGCTTCATCGGCACTGTACAAGTTGTCCAGTGAAGTACAATTTGATTGTAAAGAAAGAGAGCATAATTTGCCATTACTATAGCATTACTCTATTGGATGTTCTTTTTTATTCACAGACAATGAATGTTGCTATCACAGGGTGCCGATAGTGCCGGTAAACCTAACTTCACAGAAATACAGAACTGCCTTCACTTACAGTCAGAGCTGAAGGATGAACCTGAACCACGAGCACAGACCTAGCAAAGGGGATAAGTATTAGTAAGCATGAAGCAATATATTATAATATATCCTTAATAAGGTTATGGGGAGCTTAACATG
>JAGPOW010001338.1:6437735-6458025 GCA_030014935.1 Caiman crocodilus
TGCTATTGCAGAGAGCAGTTCTGACTTTCTAAATATCTTTATGTCATGGATCTTGTCATACAAATAATGGTGAACTTTCACAGTGATCAACCAGGACTTGCACCATCGTGCAGAAGTACCATTTTTGTGGAAAAAACTCTGAGGTCTATTAGAAGTAAAGAATAGGTATCATTAATGTCCTCAGTAGTTAATGACCTTGAGGGAAAATCCCTTCATAGCTGGGCATTGCTTAATCTTATGAATTAGGAGGATAGCATCTTTTTGATGACAGTGCCCATCTTCATTTCAAGACTCTGATGTCTGATTTACTGATACCAAAATGGTTAGCAACTGTTTGAGCTCAGCTGTGGGGCTTGGTTGTACAGATTAAATTATCCAGGTACCTCTCTGCACAGAGGGAAGATCCCAGGTGGACATTTCTCCACTGTAGCATGCAGAAGTGTAGAAAAATGTCTTTTGACATCCTAAAATCCTCACTGCCTCTTGTCTGCAATGCTTTCTTGTCCCCAGCTATGAAGCTGAGCTCTAAAAATGGCAATCTAATAAGTGAAAAGATGGAATAACTGTTTTCTCTTTCTCCTGTTTTTATAGCCTTCTTATCCAGGGTCTGAAGGGTATATTCTGATATCCTACCAGCACTCTGTTTTCATTCCTCACCCTGAGGATCCCAGCCCTTTCCTCCACGTACCTGATAATGTTTTGGAAAAAAGTGCCGGCTCACAGAAACAAGGACAACGATGACATAAACCAAGAAGACTCACAGGTATCATTGTTCGAGTCTCAGCTGCAGAATCCCATTGTCTTTCAACATGCAGCATTACAAATGCAGAACAGCGATCACATAGCTGCGGAACAATACAAGTGGCATGCCCGACAAAAGGAGCGCTTATTTCCAATCATTACTGTGCTGTATGACTGCAAAGATACAGAGCAACAATATCTGGCTCACAGAACAAGAAATGCAGCCTGAATATGCTGCCTGCAGAACATGTCATATTGGTACATAAAACCTACAAACAAGTTTTAGGTATGGACATATCTAAAAGAAATGACTTTTATAGTCCTGCCTTCATTGGAGTAGCTTACTGGACCAGTATAGCGAATCCCATAAGCAAGGCAGCATATAGCCTTACAGGATTCTTGAAAACACACCCTGGACATATGGAACAAACTTTCTGTTCAGACCAACCCATTCTCGGGGAAGATTCTTGGGAGAAACTCCCAACTCTCCTCCTACTCTAGAAACCAGAGCAACAGTGTCACTCACTCCTCTTCTTTGGAGAAGAGAGAAACTCATCGGGGCAATAACAGGCCACTTATTTTAAAAAACAACAACACAGGTTGCAGGAAAAGAGTTTTGCTGGAGCAGCGAGGTGCACCTGGATGAGGCAGCTGCAAGGACCCAGTTAATTTGGGCAAGCTTCAACCAGCAGCTATACTTCTGAGCTTCCCCTAATGCTTGACTTAAAGTCCTAAGAAATGAGATGCACTGATCTGCTATTTACCTTTAATCTCCGTTTGAGGAGCTTGGAAGCATTTCTAATATTTATCCTGTATCCCTCAGGTCTTGGGTTTTTTGTTTTTTGGTTTGTTTTTTTTTAAAGCAACATTGGTGAGGTTGAGCCACAAATTCAATTTGCATTTTACTTTGTTTTAATTATTAAATCATCAGCATTTTTTTCAGACTGGCTATTAGTGTGGTCTCTAACACAGCCTTTTTCTATCATCTTGATTTCCTTAATCTTTCTAGTTCCCAGCATCTTAAAAAAACAAACACACTGTAATGGGGCCCCTACCCCATTACTTGAAAGGATAGGTACGGCTATTTTTTTCTCTTTCATCCCTTTCCTTTCTTTTGTGTGTTTGCCAGTGTGTCCTTTCCCTGGTAGAGGTCCCTTCTCCCTGGTTTCCTGGGTACATGGTTCTGATCCCTGCTTTCCTCTTGCTTCCTTCCACTGCATCACCGTGTCTCTTCTGCCTGCACCCTGATGATGGCCGGTGAAGCCAGCAGGCAAGGGAGCCTGAAGCAGACAGCGGATGAGTCCAGGTGCAGGTGGAGCCTGATGACCCAGTGTGGGGAAGTGCCCCAAGCACTTTCTGTTTCGATTTCCTTTCTCCTTGAAAGCTGCCAGCAATGGGACGTTCCTTTGACCTCATGCAGGACATTCCTTTGAACTGAGACCGGTGCTTGCATTCTGTGGCTTGCATTTTCTCCTGCAGGTTTTGGGTCTAGGGGAGGCAGAAACCACTGAAAAAGGGTGACTGGGGATGCCCTCAGCTTAAAATTGCTCAGAGTGGACAGAGGATAAGGACCAGAGTGTGTTCTGTGACCAAATGAAGCTGAGCTTGCCTGAACTGTAACCAGAGGGTTAATATATTCTTGGTGGCTACATGAGGCTAAGCTTGCCTGGACTGCGAAGCAGGAGGTGGCAGGGGAAAAACAAGACTCAAGCCCCTACCAGCCTATGTATAAGGTATCGTGGGTGTTGGCACTGGTGACACATAGAGGGTGCACGCAGGTGCATGTGTGCCCCCTGGGATTGGTGGTGCACCCCCTGCAAAAAGCACTCCTACTGCTGCTAGTGACACCTGTGGGCAGTCACTACTTGCCACATCCCCCCTTTGTTGCTGACACCGCCAGTGACATTTGTGGGCAGTCACCAATTGCTGCTCGCCACCACTGCCACTGCTAGCAGCATCTTCAGGTGGTCGCCGACTGCCAATCAGCACTCACCACACCGCCCCCCACAAATTACAGTCACGGCCACCTGCAGGAGCTTCCTGCTCACCGCTGCCAAACCCCCGCCATCGCCGCCACCTGTGGGCAGTCCCCATGCCCACCCAAGTCTCTGGGCCATGCATTGTTCATAGGTGTTGGACTATGAGGTCATGGGGTGTGACTGAACAGTGGACCCCAAGCTAGAAGGCTCAGTGAGAGTAAAATTGAGATGAGGCCAGGGGGAGCCTCAGATCAGATGGGGCCCACTGCTGCAAAAATGTTCCTTGCCCTCTAAACAGCCCCCCCTATTAATTTTAACATCAAGGTGTGCTGGGTAAGACTACTGAATAGAGGAGAAACTGAAGGTAGTAGCAGGTCTGTAGAGGTGGGTACTCTGTAGTGGCATTTGTAAGAGGCCTACACACACCCATACAAAAATGAAAGAACAGTTTTTGACTATTTATGTGCTATCACTGATATGAGAAACAATCTATATAAAACTAACTGTACTTTCCTGATGTTTGCCAAATAATCATAGTCAATTCTATCATAGTATCATAGTACTTAGGGTCAGAAGGGACCTAAACAGATCATCAGGTCTGACCCCCTGCCCTGGGCAGGAATGGGTGCAGGGATCATATCACCTCAGTCAAATATCTGTCCAGTCTCCTCTTGAAGACCCCCAAGGTAGGGGAGAGCACCACCTCCCTTGGGAGCCCGTTCCAGACCCTGGCAGTCCTAACTAAAGTAATGTCTCTTGGAACTATCTCTCTAACAATTTGTGGTCATTATTCCTAGTAACCCCGAGTGGTGCCTGGGGGAAAAGATTCCTGCTGGTCCCCCCTGGTCAGTTTGTAAATGGCCACCAGATCCCCTTTCAGTCTTCTGTTGTGGGTGCTGAGTAGGTTCAGGCCCTTTAGCCTCTCTTTGTAGGGTCTGTCCAGCTGCCCCTTGACCATGTGAGCGGCCCGCCTCTGGACCTTCTCAATGCTAGTCACATCCCTCTTGAAGTGCAGCACCCAGAACTGGACGCAGTTCTCCAACTGTGGCCTGACCCATGCTGCATAGAGGGGAAGGATCACCTCCCTGGACCTGCTTGTGATGCATCTATAGATACATGACAAGGTGTAGTTAGCCTTACTGACCGCTTCCTTGCGTTGGCAGCTCATGTTCATCCTGGAGTCAATAATGACTACAAGATCCCTTTCTGCCGCTGTGTAGACAAGAAGGGTGTTCCCCAGCCTACAGGTGTGTTGCTGCTTCCTTCTCCCTAGATGCAGTATCTTGCACTTGTCTGTCTTGAACTCTATCCTATTCTCATTCATCCACCTCTGTAACCTGTCTAGATCTAGCTGGATTCTGTCCCTCCCCTCCAGCGTGCCTACCTCACCCCACAACTTGGTGTCATCAGCAAATTTGGAGAGCGTGTATTCCAAACCCATATCCAGATCACTGATAAAGATGTTGAATGGTATAGGCCCCAGGACCGAGCTCTATTCTATTTTGCAAAAATGAATTTTCGCACCTCCAAATAACTTGTAAGCTATGGAACTTGTTTGCAAATCTGATTGCAATCTTAATTTCTGACGAACATACAAAAAAGTATGAAGAACATGAAACAAGGAGTTGAGCTGGAGAAGATAAGTAGATGATTGAAGCATTCAGCTAGGAATGAGGAGATGTGAGGTTTTGTTTTGTTTTTTTTTCCCTTGGGTCTCCGACTGGCCTGTCACAAAACGTTAAGTCTATGTTTCCCTTCCTACTCTGACTATTCAGGCTGCTTGGTCTTCAGAGAAATCTATTACCATGTCATAGCTAAATGTCACCCTTGCACTTAGTACACTGGAATCCTGATTTTGGTGACATTTTCCAAGTGCTGTTATAATATAATTCATAATAAAAGCAATAATAGAAAATAAATGAGGAGGGTCTAGGTGGGAGATATATTTTTGTATGTCCGGTAAATATTATGGTCCAAAATGACAATGATGTCAAAACCAGGAAAAGCCGATGATGTGACAATATTTCAATGTTCTTTAGGAAGGAATAATTTTGTTTCATTCCTAATCATTGTTGCAATCAATTCAATTATATAGGTAAGCTCCCATAACACAACCATTTCAATAGCTAACAAGAGGCAGAGCTGAAATACCAGCATCCCCAACAGGAGACAATTTTCTCTTCTGATGGAAAAACTGTTTGGAGAGGTTTCAGATCTGCATGATCAGTGTGAAATTGAAATTACTCCAAATGATTTTGATGAGCAAAAGTCTTCACAGATGATCTGTTTGATGTAAATGAAAGAGAGGAAACAGTGATGTGGGAACAAATGAAAGCCTTGAAAACAGGTCAGGGAAAATTCTGAGACTTTTTTGACTAATCACCATAAATATATGTGATTGCTTAAAAGGATGTACAAAGAGAAGAAAGTGAGCAGAGTTAGGGATATGTACAGGGTTTATACTTCGCACAATGCAAGAAGTGATCAATGGTAACAGACGATGATGATTTTTGACAGCATATCAGTAGTTGAAATATTAGTTTCTACCATACTACCTATCTTTAATTAAAGTTAAAATTATAAGAGATAAAACATGGAACCTTCCATACCATCTGCAAATCACAATGAAGGTTCTGCCTCCATTTCTACTGCACAGTCTTATAAGCTATTCAGGATGCCAGATAAGCAGACACATCTAAATTCGCCATTTTCTTCTTAATATTTATTTGGCTTAAAGTAGCACCTAGTAGATTCAGCTAAAACCAGGGATCCATGATGTGAGGCAGTATACAATCACATCTTGTTATTTCTACTTTGATTCAATACTTAGGGCTATATTGTTAAAACCTGAGACTCAACTGGTGTGTCTACATGTGTGCGTTAATGCGCAGTAGCTGATTTTACTGCACATAAAAAACCATGCTAATACACTAATGTGCAGTAAAATTAGGCTACTGTGCATTAAACGCCACTAAAAAAGCATGTGCTTTTGCTACTGCGCATTAGGGCAACTAAATGTGCATTTATTTAGTATCACTCATTAGAGGTACTAAAATGTAATGTTCAGTAGCACAAGCACATTAATGAATGTGTCAGTGTGCTTAATCTGTATCACTCTCTCTCTCTTTCTCTAGACTACCATGGGGCAGTCACCATGCATGCATGCATACATACATGTATCTATGTGCACTCATGCACACACACCACCTCGTAGTAGTTTGAAATGGTAGCATGCAATGATGTCGAATGTTTCCATATATGCTCCTTAACCTTTATGCAGGAATTGAGAGCATATGATACGGCTCTGATTGGAGTCTGCGTGAGACTGAAACATCTGTTTTTAGCACCATTATTTATCAACCTAGCACACTGCTTTGGTCTTATCTCTTGTCTTTGTAATGTAAGGACACACCTTGAAAAACTATGATAAATCTTCTGGTGCTTTTGTGTCATTTTCAGCTTAATTTGACAGGGTAAGACTTCAAAAAGAAGTTTCCTGCTAGGTAGCGCAACTATAAAATAGGTATAAATGATGCTAAGTAGATCACAGGGCTTGCTAACAGAGCTGCTATTAGATTAGTCCTGAGTAAGGAGCAGTGCAAAGTTGTATATTGCCTAAGAACAGACTTGAGGATGAACTGTTAACTGCTGAGTGATGGCTTGTGGTCCTTGTTTCTCCCTTGCTTCAGGGCCAAATGTGCCCACCCTATACTTGGCATCTCAGTGAGACTATCCTCCCACGGTGGCTCAGCTCCATTGGCTGATACACTGGAGGATGAAGTCAAAGCTCAGCCCACTTCTGTCCCTTTCCCTCTTCTTTGGCGGTGGGGAGTGGGGAGGAGAAATAGCTGCTCCAGATAAACACAGATTCACAGACAATGCAAGAGATTATGTTTTAGCAGAGTGTGCAGACACTGCTAATATGGGCCAGTAGGTCTTTGGGGAGAATATTTGCATAGTGAGACTCCTGAGAAAAAAAAAAAAGCATCACAACTGGTCAGTTTAAAAAGGGAACCCATCCCATTAATTTTCTAAGGCAAGGTTAAAGCTCTTTGAAATAAGCGGAAAAGCTTCTGCCGACTTTAGATCAGACCCTTAATGTCTGGGTACATTCAAGGAAAACTGCTAAATTCCTTGGGATGAATTTCCTTAACATGAAGCACTTAACTCAAGCTGTGAGCTCTTGGGAGAGAAAATAGATTGAGGAATATGTGTGTCCTGACAAGCGCGGATGTGCAGAAGCATGTGTTTCCCATGGGACTAATATCAGTGGTTCATATTTGTGCCACTGCTATTTGTCCCCGGGCATGCCTTTGCACGTGCACTCCAGCATGTGGCTACATGAGCTGGGTGGGTTGGGGGAGGCTGGGGCTAGCACCTGTACTGGTCCCAGCAGCTTTACCTGAGGTCCTGGGGGCCTTCTGGCACAGCAGTGGCACTGAATTGGATGCTTGGAGCCTGGCCAGTAGCTGACTGGCCTGGCTCTTTTTCTGGTGGTGCATGCTGCTGCTGGGTGGTTTTTTTAATGGATCTCCTGGTGTCAAATTTTGGCACCACGCTGCTAATTAGCAGGACAGCAAATGGGTGCATGTGCGCCACATGTGGCTTACAGTGCTTTAAATGGCTTTG
Organism: Caiman crocodilus; assembly: GCA_030014935.1. Classification (NCBI taxonomy): domain Eukaryota; kingdom Metazoa; phylum Chordata; order Crocodylia; family Alligatoridae; genus Caiman; species Caiman crocodilus. Next base: position 6,445,085 of record JAGPOW010001338.1, read on the forward strand.
AGGTGCTGCAAACCACACATGGCACAAGCGCACGTTTTCAACATGCTGCATATTGGACACCGGGAGATCCCAGTGCCAAAAAAATAAAACTGCAAAAAAAAAGCAGCATGGCATATGCGGCAGCAGTGTGAGCCACCAGAAATGGAGCCTGGGAAGCCAGAGCCATGTTTTTTGCTGCTGGCCGGGCTTCATGCAGCTGGATCAGTGCCACTGCTTCCCTGGGAGGCTCCAGGACCCCAGGTAAGGCAGCTGGGGTCAGCACAGGTGCAGGTGTTGCGGTGGAAGTAGTCTTTCTGGAGTTTAGGAAGGCCTTCGACACTGTCTCTTGCCCCATTCTCATAAAAAAAAAAATAGGTGACTGTGGCATCAATGCCTTGCCTACACAGTGATATAGGTCACAAGTTGGCTAGAGGGCCGCACCCAGAGGGTGATGGTGGAAAAGTCCTATTTGACCTGGAGGGATGTGGGCAGTGGGGTCCCCCAGAACTCGGTCCTCGGGCAAGCACTGTTCAACATCTTCATCAGCGACTTGGACGAGGGGGTGAAAAGCAGCTTGTTCAAGTTCGCAGATGACACTAAGATGTGGGGAGAGGTGGGCATGTTAGAAGGGAGGGACAGGGTACATCTAGATCTGGGTGGGTTACAGGGGTGGGCAGATGAGAACAGGATGGGTTTCACCACTGAGAAGTGCAAGGTGCTGCACCTGGGGAGGAAGAACCAGCAGCACACCTACAGGCTGGGGGAACTCCCTTCTCGTCAGCACAGAGGCAGAGAAGGATCTTGGAGTCGTTATTGATTCCAAGAGGGCCATGGGCCGCCAATGTGCGGACGCGGTCAGAAAGGCTAACTGCACCTTGTTGTGCATCCACCGATGCATCATGAGCAGGTCCAAGGAGGTGATCCTCCCCCTCTATGAGACATTGGTCAGGCCGCAGTTGGAGTACTGCGTCCAGTTCTGAGCGCTGCACTTCAGGGGGGATGTGGATCTATAAATTTATCAAGGAGGACCAGCGGGGAATGGGAGAGACCCTGTTCCCTCGAGCACTACCAAGAGTAACTAGGAACAAAGGCCATAAGTCGGTTCATAGTAGGTTCAGGCAGGACACTAGAAGGTAGTACTTCACAGACAAGGTTGCTAGGATCTGGAACCAACTTCCGATGGAAGTGGTGCTTGCTCCTACCCTGGGTGTCTTCAAAAGGAGGCTGTATAATCACCGTGCCGGGGTCATTTGACCCCAGCATTCTTTCCAGCCCATGGCAGGGGGTCGGACTTGATGATCTGCTCAGGTCCCTTCCAACCCTACCAACTATGAAACTATGAAACCATACCAACTATGAAACCATGCTCCTTGAACTCACAGAGCTCAGGGGCTAGCTCCAAAATTGGTGTGGAGGGCAGGTAGAAGAAAGGAGATGCATAGGTCTTTTTCCCTATGGAAGAAGTCATAATTTGTCCCATTAATTTTGGCCAATCTTAATAAATCATTTATTTATAGAGAGAGTGAATGCATATCTCTCTCTGATCTGAACAACACCTTTTCACTGCTGCAATTTAGAGATGATTCAGGAAAATATCTGTCCTCTCCACACTCTAAAATCCTGCCCCCCACCAGGCCTTAAACATACTTAATCATATCCCAAGGAAAAAATAGCCATGTGAATTTTATTGTAGAGTAAGGAGGCAAATTCCAGATGTCTTGACAAACTGCTGTCTGAACTTTGCCATCTCTTTTCAGAACAGGATCAGAGTTATTAACTTATTAGGTGGATAAGGACAAATAAGATTCACTGCTGAATGTTTGTAGGACATGTCACAGTTCAGAGTTCAGCCTGTGTAACAGCGATACTTTCTCTCTGTTCACTTATTGTAGGTTTTCTTCAATCTTTGGATCCTTATTACTTACAGGAAGAGACTTCTAACCTTGTATTACCAAATATCTGTCTATCTGTCTACCTATCCTCTTGATTCTTCACCCAGAAAAGTCAGAATTTACCATTTAGTACCAACCGAGTCACCAGTGCATCTCTAGAATTACCCAAATTATAGATTTTTCAGTTTGGTTCCAGGTGATCTTAAATAATTAAAAAAAAAAAGAGAGAGAAAAAATAATCCTGTTGAAATGAATATCTATCTATCTATCTATCTATGCTTCCCTTTTTTAAATAAAGCTTGAATAAAGTATATTTATTTATTATTAGGATGACTTCCTCACCCTTCACTATGTTGTTGTTTGGCTATGAATATTAAGTAAAGAAAATGTTTAAAACTAATTAAAAAATTTTGGTTTGAACCAAATATTTGACTTAAAAAAAAAATCTATCTTCCTTTTTTCTGCTGTAATAACTTAAGATATTTGACATAGGTTTGTGAACAGTTTGGTCAAACCAAATCTAGAAAAAAAAATTTTTTTGGTAAATAAAATTTTGAAAACTTTTGGCCACCTCTACTTATCTAACATAAGTCACCACATAGACATCAGTAAGTGTAGGTGGATTAAAGCCTCTATCCTGAAAATGACACGCTCATCTTTGGCATACCGTCTCCTAAACCATCTAGCTCTTTCCTTTCTTCCCTCCTCAGGCCATTAGATTGGAAGTGAAATCCTGGTCCCCTTTGGTAGGTAAGACATTCAAAAAGCCCAAGGCAGAATTGATTTAAATTACTCAGTTTACTATAGACAGAATAGTTTAGATCACTAGCAAACATAACACACATTTGACCTTTGGTGGGGGGCACAAATCTAGACTGCGTTCCACAATTTTAAAACCAGTCTGTGCGCTGAACTTCTGTTCTGTTATCAGTATAGACTGGTTTCTGATTACTTATATTGGTAAAAGTATAATGCCTGTACCTGGCCGTTGAAGTCAGTTGTAAAACTCATTGACAGCAGTGTGGCTAGAATTTTATCCTAAACCAGTAAGGCTCTTTAAAAGCAGAAGACTTAGAATGACATGGGTCTGTACCACTAAGGCCAAGCAAGAAGTAACTTTTGAAGGCAGTTAAGAACTTGAAACTGTTATATGCAGATAAAGATCCGGGATACACAAGAACAATTGTTTGAATCTGTTTATACCTAGTTGAAGGTGGCGTCAAATTTCTCTCTCTTAGAAACATGTTTGTAGATAGAACTGACAGAATCCATCTTTGAATCAAAGCAAATGATATGTACTGGCAAACTAAAATATTCAATATATAATAAAACATAGATATTTAATTTCAAGAGTTAGAAATAATAACTGTTAAAACAAACAACACTTCATATATACGATTAGAAGTATGGTGTCTATAGTTACACACACATATGCACACTATTTATATATGTAAGAGTGTGCATGTATGCATCTGTAAATACATTAGACACCATATATATAAAAGAAGGATGCCTATATATAAAATAGTGTCATGTTTGCACTGGTTGAAACAATTCATAACTGACAATATAATTATGTAAAGCAATAAGCATAAGGAGATAATTATACGGTCATGGTTTCTAGGGCCAGAAGGGACTTGAACAGATCAGCAAGTCCGACCCCCTGCCCTGGACAGGAACACGTGCTGGGATGATAATACCCCAGCCAGATATCTATCCAACGTCCTCTTGAAGACCCCCAAGGTAGGAGAAAGCACCATCTCCCTTGGGAGCTCATTCCAGAGCCTGGTAGCCCTAGCTATAAAGTAATGCCTCCTGATATCAAGCCTGAACCTGCTCTCAATCAATCTGTGGCTGTTATTCCTTGTGATCTCAGGTGGTGCCTGGGGGAACAGAGCCTCACCTATTTTCTGCTGGCTCTCCCTGGTGAGTTTATAGACAGCCACCAGATGCCTTCTCAGTCTTCTCTTGTGGAGGCTGAATAGATTCAGGCCCTTTAGTCTGTCTTTGTAGGGCCTGGCCTGCTGTCCCCTGACCATGCGAGTGGCCCTCCTCTGGACCCTCTCAAGGTTAGTCACATCCCTCTTGAAGTGTGGAGCCCAAAATTGGACATAGTACTCCAACTGCGGCTGTATAGAGGGGTAGGATCACCTCCCTGGATCTGCTTGTGATGCATCTGTAAATGCATGACAAGGTGCAGTTAGCCTTACTGACCACTTCCTTGCATTGGCAGCTTATGTCCATCCTGGAGTCAACAATGACTCCAAGATGCCTTTTAGCCACTGTGTTGTTGAGATGGGTGTTCCCCAGCATATAGGTGTGTTGCAGGTTCCTTTTCCCTAGATGCAGTATCTGGCACTTCTCTGTGTTGACTTCCATCCTATTCTCAACCATCCACCTCTGTAATCTCTAGATCTAGTTGGATTCTGTCCCTCCCCTCCAGTGTGCCCACTTTTCCCCATATCTTTGTGTCATCAGCGAATTTGGACAGCGTGCTTTCCACCCCCATCTCCAAGTCACTGATAAATATGTTGAACAGCACAGGCCTGAGGACTGAGCCCTGGGGAACTCCACGGCCTGCATTCCTCCAAGTCAAAAATAACCCATCCACTACCACTCTTTGGGTGCAACCATCGAGCCAATTTGCCACCCATCTGGCTGTGTAGGTATCAGTGCCACAGTTGCCTAGTATTTTTATGAGACTAGGGTGAGAAACAGCGTCAAAGGCCTTCTTGAAGTCCAGGTAGGTGACATCCACCTCAGTGCCCACATCCAAGGACTTTGTGACCCGGTTGTAAAAGAAAACCAGGTTATTCAGGCAGGATCTGCCAGCGATGAACCTGTGTTGGTTGTCCCTAAGAATTACGTCCCATACTGGGCCCCTGCAGATATGTTCCTTGATCATTTTCTTAAAGGTCTTCTCAAGGACCGAGGTGAGGCTAACTGACCTATTGTTATCTGTGTCTTCCTTTCTCTCCTTCTTGTAAATGGGGACCACATTGGCCCCTTTCCAGTCCTCTGGGATCTGGCCAGAGCACTATGAATGCTCATACAAGTGTGCCAGGGGCCTTGTTATGGCCTCTGCCAATACCATCAGTACCTTCAGATGAAGAGCATCCAGAGCTGCTGATTTTTACATGTCCAGCCCCTCCAAGAGTTCCCTAACTAGACCATCCTTAGTTTAAAGCTTGCCATACAAGATCAACTAGTCTGGAAGAGAAAACACGCTTACCTTTTGGGGAGAGACGTAACCCATCCCACCCTAGGATGACTCCTGTGTGGAAGCTTGGGTTGTGGTTGAAGAATCCAAAGCCCACCTGGTAACATCAGCTCTGAAGCCGCCAGTTGACCTGTCTGATGCAGGTCTCATGGCACCATCTGCATCTGCTAACTAGAAGAACAGATGAGAAAACCACATGTGCCTCCATCTCCCTAATCTTGGCCCCCAGAATCTTCTGGTCTCTCATGGTGTGGTCCAGACTACTCCCAGCCGTATCATTAGTGCCCACATGGATAAGGAACAAGGGGTAGGGAAAAGAGGGCAGGATGAGGTCCAGGATCATCACCGTGATTTCTTGAATCTGAGGCAGGCAACAAACCTCACATGCCATGGGATCTGGGCAACAGATGGGTCCCTCCATTCCTCTTAGGAGGGAGTTACCCATGACAAGGACCTGCCATCTCTTCCTCTGAGTATTCCAGCATTGCTCAGTCTCCGCCATATATTGAATGGTATCGGCTCCTCTGAAGCCATCCTTACATGCCTCCTCCTCCAATTACTAAGTTTGTTTATTATTTTTAGTCCTAGATAAAAAATAAATAGATTTTTAAGAGAGAGGAGCTGTTCATCCTATTACACGTCTTAACTGTGTGGTGGCTGACCAGCTCCTGGGCTGTGGCTGGGGCCCAGAACACCAGGTGGGTACTTTGATGAGTGGAGTGGAATTAGGCACAGATGTGTATTAGTAACAAATAAATTGTTTACTTACGCCACTGATGTGTGCAGCGTAGGAAGAAGCTGGCTTTAGTTACAGTTACAAACATAGCAAGAGCTCTTGAAATGAGATGAGATGTTCCGTAAACAACTTACTAAGTGCGCAAGGGAGGGAGTACGTCAGGGAAGTCGGTGATGGGGAATCATTGGTGGGTGATCAATCTGCCAAGTTTGCTCCAGGATGTGTGTGGAACTAAGGCGGAAACTGCTTTCACTTTTATAAGGTTAGTAAGCCAATTGCTAGTTGCCAAGTGGGAATAATTTGTAACCGGCCAATAGGTGGTGCACATGGTTAGCCAATTACAAGGGTTTGTTGAGGTTTAAACGATGCGGCCATTGGACTTGGCAGGACTTTCCACTCTCCCATAGGCATTCAATTAATGGGCTCTGACATGCCCCCTTGCTGATGGCACAGTTAGTACTAGAGCACTTGCGGGCCATCTAGGTCATCGTCATCTTGTTCAGGGAGCTCATATGGCAAGCAGGCATATACAAAATCAGATAGCAAAATAAGTTTGTTCTTACTGTACTGTATAAGACAACAACCGACACAAACACAAATGCAAATACTAATAAGGGGGAATAAAAAGGTAATAAAGGGCATTAAGAGGTTTGGAAGCCATGAGGATGCGTCCCAACCAAACCAGGCAAAGAGGTCGGACAAGCACCCTTGCCCGATACCAGAGGTCCAGTTTGTATCAGTGGTGACTTTTCGAATCGTGTCGATTTGATTGTTTAGGGGTAGCAAGACATTTGGAATACTAATACAGCAAAGGTCGCAGGATAGATTAAGATACTGGCATAAGCCTCCCTGTTGGAGAATTACTGCATCTAGGGCGAGGCGGTTTGCAATGCCATACGTGGTGTTGCTTGCAGTTGCTGATCGAGTAAATACAGGCTATCAGCGGTATGATTGGCGAGTACTTCCACTTGCTCTGCGAGTTGTGCGATGGCTATTCGGCCCTTAGCTATTCCAAGCCTTCAAAGAGACTGGCCTTCTAGAGCCCATTTAAACCCTTTGTCGGAGTGTTCCTTCCAGGTGAGGGTGCTCCAGACTGCTCCTCATTTGTGGCGATGAAACAGCATTGGGCTAGGGGGTCTGGAGGTGCTGGAAAATAGGAGGGAACAAAGTGACCCAGTGGTTAGGAAACATTGTATTCCATAAAGTGTGGCCAGAAGGGGTTGCGTATAAGTGTCCATCTGAACAAGCCCATAACATTCCTAAGGGAGCGGGAGTAGACAATTGTGTGCAGTCGCCCGAGAAATTAGAGGCTTCCCAGGCCCGTTCAGGCTTAAGAACCTTGAGGTCCGCACCATGACAAGCAGAACTTATTAATGCTGTGCGCAAAATGGGGTAATAAAAGGAATACCAGGTTTGATTACTGGATACGTTGACCGCTAAAGACACATTCCAAGTGACTATGAGTGGGGGGTTTATAAAGAGGTGAAAGGGTGATTCCGGAGGTGGATTTAGCTAAAGCTGGACACTTGGTACAGGGTGGGAGTGCGAGGTACCGGGGGGGAGTTATGGTCTGCCGGTCCCAGGTCAGAGAGTTATCTGGCCTGGGCCAATCCATGCCTTGGGGGTTGTTTCCCCATGGGACCTGAGAGCATAGGAGTGGGATGTCAACGCTTACTCCTATGCCCCCTGAGTTCCCTGCTACATGGACAATGGGTGTAGCCGTGCCGTTTTTCCCGGTTGTGTTAAAGTGGGCAAAAGTGAGATTTATCAGCCAATTGTAGTTGGTGGTCATCCACGGCTTGCGTATAGTTATATCGATAAAGGTGCACAGCTCTCTGGATCTAGTTTCGAACCAGTCGGTAACATTTAAGGGTGTTAAGTAGGGGGTAAGGGCGGGGTTGTTAGCAGAGAGAGGAAGGCGTAGATAGGCATTAAGACCGTCCTTCCCCGTGTGGTTGCCCATGGCATCGGCCCAGGTTGATAACAAGGTTAAAACAGCATTAGGGGTTGTAAAATTTCTTGCATGGAGTGGGACAATTAATGAAATTAGGTTAGTTAAGAGAGGTCCAATTATAAAGGCGCTGGTAGGTGTCATGATAATGTTGTGTGTCAGTGCTCCAGGGTTTGCGATGGTGTTCCTCTTCTTCTTCATCTGGCTTATGATCATCATGCGTCTTGGGTTCTGGACCTGTAAGGAAAAATTAAGAGCAATAAACATGTTTTATGACATTGTGGTTGCTTGGAGGTATGAGTAGCAGGATAACCAGCTGTGGTGTGCTAGGATTTGTCACAGTTTTTCGCCTTCATTGAAGCACATGTAGTAGGTGTTCAGGTATGGTTCCGCACTGATGACTTTTCCTTTACATACTTGCAGGTGTGTATAGTGCGGGTGTGGGATGGTGACCCAGATGAGTTCATCCAGTGCAAACTTCGATTGCCACGGTTCCGGGTGTCAGGGATTAGACTTATCCCACAGGCCCTTGGCGGCATTTTGCAAGATGAGGATGTTGTGGTTTAGTTTCGTCCAGTTCTTGTAGGTTCCGTCTCCCTTCAAGTGCAATCACTTTTTATAGAGGCTGGTGTGTCTTTCTACCACCCCATTGGATTGGGGATGGTATGGGAGGTGGAGATGCCAGGGGACGTTATGGAGGCAGGCAAATTTCTCGAGCGCTGTGGAGTTGAACGGTGGGTCTCCGTCTGATTGAATTATATTGGGGGGTTGCCAACTGGCAAATGCTGCTGTTAGTGCCGATATGACTTCTGTGGCATGGCTTTTTTGTAGCGGGATGACCTGGAGCTGTCGAGTGCCAAGGTCAACAATAACGGGTCCTTTATTTGGGGGTTTTGCACCAGGCAGGAGTCCCAGCAGGTTCACTTGCCAGACTTTTCCTGGTGTAAATTGAAGTGGGTCTAGTGCTCCGACTTGGTATTTCATTTGGTGGCATTTTTCCTTGGCGCAGGATTCGCAAGCTTGAGACACCCGCTTCCAATCGGATCTCAACCCGTAAGAGGCATGATTGTCTGTGGCTGACCGCCAATGAGTACGACAAGCTCATGGTCCAGGGTGCCCCCAATGGTCATGGAGCCAAGCCAGAAACAGGTCTATCTTGTTCTTTTGTTTTACTTCCCCTACAGTTAAAGCGATGTCTATGTGGAAAGGGTCTTCCAGGAGTTTGTAAATAACTTCATGTACTGGGCCAGTCTCAGGCTTGTGTGACTTGGTGTGTCTAATCAGTGGGAGGATAGTGAAGGTGGACAACATATCAAATATGTCTTGCCAGACATCTAAATTTTGTGTTGCCGCACCCATACCAGTAACAATTTTGTAAATATATTGGGAATCAGTTGCGATTACGGAGGTGGGAAGTGTCCTGTTGTGGTGTTGGAGGCAATGTTGTACTACCTCCTTGAACCCTGGCAGCTCATTTTTCTGGGCCGAACTTCTTCCTGCATAAAGTTTTGTGTCATGGCAGGGTTTGCAATAGAATCTGTAGCCTCTTCCATCTCAGGTCGTGCTGTTGGATGCCATCCAGGCTGGGGCTGTCGTTCCGTAGAGGACAGGTGAGGCATTTCCTCCGGTGTCACGGCTGGGTGGCAGGTCTTCGCATTTCCAGCAATGCCAATGGTAGTGATGGTTGAGTACTAGCGTGTTCCAGGTGGATGATTCTCCTTGGAACTGTGGGTCAGGGTTCTCGGCGTTTAGCAAAGGTAAAAGCGTTGCACCGGTCGCCCTAAGTGTTCCATGCCCGTGGGATAACATCTCTATAAGTTGCCCTGCCATTATGATTTTTCTGATAGCTCCATATTGGTGCTGAGCTGCTTGGAGGACTCGGTGAGAGGTGTAGGTTAACTCATCATGGGAATTGTGGGCCATGGCCCACACGTGGCTGGCGGTGTATCCTAGAGTCACAGTCATTTGGTTGTCAAAGTCAAAAGCGTGGAGTGGTGTTGTCTTGATGGCCATAAGGAGTTTTTGAAGATCTTTCCCATCCCTTTTGGTCCAAGGCGTGAATTTTTGAGACTTATTGCGTATTTGACGTTGAAGCTTTGCGAGCACTGGTAGGTTGGCTGGGGTGACATGATGTTGGTACCAATTGAGATATCTGAGCAATTGCTGGAGTCACTTTTTGTCTGTTGGTAGTTGTCCCTCCACTGGGTCACGCCAAACCTTGTTTTATCAATGAACTTGGTACCTAAAAATGTGATGTCAGTTGTAGGCTGTAGTTTTGATTTTTTTAAGTTAACTGTCCACCCTTTATTATTGAGATGGGTGACTAGGTTGTTGGTTACTTCAGGAACCACTTGCCGGTTGTGGCCCATGATGGCGAGATAGTCGACGTAGCTCCAAATTTTCAATTCCTCTGGGCCGGGAAGGATGCAGGTGGTATGGAACTCCTTCAGTGAATCATTCATGGTGCTTGTGGCTAATGCAGGTGCATTATCCTTGTGGGCAAACTGTCCACTTGTACATAGTGCCATCAACACACATGTTTAGTGCTCCCTTGACATTGTCGATTGGGATAGAGAAAAACATGTCCTTGAGATTGAGAGTTGTTCCAACTCACGTGTCCTTTTGGAATTGTGCCATTTCATACAGGCACTGGGGCAGCATGGAGGGGCTAGGTTGCATGAGTGGCTGGCATCACTTGTTGGCCTCACGGTAATCCACTACTAGTCTGACTTTGTTGGGTTTTTCCAGTTTCACAATCCCCCACCCCGGTGAGAGGCAGGTGCAAGCTGTTATTGGTTGGATGCACCCTTGTTGTTTGAGGCACTGCAGACGATCAGTTAGTGCCCCCTTCAGGGAGTCCTTGGTTGGGATCGGTTTATAGCGCCATATGGATGTGTTGCAAAGCATGGGCGGGTGTCGGTCAGGCCTGGTTATGGAGAGTGGAAGGGCTTGCAATATTTGCTCTTCTAGCTGAAGTGGCTTGATACCTGGGATTCCCAGGATGTTAATGCCCTCTAGGACTGCCTCGAGCGCTCTATGGTGACCAGCTACCGAGAATTTAACCCTTTTCGTGGTCGCTGTGGTATTTAATCCCTGTACCATGATGGTCTTTGTGGTTTCTGTATGGGGGGTTGATGGGGTTATGGCATTAACTTGGGCCCCTGTACCAAGGAAAAAGGAAACCACTCGTCATTTCGTTGGATCTGTGGGGACACAAACGATGAGCCTGGTGTAGGGGCGGAGGTCTGTGGGGTCAGGGTTAGAGGCACTGCCGCCAGCCCGTCCGGCGGCAGCTACTTGTTTTTTGGCTTCTCAGTATACTTGAATCCCAGTTCGTGTGCCAGCTGTCATTGTCCTGCATCCCCTAGGACACGTAGCTGTTGTTTGGTAAGCTTTGAGTGGTTCAGGAGAAACTCAAACATGGCTCTCTCTTCTGGCATCCTTTGAGGTGGCAACCTCGACTCTGGTCGTGGGTGGTCGGATTGGTGGTGTCTTGGTCTTTGGTACTCAACCGGGTATGCGGTGAGGCAGTTTGGTGCGTCGGCTGGGTCTGTGGTCACTGACTTCATGAGGTCTTGTAGCCGCGGAATTTGGCTTAGGATGTTCCTGGCCGGTTGGGTGGCTAGTGGGTTGAGGAGGAACCGGAGGGTAATAGCGCTTTCTCCCCCGTAAACTTCTTCACAGGCTTCTATGTCTTTGAGAGTGGCTGGGATTGCCCCAGGATTTTGTAGGTGGTGGTAGGGCCACATACCCCGCTGCTGGGGTTGTGTCAGCTCCAGGTGATGTACTCTTGGGTTCAAGGAACAGTATGAAACCCCTACTATAGCTAGCAGAAGTTGTTCCATAGTGGCCCTTTCCGGCCAGCCATCGTGCCACGCGTGAGATTTACGATTGATTTGCCCTGCAATGAAGGATGGCAGTGGGATGTTCCCTTGAATGTTGCCCATTACTAGCGTTAGGTCGGTAGCATGTCCCGCACTCCATGAGGCCTGCTGGGCTAGGAAACAGGCTTCCCCTAAGTCTAGTAACTCAGACCCGAATTCCACTATGAGGCGACCCAGCCAGATAATTAGCATTTTGGCGGGTTTCATTTTCAGTTCCTTGTATAACTCTTGCAACTCAGCCCGGTTACAGGTGCGGAAGGTGGTTGGTGGTGCGGGTTACACCTTGTGGATCGACCGTTTGTTTGATCAGGGCTATAGGATGAATGGCTGCTGGGGGTGTTGGCGTGTCGGGCAGAAGGGTTGGATACAGATTCCTGCTCGGTGGTTCTGACCCCTTCTTCTCCCTTGAGGGAGAAGTAGCCAGCAACTGACTTTGAACTCCTCCCGCCTGCCTGATGATAAGCAATGTGCACCCATAGATCATTCGAGTCAGACGTTGGGCATTCCCCACTGCACCATGGGCAGTTTTTAACTAGTTCCGACTCCATCACGTCTTCCCCAGATTCTGTTTGTGATGCCATGTGGTGGCCGACTGGCTCCTGGGCTGTGGCCGGGGCCCAGAATGCCAGGTGGGTGCTTTGACAAGTGGAGTGGAATTAGGTACGGATGTGTATTAGTAACAAATAGATTGTTTACTTACATCACTGATGTGTGCAGCGAAGGCTTTAGTTACAGTTACAAATGTAGCAAGAGCTCTTGAAACGAGATGAGACGTTCCGTAAACGGCTTACCGAGCGCAAAAGGGAGGGGGTACGTCAGGGAAGTCAGTGACGGGGAATCGTCGTGGGTGATCGGTCCACCAAGTTTACTCCAGGATGAGTGCGGAGTTCTCCAACCAAGGCAGAAACTGCTTTCACTTTTATAAGGTTAGTAAGCCAATTGCTAATTGTCAAATGGGAATAATTTGTAACTGGCCAATGGGTGGTGCACACGGTTAGCCAATTACAAGGGCTTGTTGAGGTTTAAACGATGCGGCCCTTGGATGTGGCGGGGCTTTCCACTGTGCCATAGGCATTCAATTAATGGGCTCTGACAACCTGAAAGGTGCAGTTAAAGTTGTTTGAGAACCTTAGGTCAGCATTTCATGCTGTTGCATACTTGGGTATTTCTATCTATTTCTACGTGGTGGGACTCATCGCATGACTGGGCGGTGAATGTTGAGGGCTATAGGCTATACAGGAGGGACAGGATAGGAAGGAAAGGTGGGGGAGTGGCACTG